>JACMZG010000022.1:45016809-45111809 GCA_018340805.1 Microvelia longipes | reverse complement strand
GTTTATATGACATTATTTTTCAAATAAATTATCGCCAACTTTTCGGTTGCTGCTACACCTTGAGGTGTTTCCCGCAGGGGTTTTCTTTGGCAAGTAGCAATTCTCTAAACAGTGAATTGTTTATAATAAAAATGTTAATTAATTGTTAGTTAATTCTATAAAATGATTTTTTAAAATAAAAAATGATTATTATAAAGGCTTAGAATAATACTAATATGAAAGTAATATTTTGTGTTTACAAGTCCATAGGACAGTAAACACAATGTAATTCCACTGTTAACTTGATAGCTGGTTTACTTAAGTCTTAAGTAAGTTAAATATAAAAATATTTTATAAATGTGTAATTAATATTCACTAATAAAGAAAGATCGAGAAAAACAAATATAACAACAAAAAAATTAGCTAAGTATTTAATAAAATCGGTCTTTAGTTAGCAAAAAAGTAGCGGAATTCGAGAATCTACATTTAGTTGACGAGGATTACTTTTTACATATTTTTAATTAAAAAATTTAAAATATAATTTAAAATAAACTATATTAAAACATTATAAAAATATTTTGAACCAATATTTATATTAGTATTTTATGAGTAATCGTACATTAGATAATAATAGAACATAATAATCCAGTGACCGGAATTATTATGTTAATAATAATTAACGGTAGTAATGCTCCTACCGTAACAATGTAAAATATTCTTATAACAACGTTCGCAATACAACTTGGTTATAAGAAAATTGATTATTGTTACAGTGGCATGATTACTTAATCCTATCCTATTACTTAATCCAATCCTATTACTTAATCCTATCCTATTACTTAATCCTATCCTATTACTTAATCCTATCCTATTACTTAATCCTATCCTATTACTTAATCCGGTTCACCACCAGTGAACCGGATTTTCTGTTATCAGCTATGTTCCTCCTATTTATAGTATTCTTTTTAGTATGAACTTAGAATAATACTATATATAAAAGGAGCACTACTGATAACACGAAAGGCGGTTCACTGGTGCACTTATGTAATGCTGCCACCCTAACAATATACAATTTTCTAAAAACAAAGTTGGCAATACTTCCGGTTGCTGAATTATTATGTTCTATTATTAATTAATGATTGATTATTCATAAAATACTAATATAAATATAGGTGCATTATAATATTTAAAGCATTTTAAATTGTAGTTTAACGTATTTATTAAAATTATATATAAAAAGTAGTCCTCATCAACTAAATGTAGATTCTTGTATTCCGCCACCCTTTTGCTATCTAAGGCCGGTTTTATTAAATACTCAGCAGGTGTTTTAAGTAACTATATTTGTTCTTTACGATTTTTCTTCATTAATAGATATTTATGACAATTATTTAAAATAATGTTTTGTTGTCAGGTTGGCAGCATTACTTAGTTGCACCAGTCAACCGGCTTTCGTGTTATCAGTAGAATTACATTGTGTTTACGGTCCTGTGCTCCTTCTATGTATAGTATTGTTCTAAGAGTATGAAGGACATGATTAGATAAATCAACTGACAACAATAAAGTCACTCCTAAGATCTATATTTCCGATTTTCAGCGATTTTTATCGGATAAAGAGGATGACTGAAGTGGTTGAAGGGTATATGTGATTGATTCTACTGACCTCCTGATTTTAAAAATTTATGTCTTAACCTATTGTTTTTTTCGACATTTTTTTTCTCTTTCGAATAAATAGAGAGTATATAGGAAAGACAATCAATTTGTGTCGCAGGTTTTATAGATTCACCTGTTAGAGCTGTTGTTTTGTTTTTATAGATTTACTATAAAACCCCTATCAATAAGTTGCACTTTTACGCACTTTTATTTTTGCTCTCATAAAAATCAAGTTGTGTTTTTTTTATTCTCTTTTTATTTCATTTTTACATTCCCTCACCTAAAAGTTTATCTGTGTAGATGTTTGCCTTTGTGATTACACAACTCCCGCTGTAATTGCCCTATTGAGTTGAATCGTTTCACAAAAATTATACTTGAGGTCTAGTTGTGTTGCTATAAAGTTCATGTAATAACAGATCAGAATAAATTATTTTCCAGAATAATCAAATAAGTAAAAATAAAATCGTTAAAAAACGAAAATTTGGCCGATTGAGATGATATTTGACTCAAATTTATATCGTGGCACAAATTTATATAAGTGGTTAATTAATCCTTTAGTATTCATTCTGAAATTGGATAAAATTTACTTTAAAACGATCGAACTTTGATGGCCTATAGCTATTAATTTTTTCACCGTTTTCGATGTACAACATATCGTTGTTAGATAAAGTTAAACATAAAGAACTAGTAGTAAAAATATATACCTTCTTTTTGGTGATTCGAATCTGTATCATTATTTGTATGGTATTAAAAATTATATGAAATAATTTTGTTTCACCGCAAACAATAATAATACAAAAATAAAACATATTGCTAATATTCACTACGCTGCTAAGTATATATTAGGGTCATTGACTTGGTAAGAGAGGAGGGGGGGGGGGCTGATTTTTTAATGTACCATTTATTACTCGAAACTTACTAGAAATATTTAAATTTTACCGTATTGATTCTTTATCTAACTTTTTCATATCGTAAAAAGAATAAAAATTATGAGATATACATTTTTATTTCCTACATAGTCAAATTCTGGGAACTGTATAGAAACATTTTTTACTTCACATATTTTAATTTATTTATTCGATTATGGAAATAAAAATATTCGAAAAGGTGTAAGAAATGAGCCCTGATATTTAGTTTTGTCTTCTCTTTTATCCCAGCAGGATGGGATACTTTGTGAAATATATCTTTCTCGTATTTACATATTTATTATTTAATTTATTTGGATAATATTAAATGAAGTAGAAAAAAGGAGGAAATATTATTCTTTTCTTAGAAAATATGCGTATGTAGTCGCAGACACGTAATTTTCAGTTTTTGGCACTGTGCGGATTTTTCAGCTTATTCAAAAATTCGTTAAGTGGTTTATGTGTATCTTAAGAGAAGAGTCTCTCGAATACAGGGCATCCAATTTTTTATTCCCATAAAATAAGACCGGTTTGAACCATTTGAGCTCAACTTTGTAAATTGACTAATGTATTTGATAAAATCTTAGAAATGTTTCTTTTTATACCTCTATTATCGACTAAATTTATTAAACAGGCCTAAAGATCTTATAAATATTAAAATAGACTTTATTTTCAGTGATTGTCAGTTCTAAACTTCTAAAAATTCTAAACTCATTTTCTCAAGTTTTGTTTGAAGTTATGATTGAAATTAGTTTAGATTTCTTATAGACAACACACATAGAGTAGAGGCTCCAATAATTTCAGATCAATAACTGAATTTTATCTGAATATAATGTAATATTAAGAGAGTTATCACTTTGTTAACCTCCCAGTTTGTACGCAGATACTAACCTGATAAATGCTACCCTGAGATAGGTCTTTCATTTTTTAAATGTCATAATCCATTATGTTATATGAAAACAAACTAGCTTTGATTTATTTGTAGCACTTAGTTTGTTATTGCTTTTGAATAGCTCTGTTTAGTATTTTTGCATTGGGTAGAGCCGTTTTTCATCTCTACCCAGTCCAGAGTGAATTTTTTTTGGTATTGAGTATGGCTTAATAGTCTTTTTCGCTAATTCTGAGTGTGTTGTCGTATTTATAATTGTTTTTAGGCTTTCTTAGTAAGTTTTAGGCAGAATTATTTTCAATAATTTCATCATGGTCAAATAATAACTACAGTCGATGATAAACCTTCGAAAAATAATTTCGAATAAGTATTATAGACAGAGTAAAACCTATGCTGAGAAATTGAGTCCTTTTACGTTTTTTATTTCCTTTTATTGGCAACACTGATAACATTATTTGAGTTTTACTTTTTATTGTGTTTTTGCACTATATATTATATATATATATATAATATATATATATATATATATTATATATATGTATTAAATTCTGTGAAATAATTGTTATAATAATTTAGTTAAAGAAAAAGAGAAACTATACTAATGGTAAATCAAATGTTTTATTAAGATTTTAAAGAACATATAACGGGGAGTGTAGTGCCTTAAATATAACTTAAATTATGACTGCTTTAATTATATTAAAAAAAATTAGATTGAAGTTGTTAAATTACTAATTACAATTAATGTTTGAAAGGAAAAACAAATATAACTCACAAAAATGTAATAGGTCAAGTAGAGCACACAAAAAAAGTTTAATTAGCCGCTCGTTTAAAGTAATTTAAACAAACCTAGTATTTGAAGATTCGCTTTTAAACCTCTATCTGATGTGACAGAACGTATTTTTTACACAAATTATTAACATTTATACTAAAATGCACAAAGAAATACAATTAAAACACAAATTTTGAGTGTTGTAAGTTTGTTTACATTTACAAGA
Source organism: Microvelia longipes (assembly GCA_018340805.1). Taxonomy (NCBI): domain Eukaryota; kingdom Metazoa; phylum Arthropoda; class Insecta; order Hemiptera; family Veliidae; genus Microvelia; species Microvelia longipes. The sequence continues at coordinate 45,107,391 of JACMZG010000022.1, read as the reverse complement.
GTAAAACAAGAAAACAAAGAAAATAAGAGTTAAAAACAAAGAAAAAAGAGTAAAACAAGGAAAATTTGAGCCAACTCCCTGGTGGACAAAATGTGAACTACGTACTAGGTCTGGCAGAAATTGCATTTGTTTTTCCTACTTGGTTCATATATTACTTTTTTACTATTTAATATCGCACTAAATAACTCATGCCTCATAAGGCCTCGTCAATACAGCATCTGCCGAGTTCATCAAGATACTTTCGAAATAGGATTTTTTTTGGTGGATGACACAATTTAATCTAAGGGCTTGAAGCAATTGAAAAATTCTTTGTTCTCTAGCAGTAAAGCAATTATTTTATTTGCTGGTTTGGCTTGTTACGTCACAGTTGCGTGAGATACTTTGGTTCTTCCATATCTAACTACTTAAAGCCAAGTCTATGTTTTGTAGGAGTAAGTAAGTGTATGTTATTTCCTGTTAAGAAGTAAGATTTTGTGTAAGGGTGCACGATATTTGGGGGGGATGACCTAGTTGGCACCCCTTGATTTACAGTCTCGCTGCTTCGTCTGCTTTCCGTTTCCAGTCTTTCAGTTTTCTCCCCCCACTCCTTTCTTGTAAAAAACTCATTGAAACTTTTCTTTACTCTTATTTCTTTAAAGATTATTTTTTGTAAAAAGGTAATTAAATATTAAGGTTGTTTTTAGTCACGTGAGTGACATGAAGAGCTTATTTATTTATGTATAGTGTTCAATCGTCAAATAATAAAAATTACCATATAACACAAAGTACTCTAATCTAGTCAGAGTTATATAGTCGTCGGTTGATAAATATCAAACGAGGAATAAGTATAGTAATTGCAGACGCTTTCGTATGTAAAAATTCGGGTACGGGCTACCTCGGAACTTTTTTATGACATTGAGGACATAAAAAATTGTTTTCTGAATATCACAACTACAGCGGTAGCCTGATTTTATACAAAGTTTCAACTCTCTTGCATAAATACACTGGGAGCTGTGATGATAACACACACACAGACAACATTGCAAAAACCACTCAGGAGGCCTAAAAAACACCTGAAACGGATAATTCCTGTGACATTCCGGTTCGGAATTTTTTGCCAACACAATACTTTTCCAATATACCTATGGTATAAATGAGGAAAAGTAAAAACATGTAAAAGTGGAGTTATCTAAACTTGCTCAGCCTAGGTACATGCATTTCTAAAACCATTTGTCTTCATTTAGTACGACCGTCGTTTGCTAGTAGTTATCAAAGTTTTATTGAACACAATGAGCGTGAATGGAGTCCATCATAAAAAAATTAAAGAAAAGAAGTCTCTTCAAAAAACATTTTTGGCAATTCGCTTTAAATCTAACTAGAGGCCATCATCAGTGCAAAACCTTTGAGATTTTATAGGAGAAGAAAAGTGAGTAAGTTTTTTTTACAAAGTATTAAGTGGTTAGAAAACATGGATTCTCTTCTCTTCTTCTTTAGCATCTTAACGGGTGTGCACTGATGGTGAACTCAAGTTAAGGTGAAAGCGCTTTGTCAATAATATTTAATTTTGTGGAGAGACATATCTTCATTTATTACTTTAAATCGTTCCTTTGTAACAATTTACTTAGCTTGTAATTTAATTATCTATTGATATGTTTAAAGCAGACCAAGCTTTAAATAAATATCTATTTTTTTAAAGAGGTGTGGGAATAATGGCGCTAGCTTAAAGCTGGTTCTGCCAAAGCTGTTATTTTGTGAAAAAAACGGAGTTGTTGAGTTTTTTGTTAGACATTCCTCAGCGTAGTGAAAATATTAAATAATTTATTAGTTATTTAACTAAATATACTATTCAGACTCGTAACTACTAAACTATTCTAGACTATCATACTGATTAGTATACAATAGTTTAATAGTTACTGAACTGAATATACTATTCAGACTCGTACTATTAAACTATTCTAGACTACCATACTGATTAGAATACAATAGTTTAAGAGTTACTGAACTAAATATACTATTCAGACTCGTAACTACTAAACTATTCTAGACTATCATACTGATTAGTAAACAATAGTTTAATAGTTACTGAACTGAATATACTATTCACACACGTAACTAGTAAATGTTATTGAATATTTATGAATTTAAAAGAGATAGCATCAGTGTATCAATAAATCTAAATAAATATGAAAAGTGGAAGGCTTTTCAATTTGTTCGGAAAAGTGTCATTTTTATCTCCTCCAAGTATTTTTTGTATGTTTTAATCCTTTAAAACATCTTAGACTTTTGGTTCAAGCTTTTAATTGTTAAAATAACTTTTATTTTTTGAGAAAGAGTTATACTTATTGCTTTTTATCTTTTTACATAAATATTGAGAATATATTATAATAGTTTTTATAAACTTTGTTAAAATTGTACTAAAACTACTCTTTATATAATATGTTTGTCAATTAGAATTGTATTTTCGTATATAATCGTTTAACAGTGACATCATCATCTCAACAAAGAAATCGTCACATTCATCTTACTTAGTCTTCTTGACGGCAGATTTCTTTCTAGCCAACCTCTGAATAGCTTAATGACTCTCTTCGTTTAGCTAATTTACGATGAAGGTAATTAGCAACTAAACATTTATCTTCCTTTAGATTCTCCAAAAGTAAATTACTTCTACTCATAGGTTTTGATTTTTTGCCAAGTTCCATCCGTCTACGTTTCGTAGTCTATTGAACTTAATGGTTTGTAAATTAGAATCTGTGAAAGGAAATCCAACGCCATTAGATCCATTGAAGTGATAAACTTAAGTAGTATACCACTAAAATCTTTTGATTAATAACATGTTTAATTTCCCTACTTTCCAATACCAGTAATTGCTAGATCTAATAACTTTTTTTTTAAATATATTTTTTTTTTAGTAAATTGTACATTATTAGTTAAAAAAATAAATAACACGACATTAAAACTTGCTATAAAAAAGAATTATCAGCACTGCCATTACCGTAGTCCATTTCTCCCTGAATCATACAATGTGTTGAGCGTAATTGAACTTTTTCCCGTAAATTATTTTTGACAAAAAAACTATTTGTCTGTATTATAAGAAAGAATATAATAGGTATAGAAAGTCGGGAAATATTCGAAAAAGTCAGACAGAAGGTGGGGGTGAACTCAGGTCTCTAGCGGTAAACTCTGGAACTAACAACCTTCCTTACCTCTCTTATACGCTCTTCCTTACCATTCTTTTCTCTTTCTATACGCTCTCTTTGACATTCTTTTAATTTTTTTAAGTTATTATTATGAAATAATGTTTTTCTTTATTGCAATTATAACGGCACCAGTATTTACTTGAAATTGGTCATCATTTTACAAAGAAAATATTTGGATACATTTGTAAAGTGCAAGGAGTTATTTGCTACAAAAATACGACAGGAGCGCATTCTAGTTGTAATATTGAAACTACCAAATAACACACTAGCGCTCCAGTTAACTGGCTACAGAACTAACATTTTCTTGTTCCATATTGTAAATCCCTGAACCATCTCTCTTTATCTCTATATTCTATGTACTATAATTGTTCGTTTATAGATGATTTTGAATTGTTTCTTCTAATGATTAGGAAATTAATAATTAGGAGTTTTCTTTCGTTAATTAACTCATGTCTCAGTTTTCGTAGGAAATTCGCTAACAGCAGAATTTTAATGCAAATGGACTAATTTAATTCACACTAGGCATCATAGAGATATATTACTAGATAGGGTGTGCCCCTAACATTTTGTTTCACCACAAACAATCATACTATAATACAAATAATAAATATAATACAAATAAAATTGCTATTATTCACTAAGGTGATTAAAATTAACATAAAGATTAACAACAACAACAAACATAAACATAAATATTACTAAACAGAACAATATAATATTAAATTATATTGTAAAATAGTGTCTAATAAAATATTTAAACTAGATTTATCATTCTTTAAATAAATGTATTAAATTTTATTTAGATATACCGTATCATGTCAGGGGAAACACATAGAAATACATCTTACTTCTATAACTAACCATAAAATATACCCGAGTGAAATTGTTTAAAAAGATTTCTTTAACAAGTTGTAGCTTAAAGAAAAAAAGAGTATATATTTTATAAATTCAGCTCTCATATAACGAGATATTATCCGGTCTGAGGGAGTCACGTTGGGTGCTAGATAATGTCGCTCTATGGTGGAATAGTAGACGTGATTTCAAATACAGTAACCTGATTTACTGACTTTTCTCCTTGAAATTCCTCTACCATTTTCTTTTTAGTTAAAGATATTGCAAATTCCATTGCAATTTTAATGTAATTTAAATTATATTATACTATCTGTGATAATAATGTCACAGTAATGTACATGTTATCATAGTATTATCCATACTCTGTAGAAATGGTAATTTAATACCATGAATAAGATGTAACGCTACAGAGTGGGACATGACATTATGTCGAGCCATCAATGATTTCGAATGTCGAATGATGGAACAGTTCCCAGATGTTTTTCAGACCCAGTTTGTAGCATTGCATTTTGCTTGTTGCATTTTCTTGGTGTCTCTCGCACAATTATATTGTGTCAACTATTCATGTTCTACATAGTTGTATCAAATGATATATGTTTTGCTTGCCTTGCATGATGGCGGTAAGAGAGCACCGCTCATCTTTGGTTAATACTTCACATTATATTCTTCGGAATTAATTGAAGGTCAGAGTGAGTTCAGGCTCTGTCGGCGCCCTGATGAGTTAGTCGTAACGAAACAGAGTGGGACGTGTCATTATGTCGAGCAATGAATAATAAAGAATGTCGAATAATAGAACTGTTACCTCGAGTTGTTGTCCTATTACAGTTTGCTATAATAATACCTTTAGTAACAGACTATATAATAATCATACTATTACATAGACATAAAATCTAAAAGAATATTTGGGCTGTCTATTTATTTCTTTCCGCACTTTAAAAAGAAATAAAGAATCTACGGTAAGATTTAGTAGTCTCACGCACAGACAGTAAAGCGTTTAGTAAATACAGCGAAACAAAAGATAAGCGAAACAAGTGGATAAATGTTTCTTCTGGGGTTTATTTAATTTTAAAAGCACGAAAACCTGGGACACGCAATCGACACAAGAACCTGATCTTAGTATTGGGATTTTGGGGAATAAACAAAATAATAACAGGAAATATTTAGCTGTCAGGAAATAGCCCAGATATTGAAATCTTATCTTATCTACCTTTTATAGCTAATAAAATAAACTAAAATGCCCGTTTTAGGGTCTCTCGGCCCATTAGGGTATTCGCCCTGCGGGAACACCTCAGGTGGGTTGGGTCTACTATCCTCTAAGAATTAATTAAAAAGTTAGCATAATATTGTAAATACAAATACAATTCATATAAACTTAGAGCGTAGCCCGGGCTGCAAACCCCGGACCTCCGGTGCCGATATCGATTACCTACGATCACGGCCACGGAGGCAGATATTCTAACTAATAAGTAATATAGAAATAATATAGCAACTAGTAATATAGCAATATAGTAACTTGTGCTCTTTTTAATATCAATACAATGCAGATACTTTTATTTAAAATATATGAAATACAAGATAAAAATTGTATTGGTTGGACCGAAGTTTCCTATTTTTTTATTTATTATAATCAAGCAAGAATATAATAGTTTAAATTATATGAATACACTTCAAATTAAATTTCATTTTCTCAAAAGCAATGCGCTTGAAAACTTGTACAAAACTACAAGTCGTCCAAAACTTTGTACAAAACTACAAGGTGTCCAAAGCTTTGTACAAAACTTCAAGGTGTCCAAAGCTTGTACAAACTTGTCCAAAACTATGTACAAAACTACAAGGTCGTCCAAACTATGTACAAAACTACAAGGTCGTCCAAAACTTTGAGAACTAACTACAAGGTCGTCCAAAACTATGTACAAAACTACAAGGTCGTCCAAAACTATGTACAGAACTACAAGGTCGTCCAAAACTATGTACTACAACAAAAACTATTACAAGGTCGTCCAAAACTATGTACAAAACTACAACGAACTGAAACAAGGTCGTCCAAAACTTTGTACAAAACTACAAGGTCGTCCAAAACTTTGTACAAAACTACAAGGTCGTCCAAAACTTTGTACAAAACTTCAAGATCGTCCAAAACTATGTACAGAACTACAAGGTCGTCCAAAACTATGCTCGCTCTTATATAATCAGTACTGACTACAATGTACACAGTCATACATAGCTCTGTCATGTATATGCTCATTTACAAAATACTATAACGCATTTCCTTCGAAAAATCCATGCGAATTGACTGACAAGTAAAAGTGCTACTTTTCCAACTATAAAACATGAACCTAACGTAACCTAACGCGTAGAAAGGCAAGTTTTTTTAAAGGAAATCCACCTGACTTGCGGATCACCAGGATATAATTATTTATATTAAGGATGTCTAGACGTGGAAACGTAAGATATTTAAATGTGGCGCATATTTTTGCTTCTACATACTTATGTCTTCGCTCTATTATAGACGAATAAGAAATAAAAAGAAAATTGAAAAATTTAATTTGGTATTAACTTTAAAATATTGATGTTTACAAATGTATTGAATCTAAATTCAATTTAATTTATATAATTTATCTAATTTATTTTAAATGAAAATTAAAATATATTATTTTTGTGTTTTTCGTCCCAAAATAATTTAATTAGTTTTATTTAAAATATACTGTATTAAATAATTGAAAAAGTTTTGTAACCATTTTAAACTTTAATGCCGTTCCATTTAGTCTATTGCTCGAGTTATAGATAGTTTATTATTTAAACGGGAGAGGTTATAGATAGGGTTATAGATGAAAAACCTTTCATAATTGATTGTGACATAGACGAATTGATTTCTCTCCCTTAATGTAATATTAAATATTTTTTCTTTCTAAGTTATGAAAGTCGTGTTTCATTTTTTAAGTTCAGGATAGTGTAATAGTCTTTGTTGCACTATTAATATTTTATAAAAATAGAAGTTATAAATGGTTGAAAGAATTTAGGTCGTCTAATACAAAACATTCATAACTTTTTTTTATACTAAAACGTTTTAGTATGCTCCTAGTTTTTATGCAAATTTATATTGAGAATGATAAAATTCGTGAAATGCAATGAACGTTTAGTATTTTCTATAGTTAAGAATACGATTTTTTTGCAAATACCTTCTAAAATCAATATTTTAGTTCATGTTATTTATTAAATTTTGTAGCTTTTGGCACAAAGTAATATCGCATTATTTAAAATAACCCCTCAAATGTAAAACACACCAATGTCTTTTTAAAGTTTGCGTTTCTTGAGCAGCTACTAGACAATCTGAAATTAAGGTTTATTCAAACTGCAAGTAATCCTCTCAGTTCACCTAACATAAGATTTGAATTGGTTTAGAAATATTGTCAAGCTTTTGAGAAAATAGCAGAGGACAGTAAGATTAAATTAGTATGGGAATAAGGAAATATGGCCAAGACACCATTCATAGGACCAGAATCTGCTAGTGGCTAATAGACGTTAAATTAGTTTTGGTATTAGGACATGTGTGGATGCCTGGTTATAGCAGACATGATGGCCAAAAAAGAGGCATCAATAGCATTTATAGGACTAGAATCCGCTAGTGATTTGTGAAGATTTCAAACGAAAGTATTTAGGAAACTATGGATTTGCTACGAGGTAAAGCCATTTGTAGAGAAACAAGAACCAGAAAAATTAATTTCCTCTCTTATGTTTAATTAGAAGTGAAACAAAATAGTTGTTAGAGCTTAGTAGATCCAACTTAGGAAACATGGTTGATCTCATAAAATTGGCTTTTTAAAAGACACCATACTCACTCTAATAGGAATTTCTCAGGCGAGGTATGTGAGGAGGAAGGGGAGACTGCTTACCACTAAATGGGCAGAAACTAACTATACATGTCCCTCTATGGACGAAGTTAAATTTCATTATTAGTGTTAGTTCTGATTTTATCATGTACCTTATGAAACAACTGTTAAGGATACATCGGGGTACGTGTCCCGATTTTGGCACCGCATTAAAGGAACAAGATCTTTAATATATGTAATAATAGGATATTCTTAAACAAACAAATCAAAGCAGAAAATACAACAGGGTAATAACGTGGAATAGTGGTTGGAAGGTGACGTTAACTAGAGGACATCTTAGCCTCTACGTGGCGTTAGAGTTGGCCATATGATTGTTGTCCTTTATCTGTTTGTCAGATCTCTGTTTAATATAAGTGGTATAAGGGAATTCCCAAATGCATTAGTGGAAAAACATTACATGTTTATACAGTTGTTTGTAAGTTACATGATAAAATCAGATCTAATACTGATAATAAAATTTAACTTCGTCCATTGAAGGAACTGTATAGTCAGTGTATGCCCGGTAAAAAATGTTTTTGGGTTTCAGGATTACTGTTTGAGTTTAGCATTCATAGGAATAAATGCAAATTAAAGTCCTAATAACAACAGAACTATCGTTGTTAGTAAAACGTAACATGTCTATTTACCATACTTAGTTGTAAATCTGTTTAAAAATTCAGTTTGAGTAATCAAGGTTGATTTTTGTGACTAGTACAATAATAGTTACGCACGACACAGACACATATCCTTAAGTGTCCACACGCATATACACATGTGTCCACGCACATATCCACATGTGTCCACACACAAATCTATTTCTCATCATGGTGTCTTGGTATGTCTCAGACACAGGCACCATGATGAGCACAATCTAAAAACACCTTAAACGTATAATTATGTTAATATTTCCGTTTTGAATATTTAGGGCGATCACTATACTTTTTTAAAAAACTTGCAGTTTTAAGCGGAGAAAAGTAAAAATATTTAAATGATAGAGAAAAGTTTTGATGTTTTGACGATAAATAAAATCTTTCGAAATTAAAACCACATTTGTAGCAGAAAAGTAAGCATTGTGATTTCCATAGTAAATTTGAAGAACTAAAAAAATTCAACATCTCTTCTAAGAACATTTTCCAGAATAGCTCTTTTCTAGAAAATATTGAAACTGTTTGATAGAATTGGTCTGGTTCCAATAGAAGTGACCAAATTGTTGGTTAAAATTTTGGATTGGTTACAAATTGGATGAGTTTGTAAAGGTGTTAGTAATTGTCCTAGTTTTACAGGGTCGTTTGTAAACTAAGAACTCCAATCCGATCGAACTCTCTTAATTAAAAAGCAAAGTTACCTTCTAATGTCGTATAAGTTTGATTAAAATTGGTGTATATATAGAACATTATCTTCAGATTAAAGAGTGAAACTATCACAATAACCCCAATCGTTTTTGTGGCTTATTCTAATTTGGAATAATTTCATTATTATTACGGTTCAATATAATTTCAAGTAGAAAGGGTACGTTTTTGTTTGTTATTAGCGTGTCTAAGATTTTTATAATCCCCATCCAGGCACTGAATTCGCTAATATCAAGAATAATATCACGGTAACATTAAGAATGATACAAAGGTAATATCAAGAATAATATCACGGTAATATCAAGATAATACAACAATAATATCACGGTAATATCAAGAATAATACAACGGTAATATCAAGAATAATATCACGGTAAAATCAAGAATAATACAACGGTAACATTAAGAATAATATCTCGCTATTATCAAAAGAAATATGCCACTTACAAAGAATAAAGTTGGACAACAATATTGTAAAAAACCCTTAAGGCCTCTCATCATTAATTAGAATTTGGACTATTTGGAATTTCCCGTAACAGATGAAAAAATAAATCTTTTTCTTAGGAGCTTAGTTAATGACAGTTGATTGTTGTATACTACTATCCTGAATAGTTAAATCTTGAGAGCTCCAACCATTTGTTTCGACATTTTAATTTGACCCTATCGATCTCAAAATAAGAAGTAATTACTTCTTGAGTCTTGCGTAATGCTCTAGATTAAACCGCAATTTTTGCTTAAGCGCTATAAGGAAGCGCAACCTCTTAAAGAAGGAGACAAAACTTGGACTGCATCTTTTGTCTCCAACGAACTTTTCTTTACCGCCAGCGAATTTTAATTTGAATCAATGCGCTTATGAAGTTTACAGCATTAATAACTACAAGCCCTTTAGTTTGACATAAAATTATTTCTTTTGTTTCTATTATATAAAATATATTATGCAAGTACATGACACAGTACAATTATTCCATAGATGTTATTAATAATAGTAATATATTAAATTTTGCGAGCTTCAACCATTTGTTTCCACTTTTGAATTTGATTTGATCTCAAAATAAAAAATAATTACTTATTGAGTCTTGCGTATTAATAATTATGTAAACTATTAACTCATTACAAAGTTATTAATAACTCTGTATTGTGTCTATTAACATAACACTGTTATTAGTAATTGTGTAAACTATTAACTCATTACAAAGTTATTAATAACTCTGTATTGTGTTATTAACATAACACTGTTATTAATAATTATGTAAACTATTAACTCATTACAAAGTTATTAATAACTCTGTATTGTGTCTATTAACATAACACTGTTATTAGTAATTATGTAAACTATTAACTCATTACAAAGTTATTAATAACTCTGTATTGTGTCTATTAACATAACACTGTTATTAGTAATTGTGTAAACTATTCATGTTTTGCATAGCTTAGTAGTTTCCAACGATATAATAAAAAAGTGTTCTTCATATAGACTGTTACCTAGGACCTTTTTAAATTATTTATATTATAAAATGCGAAGCTAAGAATTAACGAAATTTAAAATTGTATTAAGTATAATATTATTAAAAATAAATAATACAGTAAGACAGTGAGTAACGAAACCACATATGTGATTAGCGTACACTACTTTGTAAAGTGGGACTCTTGGTAAAATCATTATTAGCTATTTTTCCTTTGAATTTCGCTAATATTTGCGTGACACATTTTTGGCCTATAAAAAGAACCCTTTAAATTGTAAGAACGTTTAAGCGCGTCAAAGCGATTTTTTTCTGAAAATTCGCTTAACGTGCCCTCCTACGCGCGAGCGGCTTTAAGCGAATTTTCGACCTCTTTGTTCACATAGAAATAAAACAATGGTTATACTCCCTAAGGAAAGATACAACGTAAAAAATACCTCTTTTCAATTAATTGTTCTGAAAACAAAGAATAAACCAAGGTTTTCAACTAAGTTGAACTTTGTTACCATGGTTATGTTATCTGATAACAAACCTCGTAATGATTAAGGTTCTGATAACGTTACAAAGGCCTAAAAATGGGTTTTCTACATCATAAACTTAAATGAACTAAACATTTATGCTTTATTTAATAAACCATTAAACTAATATGAAAAAAATATTATGATGCTGATGTAAGTTAATTTTTTTGAGGTAGTACGTAATTGAGCACTTTATTGGACCGTTTTTAGGATGAGAAGCCAATCATTATTGTTATAGGAGGTTATTTAGTACTTTTCACCTCCGAGGACAATAATGAATGTAAAAAAACTCCTAGGACGTAAAAGTAATTTATATGTTGCCGCCATTACTGTAATGTAGCGTGTTCAAAAACAATCTGTGTTAAACCTTCATGAGCTTTATTTAAAAACGTTCATTTTGTTTCTGTTTTTGTTCGTAGACTAATTTTTTTTTCGTTTTTAAAAGGTGTTCTAATTGACAATTTTTTGTGTTTATTTGTAAAGCTTTTACATTTTTGAGTAAAAGTGTGAAGCTATGAATGAATTTAATGACGGCGATAATATGGAGTTAATAATAATTGGTCGTTTTTTTCAATTAAGTATATAGCGCAGTTTAATGAGTGCTATTTTTTGATTTTATTTAATGAGTGCTACCTCAAAAAATAGTGTATGCCATCCGGCTGAGAATGTCTTTATGTCTTGGCAATTTTCCCGACTCGCTTCGCTCGTCGTAAATCTAATTGCCGTGACATAAAGACACACTTCTCAGCCTTATGGCATATTAACTATTATTCATCTAAGAATGTAATAACTAAATATAGGATTGCAAAAACTAGATGCAATAATGCAAAAACAAAGTGTACTCGTAAGAATGCCAAACTTAATATAGGAATGCAAAAACTAAATGTAAGAATGCAAAAACTAATTATAAAAATTCAAAAACAATGTGCAACAACTCGATGTTAAAATGCAACAACTAGATGTAAGAATATAAAAGTTAAATATAAGAATGCAACAATAAATGTTAAAATACAAAAGTTTAATTTAAGATTGAATAAACTAAATGTAAGAATGCAAAAACTAAATGTAAGAATGCAAAAACTAAAAGTAAGAAAATCAAAAAATAGTCGAAACAATGCAAAAAATAAATGTAATTTAACAATTTAACCAATTAGACACCCGAGATTCACTCAATCTTTGTTTTAACCAATTAGACACCCGAGATTTACTCAATCTTTGTTTTAACCAATTAGACACCAGAGATTTACACACTTTTGGTTTATCCAATTAGACATCAGAGATTTACTCATTATTTGGTTTTTACCAATTAGACGCCAGAGATTTAATTATTCTTTGGTTTAACCAATTAGACACCAGAGATTAACTCATTCTTTGGTTTATCCAATTAGACACCAGAGATTATTTATTCTTTGGTTTAACCAGTTAGACATTAGAGATTCACTCATTATTTGGTTTAACCAATTAGACGCCAGTGATTTAATTATTCTTTGGTTTAACAATTAGACACCACAGATTTACTAATTCTTGGTTTAACCAATTAGACACCACAGATTTACTAATTCTTTGGTTTTAACCAATTAGACACCACAGATTTACTATTCTTTAGTTTAACCAATTAGACACCACAGATTTACTAATTCTTTGGTTTAACCAATTAGACACCACAGATTTACTAATTCTTTGGTTTAACCTTGGTTTCCGTGTTTTCGTTTTTTGTGACCATTTACTTATTTTTTGGTCATCCAATTAGACACCAGAGATTTATTCATTCTTTGGTTTAACCAGTTAGACATCAGAGATTTACTCATTATTTGGTTTAACCAATTAGACGCCAGAGATTTAATTATTCTTTGGTTTAACCAATTAGACACCAGAGATTAACTCATTCTTTGGTTTATCCAATTAGACACCAGAGATTATTTATTCTTTGGTTTAACCAGTTAGACATTAGAGATTCACTCATTATTTGGTTTAACCAATTAGACGCCAGTGATTTAATTATTCTTTGGTTTAACCAATTAGACCCACAGATTTACTAATTCTTTGGTTTAACCAATTAGACACACAGATTTACTAATTTTTGTTTAACCAATTAGACACCACAGATTTTACTAATTCTTTAGTTTAACCAATTAGACACCACAGATTTACTAATTCTTTGGTTTAACCAATTAGACACCACAGATTTACTAATTCTTTGGTTTAACCTTGGTTTCCGTGTTTTCGTTTTTGTGACCATTTACTTATTTTTTTGGTCATCCAATTAGACACCAGAGATTTATTCATTCTTTGGTTTAACCAGTTAGACATCAGAGATTTACTCATTATTTGGTTTAACCAATTAGACGCCAGAGATTTAATTATTCTTTGGTTTAACCAATTAGACACCACAGATTTACTAATTCTTTGGTTTAACCAGTTAGACATCAGAGATTTACTCATTATTTGGTTAACCAAAGACACCACTCATTCTTTGGTTAACCAATTAGACGCCAAGATTTAATTATTCTTTGTTTAACCAATTAGACACCACAGATTTACTAATTCTTTGGTTTAACCTTGGTTTCCGTGTTTACGATTTTTGTGACCCAGTGGTAAATGTTAAAGTATTTTAAATTTAGATTTTATGTTTAATTATTATTTCGTACAGCTTTAATATACTATAGTTACGTTATTGAAATATTTCTTAAAGTTAAATAGGAATACTTTAACCCCAGCTTTTATTATCGTCTAATAGAAGTACAAAATTTAATTTTTAACATAAAGTTAAGTTTAAATTTTAACCTAGTTGTATTAGGCTGAATTCGAAATATTAACTCTATCATCATTAATGGTCTATTTTGTAGAAATTTCCGAGTTTTTAGTATTCATAGAGTTGCTTTGTGGTGTTGCAACTTGATAAATCTATTTCTATTCCTAGTCAGGAAAATCAAAATAACTTTGCATTTTCCTTTACTTCCAAACTAGATGTTGCACGTAAGAAAATATGTTAACCTCTTTATTTTACTTGTTTATAGAAAACAAAGCTGTTTCACGTTGTTAAACAAGTTGGTTAGTTATTACGTCGCTTTAGCTAATTTGTTAAGAAAAGCCGCTAAGTTTGGGAAAATAAATTATGAATGAATGAAGAAATAATAAAGTAAAAAATCGGGTACGGGGTACCTCAACACAATATTTTTTCTCACAACTATGGACGTTCTAACCGAGGACCGGAGCTCAATGCTTGTTGTAAGACTTGGATTTTGAGGGTTCAAATCCAGGCGGAAAAGGAGCTTATATGAGGTTATTCCTTTTACAGTTCTCTTGTGAGGTGTTGAATTCATGGCTAGTCAACCCAGTCAAGGTTTTACATTGTTTTCTTTGGCTGTTACACAATTTGGAGGTTGAATCATATTTTGTATCCAGACATGTAGGGATCAACGTTCCTATTGTCTTGAGCTCATGTAAAGAAAGACAAATTTCTCTCTCCTGTGGCAAAACGTTAATAGGCATAATAGTAAGTCTAATCTATCTAAATGTTCTAGTGAGACTAGAAGAATTAGTGAGATTGGTAGTACTAGTAGCAGGTTGACTATATGAGAGTAATGAGATCTGAGTTGCTGAAAAGGCTATTGAGAGTAGCAAAGTAAACTGTGAATAAGTCACAGTAAAAGTCACTAATAAGAGAGGGTAAATGTACCTGGGGTTTTGATGTATGGATAAATCTAAGAGTTATCAGTAGAGTGGAATTTGGAGAAGAGAAACTTTGAAATGATCCAGTAGATAGAATACTAAGGATCAGGAAAATGCAAAATAACTTTGCATTTTCCTTTACTTCCAAACTAGATGTTGCACGTAAGAAAATATGTTAACCTCTTTATTTTAGAAAAATAAAGTTCAAAAATAACTAAGGACTCCTTTTTTTGTCCTCAAAACGTTTTATTTATCCTACACGGTAACGTAAGGTAATGTCGCTTGGCCTCAAAACATCATATTTACCCTACACGGTAACGTAAGGTAATGTCGCTTTGCCTCAAAACATCATATTTACCCTAACGGTAACGTAAGGTATTGTCGCTTGGCCTTAAAACATATATTTACCCTACACGGTAACGTAAGGTAATGTCGCTTGGCCTCAAAACATCATATTTACCCTACACGGTAACGTAAGGTAATGTCGCTTTGCCTCAAAACATCATATTTACCCTACACGGTAACGTAAGGTATTGTCGCTTGGCCTTAAAACATCATATTTACCCTACACGGTAACGAAAGGTATTGCCGCTTGGCCTTAAAACGTCATATTTACCCTACACGGTAACGTAAGGTATTGTCGCTTGGGCTCAAAACATCATATTTACCCTATACGTTATCGTAAGGTATTGTCGCTTGGCCTCAAAACGTCATATTTACCCTACACTTAAGTAAAGACTTAATATTAAATTTTTATAAATATAAACTTAAGGGCAGAGTGAGTTTTAGACTTATGTCGGCGCCTTGATGACTTCGACAAGTCGAATGATGACGAATTCCGAATTATCGTTCCCAGGCGTAGCCTGGAATTTTGCTTGTTACATTTTTTAAGTGTCTCTAAAACAATTATTTTGAGTCAATTATTTTTCTATATGGATAGTAGGCGAAGAAAAACAAAAACCACCATATTCCATACATTTAATTAAGTGGCCAGTGATTTATGTTTTATTAATTTAATCAATATATTTAATATTTATTAATTATAAATCAAATATAGTCATGCTTAACTAAGGTACAGCTTTTATTTGTATTTTATTATTTGCAAAAAAGTTAATTGTTTTTTTTTTTTTCAATTTTACTTATTTTATGTAGCTTTCAATTGTATTTGTAAAATCATCATTGTTTTATTATTTCATTTTTATTGATAAAGAAAAAAAAGGTTTAAAAGCAATTACTGGGGGAATATTCAATTAGTAAGTCTATTTGACTTTTCCATTTCCTTCTCTCTATTTCTATTTTAATTATATACGGGAAATAGAAAATGTATAATACCCTTTATTTTGAATTTTGTCTTATTTTATTCAAAATTTTTATATGAGTCAAGTGTATTATTTTCGTTGAAATAAACACCCAATAAGGTTAACATATTTAATTTAGTAGCGATATTAATATAATGGGAACTATATTAGGAAACTTTCTTGTCTAACGTTTCCTCGCCTAGTATAGTAGTTATTTGGAAAAAATGTTGTGCTGGCACTAAAACTCTGAAAACAAGTAAATTAGGTACTGTATCGTCACTTTTTGTTATTTAATTTTTTTAAGAAAATTGCTTAAAAAGTAGCATAAGCTGAGCTTCAAATGAGTGCGAACACTGCTATGCCGTGTTCACACTCAAAAATCATATAAAAATTCAAAAAAATTAAATATAAAGGTGAGACGCTACTGTTCAGATTATTAAATATGTACCATAAAAATTAAGCCAAAATTTGAATGATTCCAAAGAAAATTCACGTAGCTTGTGGACACCACGCTAAAATTTTATTAATAATGAAAAATCATAAATATGTCATTCTATTAAAATCAACCTATTGCTGATAATTTTGTATGAAATAACAAATTTGTTGACAAAGGGCTAATTGCTTTGGGAGTTGCTATTAGAGTGTGAATGGAATAACATCGTGTCCGGTAATTTTCTATCAAAAGTATAGGTTTTTGTGAGTACTTTTACTTGAAATTTTGTATATCATTAGAATAAATTTAGTAAAAAGTGGACAAAAAGTTTTGAAAAATTCTATTGAATAGTTTTAGAGAAATAAGCTTTTAAAAAGTCAAGTAAATTCACGTGTTTTCAAGAAAAACAGTGTACATTTTTATCTTTTCTTTGTAGAGGGGATTTTATAAACATCAACGGTAACTTTCTAACTGTGTTATTATTTAAAGAATATTAAAGTATCCTTTGAACAATAATATTTTAAAATAATAAACAAATAACATTTAATAATCAAACAAAATGAGTGACAAAAAGATGATAAAATTAATAACGGACTTTAAAGAATCTTTTAAATCTGAAATTTTAAGTTTACTACGAGAAATAAGATGCTTGATAAAAGAAGATATGAAAGAAATTATAAAAGAATTATACTTGAAAATAGAAGAACAGGAGGAACGTATCAGCTTCTTGGAAAAGCAGGTAAACAGAAAAAATATAATTATATATGGCCTAAATAATGTGGAGAAAGAAAATTTGGAGGAATCCGTGCTCAAGATATTTAATCAATTACTAAGCGTCAATATTAGGGTATCAGATATCGACCATGTTCAAAGAGTTGGGAAGTGGGAGAACAGACTGAGCAATCCTGTTCGTGTTTAAGCCAAAATTAAGCTACTACTTTAAAAAAGAAAATTTTGGTGATGGAAAGTATAAATAAACTAAAGCTTGTAGAAGAAAAAATAACCATAGGAGAGGACTACTCTAAAGATATGAGAAGTAAAGCTAAACTTTTAATACCGAAAATGGTGGCTGCCAGAGAGAAAGGCAAATATGCTGTCATCAGGTGTGGTCGCCTAGTAATAAAAGAATTTAAGGCAAAAAATATACAAAATAAAAATAACTGTAAACAACTTAAAATATCATCTAAAAATTCCAAACAAACCGATACAAAAAATAAAGCAAAAAATGAGCGTAAAACACCAGGTAACAGCATAAAAGATCTAAACATCAACATAAAAACATGTATTACCAAAATAATACCAGGAGATACAGAAAATACAGAAGTTGGTGCTTACAAACCTAACGAAACCTAAAAATTTGGTTTATGTTTGGACATCGAAATCAAGACAGGCCCAGAAAATGGACAGTTTTTTGAACTTTATAACTAAATATTACTAAAACGTAAAATTAAAAGTAAATCAAATTTTAAATAAAATTAAAATATATGAATACAATAAAAAAAATTATGATATAAATTAAAATCAATTTAAATTTAAATAAAGTAAAAATTATATAAAATACTAAAATTAAACACATAGTAAAATTAAATTAATATTAAATTATGTTATTGATTTAAATTAAAATTTAAATTCAAAACAAAGTGAAATTTTATTTAAATATACAAATTAAATGAAATTAAAAACTTAAATTACTTATAAATAACTTAAAAATTAAATTAAAACTTAAAATAAGTTAAAATTATATTTAAAAATCAAGTTTTTAAAATGGCAACTCTAGACCTTTCCTTTTGGTGAAGGTAACCACGGTGGTAACCACCGATTTGCAGTAAAATATGCTAACTTGTTTAAGAACTATTGTAAATTATTCTTGTAAATTATTCAATCTGCAATAAATGGTTTATTATTTATTTATTTATTTATTTATTTTACCCTACACGGTAACGAAAGGTATTGCCGCTTGGCCTTAAAACGTCATATTTACCCTACACGGTAACGTAAGGTATTGTCGCTTGGGCTCAAAACATCATATTTACCCTATACGTTATCGTAAGGTATTGTCGCTTGGCCTCAAAACGTCATATTTACCCTACACTTAAGTAAAGACTTAATATTAAATTTTTTTATAAATATAAACTTAAGGGCAGAGTGAGTTTTAGACTTATGTCGGCGCCTTGATGACTTCGACAAGTCGAATGATGACGAATTCCGAATTATCGTTCCCAGGCGTAGCTGGAATTTTGCTTGTTACATTTTTTAAGTGTCTCTAAAACAATTATTTTGAGTCAATTATTTTTCTATATGGATAGTAGGCGAAGAAAAACAAAAACCACCATATTCCATACATTTAATTAAGTGGCCAGTGATTTATGTTTTATTAATTTAATCAATATATTTAATATTTATTAATTATAAATCAAATATAGTCATGCTTAACTAAGGTACAGCTTTTATTTGTATTTTATTATTTGCAAAAAAGTTAATTGTTTTTTTTTTTTTTTTTCAATTTTACTTATTTTATGTAGCTTTCAATTGTATTTGTAAAATCATCATTGTTTTATTATTTCATTTTTATTGATAAAGAAAAAAAAGGTTTAAAAGCAATTACTGGGGGAATATTCAATTAGTAAGTCTATTTGACTTTTCCATTTCCTTCTCTTTATTTCTATTTTAATTATATACGGGAAATAGAAAAATGTATAATACCCTTTATTTTGAATTTTGTCTTATTTATTCAAAATTTTATATGAGTCAAGTGTATTATTTTCGTTGAAATAAACACCCAATAAGGTTAACATATTTAATTTAGTAGCGATATTAATATAATGGGAACTATATTAGGAAACTTTCTTGTCTAACGTTTCCTCGCCTAGTTTAGTAGTTATTTGGAAAAAATGTTGTGCTGGCACTAAACTCTGAAAACAAGTAAATTAGGTACTGTATCGTCACTTTTTGTTATTTAATTTTTTTAAGAAAATTGCTTAAAAAGTAGCATAAGCTGAGCTTCAAATGAGTGCGAACACTGCTATGCCGTGTTCACACTCAAAAATCATATAAAAATTCAAAAAAATTAAATATAAAGGTGAGACGCTACTGTTCAGATTATTAAATATGTACCATAAAAATTAAGCCAAAATTTGAATGATTCCAAAGAAAATTCACGTAGCTTGTGGACACCACGCTAAAATTTTATTAATAATGAAAAATCATAAATATGTCATTCTATTAAAATCATCCTATTGCTGATAATTTTGTATGAAATAACAAATTTGTTGACAAAGGGCTAATTGCTTTCCTTATTTTAAATTAGTTAAATCCTATCTGTTTTTTAAAATTGGTTTTCATCTCATGTGACGTCACACTACCAAAGTGTAAAGTTTTTAAAAATTTTCCTTATTTATACCGTAGTTATATCGGAAAAGTATTGTGTTTGCAAATAAATCCGAAACCGGAAATCCGTTTCAGGTGTATTTAAGGCCTCTTGAGTTGTTTTTGCAAATTTATCTGTGTGTGTGTGTGTTACCGAAGCGCCCATTGTATTTATGTTAAAGTGTTGAAATTTTGTACAAAAATCAGTCTATCGTTGTAGTTGTGTTATTCGGAAAATATTTTTATGATGTCATTAACCTGCAATAATGACTCAGCAAATATTTTGAAAAATCATAAAACGCGGAAAAATGATGCGACCAGATTGAGATTTAGCACGCATGTGACTATGTCTAAGGCAAACATATGTGCCAAGTTTCATCTCATTATCAGCATTAGTTCAATTTTTATCAAATGACTTATGTACGTTTTTTAAAAAATTGTAAAAAAAATCTGAAAACAATGTAATTAAGTTGAAATTTGGCACAAGTATATACCATTACATAATAAATAAGTACAGTTTCGTTTTAATATGACATGTATATCTATGATCATAAAAGTTAAGCAGCACTGAGCGGTTGTCATCCTCAGCGGTTGTCCATCACCGCTGAGGATGAAAGGAATGTATTTAATATCTAAGGACGAGCGAAGCGAGTCCGAAGAGGTTTTGCATCATACATTTGACGAGTTGTTCATTCTGAGGAGGAGCGAAGCGAATCCAAAGTAGGGTGGATGAGCCAAGCGAATCCTATGTGATGAAAAAAAAGTTGCGAGGTGCCCCGTACCCGTTTTGTATCTTCTTTACTGTAGTAGTATTTTTCTATATTAATTAATACGCATGTTGCATTATTATTCTCAATTTATACGATCTTTTATTACACTTTAATTGCTCGGTTATTGTCCGTGTAATTAAATTGTTTCATCCATTTCAATCACGATATGATGTTCCAATATTATCTTTAAAATTTAATTTATTTTTCCTGCTATTGACATTATACTGTATTCCTGTGTGATTTCATTTATCACTGGCGATAGTGCGCAATATAGTTCAGAGTATAGGCTTTGAAATATTTGTTTTCATAGAAACTAATTTAATTAGAGCGTTATGTTTAATGAAATAGATATAGATTTGTATCTAGTTAAGTGATTCCTCTTGAGAATAATGTTAAAAAATTATTTTAAAAATATTCCAGTGTTTGTTAATATCATAATTTTAGTTTTTCTTTTTCCTCATTAGGCAAAGTATTGTGTTTGCGAAAATTCCAAAAACCGAGATGAAACCGGAATTATTCGTTACAGGTGTTTTAAAGGCCTCCTGAGTTGTTTTTAAAGTCGTCTGTTTGTATGTGTGTGTCTATCATCGTAGCTCCTAGTGTATTCATGCTAGAGTGTTAAAACTTCGTAATAATAATTCTACCGCTGTAGTTGTGCTATTCGGAAAAGAAGTTCCTTACGACGTCATTGACCTGCAATAATGACTCAACGAAAATTACAAAAAATATATAAAACGCGGAAAAATTATGAGATCTGATTGAAATTTATCACGCATGTAGCTATGTATAAGACAAACATGTGGTCCAAGTTTCATCTCATTATCAGCACTAGTTCTATGACTTGTGTTCGTTTATTAAAAAAACGTAGTGCTTGAGAACGAAATAATGTGAAAATTTAAATAAAAATATCTATTCTCTTTAGTTTACATTTTAAGTACATTTGAATCTGATATGGAGACCTAAACCACAAATCATATATCTACTATGTTTGCGAACACTTTACTAATGTGGCCTAAACTTGAAAATTTGTATTTTCTCTCAATATTCTTTCTTTTTAAGTTCTCTATTATTAAAAAGAATACTCTAACATAAAAGATGAGTCAGCATATCATAATCTTTGAGCGTAAATGAATTATAAATTTTTACAAAATTCCAAAAAAAATCTGCTTAAGGGTTGAAATTAGCCTTAAGACGCTTCTTGTAAAGGATAGTACGCCAGTGACTGCTAGACTTGACGGGGACACTGCAGTGCTACTGTATAAAGCCGTATTGTACATCAGTTTAAATTTGTTCTCCCACACTAAATTAATTTTATTGACTATTATTACACCTAGTTAAGAGTTTAGAGGAATAGATTTAGAAGAAAGTAAAAAGATAGCGGTGAAAAATATACTCATTATGACTCTTCGAGTCTTAAAGCAATTTAACTCTATTTTCTATTTCTGTTCTAAAGATAGTTTACTTATCTTAACAATATAGTTGCAATAAGTCTTGTAATTAACTCAGAACAAAGTGCTAAGTACGGCTTCCATTTCTCGCTACTCTGAAACCGAAGTCACTTTAGATTTCAGCGAGGGTGGGTTGTTTCTAAGTTCTAGACACAATTATTTGTTCTAGACGTTGTTAAGTAGGAAACGTCATGAAAGTTTGTAATAGTCATTTGAAAGGTCTCTCAGAGTCTTAGGAGTTTGAAATTTCAATATATTTCTACTATTGACTTTTGTTATCTAAAAACTATTTAACAGAAAAGTACAGTTCTAGTTTTTCTATTCTATTAATAATAGTTTTGCAAACTATGGTGAAAAGTTTTACTTATCTAAGCCTTTTCTATCTGGGGTTGGTAGTTGGTGTAAAGTTTCCCACCGTAATAAAACAATTTTGAGATCTGCCTTTCTCCAAAATTCAAACTTAATTGGCCTACGTATGAATTTGTGTCTGTATGAAGTCTTTTAAAACGAATGTTGGTTACATTTTAAGAGAGTTCCAATTTGGAGTATCAGAACATAGGCCGTTTTTATATTTCTATATTTCTATTTTTGATATTAACTCTTTATGGGAGGAAAATTAATGATCACTCGTCAATTTTAGCAAATTTACATTATGAAAATGACGTGTATGAGGTTGTTCTAATGACAGAAGTTAAGGGTGGAAGTGAGGGGGATCGGTTCCTATTGGCTTCCTGATTACAATAAACTATGTCCGAAAAAATGTACACAAACATACACACACACACATATATATATATATATATATATATATATATATATATATATATATATATATATATATATATATATATATATATATATATAAATAATATATATAATATATAATCAATCGGTTTTACTATACTCCATAAATTAATTTAAGTTGGCGAAATCTGTTTTATTTATATAATCGTAGAGCATAGCCCGGGCTGCGAACCCCGCACCTCCGGTGCCGAAATCGAGTTATACCTTTAATTATTATACCCTGAATGGTATAAATTTTATGCCGCTTCATAATTCAAGACATTATAAGGAAATTTTATGTCATTACACAATTCTAGACTTCATAAGAAAATATAAGGAATAAAAATTGTCATGCATGAATTTTAAAAATATTTTTTTTCTTTAGGTTATATTAAGAAACCATTTTCCAGAAATCACTCCCTTTCTCACCTACCCTTCCCCTTCCCATATATTATGATATATGTTTTACTGAGACATAAAAGAAGCTATAAATATAAACGATAAAATAAACCTTAAACGATATCTGACGCAGAGTAACATACAAATAACATTAGCTATTATTGACATTTTTTCCCCTATTCGATCTTCTCTATTGTAGACATTTTTCCTTCCTACTGTAATGCCGTCCTATTTACCGTAATCGTAAACGATATAGTACTGGATATTACCGTAATCATCCCTTGAAAGATTGTGTAGAAAGATTTATTAAACGAAATGTGTAATAGTGGCCCATTTACACTTTTGTTTGATTTTCATTAATAATTGGTTTACTTATCGTCTAAAAATAACTTATATTATCTCCAGACGGTGTATAATGTAAAGTTTATTGACTAGTTTTTAGGGATTAAATAAGCATTATTTACTCCAAAGGGGAAAATAGTTACTTTTTACTTCCTTGGGAGTAAAAAGTAACTTTTTTCCCTTGGGAATAAAAAGTGTTTCCTATTATTGGGTTATTAGAGCTAGTGATATCATTTTTTTAGGGGAGCGGTAATCTATAAATTTTTACAGGTATCCGATCAATTTTTGTAATTTCCCCGAGGGTGGCACCTCCAAAATTTATAAGGTGGAGCTGATCAAAAAAAAAATTAGAATAAAATACAATAAAACGTATTAAAATAAAATCAACGTCTGGATGAAATCTTGTATGCACCTTGAAAGTAAGATATTATTTTCCCCCTTGCAATTACCAACCTCGGCTTCGCCTCGGGAGTTTTTTTAAACAAGTTCTTTATTGGCAAAAGTATACAATATTTATTTTGTGTTAAGCCTCGGGAGTTAATAATCATAATTCCCTCGGCTTCGCCTCGGGAGTTAAATACTTTGGTTCCCCCGGCTTACGCCTTAGGAACCAACTAACTGCTCAGGGAAACAATAGCATTCATTACTGCATAAATAAAGTAAATAAAATGTACATAAATAAGTAAATAAATTATGCATAGACTTTTTACTATTTCAAATAGATTGAGAATATCAGAGCTTAGCATAATATATTGCGAAAGAAATTTCTTTAACATACAACAAGGCAATGAATTATACTTAAACCTCTAGTACGCATTTTGTATTTTGTCTAACATGCACTTCGGATTTGTTTCTATTCAAACTTTGTGATTGATGCTCATTGTCTATCCTACTTTTTAATCCATAATTTTTTATTGTAATTATTCTATTTGTTATCACTAATCCATAATTTATTGTAATATTCATTTTTATCACTAATAATTTTTATTGTAAATTATTCTATTTGTTATCACTAATCCATATTGTAATTATTCTATTTGTTATCACTAATCCATAATTTTTTATTGTAATTATTCTATTTGTTATCACTAATCCATAATTTTTATTGTAATTATTCTATTGTTATCACTAATCCATAATTTTATTAATTTTCTTTTTATCACTAATCCTAATTTTTATTTAATTATCTATTGTTATCACTAATCCATATTTTATTGTAATTATTCTATTTGTTAATACTAATCCATATTTTTTTATTGTAATTATTCTATTTGTTAACACTAATCCATTATTGTTTTAGTGTAATTATTATATTTGATATCAATAATACATTATTATTGATGGGGTTTCAAAGATAATCTTCGAAACCCTTGTACTTTCTGTCTGTCCGATTTCACATCTCCGGAACTACGATAGCTTGAAAGTTTACTTTCGGTACACATTTGTAACTATTTTATCCAACAACAGGAAAAATATAGCCAACTATCTGGCATGCGTATTTGTCGATGTATGAGCGAATGCACACATTCGCTAGAATAAATATGTTTTGAAAAAATCATGTGTGGTATCAAATTGTTGGTATTGATGAGTAGAACACAAATATGCATCGCTTTTTCATAATTAAATTTGGCTAGTAACAAGCAAGCGCATAATGGCGTGCGAAGCGAGCCTCAGTATTGTTTAATGTATTTTTTTATAATATACTCATAAATAGGTACTGATAAGCAAACACATAAAGAGGAGCGAAGCGAGCCCTAGAATGTTATGCTATGTTTTTATTCTGTGTTTATAATTAGATACTGATAAACATATACATAAAGGCGAGCAAAGCGAGCCCTAGAATATTACGTTATGTTTTTATTCTATGCTTATAATTAGGTACTGGTAAACATATACAGAATGGCGAGCAAAGCGAGCCCTATAATTTTATGTTTTGTTTTAAATTTTCTCTTGAATTAGGTATCGACAACAAACATACATAGGCGAGCGAAGCAAGCCCTAGTTAAATAAGTACGTTTGAATTGAAAGTTTAAATTTAGCTAGTAACAAGCAAGCGCATAAAGGCGAGCGAAGCGAGCCTTAATGTTTTTAATGTATTTGTTTTTACTATGTATTACTAAGAAGGTACTGATATGCAAACACAAAAAGGCGAGCGAAGCGAGCCATCTACAGGTTAGCAATTGACTCCTTACTCCCTTTAAGCAATGTTCGTTGGCACTGATGATGACCTAAAGGTTTAAGGCAGGGTTTATCGGCGAAAGTCTTCGGTGTTTTATAAATTCTTTACACTAATATTGCAATGTACTTCCTATTGGTCTATTAAATTTTGTTGTCTGACATTTCCATTTGGAACGTCAAAAATTCTCAAAACATTCTTCGCTCGTCGTATTTATTTCTTCTTTTTATACCTAATTATTCCAATATGCTTTGTAATGTTATTTTTTCCTTTTAAAATTTCAAGCCTTATCATTCTAGTTTTCATCCTACTTTTCTGATTGTATTTCTTCTTAGTTTTTTAATTGCCTAAGTAATGTATAACTACTCAATAATATGTTCAATCGCTTTCTTCTACCCTCATACTATTGTCCTCTAATTTTGTGTACGATACAAAATAAACATCGATGAGCAAATTTGTAATTAATTAAAATTTATTTGAAATGATCGTAAACATTTTTGTCGCATAATTTTTTGTAACATTAATCATACTCAATATGTATTTTATCTTCCAGCCTTAGTAATTACATTAGGTGGAAGCTAAAGCAATTATACAGGGGGTATAATTGGAAAAGATATAACGTTATATTATAGTATCCATTATGTATGTTTGAAATTTCTAGCAAAAGGAAATATTTTAGGATCTATTATTGCTTAGTAAATCTAGTACAAAACATACTTTTTTTTGACAAACAAATTTTTCTAAAAATATACCTTAAATTATGAAGGAAAAGCATAATCTGCTTATCCAGTCCAGACCATCCTCAATTTTTATTGGGGGTTAATGACGTCATAAAGAATATTTTCCGAATAGCACAACTATAGTGGTAGACTGATTTTTGTACAAAGTCTCAACTCTCTAACGTAAATACACTGGGCGCTACGGTGATAAAAGACACACACATACAGACAGATAACTTTGAGAAAACCTCTAAGGAGGCCTTAAAACACCTGAAACGGATAATTCTGGTTTCATCCCGGTTTTAAAGTAAAACTTTAAAACTTTTACTTTTTTTTGTATTGTGTTTGAAGTAAACACAATACTTTTTCTATATACCTACGGTACAAATGGGGGAAAGTAAAAAAAAGGCATTACAAATTTAAAAACTAGCGAGGAAGCGTAGTGTCGCGACCTGGCAGGTTAGATTTTTCTCTTTTTCCAAAAATGGTTTTAGGCAATTATATTAATTAACTATTTAATCAAAGCTTTCATTTCATTACTTTATTATTATGGTTAATGAAGAGAGTGCTTCATTTTTTTGGATCAAGTTTACCAGTGTATCATTTTGTTGTTTTTTAATTTAATTGCCACGTACTTGTAATTATATGTATTCCGTATTAATCCTTTATTTAATATATATATATATATATATATATATTATATATATATATATATATATATATATATATATATATATATAATATACTTATTCGTATTTGTAAGGTAGTCAAACATCAGGTAATACACAAGTAATAATTTGATTATGGCCGAATTACAATAGTGTTATGAGAGTATAATTTGTTTTAGATAAATTCTCTATATGTTCACAATTTTGTTTCTTAATACAGTTCTTTTTTATTGCGTTTTTAAATGTTTTGTTTGGTTATTAAAATGTTTTATTCTGAGTGAACATTTTCCCTAAGTTTTATCATTTCCCCCTTTCAAACATTTTTTTATTTTTGTATGATTAGTTTAGTTTGTTTGGGATTATTTTATCCGTTTCTTTATAAATTGTTTATTTCAAGCTATCATCACCTTTTGAAAAAGGTTTCCGGTAGGCCTGTTCCCTTTTCATGAATAAATTATTATGAATGATCCCTTTTCTACCTTCTTTTTGTCATTATTTTTATTTATTTATTTAAAATCCTTCTGTTATTTTGTTTTATTTGTGGGAAATAATCTCTTATTATAATAATTTTTTTTGGCAGTGACTTTTAATGTAAGATTTTAACAGCCGCATTATTTATAATAATTGTGACTTTACACAGCTTAGGCTGCAAAAGTAAATTTCACGTCCGCTACGAAACTGTTCACTCTCTAATACTAATCGTATCTCAGAATTAATCTATATTAACTATATTGGTTTTGATTTGTCGACCTTTTTAAATTATTTTGAGCAAAGGTTTGAATATAATTTTTTAGCTTTAGAAACTTTACTGACTTCTTTCTTCAATAGCTGAATTTTTGCTGTATTAAAAAGGGACTTTTCAGTCAAGTTTTATAAGCTGCTACTATTATCGTTTTGAAACAATACGATAAATATGGAGTATGTGGTATAGACAGGGAACTCTCCCAATCCTAAAACAGGGGCCTATGAAGAGTGGCCGTGGGCGGTATGAGGCGCTCCAGGCTGGAGTTTAGCCGATTCGTGGCCACTGTCTAGCTGACCTAAGGCCCGCTCAAAAGAAATTTCTGTGTATTAGTGTCTTCGGATCGCTTGTGTTTTAACAAAATTTAAATTTAAAGAATCTTTTATGACAAAATATTTTTAGTTATATCCAAGATTATACTTTTGACAACAAGCACTAAAACAGCTTTAAAGCACATGGACACGGGATTTGTTCAAAATCCATAATTAGTTGCGCTTAAATATATTATTACTTATCACATTTCATTATTTTTGAGGGCTTTTATTTTTCATGACCAATTTGGTTTAATTACGACAACATTTTTGGACATTTTTTAAAACATTTTAAACAATTTAAATATTTTATGATCATTATTTACTATATTACTATATTCAACTTGATATTTTATTTATTAGTTACAACGTATTTTTATTTCTATCCGACCTGTGTTACAATATATATGCTGTTTTTCTTTTATGTCTAATCTACAGCTTTAGTAAAAAGTGTTAAAGGTTAAGCATAAAAGAACCTGCGAAAAGTCAATATTTTATATTATTTAGCTCATATATTATATAACTTAAACTATGATCTTTTATTACATGTAATCGCAGTATAAAACATATTTTACTTTTTTTATTTATTTTTATAACATTTGCTTTCGACTGTATCTGACAGAGAATTCCAAATACAGTACTTACCAAGTACATTAGTGCATATGAATAAAACGTTAGTAAAATCCTATTATACTTCAATTCGTTCTTTTCTCTATAATTCCTGTTACGTAAAAAAAGAAGAGACCCTTGTAAATAAAAGAAAATGTTTTGAGTGTTTTTACGCACAAGGGTTCTGTGGGAGAGACAGGGCGTCATATAAGGAATGGGAGCAAAGAGCACATATTTATTTATTTATTTACTTCCTTTACATTACTTCAATGGTATTTGCGTGGTATGTGAATATTTTGACTAGTCAGCCTTCTCTATCCAACCTTTTTATAATATGAGAAAAAATAACCTAATATTATTGGTGTCAGTTGAAATTTTGGTTATGTTCATTTATTATTAATTATAAATAAAGGAGTTTTGATTAAAATCGAGTTCTACAATTTGACATCCGGTTCGATTCACATTTTTGCTTGTATTATCTTCTCTGATTTGGTTGCATGTTTTGCATTAATAGAAGTAATTATTATTTATAAAATTTGGTCATCTTGGTTTATATGAGATATATGATCATTTTAATATTTAGGTATTTGGTACCTCTAGATAAGAGCAGAGATAATATTTTGTCTGTTCATTCAGAACTTATGACTTGTTAATATATTTAATTTTGTGTGAATCATTTATGTCGATATTTTATTCTATTTTATGTACAATCGGATTATTAAATGTTTTTATAAATAATTTTATTAAATTATTTTTAAAAATTAACAAAAGAAAATGTGCGAAATGATCTCGACCTAAAAATATGTTGATATTTCTAAAATTTTCGTTACTTCTTAATCTCTTATAATTTTGAATACTTTAAAATTCTGGTGCGGTGGTCCGCTATCGGGTGAATTTTCTTTGGATGCGTGTTTCCGTGCTTAACAAAAATCCTGGTTGGAATG
The DNA here is from genome assembly GCA_018340805.1 of Microvelia longipes. Classification (NCBI taxonomy): domain Eukaryota; kingdom Metazoa; phylum Arthropoda; class Insecta; order Hemiptera; family Veliidae; genus Microvelia; species Microvelia longipes. The sequence continues at coordinate 45,077,487 of JACMZG010000022.1, read as the reverse complement.
ATAATTTTTATAGTTTCTTACACTATATAAGTTTACAACTACTAAATAAATAATTTTGGCGCGGTTGTCCGCTGTCTTCTAAAGGTTGATTTTTGTACTAAGTTTGATTAAAAAATATTAATCCCTTCGAAAGGTAGAGTGTACAAAAAGTGTCTAAATATATATATATATATATATATATATATATATATATATATATATATATATATATATATATATATATAAAGTCTCGCGAAACGTATATTTTCGTCATTAGGACCTCTGTAAAGGATTGTGTCGGTCCGAGGTTCGACTCTGACATGACGCCTATCCCATTAGCGAATTTTATTCCCACAGGAAATTTGGTAAATGGCCAATGCTCAGAAATTTATTTTTCTGAAAGTTAAAGTAGCAATACTTTGGCTAAAGTATTGTGTGTAATATAAATGAAATTTTTTTTTTATATATTTTATACTACTTCTTGTTGCCATATTTTCTTAAACGCTTTAATTTAACTCTATAGTAATTTATTTTGTAAACTCTAATTATCAATTCATCGTTTTTTGTTTATTTCTCCTATAAATTTTATTAAAGTATTAATAATTGTTTAAAACTTTTATCTTGGCTCTTAAGTCATTATTATAAATTGTTAAATAGTGAAAGATAAAGATTAAAAGTCTAGAAGCATTAGAGATACTAATAAAAAATTGAAAACCCTTCACGTACTAGAAACTTTTTAAGAACTTGAACAAGTTTAAAAAGTTTTTACCGCAGAGCCACGGGATGGAGTGATTGTTAAAAATAATAAAGAAAAATAAACTTTAATGTCGACTTTTTCAGCTATTCTTGCACGCTTAAACCAATTATTTATTAATATAATGCTTGACAAAATAAAACATAATTTTTGGAGTTATTGTAACATATTTACTAACTCACGTAATGTCTTTAGCTATTTTAGTTATAATAAATTTTTATATTATCTTACCGAGGCTGGCAAAATGTCCCTGACAACGTTCCTTATTAGGCAGTAGGCAGGTTTCGGCTTTTTATGTTTAATTTAATTTAATTTTTAATTTATTTAGTCTATTTTAATTTATTTTCATTTAATTTATTTAATTTATTATTCATTAATTAATTTAATCATTTAATTTATTTTAATGTTCATTTAAGTTCATTTAATACTACGTTCCATTTAATAATAATAATTAACTTTATTTGTTATAAAAATACATTGTTTTAATTTACAAAAAAGGTTTTTACATTAAATATTAATATATATTTAAAGTATACAATAATTGTAATTAAATAATTTGTATGCTTAATATGTGCTGCACCACTAATAAGCAGAATGCTTAAAGCTGAAGGCGCTTACTTTTTATTTGATTTATTATACTATAAAAAATATTTGGAACTATTTTAAGAAAATATTTATATACTAAATAAATTATTATATATATTATATTATTATATTTGAAGTATTATTAACTTTATAATATAATTTTTAAAACTTGATTTCAAAAAGGTTTGGCCAGAATATTGTATATATTAAGGACGACATTTAATTTAATTTTGCTAACATTTTACAACATACCATTTTATGTAGACAGTGTATGTTAGCATAGCATCGTGGCAGCTAACCTGTTATTGGTGTATATTTAGGTATGAAGTCTTATTCTAGCTGTCTTGTCTCATCGATCTCATAATTATATACATTTATATTCGTGTTCTATTGGGAGGGGAGGGGGTACTGAGGTGGTTTAGGGGTTAGCACGTTAGCCTGCCACACAGACAGTCTGGAATCAATCCCAATTAAGACCGTTAATTTTTTTCGCGAGGGATGAAAAACCATTGTTATGTTGTCTTTTAAAAGTGACGTTAAGCCGGTGTTCGACTGCCGAAGTTTCGGCTGGATTAGTCAGCTAATCCTAGCGAGAGGTCCCTTTCTCTAAATATAATTCGGTTCAGACAAAATTAAGAACCCCAGAAGGTTTCTTTAGGGGTTTCTTTAATTTAGAACCCCTAAAGGTTTCTTTAGGGTTTTTTAAATTAGAACCCCAGAAGGTTTCTTTAGGAGTTTCTTAAATTTAGCATCCCAGAAGGTTTCTTTAGGGTTTCTTAAATTTAGAACCCCAGAAGGTTTCTTTAGGGGTTTCTTAAATTTAGAGCCCCAGAAGGTTTCTTTAGGGGTTTCTTAAATTTAGGACCCATCTGAAGGTTAAATACTAAAATATATTATATGTGTTTATTCCTTATGCTAATAGATTAAAATTAAATCTTGCGCGAAGGAACGTGTTGTTTATAGTGAAGTATTTAGTATTTATTTCGTATGCAAGGTAATTTAATCTTAGATTTAACGAGTATTTTTTAGTAAAAAAAATTATATTGAGGAACGTTTTGTTTTCGAGTAAAAGTTTTTAGTATTTAAGTGTTTTGTGGAATAATTTAATCTTATATTAAGGAGCATGTTGTTTCTAGTAAATGTTTTTGGTATTTAAGTCTTCTTTAGATTATCCACATAATATTTAAACTTCTTTTGGCACATAAGATAATTTACTATCCAAGGTAGTGATTGAAAAGGGCCCAACAACGTAACCTACTTGCTGGGGAGCTTAGCAAAGCGTGGGTTGCTTGAGGGCGTATTAGAAATATGTTAGGCTCAGAGGCAGTAGTAGGATTTGATTTGTCATAATTGTTTCAACGAGTGCTATAACGGATATTTTTTTTCCTAACTTATTCCGTAGATATATTGGAAAAGTATTGAAATTGCAAAAACATCCGTAATTGGTTTACCAGAATTATCCGTTTTAGGCGTTTTTAAGCCCTCCTTAGTGGTGTTAACAAAGTTTTCTGTGGTTGTGTGTCTGTTTTCTGCGTAGTTCCCAATGTATTTAAGGTAAAGATTTGAAAACTTGTACCAAAATCAGTATTAGGGTGTAGTTGTGCTATTCATAAAATATTTTTTGATGTCATTACAATATAATAAGTTAGCTAATTTTTTGAAAAAATAATTAAACGCGGAAAAATAACACGATCGGATTGAGATTTGCCTGTAGCCATGTCTAAGACTAACAAATGTTTATCTCATTATCAGCCTTAGAATAATACTATATATAGAAGGAGCACTACTGATAACACGAAAGGCGGTTCACTGGTGCAACTAAGTAATGCTGCCACCCTAACAATATACAATTTTCTAAAAAAAAGTTGGCAATACTTCTGGTTGCTTAATTATTATGTTCTATTATTAATTAATGATTGATTATTCATAAAATACTAATATAAATATCGGTGCATTACAATATTTTAAGCATTTTAAATTGTAGTTTAATGTATTTATTAAAATTATATACAAATAGTAGTCCTGGTCAACTAAATGTAGATTCTCGTATTCCGCCACCCTTTTGCCATCTAAGACCAGTTTTATTAAATACTCTGCAGGTTGTTTAAGTTATTATATTTGTTCTTTACGATCTTCTTCATTAATAGATATTTTATAACAACTATTTAAAAGAATGTTTTGTTGTCAGGTTGGCAGCATTACTTAGTTGCACCAGTCAATCGGCTTTCGTGTTATCAGTAGAATTACATTGTGTTTACGGTCCTGTGCTCCTTCTATATATATAGTATTCTTGTAAGTTATCAGCATTAGTATAATGTTTATCAGATAACATGTATACGTTTTTTAAAACATTGTAAAAATCGGGAAATAATCCAATTGAGTTTAAATTCAGTACTAGTAAATAAGTACCTTTACTTAATAAATAAGTGCACCAAGTTTCGTTTCAATTCAAGTATATCCATGATTATTGTTGGATCATAAAAGTTTAGCAGCATCGAGCGTGGTCATGCATCGATGAGTGACCGGTGGGAAAAAACACACACACACACACACATATATATTATATATATATATATATATATATAATATATATATACTATCTAAGGACGAAGGAAGCGAGTCCAAAAACGTGCTGTACTATAAATTTAACGACTTGTATATTCTAAGAACGAGCGAAGCGAGTTCGGAGCAGGGAGGATGAGCGCAGCGAATCCGATGTGATGTAAAAAAGTTCCGAGGTACCCTGCATCCGATTTTTTCCCCAAATTTCTTTATTTAAATATAATTAAATGACAAATAATAATAATGAAGTTATTATAATTTTCGATGTTTATTTAAAAACACTTGTTTTTAAATAAGGAATTGTTAAGGAATTGATGCTGTTCCTTGTTTCTTTTTAATTAATACTTCATTAAGGTTTGAAGACGTATACTAAGGCCTTACCGTAAGAAGAAAGGTTAGTAAAATAGACAATTAAAATATTATGAATTCCAAGTGATTGTATAATAGAATTATCGGTATAGGTAGAAGTATAGGTTTTTGTTTTTATTTTTATTCTGTTTCATTGATCCATCTGATCAAACGGAGCAGATGGATTTTGGAATTTGATCCATCTGAAGTATAACTATAAGTATAAGTATAGGTAGAATAGAAAATAAAGCAATGTTTTTATTTTTATTCTGCTTCATTTGATTCATCTAAGCCTTGGTAGTGCGTGTTTTAAAAGTGTAATTTAAAAGCTAATATATGTATGTTAAAACTTTTTTTAATCATTGCTTTATTTTTATTTTCTTGAGAGTTTCAGAATTACTGTCAAAATACAAAACCAATTGCCTGTAGTGATAAAAATTATGTACAATTGAAGATCTGAAAAGTTTCTATCTATTTTATTTCACAGGTGTTTATAGAAGTAACATTTAACTTACCGTATTGTATTAAATGTTTTTACCAAACAATTCTTATGACATAAAAAAGTATGCATATTAATAAAATAATTTTCATTTTTGTGCTTAGAAAAAAATCATTTTTAATATTATAATTTTAGTATAAAATAAAAAGTGAACAAATAAAAAAATTAAGTAACATATTAATTAAAATAAAAGAACGGGGGTTATCATTTTTTATACGAATTTTTTTATGAGGATATAATACAAATTAAAAGGAAAATTATATTAAAATTATTTTTTAACAACCCTTTGGTAATACTTAATATAGAAAAGTTAGCATAAAAAAAAATAAAACACAACTAGAGGTTATTGACCATATGTACTCGTATAAAAACAAAAAAATAGTTGTGATTTTCTTGTCATAATAAATGAAAAAAAATAAATAAAAATATAAATTAAATAAAAAAGATTGAAAATTTATAAGTATATTATACTCGATATTTAGGAATTACGCAAGAACGAAGACATTGTAGTGAACCAATGCTTCAACCCATGTTAATCAAAATATGTATCTAAAAGTAAATTTGATACATTAAGTGTCAACAGGAAAAAAATTAACGTCAAACAAAATACTTAATTTTTGAACTTTTTTGAACTCTAAAAATAGTTAGTTAATTTATTTTGAAGTATTAAAAAAAATAATTAGCAGAAATTAATTTTTAATTATAAATTTCTTACCAGTTAGTTGCAAATTAATTTATTTACTTACATTTGGTGATGTTAATATACACTAATCACACACTGTTGACACACGCGATATGTAAATATTTTGTGTCGTTTCACTTTTAGTCTCTAATTATCGGTTGTTTTTCGAAAAAAAAATTAGATTTAAAGCGGTCTTGGTTGAAAGTGGGGGACGCGGCACGAGCTCGCTCAACCAACTCCGTGGAGCAATTGGTTAGGGTAGAAGTTTATTCGGCTTGTTCCGTCGTTAGTTCGTTTTTGTTCGGAGAGAGATCCACCCTTTGCCTTATCTACCTGGTTAGGGTGGTAAGGTTTAGGATATCACTCTCTTATCAACCCTTATTCCTTATCACTAAACCCCTTGATATATCTGCATAGGGCAATCTTATTTCCTACATAATATATAGACTCGAAGTATTGAAATAATCATTAGTTATAGGATGTACGTACCTATGTTTTTCACTTTTACTTTAAAAGGGAAAGAACTTTGAAAAGATAAGAATGTTAGGGATGCTAACAATGTCACTCGTTCTATTAACGAGTAACGTAACATAAACCAGATTCTGAATTAGAGGTTTTGCATTTTGCTTATCTCTCCTCTTTAAGGGGAGACAACACGGTATTAACAAAAAATACAATTTTTTCCTTATGTCCCAATATTCAGATCAAAAAAGTTTGAAAGAATGTAAGTGTGAGAGTGTAAACACATTTTCTATAAAACGCATTGTAAGCAAAACGTCTTATAGTATCCCAGTGAAAAAATACTTATTTTTATTATTAAGTTTATTTATTGTTGTCTAGAATATTTTTTGACATAGTGCTCATACTCGTTGAAGTGACTAAGCAGGTTTAATTTGGAAAATCACCAAAACAATATACCCTTTATTATTATAAAGGGTTATCACTCTGGTAGTTAGATATCTAGAATTGACCGCGTCGCCCCTAACGGTGTAACCACTCTGGTAGCTAGATATCTAGAGTTCGCCGTGATGCCACTAACAGTGTTATCAATCTGGTAGCTAGATATCTAGAGTTGACCCTGACGCCCCTAACGGTGTTATCACTATGGTAGCTAGATATCTAGAATTAACCGTGACGCCCTAAACGGTGTTATCACTCTAGTAGCTAGATATCTATAGTTCACCGTATCTAAATTTTACCGCATCGTCCCTTACGGTGTTATCACTCTGGTAAGTAGAAGTCTGGTAAAATCAAGTCGAAGGTTAAAAAACTCAAATAAACCATGGTAAATTACCGAAAACCGATGAAGAATACATTTTATATCGATATATTAGAGTATCGTTTTTAATGGTTTTTTTTTGGGGGGGGGGCATTGCATCGAATAAAACCGGACCGGAGCCGATAAGACCATTTAAAGTGACCAAATGAAAAAAAAATGGTCAATTATCGGAAAACCTAAAATACGGCTGGTAAACAACGTATTTCAAGAGGGAGTCGTTTTCAACGATTTTGGGCCATTGTGTTACATGAAAATGGTTCAGAACGAGCCTTCGTTCTGACTAGAGGGAGTTACTACTGACTAGAGGCAGTAGTAACTGAAGCTAGGGGCATGGATTTTGTATAACCAATAGAATAATTATACGCATTTATTTTCAAAAAATACAAAATGTGAGCTACGAGTTATGCTTGATAATTGAGTAACTGCTCAAGTTATAAAGCATAAACAGGAGCCCTGTGTAAGAATTTTATTGTTAAGGACGGAATTTGACCACCGCGCCAGAATTTTTAATTGTTTAGCTTTTTAAATTTTTGATTTTACTTTGTTTTTGATTTTGCTATGACAGTCGTAGTTAGTGGCCAAAAGCTATAAGCATGCTCTGCTGTTTTAATATTAAGATTTTTGTGGAAAAGACAGATTTTGCAGTTCGTTTTAATAATTTATTTGTTTATTCAAGAAGAGAAGAAGTATTGTTTTGTAGAAGTATTAATTGAAGTTTTAATAAACGGGCCGCGGGGTTATCTGTGTTTTTTGTTTAGCATATGAGATATAAATGCTTAGTTCTAAACATATCAGCTTGTTTGATTTTTTATTTATAAAAACATACCAATAAACTAAAAATAAATTTAATTTAGTTTCTGTATCCCTTTTTTATCAATTACTTTAAATTCTTAATACCAACATCGAAAAAAACTAAAGCTTACTATCAAGCTTAAAGCTTTACAAGCCAGCTTATTAATGAAATTTCACAAAGCTGGGAGGAAATCATGTTATACCTTGCTTACATCCCCTCTCCTCCCCTCTTCATACATTTCACATATGAAAAACAAACTTCGTACTGCTTTGGAAAATAAAAAAACCCTTTTTCCAATTAACTTTTAAAAAAGCTCTGGGAAAGCTCACAATTTACATTTTCTAATTATCATTTTTCCCTTACTCTTTTTTTTCCGGATGTTTCTGTATATTTTTAATGTTTTATTTATCTGGTGTGTTTTTCTCTACGATTTATTTGCGCTTTTTAGTTAGAAATGTAAATAGAAAAAATGTCTATCTTTCCTTTAGAGCGGGAAGCTTTTAAAATTTGCGGGAATAGAAATCTTAACCTTCTTATTTTGATAAGTTATCTTTGTTTATTTTTAAGGTTTTTTTTAAAAAAAAAATGCGGCTAAGTAAATCCTTCCCGGAGTAGATAGCTGTATGTAATAATAAAATATAAAGATAAGACTTTAAAAGCTTAATGTTAAAACATTTTTGGATTTTAAATATTCTTACATTAGTCACACTTTTAGCCAATTTACGCAATAGAAAGGATGATTATTTATTTTTATGTTAAATATTTTTTGAATAAAAGTTTAATGATTTTTTAAAAAAATAATTTTTTATATACAAGTTTTTTTTATCCGCATTTATACCGTAGGTATATTAGAAAATAATCGTGCTTGCAAAAAAATCCGAAACTGGGTTGACACCGGAATTATCCGTTTTAAGTGTTTTTAAGACCTCCTGAGTGGTTTCACAAAGTTGTCTGTCCGTATGTATGTGTCTGTTATCATCGTAGCTCCTAGTTTATTTATGCTAGAGAGTTAAATCTTTGTAGAAAAATCAATCTACCGCTGTAGTTGTGCTATTCGAGAATTTTTTTTGGCGTTATTAACCCTAAATAAAACACGAAAAAATAACGCAAGCTCTATGAAATTTAGCACGCATGTAGCCATGTATAAGACTTACTAATTTGCTAAGTTTTATTTCATTATCTGCATTAGTTAATTTTTTATTGAATTATTTATATACGTTGTTTGTATAATTTAAAAAAAAATAAATTGAGTTAAAATTTGGTACAAGTGTACCTCTTGACGTAATATATAAGTGTTTAAGTTTTGATTTAATACAACAAGTCTATCTATGATTTTTTTTCGGATCATAAAAGTTGAGCAGCATCGAGTGTGTTCAGTGCTTGGATAAATAACCACTGGGAATGAAACGAATGTATTTAGTACCTGAGGATGAGCGATGCGAGTCCGAAGACATGTAGCAGTATAAATTTGACGACTTGTATTTCTGAGGACCTGTGAAGCGAGTCCGAAGCTGGGAGGATGTGCTTCGAGGTACCCCATACCCGATTTTTTTCTTTTAGATGTAATTTGTTTCAACAAAAAACTGTGTTTTCTAATTACTGTATGCTCGAATTGTGTATTTGTAAAAACCATTGCAAAACCAGTTATGGATTGCGTATTTCTTCTTGAATTTGTCTTCCTATTAATTTATAGATTATTATAAATGGAACTGTTTCTATACAGATATTTAGTGTGGGCCTACTCCCAGTTTCGAATATGAGTGAGATAAATAATACTTTCCCTATAAAAACTGCGGTTTAATGAAGAAAGTAAAAAGTCATCTTTTACTTTAAACCACAAACAACACACACACACGCACACACACACACACACACACAACACACATATATATATATATATATATATATATATACACACACACACACACACATATATTATATATATATATATCCTTGGTATACAGGGTGGTCCAGCTAAGAAGGACAAGACCTTTTTCTCGGAAACTATAACAGCTAGAAGGATGCGGTTTCCGGCGTTGGATTCAATGTAATAGTGAGCAGACGAGAAAATCCGTTTTTGGGCGCGCTTCGCGCCTGTCATAGAGATGTTAATGCTAACTTTTTTAATTTTATAGTTAGGTATAGGGAACTTTTTTTTGTTCTTTAAAGAATGAAAAATAAGGAAGATTAGTGAAGACCGCATCAAAATCGGACAATTTTTAACCGAGCTATGATGAAAAAACATTTTTTTTAAATTTAGCTCACTTCGGCGCCATTTTGGATGATGTTGCATTTAAATAAAATTTATTATATGGACATATTTTTAAACTAGAAACATTGCTTTAATAAAAGAATATCAAAAGTTTTTTCTAACCTCAGTTTTTAGGTGTAAAATAGTCGTTAACATAACAAAAACAAAAAAAAATATGGTTTTTCTAAGATACCATGTAAAGTAAGATAGGGAGCTATAGTTTTTATGGTTTGTACAGTTAGCTAACATAAAAAGCAACAAAATGAGTCCAATTTTAACAAATTCGCTTCACAATTTCAAAAGTTATTACTAATAAATCTCATAAAATTGCCAAAAATGGAATATTTTTTATAGTTTACCACCCTATTGTTGATATTTAATGGAACTGCAACGTCATCATACCTTGTGATCTTTATTTCAGCTTGTATAAGGATTCCAGAACGCCTAAAAACACTTATTTTTGTTCATTGGTTTTGGAGAAATTACGATTATGGTGATTTTCGTCAATCGTAGAATGCAGATTAGAGGTACCTTGCAAAAACCAAGTAAAATCCTTCATAAACGTTAATAAAAAATTGATTTTGATGATAACTACTTCGTTTCTAGGGGTGAAGGACCAATAAATAGCAAATCACACAACTAGACTGTAAAGTGATATTTTACTGCTGCGGAAATTTGTTTAATAAAGACAATGAAACCAGCCAATTTTATTTCCGGAGCAATAAATTATCATTATTTATACTATTTACGTTTAGTTGATTTTTTGTATGAATAATTTAATTTAACTTAGTTTAAAGAAATTAAAACACAAGATTGATAAATAATCATTCATACTTTTACAAAATTAAGGTAAAATAATATGGGGACCTACGGCCTAGGTGGATGGGGACCTACGGCTCAATTAGGTGGCCATCAAGGTCACCGGACTTGACCCACACGATTTTTCCGGTGGGCTATTTAAAGGACAACGATATAAAAAGGTAGGAACTTTTAGAAGTGTGGAAGACTACAAATTGAGCATTGAGCAAAGTATTTCCTATAGAGTCCTGTATAAAGCGACGCAAGATAAAGTGATTTACCTGTTTTATGCAGAGGGGTGCCAGTTTGAGCAAAATCTAAAATAATATTTTATTTTATGATTTTTCAAAAATATTATACTTTCTTTGTCACTCAATTGTACTATATGTCTTATTATTTGTAGAGTACTGTTCAGTTCACCCATATTTAATTTATACAATATTTTTTTTACCAAATTTCCGCAGCAATGAAATATCACTTTACAGTCTAGTTGTGTAATTTGCTATTTAAAATCGCGTGGGGTCAAGTCTGGTGACCTGATGGCCACCTAATTGCCGTAGGTCCCATATTATTTTACCTTAATTTTGTAAAAGTATGAATGATTATTTATCAATCTTGTGTTTTAATTTCTTTAAACTAAGTTAAATTAAATTATTCATACAAAAAATCGACTCTTTGTAATAAATGCGCAACTAAACGTAAATAGTATAAATAATGATAATTTATTGCTCCGGAAATAAAATTGGCTGGTTTCATTGTCTTTATTAAACAAATTTCCGCAGCAGTAAAATATCACTTTACAGTCTAGTTGTGTGATTTGCTATTTATTGGTCCTTCACCCCTAGAAACGAAGTAGTTATCATCAAAATCAATTTATTATTAACGTTTATGAAGGATTTTACTTGGTTTTTGCAAGGTACCTCTAATCTGCATTCTACGATTGACGAAAATCACCATAATCGTAATTTCTCCAAAACCAATGAACAAAAATAAGTGTTTTTAGGCGTTCTGGAATCCTTATACAAGCTGAAATAAAGATCACAAGGTATGATGACGTTGCAGTTCCATTAAATATCAACAATAGGGTGGTAAACTATAAAAAATATTCCATTTTTGGCAATTTTATGAGATTTATTAGTAATAACTTTTGAAATTGTGAAGCGAATTTGTTAAAATTGGGACTCATTTTGTTGCTTTTTATGTTAGCTAACTGTACAAACCATAAAAACTATAGCTCCCTATCTTACTTTTCATGGTATCTTAGAAAAACCATATTTTTTTTTTGTTTTTGTTATGTTTAACGACTATTTTACACCTAAAACTGAGGTTAGAATTAAAACTTTTGATATTCTTTTATTAAAGCAATGTTTCTAGTTTAAAATATGTCCATATAATAAATTTTATTTAAATGCAACATCATCCAAAATGGCGCCGAAGTGAGCTAAATTTAAAAAAAATGTTTTTTCATCATAGCTCGGTTAAAAATTGTCCGATTTTGATGCGGTCTTCACTAATCTTCCTTATTTTTCATTCTTTAAAGAACAAAAAAAAGTTCCCTATACCTAACTATAAAATTAAAAAAGTTAGCATTAACATCTCTATGACAGGCGCGAAGCGCGCCCGAAAACGGATTTTTCTCGTCTGCTCACTATTACATTGAATCCAACGCCGGAAACCGCATCCTTCTAGCTGTTATAGTTTCCGAGAAAAAGGTCTTGTCCTTCTTAGCTGGACCACCCTGTATATATATATATATATATATATATATATATATTATATATATATATATATATATATATATATATTGTGTGTGTGTGTGTGTGTGTGTGTGTGTGCGTGTGTGGTGTGTTGTTTGTGGTTTAAAGTAAAAGATGACTTTTTTTACTTTTCTTCATTTAAACCGCAGTTTTTATAGGGAAAGTATTATTTATCTCACTCATATTCGAAACTGGGAGTAGGCCCACACTAAATATCTGTATAGAAACAGTTCCATTTATAATAATCTATAAATTAATAGGAAGACAAATTCAGAAGAAATACGCAATCCATAACTGGTTTTGCAATGGTTTTTACAAATACACAATTCGAGCATACAGTAATTAGAAAACACAGTTTTTTGTTGAAACAAATTACATCTAAAAGAAAAAAATCGGGTATGGGGTACCTCGAAGCACATCCTCCCAGCTTCGGACTCGCTTCACAGGTCCTCAGAAATACAAGTCGTCAAATTTATACTGCTACATGTCTTCGGACTCGCATCGCTCATCCTCAGGTACTAAATACATTCGTTTCATTCCCAGTGGTTATTTATCCAAGCACTGAACACACTCGATGCTGCTCAACTTTTATGATCCGAAAAAAATCATAGATAGACTTGTTGTATTAAATCAAAACTTAGAACACTTATATATTACGTCAAGAGGTACACTTGTACCAAATTTTAACTCAATTTATTTTTTTTTAAATTATACAAACAACGTATATAAATAATTCAATAAAAAATTAACTAATGCAGATAATGAAATAAAACTTAGCAAATTAGTAAGTCTTATACATGGCTACATGCGTGCTAAATTTCATAGAGCTTGCGTTATTTTTTCGTGTTTTATTTAGGGTTAATAACGCCAAAAAAAATTCTCGAATAGCACAACTACAGCGGTAGATTGATTTTTCTACAAAGATTTAACTCTCTAGCATAAATAAACTAGGAGCTACGATGATAACAGACACATACATACGGACAGACAACTTTGTGAAACCACTCAGGAGGTCTTAAAAACACTTAAAACGGATAATTCCGGTGTCAACCCAGTTTCGGATTTTTTTGCAAGCACGATTATTTTCTAATATACCTACGGTATAAATGCGGATAAAAAAAACTTGTATATAAAAAATTATTTTTTTAAAAAATCATTAAACTTTTATTCAAAAAATATTTAACATAAAAATAAATAATCATCCTTTCTATTGCGTAAATTGGCTAAAAGTGTGACTAATGTAAGAATATTTAAAATCCAAAAATGTTTTAACATTAAGCTTTTAAAGTCTTATCTTTATATTTTATTATTACATACAGCTATCTACTCCGGGAAGGATTTACTTTAGCCGCATTTTTTTTTTTAAAAAAAACCTTAAAAATAAACAAAGATAACTTATCAAAATAAGAGGTTAAGATTTCTATTCCCGCAAATTTTAAAAGCTTCCCGCTCTAAAGGAAAGATAGACCATTTTTTCTATTTACATTTCTAACTAAAAAGCGCACAATAAATCGTAGAGAAAAACACACCAGATAAATAAACATTAAAAATATACAGAACATCCGGAAAAAAAAGAGTAGGGAAAAATGATAATTAGAAAATGTAAACTTGTGAGCTTTCCCAGAGCTTTTTTTAAAGTTAATTGGAAAAAGGGTTTTTTTTATTTTCCAAAGCAGTACGAAGTTTGTTTTTCATATGTGAAATGTATGAAGAGGGGAGGAGAGGGGATGTAAGCAAGGTATAACATGATTTCCTCCCAGCTTTGTGAAATTTCATTAATAAGCTGGCTTGTAAAGCTTTAAGCTTGATAGTAAGCTTTAGTTTTTTTCGATGTTGGTATTAAGAATTTAAAGTAATTGATAAAAAAGGGATACAGAAACTAAATTAAATTTATTTTTAGTTTATTGGTATGTTTTTATAAATAAAAAATCAAACAAGCTGATATGTTTAGAACTAAGCATTTATATCTCATATGCTAAACAAAAAACACAGATAACCCCGCGGCCCGTTTATTAAAACTTCAATTAATACTTCTACAAAACAATACTTCTTCTCTTCTTGAATAAACAAATAAATTATTAAAACGAACTGCAAAATCTGTCTTTTCCACAAAAATCTTAATATTAAAACAGCAGAGCATGCTTATAGCTTTTGGCCACTAACTACGACTGTCATAGCAAAATCAAAAACAAAGTAAAATCAAAAATTTAAAAGCTAAACAATTAAAAATTCTGGCGCGGTGGTCAAATTCCGTCCTTAACAATAAAATTCTTACACAGGGCTCCTGTTTATGCTTTATAACTTGAGCAGTTACTCAATTATCAAGCATAACTCGTAGCTCACATTTTTTGTATTTTTGAAAATAAATGCGTATAATTATTCTATTGGTTATACAAATCCATGCCCCTAGCTTCAGTTACTACTGCCTCTAGTCAGTAGTAACTCCCTCTAGTCAGAACGAAGGCTCGTTCTGAACCATTTTCATGTAACACAATGGCCCAAAATCGTTGAAAACGACTCCCTCTTGAAATACGTTGTTTACCAGCCGTATTTTAGGTTTTCCGATAATTGACCATTTTTTTTTCATTTGGTCACTTTAAATGGTCTTATCGGCTCCGGTCCGGTTTTATTCGATGCAATGCCCCCCCCCCCCCAAAAAAAACCATTAAAAACGATACTCTAATATATCGATATAAAATGTATTCTTCATCGGTTTTCGGTAATTTACCATGGTTTATTTGAGTTTTTTAACCTTCGACTTGATTTTACCAGACTTCTACTTACCAGAGTGATAACACCGTAAGGGACGATGCGGTAAAATTTAGATACGGTGAACTATAGATATCTAGCTACTAGAGTGATAACACCGTTTAGGGCGTCACGGTTATTCTAGATATCTAGCTACCATAGTGATAACACCGTTAGGGGCGTCAGGGTCAACTCTAGATATCTAGCTACCAGATTGATAACACTGTTAGTGGCATCACGGCGAACTCTAGATATCTAGCTACCAGAGTGGTTACACCGTTAGGGGCGACGCGGTCAATTCTAGATATCTAACTACCAGAGTGATAACCCTTTATAATAGCAAAATCTAAAATAATATTTTATTTTATGATTTTTCAAAATATTATACTTTCTTTGTCACTCAATTGTACTATATGTCTTATTATTTGTAGAGTACTGTTCAGTTCACCCATATTTAATTTATACAATATTTTTTTTACCAAATTTCCGCAGCAATGAAATATCACTTTACAGTCTAGTTGTGTAATTTGCTATTTAAAATCGCGTGGGGTCAAGTCTGGTGACCCTGATGGCCACCTAATTGAGCCGTAGGTCCCCATATTATTTTACCTTAATTTTGTAAAAGTATGAATGATTATTTATCAATCTTGTGTTTTAATTTCTTTAAAACTAAGTTATTAAATTATTCATACAAAAATCGACTCTTTGTAATAAATG
Source organism: Microvelia longipes (assembly GCA_018340805.1). Lineage (NCBI taxonomy): Eukaryota > Metazoa > Arthropoda > Insecta > Hemiptera > Veliidae > Microvelia > Microvelia longipes. The sequence continues at coordinate 45,061,735 of JACMZG010000022.1, read as the reverse complement.
CGCAACTAAACGTAAATGTATAAATAAATAATTATTGCTCCGGAAATAAAATTGGCTGGTTTCATTGTCTTATTAAACAAATTCCGCAGCAGTAAATATCACTTTACAGTCTAGTTGTGTTTGCTATTTATTGGTCCTTCACCCCTAGAAACGAAGTAGTTATCATCAAAATCAATTTATTAACGTTTATGAAGGATTTTACTTGGTTTTTGCAAGGTACCTCTAATCTGCATTCTACGATTGACGAAAATCACCATAATCGTAATTTCTCCAAAACCAATGAACAAAAATAAGTGTTTTTAGGCGTTCTGGAATCCTTATACAAGCTGAAATAAAGATCACAAGGTATGATGACGTTGCAGTTCCAATATCAACAATAGGGTGGTAAACTATAAAAAATATTCCATTTTTGGCAATTTTATGAGATTTATTAGTAATAACTTTTGAAATTGTGAAGCGAATTTGTTAAAATTGGACTCATTTTGTTGCTTTTTATGTTAGCTAACTGTACAAACCATAAAAACTATAGCTCCCTATTACTTTACATGGTATCTTAGAAAACCATATTTTTTTTGTTTTTGTTATGTTTAACGACTATTTTACACCTAAAACTGAGGTTAGAATTAAAACTTTTGATATTCTTTTATTAAAGCAATGTTTCTAGTTTAAAAATATGTCCATATAATAAATTTTATTTAAATGCAACATCATCCAAAATGGCGCCGAAGTGAGCTAAATTTAAAAAAAATGTTTTTTCATCATAGCTCGGTTAAAAATTGTCCGATTTTGATGCGGTCTTCACTAATCTTCCTTATTTTTCATTCTTTAAAGAACAAAAAAAAGTTCCCTATACCTAACTATAAAATTAAAAAAGTTAGCATTAACATCTCTATGACAGGCGCGAAGCGCGCCCGAAAACGGATTTTTCTCGTCTGCTCACTATTACATTGAATCCAACGCCGGAAACCGCATCCTTCTAGCTGTTATAGTTTCCGAGAAAAAGGTCTTGTCCTTCTTAGCTGGACCACCCTGTATATATATAATATATATATTATATATATATATATATATATATATATATAATATATATATATATATATATATATATATATATATATATATATATATATATATATATATATATATATATATATATATATATATATATATATATTATATATATATATATATATCTGATATATAGAATCTGTAGGTTCTGAATTATTCGGCGTGTTTAAAAAAACAAAAAACAGTTAAAAAGCCAAATAAAACAGCCACTTGAAGCAATAATTGATGCCTACATGTAGATGAAAGTGAAAAAAGAAGTTTAGAAAATACTGTCATCTAAGATTTCATTTCAACCACGAATAGGTACTGATAAATAGAAAAATTATATTTTTAAAAATAGTTATTTTAAAGTAGACATTTTTGGAAACTTTATTTGTAAAACTAAAAATAAAATTTATATTTTGAAAGGAGATCTAAAATTTTGAGAGCTCGGTCTGATGTCGGAGCCTTAAGGCCTGAGGGCCGGCGGTTTTTTAAAGTATGGTCCTTGCTAAGGTTTGTAAAGTAGAAAAGCTGCTTAGTGAAACTTTGTCTCCACCCTAACTTGGTTAGAAAATTCAAATAAATTTCACTCCTTGTATTTGAGACCACCGCCCCTCTACCTCAACTCTACTTTTTGAAGTTTTTTTCCTCCTTAAAAGTGGGTTTTTATTCATGACTATGATACCAACCTGTGTAAATTCAGTGTTAAACTTTAAATTAGGTTTCACATGTGGTAAACCTTTTTTTATCTTTTAAGACTAAACTCTATTAATGGGTGTATAATAGTCAAATTATTTTTCGTTTCCATTCTGTCGTAACAATCCCAATCATTATTTATATCATTTGATACTACAGTGTTTTGCAAAACAAGAATAGTTGACACAATCACAATAGTATAGCATAGTATTGTCAACAACATTATAACGCATAAGTAGTCTCTCGCACAATTATATTGTATTGTTATTCGCGTAATAACAATTTGCACCAATTATAGATTTACGATGAGGAAGTATATTGTCTCAAAATGATGACATTGTTTCATTAAAAAAAAAAAACAGTCTCAGGTTTTATAAAATTAACCTTCAATTTTGCGGATGTTTTTTAAACATTTTGCTGACTCTGCAAGCCGGATAAATGACGTCACAACAACCTGGTTTTTAATAGGATTCGTGTCTCCCAAGGTTAATTTTTGAGCCAAGTTTGACATCAAAATATTATTACGTTCAAGAAATAGAGTGTTTACAAAAATCTGCTGGCAATACACACACACACACACACATATATTATATATATATATATATATATATATTATTTATTATTATTATATATTATATATTATATATATATATATATATATATATATATATATATAATATATTATATATTATATATATATATTATATATATATATATATAATATATATATATATATATATAATATATATAATAAAGTTTCGCAAAACGTATTTTTTCGTGGTAGGGGACCTGTAAAACGGATTTTGGACCCACTTACGAGCCCCCCTTTCACTACAAGAGTCATCTTATTAGCGAGTTTTTTTAAAGAAATTTCGCTGAAAAATATCTAAAAGCAATATTATTATACAGTCGCTGCTTGTAAAATTATTTAGCCTATAATTATTGTTTGAGCACAAATTAGTCCTAACCTCATATAACTTGATTTGTTGATATTAGAATAGGTATTTGTTCGATTTATTTTACAATGGAGGAGCATTATAATACTAGGAATGACAAATGCGTAGAATTACGTGTATTACGATTGGAAATAAAGCATATATCAGCCTTGACAGCTTATTTATTAGAACAGCCTTTCAGTTGTGTGATTATAATTACTTCAGATACTTAATGTATTAAAAATATTTATAAATATATTTAAAAAAATATTTTAAATATTGAATAAAATATATATAATAAATAATATATTTTTTGAGAGTGGCAGTAAAGTAGCTACTCCACTACGGCTCTCAAAAAAGTCAGTTAAGAGAGATTTTATTGCCATGCTAGTAAAAGTTATTTTCGGACTGTAATTATTGTCCGACGCATTAAGTTTTACCTAAAATCCATGAAGATAGAAGTATGCAAGTTGAAACTCGTTTGATTTCAAGTATTTACCTCTTGTAGTTCTTAATTGATTTTTCCTGCAGTGAATGAAATCAATATGGATGGTGAGATTTATTGTACACTCTGTCTCTCAAAAAAAAAATAAATAAATAAATAAAAAAAAATTTTTACATAGAGTTAAAGTGATTTTATTGCATTGGTAAGTATATTCTAACAAATACACATATTTCCACAATGAAATACCACTTTACTGCCTAATAAAATAATCTACTATTCTGCCACTTAAAATGTATAATATTTTAACATTGCTCTTTTTCGTAACAAAAACCTTACTCATACGTCTCTATTTTATTTTTCAGGTATGATAATGCAGTTAATAAGTTTCTACGTTTAAAAGGTATACATATTTACTTATTTAAATAGACTTCGTGTGTTTGTTTTAATAATTATATTTACATTTTTATATACACTATACATACATTTTTATTTATTTGACTTAAATTTGAATGCTTATAATAATCATAGTGAATATACAAGAGAAAATATACAGAGTTTTAATACGTTAGTTCCTAATGGATAAAAAATGGCTTTATTATTTTAATGAGGTGGAAAGTTGAAAATTAGAATCAGTATTGCTAGCTTTATTTTATTAAATGTTTCATTTATTCATGCTAGGTGTTGTACAAAAAATAATAATATATATGCAGTGCTAACACAAACCTTTTCTATGTTTGTTAAAAATAAGCTGAACAATTTGTGACTACAGTAATATCTCTTATCTTATAATCATGAATCAAAGAAAGTTATAAGGGAATAAGCATAAATGATCATGGATAAGCGAAATATGATCTTAAGGGTTTATTTGAGGTTATATTATTAAGGGTATATTATGTTACAAAACTTTTAATGTTTCATTTACTTTTTAATTAAAAATTTCGGATCATATTTTCTAAATTTATCAATTCAATAGATTTAAAAAAAATTAATTAATTCTTAAAACAATTTCTCAAGATTATTTTTTTTGTTTATATCCAGTTTTATATAACTTTTGACAAACTGATTATAAAATATTAACAAAAAGAAGAAGAAAGAAAAAAAAAACAATTTTAAAAATCAAATATTTCAAGGAAAAAAAAATACAAAATTAATTATACAATAAAAATTAAGAAGATTGAAAATGAATGTAGTGTTTGAATAAACGGAGCATGCAGAAAACAGAAATTTCTTTCAACAAATTTTTTTATTGAAATTTTCGTTAAAACAATAAATAATAATAATATGTTACAAAACTGCGAAGGTCTTTTTTACGGTGGTGACTATATTTATTGATGAGCAAAGCGGTACAGTTTAAGGAGCTGAGGTTAAGAAAAGCCATTCCCAGTGGTGTAACATTTGCTATTTTTTGTCGGGCGTGGTAATAGAAAACAACTATTTAGAAGAAAACATTATAACGTATGAAATTTTGGCGCGGTGGTCCGCATGTCGGGCGAATTTCCTTTGGATGCGTGATTCCGTGCTTGACAACAATCCTGGTTGGAATGATAATTTTTATAGTTTTTTACATTATATTAGTTTACAACTACTAAATAAATTCCGGCGCGGTGGTCCGCTGTCGGGCAAGTTTCATTTGGAATACGTGTTTCCGTGCTTAACAACCTATTTCTTGCTTAAAGGTTCCGATTCATGCTTTAGAACCTAAGCAGTTACTCAATTTTCAAGCACTGTCCGTAACTAATTTTGTCTGTATTTTTCAAAGGAAATACTCTAAATTATCCAGTTGGTTATACAAAACTATGCCTCTAAAATTAGAAGTACGCATTATTTGTACTAATTTAATATAAGTATTGTATTATTTGCACTAGATTAAAGCTTAGTTACTTATCTTTAAGCTTAGTCAGTTATTTTTAAAGGTTTTAGCGCATTTCCTTTGAAAAATATAGACAAAATGAGTTACGAGCAGTGCTATTAGCTACTACTAACGCCTACCTAGTGGAGCTTTGAGGAACTTCACCAGCGACAGTGTCGTAATTATTTTGCAGCCGCGGAAAGTAAAAAACTAAGAAATTATCAAAGACGGTAAAAAACTAATTTCACCTACTTTATTAAGGATGTAAAGTGTCTACTTTACAGCCGCCCAAAAAAAATTGGTAATGTAAACACATATGTGCAGATTCGTCTGGCATTTTGCATCTCTAAAAGAAATGTGTACTTAAATACAGTATCACTAAAATAAACACTGACACCGAATTGTTTATATTTTATTATCTAATTTATATTACTAATTTGAATACTTATTTTTAATGGTTCTATCAATGCAAATGTTGTCTGAGAGACTCTAAGAGTTTCATAGCGGATCTAAAATACTTTCCCATTTAAAAGACGCAAATCTTTCTGTCCACTACGCGATCCTTGAATTTCACTCATTGTGCAAACCAGCATTTTTATAGATTTTTGCTTGAAAAAATTAAAGTTTAGCATGATGTTAAATTTATTATTGTTTTGGTTGCTACAATAAAATAAATTAATAGTGCTACAAAATCATATTTAAGTTGGATTTATTTTTTTCAATCAGTATTCCTTATACAGGAAGTTAATAAAACCGGGAAAGTGTTTGGATGTTCAGTTCAATTATTGTTGATTAGTTGTTTTCTTTTATTTATTTTCTACAAATGTTTTCCTTCAGTGTTTTTAATTTGTTTTATAAGTCTAATCTTTTTTCAAATCTGATGTCGAAAAGATGTATAAATTAATTTAAAAATAAGACGGCTTAGCCAAACTCTGGTTTAATGAAACGATAAAAATAATTTAATTAAAGTCTCAATAAATACAGCTTTTGGGTCGTTAATTTACTTCTTTTTTTTCTTGTTAAATAGAAAGCTTTGCATTGGCAAATAGTTTTATAGTTACTTTTGTTTTTTTTTGTTAAAAAAATAAATGTTAAAATATCGTTTTTAACATTTTTTATAATAAATAAAATAAAAATAAAGAGGCTCAAATCAACCCAAATCAATAAATAAAATTTGGTTCCGGTTTACACAAAATAAATATTGTATACTTTTCCCAATAAAGAATTTGTTAAAAAAAGACATGTTTTATATATTTTGATTAAGAAAACAATGCAACTATAATTTTATTCGATAAAATAATTGAATATATTGTGACATAGAATTAATAGCTCAAGTAAAAATGTGTTCTGATGTTTACAGGATAGGTTCAATAAATTTAAGCTCATTGGCTATTTTTTATTGTCGGATTTTAAATAGTAAGGAAAAGAGTAAAAAGTGAGTTTCTATCTGTGATATCAAAAATTTAAAAAAATCGCTAGACTCATCACCACAATTTGCAAACAACAGTTTTGCAATCAACAAACAGTCGCGGAGCTATTTAGAGATTCGAAAAAATGTTCACAGCCTTTAGAAATAGTTATTTATGCACCAAGGGAGTAAGGAATTATATTATTTCCCGGAGCATTAAGTTACTCCTTAAAACGAAACGAGAAGGAAGCAATGCATTTTACTCCTGAGGTGAAACAGAGAGATTTTGGTATACAACTTTATGTATTTAAATATGTAAATAAATACCTCGGCTTCGCCTCAGGATTTATTTATTAAATTCCCGAGGAAAACACGAGGAATTTATGAAAATTAACTCCCAAGGCAAAACCGAGAAAGATAATTATTACGAGGGGAAAATTGCATTTTACTCCTAAGGTATTTAGAGACAAGATTTTTTTTATATACGTTAACGTTATTTAGTTACTGTTATATACTTATCTTAACAGGTTTTTTTTTGTATTTAGTAAAAACTATAAACACGTTTTTTATATAAGAGAGTAACCAAAATAAATGTTAAAAACATTTGTTTGGTTACTCTCTAAAAGACGTTTTTATAACAACTTCTATTGGCCTGAAACGGAGTTTAGTTAATATTTTCACTAATTCTGCTCAAGCTATTTTTAGCTTCTATAACTTTAAAATGATTAGGACCGTATTCTTTCTCTAGAACAGGTATGATTTCTTCCAATATTTCGTTATGTCTTTGATGATGACCTACATGCCAAAGAGCATTTGCTAAATTTACTTTGACCTGAGCTACTAAACCTAAATGACCATAACGTTTTTCTAAAATCGGCAGTGCTGCTTCAATTAATTCTTTTTCTTTTTGATAATTTTTTGATTCCTCATACGCGAAGGCGAGACTACTTTGAGCTTCGGCGACTTTGAAGTGGTTCGAACCAAAATGTGCATCTAATATTGAAAATGCATTTTCGATTATATTTATCGTCCTTTGATCTTCATTTAGAAATATAAAAGCGTAAGGAAGACTGGTTATAGCTTGGGCAACTTTAATATGATTCGGACTGTAATGTTTCTCCAATTCTTCTAATGCTTCTAGAAATAAATACTTTCCTTTGTCAAAATCTCCTAAAAAGCCGTAAGCGTCGGCAATTTTAAACTTAGATTCAATTGATTTTTTGTCTCGACCATAGCGTTTTTCTAAAGAGGAGGAAGCATTTTCCAATATGGTTCTTCCAGTTTCCTGCCTCTGTAAAGATCCGTAGGCATATGCTAGCGTCACTTGAGCAAACACAACTTGAATGTGCCCTGGACCATAGTAATCGTCTAAAACATCTAAAGCTTCTTTATACAACATTTTAGCTTTTTTATATTCCTCTAGAGTTTTGTAAGTAGCTGCTAACCTTATTTTTGCATTGGCTACATGTATGTTATTACTCCCATAATGATTTACTAGTATTTCTACAGCTTCTTCATTCAATGCTCTTTCTTTTTCATGATTCTTCAACCATTTATGGGCAAAAGCTAGTTTCAGCTTTGCATCAGCAGTTTTCATATGGCCTTTGCCATAATGCTTTTCTAATATACGCAGAGCTACTTCATACAATTTTCTCGCGTTTTCGTAGTCCCCCAATATGTTGTACGCAACAGCCAATTTTATTTTACCTTCTGCGACTTTTAAATTGTCTGATCCATAATGCCTTTCTAAAACTATCATTGCCTCTTCTTTTAATTGTTTTTCTTTGTGATGATGTTCCATCCATCTGTAGGCAATCGCCAGCTTCATCTTACACTCGGCCACTTTGACATGATTGGCTCCGTAATAATTTTTTAAAACAATCAAAGCGTCTTCATACAAAGTCTTGGCCTTTTCAAATTCACCTAAATTATTGTACGCTATTGCTAACTTTATTTTACCCTCTGTTACTTTAATGTGGTCACTTCCATAATGGTTCTCGAGAATAGCTACAGCTTCCTCTTTTAATTGCTTTGATTTTTCATTTTCGTCTATGTACGTGTAAGCTATCGCTAAGTTAATTTTACCATCGACACATTTAATATGGTTAGAGCCGTAATGATTCTCTAAAACGTCCATGATTTCTTTACGCAATTCTATTCTTTTTTGATGATTTTCCAGTTTACCATAAACGTAAGATAGCTCATATTTAGCATCTGCTACTATGAGATGATTAGGGTCTAATTTCTCTAAAATATTTTCTACATTTTCTACATAACTTTTTCTTTTCTCTTGTTTTTTGTAAGCTTCGTCGAAGCTGTTAATAATCCATACATTAGCAGCTTCTGGGTCATTATGTTCCAATATTTCGGGTGAAAGTTTCAATTCTATCAATTTTAATGGGAGTTTGTCGAATTCGTCTTCTAACTCTTCATACTCCATGGCGTATTTCCATGCTGATACGGCTTCATTATGAGTATCTGTATTATTACTTTCAAGATTCTGTTGTATCAGTTTCAAGGCTTTTCTTAACGTTTCTTTTTCTTTGCCGTGATCTTTTAAATTAATCCTGGTCACCTGCTGGACTAACCTGTGCACATTAAAAACAGTTTGATCTTTTGCAGAATTTATCATAGAATACTGTTTAAGCAATTGGACGGTCTCACCAAGTAACTCCGCGTCTTTATCTAAAGCTTCTAATTCCAGAAACATTTTTACAGATATTCCATCTGGAGGGAAGTATGCAATTATGTCTAAAATTTCATTTGCTATCCCTCCGAGTTCACTATTTTTATTAATATTGTCTGTTGTTATCTTCCAAGTTTTGAAAGTCGTTCTTGTGTAAAAATCTTGGCTATCTTCGGGAAACTCAAAATTAAGTAGTTGCTTTGTCTTTTCATCGAACCTATCTAAGTAGTCTCTAATTTTGAACTGTGAACCTATATTCTGCAGCACGACATTTCTTTCTTTGATGTAAGCGACAGCCTGCTGCAGTGCTAATGGAAAACATTGCAGCTTATCGACTAAATGTTTGATTTCTATATCTTGTGATTCGTCCTTTATATATAACGTATTTTTAATGAACTCTGAAGCCTCCTCTTCTGTCAGCGATCCTAGCGGAATTAACGTGATACTGTTTCCCCACTTTTTGTTGCGTGACGTTATTAATACACGAGGTGTGTGAACACAGGACGATGAGGACTGCGGCAAAAACTTATCGATCCCGGCACCGATCTTATCATCCTGCTTATCTGGGGAGGAATATTGCCTTTTTCGCGATCTCAGCATTTCCGCGTTATCAAAAATGAATAAGCATTTCTTTTTTTCAAAACGCCTATACACCTCGCTTACAATTGATTCTATATTAGTTTGATTCCTTGCTTCTTCTTTTAAAATACCAAGTCTTTTATCTTTAGCCAAATTAACGAAAGATGTTTCTAAAGAATTGAGAGTTTGGGCGTTGATCCATATTAAATTACCGTCGTAGTATTCTTTCCCGTATATGTACGCGTATTTTCTCACTAATTCACTCTTACCTATTCCTCCTAAACCGCATACTGCAGCCGAATAAGCTAAGGGTCTACTTTTTGTATCATCACACCCCTCTTGTAAAGCTTCATGTATTTTCTTAAGTTCGTCCTCTCTTCCAGTAAAGGATTCGATCGGATCCCTTATATTAAATTTAATATCTCCTAATATCTCTTTGTTAATCTTATCAAAAAACGCTTGTGCATTTTCGTGAGAAATGAATCGTCCGATTCTTTCGTTGACCCAGTCTTCTGTGAACTTGAGTAACCTCCCGTAAACATTTTCAGTATCGACCTCATTCAAACTGTCTGCCAGTTCATTCTTAATTATAGCTTCTATTTCTGTTACATTAGGTTGATCAACAGCTAATATAAATCTGCCTAAAAAGTAATCTATTTCATCTATTGTTATTTCCTTTGGAAGATTTTTAAAATAACTTTTATCAATTTGATATTCCGTATAATCTAATTCGCTACACGTTCTAAAAGAAATTTTAAATTCAAACTGATCAAGTTGGTTGAATTCGACATGACTTAGATTTTGGACCAACTTATTTTTAAGTCCCTCTCTAAAGAAATATAAATTACCAGGCAAAACCTCGCCATCAAGAAATCCTTTCCTAAATTTTACTACATTCTTAACTTTGACAAATACATGACCGGCTAAGTGTTTGATATTTGACCCTATTACAGGAATATTGACATCGACATCAACAATTTTACTACTTCCACTTTTGTTTATTCCGCTTACAATCTTAGATACAAGTTTGTCAATGTCATCATAAGCTATTTCAGGCCTATCAATTAAATAAAATATATTCCCTAATTTGCTGAATATTTCTATTTTCTTATTTTCTAATTTTCTATGGAAGTCTTCATCATTTATTTGTAATTTATTCATTAACCTATCTCTTAATTTTTTTACACCTTCGGGTAATTCTGCACAGCAAAGGAATTTTGTTTGAAATTTATAAGTTTTGAAGTCAATAATATAACTTCTTAAAGCACCATAATATTTTTTAAATAAAGTACAATCATGAAATAAATTTTTAGGGTCCAAGTTATCGCTAGTTGTATGAAATGCTAATCTATCCACTAATTTATTGAAATCTGAAATATCTTGGAATTTTTTGATGAGTTGTTCCTTTATGAGATTTTCATGCTTAAATTTTAATAATCTTGGATTTTTGTTATTTAGTTTTTCTGATTTCAAAATATCACCCTTATTATTTACGAGTTCGAAAAATTCTTCTACGTCATTTTCTATGTCGATATTTGTACAAATTATGAAATCATTTAGATTTATATTGGGGCCTATAAAGTAACGATTTTGTTTTATATCTAAGAACGATTGGAAGTATTTTTGTAGACTGAAGTCGTCGTTTTTATCAGTCAATAAATCGGTTGACGAGATTCTTTTAGTTTCGTCCGACTTATGTTTTGCCTGAAGAAACCTGTATATCTGTTGATTATTTTCGATTCGCTGGTAGATCAAGTCGTCGAATTTGCCGGCTTGTTTCCACTCCGTTGCCAAGCGGAAGGATTCTCCTCTGTCTAATCCTCGTTTTATAAATAACATGAGCAGTTTAATCTGATAAAAGTCTCCGTGTAATCTCTGAGATAATCCTCCTCGCTCGTATTCCTCCATCTCTAATGTTCATCAAAGCATTTATATCTCAAAATTTGTTGTCCCGTTTATCCCTGTAAACAAAACATTCTAATTATTTGTCTAAAATTTATTATTATTTCTTATTTATATTTAACGAAAAATAGTTTCAAAAATACATACGTTTTACAAAAATAAACCCGTTTAAACATAATTTTATGTTGTCACCGGATATAGTGCTGTTTTACCATGCAAATAAATTTTATTAGCAAACTTATGTTGTAAAAGTCAAACTAAGAAGTTTGTTTTCATCATTGTTATAAGTTTTTCTATCTTAAAGTTAAATATAAAACCTAAGGAAAATATGCTATTCATCTCGAGCAGTAATTTACATTCCAAGCTACGCCTCGTGAATTAACTAGAGGGTACCCTCAGCAAACCTTGTGAAGCAATAAAATAAATCCCATGTTCAGATGCGTGCTTTGATTAATAATATAGTGCTTTTGGTTTTGGCCCTGACTGCCCTCAGGAAGCAAAAAATCCCATTGCTCATTTACGAAACGTAAACTAATTATTTTAAAGATTATCGTTTCAACTTATTCGTCAAATAGAAGGAAGGTTATTGTTTTCTCCCATTTGAATTGGTTATCGTATATGAATAGAGGATATAATTGGCCTCCATTTGAAAAAAGATCATGGGCTCATACTACTGTTAATTTACTGTTACTACTGGGATCTTACTATTGTTAAATTTGTCTACTACATTTGTTTTAATGTACTAAATTTGTGACGCCAAATATAATGGCCTTCGGTCTTGGATCTGCGGAGTTGCTTTTCTATGTTATAATTATGTAAAATCGAATTAGGAGAGATGCTCCACAACTTTGAGGACATTTACCAATTAAATGTCTGAGTCAGACACCAGCCTCTGAACAAATCTATTTCGTGTGTCTCCTAGCTTCTTTACTTCGCTTTTACCGGCACTGATGATGAACTGTTAGTTTGAAAGTCGGCTCTGTCAATAAATATATACTAAGTGGAGTGACATCTTTCTTTTTTCTTCTATTTGGAAACTCCCCAACTCATCTTACTATCAATGTACCAATTAAGGTTGGCCTCTCTAGTACTACTTAACACCTGCTAATATGCGTTATTTTAATATCCAAATTGCTCGAAATAACAAATTTCAATGAAAAAGCGCCCGGCAAGTGGTTTTTGAGGATTCTATCAATTCGTTTGTAAAATAAGCCACCTAATTTAGGACTAAACTTTCTATTTTTAAAACTTTGGTTTTTAAATAGAAAATTTTCCTTTAGGGTCTATTAGGGTAGTTTGGTTTATGCTGTTTAAGTTTCAGTGTATTTATTTAGTAGATAAATTAAATATATACAGACCAAGAGTTACAGATGAATATTCAAAAAGGATAGAGCATTCTTACTAACCTTAATTCATTCAAATTGAATCATAATTGGTTCTAGACTTTTGAAATGGTCTCAACCCCTCAAATAATCGACTCCATTTAGCTAGCGTATTTTGGGGAAAAAGAAGTTAGCCTTATTTCAATGTGCTGGGTCACCTCCCGCCATACCGTTCAAATGGCGGGAGTTGAACCCAGAATTGTAGCTATAGTTTATTTCAAAGGTTTTATTGACAAAATTCTGGCAAAATGGCAAAAAGTCCGTGAGCGTGACCAATTTATTGTGGAATGGGTGCTTTTGTTGACGTGTTTAGTTTTTGCTTGACCTGAACAGTGGCATTACTATTTGTAACCAATATATAACCATTATTTCATCGTTTTAATGAAATAATGTCCTTATAATTTCAAGAACTCGACACTTTGGGTGGATATAAACCCTATTACTCAATTATCAAGCACTACTAGTAACTCATTTTTTCTGTATTTTTCAAAGGAAATGCGCATATCCAGTTTGTCATACAAAACTATGCCTCTAAAATTGGCAGTGGGCAACATTATTTGCACTAGTTTAAAGTTCAGTTAGTGTTTATCCTTTAATTTTTTAGCGCACATCCTTTGAAAAATGCAGAAAAAATTAGTTGCGAGCAGTGCTTGACTGCTTAGGTTAGTAAGCAGGTTAATAAGATTAACTGGTTAGGTTAATAAACATAAACCGGAACATTAAAAGAGACATGGGTTGTTAAGCACGGAAACACACATTCTAAAGAAAAATCGCCCGACGTACGGAATTATTTTGCACCGCGCCAGAATTATTTTGCAGTTATGAACTGTAATTATTAATAAATAAATTAAAATAATAAATATTAATAAATAAAAAACTTAATAAAAATAAATAAGGTAAATTAAAAAATAAAAACTTATCGTTCTTACCAGGATTCGAATCTTGGTACCCTGGCTTAGAGTACTTTTAGTGCTCGTATTGACGCCGGACCATTTTCATTCACCTCACATGCCCGAAAAACATCTTAAACGACTCCTTAATTAAAATATATAGTTTACTGGCCGTATTTATAGGTGTTAAGGACTTTATGGTCACTGTAAGTGGGTGTATCAGATTCAGATTGGTTTTATTTTAATCAGCGCCCTGAAAACATTGAAAACCACTGCCTACTCGAAATTTATTTTTTATCTACCGTAATTTTGGTTTCCGGGAATTTGCCATTATTTTGGCAGTATTAATCGACTTTGGACCGGTTTCATTCTATTCTGGGCCTAAAACATGTATAAGATCATCCTGGAACTTATAAATAAAAATCTTTTCCGTGGTGAAAAATATTAACTCTGAATTTTACCGATTTTTTGAAAATTTCTCTGTATCAGAAAAACGGGTTTATGACGTCACAAAAACCTGGTTTTCAATATTGTTCGTGTTCTCTCAATGATTGATTTTTGTACCCAGGTTGATTAAACAATTTGATCCGTTCGAAAGATAGCGTGTTTACGCAATCTTTACGCTTTTTTTGCATGATCAGAGACCTGCGATACGATTTTGTGTTGTGGTTCGAGGTTTGACTCCCGCCTTGAACCTTTTCCTATTTGCGAATTTTCCCCAAAGGAAATTTACTAAAAAGCACACAAAGAAATCCCCTTAATATTAAGTATAAAAATTTGGTATGGGCTACATCAGTACTTCTCATAACTCCTTTCGGACTCGCATCGCTCGTCCTAAAAATTTAACTATCGAAAACCCTTAAGTCTGATTTGTTGCCAGATCCAAACTCTTTTGAGTAAATACAGCGAGACTTATGAGCGATATTGACGCACTTCTACAAATCTACATATACACTCTGTCAGACATCGTGACAAAAACATTTTATAACGTCGTTTAAATGTCCTGAAATGAGCTTTGGGATATTAGGGTATACATAATACTCTTCCTATTAATTTAAAATTAAACTAATTAACTCTATAATTATATTAAAACAAAATTTCCATACCTTTTAAGCAATTTCTTATTAAAAACAATTATAAATTTCTAAGAAAACATGATAAATTTTAAAAACTAAATATAACATACATGCGTTAAATGCTGCGTATTGCAGTAGAGTGCTGTGTGACTAGAGATAGCGTGTCTTTAATTATCTTTAGTTGTGATAACTTCAAGTACTTTAAAGACCTATCTACAGTCTTTAAATGATTATAATTTCAATTTTTTGATTTTTTCGAGTGGCCATATTTTAAATCTCTAGATATCATTTTGAAGCGTCTGTGCAGAAATTTTATTTTTTTATTTTTAATCATATTGTTATTAATTAATCAAGGTATATGTAATTAAATTATATTCGTCAATATTGTGCACTTAGTAAAAATTATATCTATCAGTACACTTAATTATTGTTAAATTTTGAAACAGAACAATGGAATTTTATAAAGACAAATTTGTATGTAAAGCCTGGCATCTGATTGGTCTTGAAACACTTCAATGCATTAACGAAAGCCAATCATGAATATATTCTATACATTATATAACACTTTTGCATAAAGCAATTATTATTTATTCAATTTTTTTTAAATTAATTAAAACATTAATTTTGTTGCTATGTTATTTAGATATAACATAGTCATGACATTAATGTTTTCATTAAGTTTTAAAAAAATGAGTGCATGTCAAGCCGTTATTTCATTGGTTTTGCGCTCATTATATAATATCTAAGACCCTAACACATACTGTAATACTTGTTCGGATCTTATGTAAAAATATTAATGTATGTCCTGATCAACGTAAAATAATATTTTACGTTGATAATTATAATACTTTAAATTATACTTTCAGTTTCTGGTTATATGATTTTGGATATTTTAGATACGTGATTTTGGATACGAGATTTTAGATATATTCTAGATACGTGATTTTGGATACGAGATTTTAGATATATTTTAGATACGTGATTTTGGATACGAGATTTTAGATATATTCTAGAAACGTGATTTAGATATATATTATAGATACGAGATTTTAGATATTCTAGATACGATACGAGATTTTAGATATATTCTAGATACGTGATTTTAGATATATTCTAGATACGAGATTTTAGATATATTCTAGATACGAGATTTTAGATATCACTGAGATATAATAACAGATAGATAGATATTTCGATAATAACAGACACATAAACACACAAACAGACAGCAAAATACGTTGTGTAAACCACGTAGTAGATCTAAAAACATCTGAGACGGATAATTCCAGTGTCATCCCAGTTACGATTTTTTTCAAAAACAATAATTTTCCTATATACCTTCGGTATTAATGAGGAAAAGTAAAAAATAAATTACTATCTGGGAACTTTTCCATCATTCGACATTCGTCATCATTGATGGCTCGACATAATGTCATGTCCCACTCTGTTTCGTTACGTCTAACTCATCAGGGCGCCGACAGAGACTGAACTCACTCTGACCTTCAATTAATTCCGAAGAATATAATGTGAAGTACTTACTAGAGACGAGCGGTGCTCTCTTACAGCCATCATGCATGGCAAGCAAAACATATATCATTTGATACTACCGAGTTTTGAAAAACATTAATAGTTGACATAATATAATTGTGCGAGAGACACCTAGGAAATGCTTCATCTGGGAACTTTTCCATCATTCGACATTCGTCATCATTGATGGCTCGACATAATGTCATAATATAATTGTGCGAGAGACACCTAGGTAATGTAACAAGCAAAATGCAATGCTACATCTGGAAACTTGATGGCTCGACATAATGTCATGTTATACTCTGTTTTTGGTGTTTTACAACACCAAAAACACAGTGTTTCAACAGTGTCAGGAGTGTTTGTGGTCGAGTCTGCGCAGTCTGGTTTGTGCAGGCTGTTTGGAGTAAAAAAACTGAGCGTGTATTGGGGCCTTAAAAAAGAAGCGTTTGAAGTTCTTCTCCTGGAAGTTTTTTTTATATAATAGCCACAGTTTAATCAGAGTTAATTATGTCAGTCCAAAATCAATTCTGACGATTTCTATGAGCTCAACCCTAAATATACCCTATGTTACCTATGTTAAATATTTAAAAGTTGCTATAAACAACTCGCATCATTTTGAAAGTCTAAGACTATGAATTCCTTACACTGTTCCTTACGGGTTTTATATTGTTTTATTTTATTATTGTTGCATCTGAAAATGTCCACCCGGTATACGCTATACAGAACTTAGCTTTTATCCTTCTTATATAATTTTATTCTATACTCCTTTGAATACTGTTTATGGTAAAAACGTTTTCTAAACGAGATTCATCTGAATTGTAAGAGTTAAGAGTTTTTTAACTGTTCAGCAGTTTTATCTGCGCGAAACATTACTCTAAGCAACGGGGCAATACTTAGAGTAATGTATAGTACCAGTAAACATGTTGAATCAAGTTATTTATCATTACTTTATTATTTATATACGAGCATTACTCCGATGAAAGTGCTGAACAGGTAAAAAACTCTTACAATTCAGATGAATCTCGTTTAGAAAACGTTTTTACCATAAACAGAATTCAAAGAAGTACAAAATAAAATTATGTAAAAAGGATAAGCTAAGTTCTGCATAGCGTATACCGGGTGGACAATTTCAGATGCAACAATAATAAAATAAAACAATATAAAACCCGTAAGGAACAGTGTAAGGAATTCATGGTCTTAGACTTTCAAAATGATGCGAGTTCAAATGACAAGTTTTTTATGGCAACTTTTAGCCAAATGTGGTAATTTTATATCCGTTTTATTAAACCTTTTTAGAAGGTTAAATAAGAGTATATCGCAGAATATTAACTGTTTTTGAAACTAATTTAAATTTTAAAATATCAGATGTCAATATTATTTTACTTTTTTACCAAGGGTATTTTTTGACTTATTTATTAGAACTATGTTCAAAACCAAAATAAACAAGACGTTTTTACAAAAATATATGGTGTTTGCGATTTAAAGTCCTTAGCACTTTGGGGCTTTTTTGTTTTTTTCTTATTTGAAAAGATTTGTTGCTCAAAGGGCTTTAATTTAATTTTAGGGCGTATGAACTCCGTAGAATCACTATTTAATTGAAAAATAGGGGTTTTTTATGGCTGTCACGAGTATTTAAATTGAGTGATAAGATGGTGAAAATATCAATATGGTGTTTTATTTTATTTATTGTTAATTAATTTGACTCCTGAATAATTTAAGTTTGCACAAACTCACAAAATTATTCTTTTATTGCTTTATAATGTTTAAATATAAAGCAATTTAATTTAAATTGCTCGGGCGTGAATACTTATTGGGGGTAGAGACTTCTAAGAGGAGGACCATGTTTTGCCCATATGTTTAAAAATAACTTTTTGTGCATCTAAAGTGTTCAACTCGATTTGAAACACTTGGATTTACTTTGGAAAATTTAGAAAAATAATGATCAACAAGTAGAAGTGTAACTGATCAGATTAAGCATGAACCCAAAATTGTAAATAGAAATGGTTTGTTAAGCTAGAAATCAAGTATTCTATCAAATCAGGCAAAATCAAGGATTTCACTAGGTTAGAAAAAGCCATGGCTACATTTGCCCCAAAAATTCTTATGTCAAAAGAGTTAAAAATAAAATGAACCTCAAGAGTAAATATAACGTGTTTGCAAATCTTTGTAATTTGACCTTTATAAAAAAAATATGACCGCTAATAAATAATAATTTAGAAAACATTTTAAGATAAATATAATTAATTAAAAACAACAATGTATGTGTTTTCAATGTTATCGCTTGTAAGAGGCCTAAAATAAATCCACTTTATTACGAGTCAATGCTTAAGTTAAGTGGTACATCGATCTTTTAGATATTTTTCTATATATATTTATTACACCATAAGAAGCGTATTAGACAAAATAAGTGGTAATTAAGAATAACAAAATAGCGAAAATAGCAAAAAGGCAAAAAAAAATAATTATAAATACTAGTAATAAATAAATACTATAGTAATAATAATAATAAGTGTTCCTTATATCCTTACACGGTAGCATCGACAGTTTAGGACTCCCTTCAAAATTTTACCTTCAAATTCAGAAAGCAGTTTTAATTAATACTACAAAATATAGTCAGGAAATTATTAGTAGATAATGCAAGGTGCTTGATAGTTTAGCCGTGCCTTCTCTACACCATCAGTCATAGACTGAGAAAAAACTGTAACCGAAGAATATGAAACTGAAGAAACACTTGCCGTATTAAAACAAAACTGAGCATACTTATGCGTTAAGTAAAGAAATACGCTTGTACCTAATTTCATCTAAATGGGATTATTTTTCGATTTTTTACAAATTTTTAATAATCGTATACAAATTATTTGATAAACATTGTGCTAATGCTGATTAAATATTTTTTTTACACTCATATTTTATTTTTGGGATTAATTCCTTTTTGTTAGCTTAAACATTATTCCTTACAATAATACGTCAAGAAATATTACTAAATTATTTATTAGTTACAGCATATTACACCACTTATTTATTATTAAATAGTTCCATTTTTTGAATTAAACAAGAGATAAATTGCGTAAAAATATTTTGTTGTGTTCTGCCAAAATAAAACTCTCGATATTCTACGTTTTGGTGTGCTCTACTAGGTAGCGCTAGTTGTAAAAAGTTCCCTTTATTCGTGAAATTGAGGTTAGAATTACCTTTTAACTTGGGTAGAACATATTAGGTATTTTAGAATATGAGAATTTATCATTGATTTTCACATCAGTATTTATCTATATACTAAATTTCAAGTGTCTACGATTGCTTCCTTAGAATTTTGATTAGTAAGTGGGTGTCAAAACTGCCTAATAGACCTCAAAACCCGTGAATAGATATGAAATTTGGTAGAATGGGTCAGATCAAAAAGATTTAATAGTAAAATCTTTAGTTAATATTAAAATAATATGTTTTAATGCCCTTAATATAGAATAAATAGAAGAGCATATAACTTCAATGTGTTTAAGTCTTCTCTACTTATTTTTTCTTATTATCAAATAAAAAATTACTTTAAAAGGAATAAACACAATGAAAATAACCATGTTGTAATTTTAATATTAATGGTGTTTATTTATTTATAACTCCCTGGTTTCTTAACCTAATTTTATTAAACCTCACTTCATATTTAATTAATTCTATTTTAGAATAAGATTTTTATCGTGCTTTTAGTAAACCTCTGAGTTGAAAATATCTATCATTTATTTTATTCTTTCATTTTTTTATTTTAATAAAAATCTTTTTTTTTTATTATTAGTTTCTGAGGAAACATAATATAGAGAGGTTTCCCGAAGAATCTCTTCATTTTTTAAGAAAAAAGCGAAAAGATAAAAAATAAAAGCTTTTCCTAATAATATTGGATTTTGAGGCTTATTTTTCCTTTCCAAGAAATAAAATCTGAGAGATGTTAAAAATTAAGACGATTTTTATCTCAATTTTGACTAAGTTATTGCTTTACATAATTTTTATAGGTTGTACTTATTAGGTTGTACTTATAGATTGTTACATTATACAATCTTTCAAAACAAAAGAAATTTTATCTTGTTGGTTCATTACACAAGGAAGTTATTTATTTTGAAAATTTAATTTTAGTTTGCTTTGTAAATCAAAGTGTTAAGTTATTTGATATTTAGATTGTTGAAGCGTATTAAGTTTTTGTTGGCTTTCTTTGCCAAGTTTCTGTAAACGTAAAACAAATATTTGAATTTTAAAAAATTAGGCACATATATTTGTGGAAAAATTTTGTTATGTTACTTGAAAACTGTTCATTTTCACGAATTGATTTGCGTAATCTTTTAAATAGGTCATTTACTGCGGAGACTTCTAACTGGCAAACCTTCAAAATAAATGACAAAAAAAGAAGTAGTGATTGTAAGCCTTGACAATAGAAGAATCAAGCGTCAAAGTAGTTAGACATCTCCATAGTATATGTGGATGTCCATGAAGATATCTTTATGGATAATGCCCCAGATCCATTTATGGATGGGAACACAGTGCTCTAAAAAACTTGGACTTCAGGGATAATGCCCTACTTCCTTTCATGAATGGGAACACAGTGGTATACAAAACTGGGTCTTAGGAGTAATGCCCTACATCCCTTCATGGATAGAAACACAATTTTCTACAAAAATATGACTTCAGAGATTATGTCCTACTTCCCTTCATAGATGGGAACACAATTCTCTACAAAACTGGGACTACAGTGATAATCTCCTACTTCCCTTCATAGATGGGAACACTATTCTCTACAAAACTGGGACTACAGTGATAATCTCCTACTTCCCTTTATAGATGGGAACACAATTCTCTACAAAACTGGGACTATAATTGAGTTCCAGTAGACAGTTTTGTTGCTCTTGTCATTCTCAACAAACTTTTTTGCGTGAAAGTCCGAAAGACGGGTAATTTGTTTTTGATATGCGTACTTTCTTGCCTAACATTTCATTTTTAGTTCTAGTTTCTGGTATATGCTTTATAACCCGAGTGTTTCTTCCGGAGGTTTTAAAGAAAACGCGCATGTTTATCCCATAAATTGCACAAGTCATTATTACAAAATCTGGACACCATTATTCGTGCTCATTTGAAGTTCTTCTTATGCTAATTTTTGGAGGATTTTCTTTAAGTATCCAGAATAATTAAATAAACAAGTTGTAACGTAACAAATCGGATTTTAAAGCATATACTGGAAACTGAAGCACAAAATTAAATATTAAGCAAGGAAGCAAGCATTTAAAAAATTGCCCTTTTTGTAGCCCTCTGGTAGAAGCAGAATAGTTAGAAGCATACCACTACCAAGACTAACTTGGAAACCTTGGCTTTGTATCGACTCACCTTGAGTGATTGTATCGACTCCGTAGCAGGTTTATTGGATTTAGCGCTCCAAAAATCTTGATAAACTATTCTCTATATGAAATTCGTTCAGTTTTCCAGTTAGCACAGTTTTTTTACTGTGCTACTTTTTAGTAATTAAGAAATTTCGTATCAACTTCGGAGTAGTTTCGTTCGATTTAACGCCCCAAAAAGAAATACATGGAATGGCTTCCCTGCAAAAATTTTAAATCTTAATTTTAGAGATTTTTTAATTAAAAAGGGCTTGTTTAAATACATGTCTGCAGTTCGAACAAAACAGTGAATATGGTCCATTTATTCTTTAAATCATTTGGTGTCTCTTGCATGAATACAGGCTAAATTATTCGTGACAGATCGCATAATAAAATAATTCTGGCGCGGTGGTCCGCATGTCGGGCGAATTT
This sequence comes from Microvelia longipes, assembly GCA_018340805.1. Classification (NCBI taxonomy): domain Eukaryota; kingdom Metazoa; phylum Arthropoda; class Insecta; order Hemiptera; family Veliidae; genus Microvelia; species Microvelia longipes. Next base: position 45,039,530 of record JACMZG010000022.1, on the reverse strand, counting down.
CCTTTGGATGCGTGTTTCCGTGCTTTTTACATTATATAAGTTTACAACTACTAAATAAATAATTCCGGCACGGTGGTCCGCTGTCGGGCGAATTTCATTTAGAATGCGTGTTTCCGTGCTAAACAACCCATTTCTTGCTTATGCAAGAACCATGCCCATTGCGTGGTTCCGGTTCATGCTTTGGAACCTAAGCAGTTACTCAATTGTCAAGCACTGCTCGTAACTCATTTTGTCTGTATTTTCCAAAGGAAATGCGCTAAAACTTTTAAAGATAACTGACTAAGCTTAAAAATAAGTAACTAAGCTCTAAACTAGTGATAATAATAGTGCGTACTTCTAATTTTAGAGGCATAGTTTTGTACAACCAACTGGATAATTATGCGCATTTCCTTTGAAAAATACATACAAAATGAGTTACGAGCAGTGCTTGACAATTGAGTAACTGCTTAGGTTCCAAAGCATGAACCGGAACCACGCAATGGGCATGGTTCTTGCATAAGCAAGAAATGGGTTGTTTAGCACGGAAACACGCATTCTAAATGAAATTCGCCCGACAGCGGACCACCGTGCCGGAATTATTTATTTAGTAGTTGTAAACTTATATAATGTAAAAAGCACGGAAACACGCATCCAAAGGAAATTCGCCCGACATGCGGACCACCGCGCCAGAATTATTTTCTAGTTGTAAACTTATATTAGGTAAAAAAAACGGTAAAAAATTATTGTCCCTACTAGGATTTGAACCTAGGTACTCTGGGTTTGAGTGCTCGCATCCAAAGGAACGCGCCGACATGCGGACCATCGCACCAGAATTAATTTCTAGTTGTTAACTTATATTAAGAAAAAAAAAACGAAAAATTATCGACCCTTCCAGGATGTGAACCCAGGTACCTTGAGTTGAGTGGTCGTATTGACTCCGGACTACTGGCATTCAACTCAGAGCCCAAAAAACATTGAAAACGACACCTCCTCAAACTTTAATTTTTTCTTGACCGTAATTTTGGTTTTCTATAATTTTTGTGATTTTTTCGACTTTTTGGTAACCTAAAGTAGTCGTATCGACTTCGGACTGGTTTCATTCGACTCAGCGCCCAAAATTACATAGAAAACGACACCCTACTCAAAATTTATTTTTATCGACCTAAATTTTGGTTTTTTGGTAATTTACAATGGTTTTTTTTTCGGTTCACTTAGAGTGGTCGTATCGACTTCGGACTGGTTTCATTTGATTCAGCGTCTCATAAAACATAATTATGTTACCTTTTTCACGGCAAAAAATGTTAACCCTAAATTTTGCTGATTTTTGAAAATTTCGCTGACTCAGCAAACCGAAGTTAATGAACGTCAAAAAACCTGGTTTTCAATAGGGTTCGTGTCCTCCCGAAGTTGATTTTTGTACCAAGTATGGTTAAAAATAAATCCGTTCGAAAGATAGAGTGTTTACAAGAAAGTGTTAAAAACATATATTATAATATATAATAGTAAAAATATATAATATATATATATATATATATATGTACATATAATATATAAATATAATGTATAATAAATAAATATATATAATATATAATTATATATATTATATTAAATATAATAATATATATATAATATATATATATAATAATATATATAAGTCTCGCGAAAACTTACTTTCTTCATTAGGGACCTCTAAACGGATTTTGTCGTGGTCCCAGGTACGAATCGCCAACGCCTATCCATTAGGCCAATTCCAAAGGAAATTCGCTAAATGACAATTGTCTCATAAACTGATAACATGTTCCGGAGCTTAAATAAAGCCAATAAATTCCTCAGAATTTAACCTAAAAAAATCTCATGAGATTAACATATTATAACTTCAAACTATATATAAAAAAAAAATGTGAGAAAATAAAAACATTTTATTACCATATTATGATAAAAATGCAATAATGTTTGTTTCAGTCTCTTGGTGGTAAAAGACCCCACTGAAAGAGTGCTGAAAATAAAGCTGTTCGCTGGGAGACTGTAAAAACCAATAGACACCAAATATTGTTTTATGCTTAGTTGCTAAGAGGGAATTAACGCTAGTATGAAAACAATAAATAAAATCATACATATATGCAAATAATAAAATAATAAAATAATTCTGTGTTAATAAATATGAATTTGGCAAGGTTAATTATACATGCACAAAAGAAATAAGCAACAAAGTTTATTAAAAGCAAAGTTGTAAATGGCTAAGCGAGCAAGCAGTAACTAAAAAATGGTAAAATAATAATAAGGTGAATACATACCACAAACGGACACACAAATAAAATAGAATAAATGACTAAAGATGATAATAGGTGAAACAATGAGTCAAAGGTCACAGTTATGTATTGTCCTCTAGTCCTCCTTCCGACACCACACCAGTCTGTCGTTGTGACGGTAAGACACTGACGGGAACCTAGATTGATAGGACATAGGACTTAGAATTATTCAAAATCAAAATACAGTTTTAGATTTACAGTAATACAAAAAAGTAAGCCTTATCATACATAGAACAGAACAGTACTGATCAGTAAATAAAGTTCAGCTGAAGGCTAAATTATAGAAGTGCAACTAATTGACGGTGATAGAATCCCCAGACTAACAAATGTGTATTTCTGCCGATAATAGCAATAAATAGGATATAAGCTAGACAACATCAATTTTTGTCCTGCTGAACACTCGCTTGCACGTTCGCCGGTATCGGTCTCCTCGGCTTCCAAGTAGTCCAGTGTCACGGTTACGGTACATAAAATTCTACTTACAGTATCCAGGCATTTATTTGAACATATTAAAAGCTTACGTTCATTAAATAAAATAATAATTAATAAATTGGATCCAAATTACTGATTTCGTGGTTACTCTTTAAAACCTTCTTCCACACTAAATCGATACCATTCAATCGATTGAACTATCGATCAAACCATCGATAAGTAAATAAATCGATAAAATATGTTCGGGATCTCAAATAAAGATAGGCCTAAGATGCACTGTGAGCGTTTGATGTTGAAACACAGATGATTTTCATAGTCGTTACTTTGTTTTCATTCTGATGATACATGTCGGAAATAAATGTTTTAAATATAATAAGTGAGCTGGAGACAGTAAAATGGAAGAAATAAGTAGAGATGTAAGTGATGAACAAGTTGCAGAAGAAGAACAAGTGATAAATAAAGTGAAAGTGCGTAAAAGAATGATAACAAGTGCTATACTACAAGCGGGTTAGAGATCTAAATTACAATTAAAATTACAAATAAGTTAAAAAATACTTAAAATTAACGTAAGTACCAAGCCAAAAATAAGTTGTAATAAAAAATTAATTAAAGACAAGGTAGGGCAATAAAAATACCAAAACAAAGGAAAAGTCAGTCATCTCTGAACATTTCTTTAATAAATTTAGAGAAAAATGTTAAGGATGAATCTTAATCTCTTCTAGGTACTATAGATGATGAAAAAGAAAACCTTTGTTATTGTTGTTGTTTAATTTTCTATGTAAAAATGTTCTCATTCTCTAAGTCTCTCGTCCTTAAAGGCCATCCCCCTCTGGTCTAGGATTAGGATTTTATAATCCTACTTTGTTATTTTAATATATTTTTTTCTTTCGTGTAGTTTATTTCTTTAGCAGGTTTTTATTAGTACCTACTTACTTTAACTAGGAGGATCGGAAAGAGGAAAAATAGAAACGAAAAGGAAGACGGTTGATCTTATTCAATTTTTATGAGCTGTAGATTGCTTTTGAAAAAGGTTACTTTAAAAATAAGCTAAGTTTTTTAACTTTTTTTTACAAGAAAGCATTCCAGGTAAAAATATAAAAAGTTTCATGAAGGAAAGAATTTCTTTGTTCTTTAAAACAGTTTTTTAAAACACAATCTAACAACCCATTAGGGTATCGTTAACAAAATTAAAAATTTAATCATTATACTTTGAAAAAGTTTAAACTGAAGTATTAACTTAAGGTAACTTAAGACAAAAGGAAGTACTTCAAAAATGAAGCATTTATAACTTTATATAATTTATTAACAATCTTACTAGCATTTCAAAGCTTTTTTGTCCGCATGGATTTTAACTATTACAAATTAAGCTCACCCATTCATTGAAATGTGATCTCTACTCATGAAAAACTTATTTAAATTTCTGGAACCTTAAATGATAAAACCAGGACTTTGTGTTGTAACAAATCTGATAATTTATTATTTAATTAATAGATAACTGTCTATAAATTTTTTCTTGCAATAAATCGCAACATAGTATTGGGCGTGAAGATTTAATTGAAATTATTGGAATGCCTGAATCAGACAATTTTAATTAATTCTAAGAAACAAGAATGAAGAATCATATTAAATTTCTTAATTTAATTAAGTTTCTGAAACAGCTTTTATTATTATTATAAAGATTATGGTCTTTTGGTGGTAACTGCGTCAATAACGATGATGAATCCAAAGTTTCGCTTCCAAATCTGATAAATTTCTGTAAACATTTGGACTTATACGTTCGAACGTAGACAAGAGATTTTACAGCAGAAAAGTAGAAAACATGGACACTTAGTACAACTGAGAGAGGCGTTATATGGCGTCCTGTAAACATTATGAATAGTCTATATCTAAGATGTAGACATAAAGATAATACATAATGCCTACAAAACAGAACTGCTTAAAAAAATCTGAAATAATTCAGTTCTGTAGAGCATTGTTTGTTCACCTATGATGCCTTTAGGATCTTGAATAAAGGGGATGACACATTAGGGAACATTTCTGACCCCGTGGAATGTATGAGAAGAGAATAGAGCAAACTATCTCCTTATGGTTTATAATGAAAAAAGCGCCAAACGCAGGTTGTAGCAGGTTCGAGTTCTTTCCAACTTTTTTGTTGTCCCCCTAATTGTTAAATTGTGTGCTTTTAAGTCATTGTGCTATTTAATTAAATTTTGGACTATACTTCAGCCTTCAAGTGAGTAATAAATTAAGCTGTTTAAACCTTCTCAAGGAATAAACAATGAAAGCCATTTAGAGATAAAATTTGCCTCAAAATGTAAGACTGCCGCATTTTGTAATGAGCACGCAGTTTGTACCGAGCATTGCAGTTGTTTTTGACGTGGTTTCGTGTTGATTCTCTCTATCTTTTGGTTTCGATGGTCTTTTTTTTGTATGGCAAGCTCTTTTTTTGTATCGACTAAGTGTGTCATCCCTTTTATTCAAGATCCTAAAGCCATCATAGATGAACAAACAATGCTCTACAGAACTGAATTATTTCAGATTTTTTCGAGCAGTTCTGTTATGTAGAGCATTATGTTTTCATCCATGATATCCTACATCATAGATATAGACATAATTAATAATGTCTACATCATGGACGCCAGATAACGCCTCTCTCAGTTGGTGCCGAATCTCGAATTCTTCATATTCATTGATCCGACCAACACTGGAAAATTCATATTTCCCAGACAATAACAGCAGAAGCTTACGTAGTTTATTTTATTATAAAGGTTTAAATTATAAGGGTACTTTACTTTATTATGGTTTTCACATCTAAAACGTTTCATCTGTTGTATATCACTGCTTTTTTTGCTAAAACAAACTAATATATCTTTACTGTCACGCTGTCCAATGATTTGTGATATAGAAACTTTTATCTCGTACTACAATATTATTTCTGTATTTTTGCAGTTTATGTGCTTCACGACGTTTCAGTTTTTTTTTAAAAAAATTTAATCAAGTTTTTTTCCTAAAAAATTATTGCTTCTTTAATTTTATCTAATTTTATAATGTTTTAAAATTTAAATTAATGACGATCCTATTGTTCAAACACGTCCATCGTAACTCAAAAGGTAATGACAAGTAAAATTTCGTACTCTAAATAAAACAAAAATAAAAATCCAGAGTAATTTATATTCATAGTCTAAATAATTCAACAGAAAACATAAAACCTTTTAATGGGTCTTTACTTTATTTCTCCGTTTTATGGTTCTAAACAAATTGCAAAGATTAAAAAAGAAAGAGAAACGCTCCGGATATAAGACAAAGTGAAATTGGGGATAATTCCGGTTTGGCCCGATGCTAAGAGCAAACTTAAAGGATTAAAGGGTTTTAATACTAACAATCTGTTTGTATGGGTAGAAAGGGACAGTTTTAGGGTTAGTAACCCCGCACTAAGTTTCACTACTTTATATTATTGTAACCTCCTTCATTTTAGAAACGTCTACCTTTGGTTTTTAGGGTTAAAATTGGCCTCTTTGGTTTAAATCCCATGGTGAACTTTGTGATGATAAAATTAATTTTATAGGCACAGGACAATTTTGTCTCTCTGTTTCTTATAATAAGAAAGGGAATAATTCTTGTACGGGAAAATATTACATCATGAAAAGATTCTACACTTTAAGACGCAAAGGACCAAAAATTCCGATATGTTTGATTATGCATATAACCCAACTGCATGTTCAAATATTTGATTAAAAGTTATGAAAGGGCTAATTCAGGTTTCTAATTTTTAAATTTTAAAAATTAGAAACGATAATGATTGCCATAAATCTTTGATGCTTGTCTAACAATAACTTGCCTAACAGAGCTTAACTATATGGAGTTATTGGTGTCGAATTACTTAGGTTTTATCCAAAGGCGAACTTCTCATATTTTTCTGACGGCTATGCTCCCATAAATTCAAATGTCAAATTTTGGGTTGAAAAAAGATTTATTAGAAACATTTTTAGATTAGAATTTAACACAAACCAATGATATAATCGATATCATTAAATCGGGGTGCTATTGAACTTTTCCTTACCACATTAAATTTGCCCAGCACTTACCCTCATCCAGAAATTTACCACCAATTGTTCGACGTTTTGGTAATTTAAGGTGACCATATCACCTTTAGACCGTTTTGTTCGATTTAGTACCCCAGAACCAACACCCTACTCAAATTTTATATATTTTCCACTGTTTTTGACTTTTTGGTCAAAATGGATGTATTGATATATATTAAGACCTTAAATTTTAACAACTTTGCTGACCTAGCAAACCGGATTAATGACGTCACAATAACCTGGTTTTCAATAGGGTTCGTGTCTCCCAAGGCTAATTTTTGAACTAAGTTTGACTAATAAATATTATAACGTTCGAGAGATAGCGTGTTTACAAGTATATATATATATATATATATAATATATATATATATATATATATATAATTATATAAATATAATATATATTTTTTTTGTGTAGTAGCATGTAGGTGATTGTTCTAAATGATTGATTGGTATATTTAGTATATTTTTATTAATATTATGATATAATTATTACTAAATTTATGAACAAATTTAGAATATTAGAAAAAAATCTTTAAAAAGTGAACTAAAAAGAAATTAAAATTCCCTTTAAATAGAATAAGAACATTTTTAATAAATTTAATATTTATGTTAAAAATAGTATGGCTAGAAATAAAATAAAATATTAAGAGAGAAAAAACATTGAAAAGATAAGGTACTAGCAGAAGAAAAGAGACAGATGCAATAGGTTATACATCTTCTGACACCAACACAAACACAAAAAAATAAATTTTGTGTTTTAACCATATCGTGTTAAAACAAAATGAACATAAACTGAAAATGAACGTAAAAACGGCTCTAGTTTTTATTAAAATGTTTTTAGTACCGAGAAAGTTTTAGTTTTTGATAGGGTTGGGTTGTCGGTTCGATAAAGGTGTTGTATCCAAGCTGGCTTGAATCCATATAAAGTTAGATAGAAATCAGTGAAATAAGGAAGGAGAATTTTGGAACAGAGACATGGCGCAGCATGAACTACCCAAGTTTTTACTTAACTGTGAAAATAAATATGTCACTTAATACTTCTGAAACAAACGGCTTTTAAGTTTTTTTTATTTTTTATTAGTTACTTTTTGTTATTATGTGCTTGATTTTTAAAGTATAGGTTTATGTACTCATTAAAAATATATAGTTTTAAATTCATTTTTTCACTTTTGTTTAATTGAAAATGTAGTTAAAAGTAAAATATATTTTCTGGACTAAGGCCATATTCGAATCTATTCATCAAAAACTCCTCGCTAGAAAATACAACCAGCTAACTATAAAATCTGGCTTCAAAAAAAGTCAAACATTTTGCTATTTTCAATTTATTTAAGAAGGATTTAAAGGCAAGCAAAATAAAAATGTTAAAGAAGACATAACAAAATAAAATCCGAAAATAAAAAAAATGAAAATTAGTCTAAACCTATTACGTTTATTGTTTGAAAAAAAAGTTTGTTCGGATAATACTCCCTTAAGACTTAACATTTTAGGCCTAAACCCAATTTTAATATCTTGTAAAGATTGTATAAAATGTTTATTGTACAATAGACTATGAATACTGTTTTTTCTCGCTTCTTTTATCATTTCGTAAGAAAATGTGCCTGTATGAAATGGGGGTTTAAACTAACAACTAATTTTATAAAATTTAGATATATAATTGGGATTTACATGATTTAATGAACCAGGATTTAAATCAGTCGTATAAAAAAAAATTCTGGTGCGGTGGTCCGTATGTCGGGCGAATTTTCTTTGGAGTTCCAGTTTCCGTGTTTAACAACCTATTTCTTCCGTAAGAGGTTTTCAAAAGGATCGTCTTGATTTTTGTTCCCAAGTTGTTTCAAAAATTTTATCCGTCAAAGGTTATATATATATATATATATATATATATATATATATATTATAATATATATAATATAATATTATATATATATATATATATATAAGTTTCACAAAACGTATTCTTTTGTGATCAGGGACCTCTGAAACGGATTAGTGTCTTGGTCCGAGGTTCGACTCCCGCTATGACGCTTATCCCATTAGCGATTTTTTCCGATGGAAATTCGCTAAAAGTGTTTCTGTTTCTGTAGCCAGATCTAGTGTCAAAACTACAAACGAATGGACTTAAACAAAACCAAGCTGCAATAAAAGCATTAAATGCCTAGTTATTGCTCGAACAAATATAGTTTTAAAAGTCATTACCGTTTAGCAACCATTTGGAAAAAAATTCCTTCGACCTTTTAGCCGTATCTTTTTATTAATATTATTAGTGAAAAAATTTGATGCGAGCCTCTTTTGATGGTTTATTGCAATTGAGTATTATTTTAAGGTATAATTGAAGCAAAATTCGGTTAGTTTTGTATCATATTACTTTAGGATTATTTCTTGTATTCTTTAGGAAGTATAACAGTGGTAATTGACATTGTCGATAATATTATAACTTAACTTGTTGGTATGATGTGTAATAGATATTTTGTGAGACATCTCGTAACACTCCTAATAAAATTTATCATATAATAAGTATATGATTTAAAGTGTTTTTATGTTGTATGATGGATGTTTTGGAGATGTCTCTTAACTGTTCGTGAGATATGTCATAAACTATTTCAAAAGACGTATTAAAATAAATGTTAGAATTTGAATTATAGAAAATTTTAAATATTTTAAAACTTTATCATTTATAATATTTGTAATTTAATGAGTGCATGAATAAAAGCTCCTCATAAACTCTATGCTTGACTAGATAATGTTATAAAACATGACACTAATTCATTCTCTAGTAAGGACGATATTATAACAAGACAAACAAGCTTGAAATGTTATTATTTTTTGTGCACCTTGAAAATTCACTTACATGTATCAAAAATTGTAAAAGATCAAAAACATTTTCTAACATCATTTTTTCCCTGAACCAAGCAACGAAGCGTTTCGTCAAATTATAAAAATCTTGTTAACATGAACGTTATACAAACAAGCTCTCTGAATTTGTTATACAATTTCATCAAAACACGTGTATAACTTTCAAAGTTAGGGTATTTAAAAATTAGAATTATAATATTTTTGTGTTATTAATAAGCTTAAAATATACATTTATTATTCATCATTTAAAACAGATAGCAAGTGGAGTTGGTTGACAAGTTTCAACTATTAAAGACAAATAAAGCATTGAATTATGAACCAATTAAAATTGGTCCGCCTTATTGGCTGTCATTTTAAAATTATATATTTTGATAATTTTGTGTATGTTTCGCTTTATGTTATGTAGATTTTATCACTCATTTTTTTTTCAAATGGTCCACCGTATTGGTCGGCATTGAAAAAATTTGGTCGCACTCTGACGCACTTTATTTTTTTTGAAGATATACCTGAAATTATGAAGGAAAACATAGTCCGTATATCTAGAGAGGACACTTTGAATGATTGTCACGCTCAAAATTTTAGAAAATCGTACACATTTTAAAATATGTGGTTCCCTTTTGGTCGCTTGTAAAACTTGGAAAAATCATTTTTTAACCTCATAAATTTTCCAATACAACCAAAATTATGATATTAGCAAAACCATAAAAAGTTTTAATTATTGCTAAGTCAAGGAATTTATTATAATTCATTTCTACGTTTTGTGCATTTTTAAGTCATTTTGCAAATTCTATAACTTTTCTTGTATTTATCTAAATAAACACTCGTGTTGTAAATTTTATCAGCTTTAAAATATTATCTTTAAGTTTCGAGCACGACTAACGCGGAACCACTTATTTCAAGGAACCTAAAATTTGTGCCATTTTCTATAATTTTGAGCGAGAGCAAATTATAAGGCAAATTGTGTTTTATTATTCATCATTTAAGGAATATTTTTAAAAACAATCAGGTAAAGGGTACCTCGGAACTTTTCCTCATCACATCGGATTCGCTACGCTCATCCTCCCTATTTATTTCTGACTCGCTTCGCTCGTCCTCAGAATATATAAGTCCTGCAACACGTCTTTGGACTTGTACAGCTTGTCCTTAGATAGGTAATTGATCTGATTTATTTCCACCGTTCACCCATCTAGTGATCCAACAAAAATCATGAATATACTTGTCGTATTAAAACGAAACTTCGTGTGCTTATTTATTACATAAAAGTATACACTGTGACCAAATTATGTCGCAAAAGGATTATTTTACGATTTTTTTAGACAAGACATTTTTTCGCGTTTTATGATTGTTTTTATTTTTGCTGAGTCAATATTGCGTTTTAATGATGTCATTAAAATTATTTTCCGGATAGCTCTATTACAACTATAGAATGATTTTTGTTCAAGTTTCAACTCTCTAGCATAAATATACTGGGAGCTTCAATGATAACAGACACACCCACACATATACAGACTGAAATCTTTATAAAAACTACTCAAGAAGTCTTAATAACACCTGAAACGGATAATTCCGGTGACATCCCGGTTTCGGATTTTTCGCAAACACAATACTTTTCTTATATACCTACGGTATAAATAAAGAAAAGTAAAAATGGTTCAAAGCAGTACAGAGTGATTTACGTTTTTCAGGTCCTGAACTGTTCGAATTTGCTGGTTTCAACGGCTGGTTTTATTAGATTCATCTCTCGAAACACATAAAAATCACAATTTTCATCCCGTCTAAAGGTAAAGATAATCTTACATACAGCTATTATATAATAATTATCATTAACAAAATTGTTATTGGACTGTTAAGAATTAAAGTCTAGGTTGATCAATGAAGACTTCAGTCCTTTAAAATTTGCTATTTATTTACATAAACATTACTAATATAAACAAATAATACATAAATAATGGTTTTAGTATGGTTTATTAGTTTTTTTGGTGATGGTTGTTTGTTTTGTTGTTTTTTATTTTTTTTATTGTCTAACATTGAAGATGCCTGACTTCGCCATGCGAAACGTCTGTTATTATTGTTTATGTAATTAAATAGAAAAATTTTAAAGGACTGAAGCCTTCATTAATCAACTTAGAATATAATAATAGAAATAACTAACGGTCGTTCTTAGCACTCCAGAGAACGGTACGTGTTTCTGTCTTTTCGCCGATTTATTTATTTTAATTTTGTTATTGTTTTGTATTTTTCTTTTAGCTTTATGTTAGACTTTTTGTATTTTAGTTTTAGCGAATTTTCATTATGGTGGGCCGAGGCCGCGTAGCTAGTTATTTAAAATTAGTTAAATAACTAATTTTCATTTAGTTATTTTAAGTTTGTTGTACTTTCTTGGCTTTTTAAAGACTGATGATGGCCAGATACGGTAGAAAGTTAACTCTAGTAAATTTATTAAAATACTATTTAGTGTAGAACTATTTATTTACGTATTTTTAGAATATACTAATTATGTCTCTCAAATTTATACTGTGCAAAGTACAGCGGGAGAAATGTAAAGTAACTTATAAAACCATCGGTGCAGGACATAAGTTCCTAAGTACCAAATGTCATTTGTCAATGATGCAGGTGATTCCTTTTTGACGCCATAGGTTGGTTGGTGTGTTAGACCAAATAATTTAGAGCGATAATAGGAAGGATTAAATGTGGCATTTTTTTAGTCTGATCTGCTTTTAAATGTAAAAATCAGAAAATAATTGCAATGAAGCTTTTAAAAAACCGCAATTTTCCCCGTTTTATTATAATGTTATATCAGTTTACTTGACGGTATAAGTTGAGACATATTATTTTATTTTTTAGAATAAAAATCACATTTTACGCGAAAGCCTAGCAAAAACCTTTTTTATTTTAGCCTGATTTTGCTTAATGCTGAAGGAAAGAAAAATGAAAAAGGTCGGGAGGGGAAAAAGTGAAGTTTATTGTTCTGGACTTTTCACTGTCAAGGCGTAAGAAGGGTAGAAGATGAATCTTTAGTAAATGAGAGGAATAAAAAAAATAACAAAACAGGATATTTTAGAACCCCGACGAGATGACGTGTGCAGGGATGCTAACAATAATATGTCTGCTTAGAAGAGGGGTTATTGTGAAAAAAGTATTATGTGTTAGGATTAAAGGAGATAGGTTGAAAGTTTCCGCAACACTCACACTTAACTAGGACAAGGTTTTAAGCTTTAGCCTAGGTAGGAAAGAAGGGCGATTCTAACCCAGAAATCCTTAACATGCAGGGAGGGGCTTTATAAGAAAATCCTACTCAGCTGACTGAAGAGAAAAAAAACCTCGAGATCGATGTACTCTACCAACCACACTCTTATCATACGACAAGATAACTCGGTATGATAAGGCATAAAAATGTGTTACATTCTTTAATAACATTTTCTCACAATATATAAAATAATAAGAGGGATTTTTATAAAGGACTTGTAGTAAAGGGTGTTGGAGTTTTTATGTTTTACTTTTTATCATTTTTACTATAGAGTTATAGAAAAAGTGATAAGTTTAAACTAAAATCTTAAAACTGAGACTTGGTATTAATTAAACATTTAGGTGTTATTAGGACCTTTTTAGAGCAGATTTTTACTACATTATCTGTCAATATAAATGTTTCTATTATCATCAAAGAATTTTTCTACAAACAATCTAGGTGGGTGTAATATTGTGAAGTTAAGCAAAGCAAGTCTGAAGTAGGTAAGGTACCTCTTGGGTTCCTTAGGTGTTCTAATGTACCTCATACCTAAATTTGATGCTTGAACGATAGCGCTTATATGCTTATGCGTTAAGGTGTAACACTTCAATACTAAATAAAAATATGGGAAAATATTTTTTCTTTAAACGAAATAAAAATTGGCTTTTAGTTTAAATATAAAGTATATTGGAATCGCTACGCTCATCCTCCCTACTTCGGACTCGCTTCGCTCGTCCTCAGAGTATAAAATTCGCCAAATTTCTACTCCAACACGTCTTCAAACTTGCTTCGCATGTCGTCAGTGAGTAAAGTCATCCGTTTCATCTTCAGCGGTCAGCCTTACAACACCTACCACGCTTAATGTTGTTTAACTTTTATGATCCAACAAAAATCATAGATGTACTTCTATTTAAACGAAACTTAGTGTACCTACTTATTACGTTAAATTATACACTTGTACCGAATTATCTCTCAATTGGGTTATTTTCCGTACATTTAAACAAAATGTAAACAAATCAGTTCAATATGTAAAAATTGAACTAATCCTGATAATGAGATGAAACTTGGCACATATGTTAGTAATTTACATGACTATATGCCTCCTAAATCTCAAAATGAAGTCTACATTTTTCCGCGTATTATGATTTTTTTTTGAAATTTTTGCTGAGTCATATTGCGGGTTAGTGACGACATTAAAAAATGTTTTCCGGACGGCATAGCCAGACCTATAGAATGGTTTTTGTACCAAGTTACAACTCTCTAGCATAAATACACTAGGAGCTACGATAAAAACTGACTCACACACACTCACACACCTACGTAGAAAGACAACATACACCGAAAACAAAAATCATGGATATGCTTGTATTGTAACGAAAATTAGTGTACCTAGTGTATTTTTTTAAAAACGTACATAAATCATGTAATAAATATTGTACTAATGATGATAATAAGATGAAACTTAGCACATATGTTAATCTTATGGCTACCTGCGTGCCGAATCTCAATCTGATCGCATCATGTTTCCGCGTTTTATGATTTTTCGAAATTTTCACTGTCATTAACCTAAAATATCACCTCTCCCGCTTCGATATTTCAAGTTAAAAACATTTAAACTTAAACTTTACTTAACTTAAACTAAAAAAATAATCATTAACTAAAGTCGATACTTTTTCTTATTTCTTGAATTTGACTTAAAGAAGGAAGTTTCATTGATTTAAAAAATTAGTGTGTATTAGTTAAGGTTAGGCTAATGGACGACGCGATACAATCTATCCTATATCCACATTCACTCAAAAATAAATTAGTTCGACCTACATTTTCGTATAAAGACTTGGAGTAAATAGGGTAAAGGTAAATACGTTTCTTACAAAGTCTAAAGTATTACTCTTTCTCGGTTTATGCAAATAAGAATTTCAACCTAATCTAATGTAAATAAGAATAACTTGTGAAAAGCAGAGGATACAATACTAATGTAAGGGTTTCGTTCCATTAGCATCGATTTAATTCACCTCGAAAAACTTTATATCTATTATAATATGATTCCTAAGACTTTTTCCGTAATGGCAGCTTTTATCTCACTTTTTTAAACTTGTACTGTTTCATTGATCTCTCATTTTATTGGTAGCGTTTCTTTTTCAGGATGTGAACGTTACGATTTGAGGGTTTCTTTGTTATTAAATTGTCATTAAGTACAATTTTTTTTTCGTTTTCAGCGATTTTTCAAATAAAATATGAGCTTATGAGTTGTAGAGGATTTTATGAAAGGGTGAGACTTTCTTTCTGATCTAGAATATACATACATACTATTATATATTATATATATTATATATATAATATATATTATATATATATATATATATATATATATATATATATATAATATATATATATTATATATATACTTAATTATAAAGAAATATATAGAAACATAAGAAAACTTACAAATAAAACGTGACGTATATATTATATATATATATTATATATTATATATATATATATATATATATATATACATTTGAAAACTAGCTTACATCGTGGCAGTTAGTGATCACAGGAAGGGAGAAGGACCGTGAACCCTCTAGCGCTAACCTTAAGATTCTGAAGCTCCTATGTTTTGGAACTGGCTCAATATTTTATCAGCATTATTATCATTGGTTTTAATTTGGTGATTCATTTATTTAATAGATAGCTTTGTTGCTAATTAGGCTGAAACTCATCCAAGTATCAATGGCATTATATATTACCTACGTTCATTCTATTATGTTGTTTTACTTATGATGTAGGTGTATTGGAAAAGTATTATGTTCGCTCTCAAATACTCTTCATCTCTCCAGTATGTGTACACAATTAGTGTGTGTGTAGGAGTGCGTCTATAACACGCGTAACTTCCACTGTGTTCAAGTTAATTAGTTTGTTGGATTATGATATTTTTCATGATGTCATATGATATGCTTTTTTGATGTCATATGGTATGCTTTATGATGTCATTGTATATGCTTTATAGTGTCATATAATGTGCTTTATGATGCCATATGATATGCTTTATGATGTCATATGATATGCTTTTATGATGTCATATGATATGCTTTATGATGTCATTTTTTATGCTTTATAGTGTTATATGAAGTACTTTATGATGCCATATGATATGCTTTATGATGTCATATGATATGCTTTATAATGTCATATGATAAGCTTTAAAATGTCATATTATTTTTTTATGCTTTATGATATCATAACCAAAGTCAGTTTCAGTCAGTTTTTAATCATTTTACTACTGTATCTCTCATCTATACTTTAAACTAATGCACTGATGTCAACTCTAATAGGAAAAGTTGACGCGTTAGATATTAGAACGTAAGTAAATTAATAATCGTAGGCAATCAGATGTCAATATGTCAATAACTTTCTTCTCTTATAGTGAGACTAAACTTCAAATACCAACACAAAGAAACAGAACGAGATGTATAATAGAGTATAATGTATTGGAGCAGATATAACGGGTATAATGTAGTATAATGTATTGGAGCAAGTATAACGGGTTAATTAGAACCTAAGAGCTCTTATTTATGCAATCGATAGATGCGTCTAGCCACGGTCCTCTGTGTTGATGTTTAAAATAACTCTCAAGTGAGTATTTAGTATCTGGTGCAAGTTAGACAAACGTTTTCAATTATATGTTTCCACTGAATGTTATGTTGGTTATATTCCGGAAAACTTTTGTGTTTTGTTTAGTTATGTGAGTAAATTACCAAATTAAAGTTCTATATGAATGAAAAATTGGGTACGATGTACCTCGGAATTCTTACTTAACCTATCGGATTTACATCACTAATTAACACCACCTTTATTTCGCTTCCCTTCCAGAAAATAAAAAATGTTAGTAAAATAATTTTAATATATTTTCGGACACACCTCGCTCTCCTTCAGCCAAAAAGATAAAATAAACACAAGTTTTACTTAATACGTGGAGATATATTACTGAGAGGCCCTATAGGTTAAATATTGAACATCGAAAAAGTAACCTGACCCCTTCGCTTATAAATAAAATCAAATAATCACAACAAATTCCCATTAACTTATATAGTAGTACATTAAAAATACAAATCAAAACATGAACAATACGTGGAAAGCCAAAATCAATTGATTTATTATAACCTTAATTGGCTCTTGAAGGAGGTTTAAATGAGGTTACACAGAGCCCATGAGAGCCCCAAAATCATAGAGATATATACTAGAGGGAGCATAGCATATCATGACACCTTAAGAGGCCTGAAACATCTTTTTGGGGCTCTCAGGGGTTCTGCGTAGCCTCATTGAAATCTCCTTTAAAGTGAGATAAGGTTATAATAAATCATTTGTTTTTAGCTTCCCGGACATTATCTGTGTATTAATATGTATTTAAAACGTTCTTTAATGTCTGTTACTCTTATTTTATTTTGTTTATTTGATCATATTGAAAGTCGAAGATAGTCAGGTTATTTTTTCGTTCAAATAATAGGGCCACTCTAGTAATACTATCTCTCTGCCCAAAATGATGTTTCAGGCCTTTCAGGGCATAGAGATAGGCTTTGCCTCCTCTAGTATATATATCTCTATGATTTAATAGACTTCAAGTTTCTAAAATTAATATAATGCTGGTAGCTACGATCATAACACACACACACTGATAACATTTATATTTACGGACAGACAATTTGGTTAAAACCAGCAAGTCTTAAAAAATCCTGAAATGAATAATTCATTTCAAATCCCGGTTTTGGTTTTTTTGGAACAAAAATAATGCATGATTTCAAACTTAAGGTCAAGTTTCGTCCCGAAACGGCGCTGAAAAAGACAACTTTATTAGGTCCGGATAAATTTGTAAATTCGAAATTGAGCCCTATTCGCGTATAAATTTGGCACTTATGAAATTTCAAAAATGAGAACGAAATAATAAAACGTCTCTCCACAGTTTAGGATTTTATTAAAAGTAAAGCAGAGCTTTCGACCTAACAAGAGGGCATCATCAGTGCCGTTGAGCAGAGATAAAAGAGTTGTAAAGGTAGTTTTAAATATAAAACAATATCAAGATGGCTTCAGTAGGTTTGTAACAAGACACATACTCAAGTATGTGTCTTATAGGAAGTATGTATCTTGTTACAAGCCTACTCAAACCATCTTGATATTGTTTTATATTTAAAACTACCTTTACAACACTTTTATCTCTGCTCAACGGCACTGATGATGACCTCTTGTTAGATCGAAAGCGCTCTACTTTACGTTTAATAAAATCCTTAACTATGGAGAGACTTTTTATTCCTTTGTTCTATTACGATGGACTCCATTCATGCTCATTCTAAAACGAGATTTGGAAGCTTAATTCCAAACTAGGATTTCACTTAGTCTTTATATTTATTTTATACTTTTCCTCATTCTACATCCTGTGAGAAAATAGCCAGACCTTTTAGAAAGTAAAAAGTTTCTTTTTATGTAAAACAATATAAGGATACGTTTCTTAAGTTTTAAAAGTCAAGTTAACTCGAGCTGGCATTTAGTGTTATACAACGTTCTTGCATATTTATATTCTTTATGGACAAAATGTTCTCTCAACTTTTAACTTTTTCAGTTATTAGTTTTTAACTTTCTTTTGTTTCAATTTATATCAAGAACTGTTTTCGGGGTTTTTTATATTACTTGTTGTACATTACTATTTGACTATTTGATATAAACATACTTATCCCTAACTATTGTGTCATGACTATTTATTTCACTATTTTTTAACTTTTTTTCTTACTATTCGGTTTAAACCAAACAACTTCCTTGTTTTTCTTTTAACAAGGAAATAAAATGTAAAATGTATTTCCTCCATTTTTTCCTTAAGTTGTAATCCAGTTTTGTAATTCTTTACTATTTTTTAACCTTTGCAAACTAATTTTTATGTTTGTTTTACTATTTTCATATTCAATTCTTGATAATACTCCCACAGCACAGGACTCACATCCTTCAGTGGGAATTTTAATTTCTATCAATTTTTGTAAACATTTTATTGCATGTACATTTATTAAATAAAGGAATATTTTTTTCTTAAAAAAATTTCAAATAATTTAAATGACTGTAATTCTGTACTACAGTATTTAATCTGTATCTTAAGGAACGAGATGACAATACCTAGGGTGTTATGGCCTAAAATTAATTAAAGCTTAGAAAAATGCAATCAAATAATACGGGTTATACTTTATAACATGTTCAGAAATGCACTGAAGACCATTTATTATACTAAGCTTGCTAGTTTTTTATTACTTCTTTATTAGAATATTAGCAGTATATTTTATCAATGCATCACATTATTTGATCATTTAAATTTTATGCGTTAAAACGACATGATTTTGACAGATTTAAACAAACTTTTTCAGATAATTTTATGCGCCGCTCCTAGAAATATATATGTTTGCCTTTAGGATTCAAACTAAAAGTAGAATAGCTAGGAATTTCCACTACTAATTCAATATAAGTTAATCTTAATATGATCTGATATTCTTCGGCTACTTCTGTAGCTAATATGTTGTACTTTTTGTGCAAAGTAAAAATTCTTTATCTACTCCTTGTATTGTAAGTTCTACTTACAGTCTTGTTATCTCACACTGTAAATGTACTTTTACTCCCTAGGGAGGAAAAGTGAAAGTGTTGCCAACTTGACAGTATTTTTTAGTAAAATTTTAGGAATTTTAGAAAATGTTTATGATTTTTTTCGGTGTTATGTTGGTACTACGGGTAGAATATACAATATACACACGCTAATGTTTAAATTACAAATATAGTATTACACAGTATTCTATTGACAGCTTACAATAAAATAATGTGAAGATAGTGGCTTTATTCTCTCTTCATCGGAGTAATTGACATGGTAAGAATAAACTAAACTAACACAATAACTAATAATAATTAAGGAGCTGAACAATATTAATAGTTGTTAGTATTAGTTCCCTAGTCGTAGATAAAATTTAATATTCAACAAGGGATGAAAGTTTTCAGCTCTCGTATTATCTCCCTCGTCAAGCCTCGGGAGCCAAAATATTAGTTAACTCCCTCGGCAAGCCTCGGGAGCTAACTAGTTTATCTCCCTCGGCCTACCGGCCTCGTGAGCTAATGAAGTTTCCTCCTTCGGCGCTGCCTTAGGACGAAAATTCAACTTGAGCTGTAAAACTTACTTTTATCCCTTGTTGCATAAATAACTATTGAACATTTTAATAAAAAAAAAGTTATAGTTTTTGAGGAATAAAGTATACAATTCTTAAACTAATTCTGCTCTGTATTCAAGTACAACTGCGTATAAAGACGTTTCAACCCATGACGGATCTCTTTTCTCTAAAACTTATTCCTAACTTCGATTCCTTATACTAATTCTATCCTGCTTCCCTTTCGAGTTATATTTTGAAATGATTTATTGCTTCTTAGAGGATGTATTTCCTTGAGAAATTTATACTAAAAAAGATTGTGGTCTTCAAGCGAAGGAGAAAAAGTATTTTTGGACTTTTCTATTTTCACAGTAGTACTGAGGTTTTACCTTACTGTATTTGAAGCGTTTGTGGCAACAACAATTGTATCATTGTATACATTGTCATCTCCATGACTACCATTTATACAATTTTTTTCCTAGCCTTTATTGAAGTCTTTTGTGTTGTATTTATTGTACTCGTGGTTGATATCACTTTAATGTGTAAGGTATCAGTATCTAGACATCTTTGTCGAAGGGATTTATATAAAAAGACTATTATGCTATGAAATGAACTGAAACTTTTCTGAATGTGCTGAGTAATTAAATAGTATTAATATATGAATCAGTGTTAAGTGTAATAAACGCATAATATACAATAGAGCATTTTCACAATTTTTTTATTGCATTATCTTTAAGTACGTCATATAAAAGAACACCCAGTAAAATAGAATAAAAAACTTATACTTTTGATGATACAGCAAAAAAACGAAAAATACATTTAAACATGTTCTTTTGGCGGGAAAACTGCCTCAATTGCTTGTGTGACGTCAGACGAATGAATACCGCCGTGTAGTACAATAGCAACACTCATAAGATTATATTCTGTACTGTCAACAAGATGATACTGACAGCTGTAGTCATCACGTTCCTTAGGCATTGTATTACCTGGAACACGGAATTGTTTTCATTCTTGTTTACATTCTATTGAACTATAAGCAACTTTTGACCTTACGATATTTCTAACTAAAAACCCTATCTGTACCTTAAACGACACAAACCTTCAACACACAATCAACTCGCACAGTAAATTAAATTTCCCTCACTAGGGAGAATAAGTAGCAGAATAGACAGGCAAGAAAACTGATATTTACATCGTTAAAAATTGGGTAGAAGGTACCTCAGAAAATTACCTTCGCTCATCCTCACTACTATGGACCCGGTTCGATCATTCACTTCATAGCATGAGTTAATATATAACACTTGTTTATAAAGAATCTAAATCAGCAAATTCATTCTGCACTCCGTCATCAGACTTGCTTCGCTCGTCGTCAGACAAAAATACATCCGTTTTATTTTCAGGAGTCACCCATCCAGGTACTGACCTCGCTCGAGACTGGTTAACGTTCGTGATCCCACAAAAATCATAGAGATATTATGTAACATTTTATATGCCCATAAAAGCATAGAGATATTATTACTAGAGAGGCCCTATAGGTTAAATTTTGAAACACCGACAAAGTAACCTGACCACCTGTGCTTATAAAACAATCAAATTATCTGTACAAAATTACAATAACTTACATAGTATACCATTAAAAATACAAATCAAAACATAAACTATGTGCGGGAAGCCGAAATCACTTGATAGATATAACCTTGACTCTCTCTTGAATGAGGTTTTAATGGGGTTATACAGAGCCCCTGAGAGCCCCAAAAAGATGTTTCAGGACTCTCAATTTATTGAGATAGGTTATGCCCCCTCTAGTATATATCTCTATGCATTAAAGTCATTTTGACAATGGGGGGAAGAGAAGAGAAAGTTTACTCACTCTCAAAAAACATGGGCCAAACAAAACACTATCGAGCACTTCTTTATCAAATTTTTCTGGCATCAGTCTCAAATTATCAAGGGCCTTGAATAAAGGAGATGACGCATTAAGGAACATTTCTAACCCCATGGAAGTTGAAATAGATTGAAAAATAGGAGCAAACTTACCTTCCCCTTGGTTATAATAAAAAAGGCGCCAAACGCAGATTATGTAGCAAGGTTGTCGAGTTTGCTTCTAAACTTTCTTATGTGCTTCTTGTGATTCCATTTGTGGTGCTTGTTAAGTCATTTGTGCTTATTTAATTTTAAATTTTGGACTATACTTTGCCACTGACTTGAGTGAGTGATAATTTAAGCGTGTTTCGTTATACCCTTCTCAAGCAATAAACATTGGGAATCCATTGAGAGTTAATTTTGCCTCTAAAATTTAACACCTGTGCTGTAATAAGAATTGTAAGCATGCTCAGTTTGTACCAAACATGTGCAGTTAGTTTTTGACGCGTGTTTCGTGCTGAATTATCTCTATTTTTTGGTGTTCGATGGAGTCACTTTTTGGTATGGCAAATCGACTTAGCGCGTCATCCCTTTTATTCAAGATCCTCCAAATTATTTAATGTTTGTGTTGTCATTTCTTAAAAATAAATTAAATTTAGCTGTGAGCACACCTTTTAAAATAAAAACAAAAGATATGGGGTCCAATTTTATTTACACAAGAACCCTATAGAGTGAGTAGACTTCCCCTACTCCTTTCACCTCCCCCCCCCCTCAAAATGACTTTAATGCCCATGGACTTTTTCGAGTTACTTGCG
>JACMZG010000022.1:44814309-45011809 GCA_018340805.1 Microvelia longipes | reverse complement strand
TCCCCGTTATTCCATGGCTGTATGGTCCTAGTAGACCAATGCCAAAAAAGAAATAAAAACATAATATTAATAATAATAATAATGCCTGTTTAGAGCCTTGCGGCTCATCAGGGATAAACCCTGCGGGAACAACCTTGGATGGTAGTAGCAACCGTTACGCTCAAAGAGTATTCTAAAGTTGGCAATAATTTATCTAAACAATACCTACTAAGAGCATAACCTGGGATGCGAACCCCAGACCTGCGTACGGAGGCGGTCTCATTAATAAGTATACAAAGTTTTATTCTAAGTATAAAAAATATTAAAACTAAATAACATTTATATTACATTTTTTGAACATAAAAGTTTTTATAATCGTTTTTTCTATTCCTCTTTTATACAATAGGTATATGAGAAATGTATTGTGTTTGCAAAGAAATCCGCTACCGGGATGTCACTGGAATTATCCGTTTAAGGTTTTTAAAGGCCTCCTATGTGGTTTTCTCAAAGTTATCTGTCTGTATGTGATTTTGTGTGTTTTATTTGTGCGTGTGTGACTTTTATCATCGAGAAAAGTCGTCTTTATACTAGAGAAATGAAACTTTGTGCGAAAATCGGACTCTATTTGTTGTCTATTCGCAAATTCTCTGGAAAAATTTGACAAATCGTAAAACGCGGGAAAATGATGCGATCAGATTGATATTTAGCACGCATGAAACCGTACTAGTATATAAGACTATCATACGTGCTATATTTCATCTCTTGAGTAGGTTCACGCTTGAGAAGGTTTTTCTAAAACTTTAAAAAGTCGGATAATAATTTAATTAATTTGAAATTTAGTACGATTGTATACCTTTATTTAATAAATAAGTTCACAATAGAAAAAGTTAATCAGCATCGAGCGCGGTCAGTTACTCGACAGGTGACCGCTGGGAATTAAACGGAGGTATTCAGTACCTAAGGACAAAGAACTTTTATACTCCTCTGTAGACGAGCGAAGCGAGTCCGAAGCAGAGAGGTTGAGCGTAGCGAATCCGATGTGATAAGGAAAAGTTATATAATAGCACGTGCCAGGTCTTTAAGTATTTTATGAAAATTTGTATATATGTAATTTATTTATTCGGTAGTAAGCCGTGAAGTCCAATAATACATTTTGTTTCTTTTATGTCTTTTAATCTAAGTAAATTAAAGTTTAAATCAATGCGAGATATATGTTTATTAAGTTGGAAATAAATTGTTTAAACATAACGAGGATGTTTCTAAAATAACTTGTTTAAATTTATGTTCAATATATACGTTTATTGGTGTATGTACGTATGTATCAATGATTTATGTATCTGATAGATGCATCGAACCTTGCTAAGATATATAGCAGGACAAATATCTCTAAAATATATCTTTACATGTTATACCTTTGATTTTATAACATTTGTATATTTACATTGATGTTAAAGGGATACATTTAATTCTTTATTGCTCCATATTGATTTTACTAAATTAATTACTAATTAATGACTAAAATTAATACGTTACTGAATTAATACTGTAGATTACATTTATTTTTTTTTCGATCTCTTTGAATTTTATTTTTGTTTGACTTCTTTATGTAGACTAGTCCGTTTTGTGTATTACTTTTCCTCATTTATACCGTAGGTATATAGGAAAGGAGACCTCCTCCGTGGCCGAGGTCGTTAAGGTGTTAGTCTTTACACTGACCTTTGACACCCACGGAGGTCTGGGGTTCGCACCCCTGGTTACGCTCTCAGTTTATAGAAGATTATTGTTTAGATAAATTATCGCCAGCTTTAGAATACACTTTGAGCGTAACGGTTGCTACTACTACCCGAGGTTGTTCCCGCAGGGGTTATCCCTGATGAGCCGCACGGCTCTAAATGGGCATTATTATTATTATTATTATATAAGAAAAGTAATGTGTTTGCAAAAAAATCCGAAACTGTGATGAAACCGGAATTATCCGTTTCAGGCATTTTTAAGGCCTCTCGAGTGGTTTTCGCAAAGTTGTCTGTCTGTATGTGTGTGTGTCTGTTATCATCGTAGCGCCCAGAGTATGCTAGAGAGTTGAAATTTTGTACAATAATCATTCTACCGCTGTAGTTGTGCTATTCGGAAAGTCATTCTTTTATGACGTCAATAACCTGCTATAATGTCTCTGCAAAAATGTTGAAAAATCAAAAAACACGAAAAAATAAAGCGATCGGATTGAGTTTTAGCACGCATATAGCCATGTATAAGACTAACATAGTGCTAAGTTTCATCTTATTATCAGAATTATTCCAATTTTATTAAATGACTTGTGTGCGAGTTTTAAATTTTGTTTTTTTTAAAAAAGGAAAATAATCTCATTGAGCTGAAATTGTGTACATGTGTACCCCTACATGTGTACCCTAATGTGTACATGTGTACCCCTACATGTGTACCCCTACATGTGTACCCCTACATGTGTACCCCTACATGTGTACCCCTACATGTGTACCCCTACATGTGTACCCTACATGTGTACCCCTACATGTGTACCCCTACATGTGTACCCCTACATGTGTGTACCCCCTACATGTGTACCCCTACATGTGTACCCCTACATGTGTACCCCTACATGTGTACCCCTACATGTGTACCCCTACATGTGTACCCCTACATGTGTACCCCTACATGTGTACCCCTACATGTTGTACCCTACATGTGTACCCTACATGTGTACCCCTACATGTGTACCCCTACATGTGTACCCCTACCCCTTAAAGTAGTAAGTGTACTAAGTTTCGTATATCCATGATTGTTGGATTATAAAAATTAAGGAGCATTGAACGTGGTCAGAGCTTTATGGGTGACCGGTGAGAATGGATACGGAAGTATATAAGTTTGTATACTTAATGTTTTATTATTATGCTATATTTATTTGTTTGTTAACCACTGATGATGACCTTTTTGGGGTTGAAAGCCGGCTATGTTTTTTAATAAAGTAATTCAGTTGAAAGACTCTTTTATTTATTATTAATCTTATTAATAAATTATTTGCAATGTAGTTAGATTAGTTAGATCCTAATTATTAACGAATTTTCGAAGTTAAAATGATTTTATGTGTAATATGTTTAGTAATTTATCATGGGATTATACTTAAGTTTTTCATATCACGCATAGTTGGCACAAGTGTTTGCTCTACTGGTTAGTATTCCATGGTATATTAGTAAACACCTTACTCGCTGCGTAATCATTCCAAGGACAATTCAAATAAAATAAGTGTAAAGTCGAATTTTCGTCGGTTTGCCTTTGCTAAAAAATCTTTGGTCAGATTAGATTTCAAATGTTTGAAATTGAACTCTACCTATGTGTTCTTCATAACCAAGGATCTTGAATAAAGGAGTTGACGCACTAAGTCGATTTGCTATACAAAAAAGTGACCCCATCGAAAACCGAAAAATAGTGAGAATTCAACACAAAACACACGTCAAAAACCAACTGCACAAGCTTGGTACAAACTGCGCATGCTTACTATTCTTATAACAGGGCAGGTCTTAAATTTAAGAGGCAAACTGACCTCTTAATGGTTTCCCTTTGTTTATTGCTTGAGAAGATTATAACAAAACACTTAATTATCACTCACTGAAGTAGCTAAGTGTAGTCCAAAAGTTAAAATTAAATTAGCACAAATGACTTAACAAGCACCACAAATGTAACAATCACGAGAAGCACAGAATAAAGTTTAAAAGCAAACTCGATAACCTTGCTACATAACCTGCGTTTGGCGCATTTTTTCATTATAACTATGGGGAAGGTAAGTTTGCTCCTATTTCTCTATTTCTTTCAACTTCCATGGGATCAGAAAAGTTCCTTAATGCTTCATCCCCTTTATTCAAGATCCTGCTTCATAAAAGTATTAGATATATTGTCATAAATTGCTAGATTGACAAAAATCAAGGAATTATAATGTATAGAAGGTCGAAAAACAAATTTCTTTCGGAAAAAATATTTTTGCGTGGAAAAAGTTCTGATAGTTGTGATGAGTGGGCACAAATGTGTGGGCACAAAACACTGTCATATTGTTTCTATAGATCAATAAAAAAGATCATGTTATGATTATATAACATGGATAATAATATGCTCAGGATTAAGCGAATTGTTTCTATAGTTTTTTAAAAACAAAATTTTAGTGTCTCAAATGTGCCCACTACTTAACTAAGATGGAGTTTTAAAACGAATCATGTAAAAAATGTTCTTAATATTAACTTGTCTAAGAATTTAATAGTAAAAACGTTAAGTAATAGATAATTTGATATTTTAGTATTTTAGTTGTAGAATAGATAAATATCACAAATAGCACGGATAGAAAGAGACTGTTTAAAGGTTGGATTTAAAAGTTATTTATTATTGAAAGGATAACAGCTTATCTTGGTTTTAGAGCTGTTATAAGCTACCTAAAACTTATTTTGTGGCTTTGTCTCTTACAAAGTAAAGCTAACCCGTCTGAAGTATGTTGATTTGAACATTAATTAAAACGTTACTTTTATTTATTTATCTTTTAGACTAAATCGTAATTAGTATTGAGTTCGAACCTTAAAATTATTCTTTGTAAAGATGTTTTTTACTTTTCCTCATTTATACCGTAGTTATATAGGAAAAGTATTGTGTTTGCAAAAATATCCGCAAGCAGGATGAGAAAGGAATTATCCGTTTTTATGTGTTTTAAGGCCTCCTGAGTGGTTTTTACAAAGTTGTCTGTCTTTAGTGTGTGTGTCTATTTATGCTATTGCCCTTGTGTATTTATGCTAGAGAGTAAAAAATTTGTAGAAAAATCAGTCTACGGCTGTAGTTGTGCTATTCGAAAATATCTTTATGACATTAATAACCCGCAATAATGACTTGGCGAACATTTTGAAAAATATAAAAACGCCGAAAAAATGATCGGATTGAGATTTGGCACGCATGTGGCTAGTTTAAATGTTAGTTTCTCATTATCAGCATTAGTTTAATTTTTATCGAATGACTTGTGTACGTTTTTTAAAAAATTGTAAAAATTAGAATATGATTCAATCGAGTTTAAATTTAGTGCGAGTGTATACCTATACTTAATAAGTAAAAGTTTCGTTTCAATACGACAAGTATGATTTTGGTTGGGTCATATAAATTAAGCAGCATTTAGCGTGGTCATTGCATTGGTGACCGCTGAGAATGAAACAGATGCATTTACTATCTGAATACAAGCGTAGGGATTCCGAAGACATTTTGCAGTATAATTTTAGCGAATTGTATATTCTGAGGACGAGCGAAGCGAGTCAAAAGCAGGGAGGACGAGTATAGCGAATTCGATGTGATGAAAGTTCCGAGGTACCCTGTACCCGATTTTTGTATCTGTATCGATTTACGTTTTCGTAATACGCCATTGCTTATTTAGTTTTAGAAGTTGTTGTTTATAGAAAGGAGAGAGAAAAAAATTGATCCATGATTGACACCTTATTGTAAATTTTCATAACGAACTCGCGTTTGAAAATTTAATCGATTGTTTCTAAATATAATTAATGAGAATTTTGATTTCAAAGTAGCTTATACAAAATACTTGGGCAGATAAGTAAAAATAAATTGAAACCCAATGGTATTTGCTAATTGAGAGTGATTTGTTATCGAATTCATTTTAATTATTTTCTACTTACACGAATTTTAAATATTTCAATGTATATTTAAGAGTGGTTGAATGTTTTATTAAGTAGAGAGCACTTAGCCGAAAAATTTTCTGTTCCAAGAATTCCGAATAAATTTCTGTTCTTATTTGAAGTGCAGGATTATGTTTAAACAATTCTCTTATTTTATATTTTTGTGGTTTTTAAAAAGCTAAAAATACACTTCTTATTAATTTTTCAAACTAATCGTACTTTCGTTTTTTGAACCTGAAAATGTATTTGCCGAAATTCGCCCAACGACATGGCTTATTTGCCCAGAGTTGCCTTCCTCTATTATTAGAAACATTTTCTTTAAGGTTTATTTAAAAGTTTATTCTTGTTTCTCTTAATAATCTAAATGTATTGAGGAATCTTTTGAACCTTTTAAATGGCAAATCAATTAAAAGTCTAGTCTACTAAAAATTATAACTTGCATTTTGCATTTTATGTGCAAAACCTGTATCATACTTTGTGCTTTTGAATTCTGTTTTTGTATTCATTCTCTTTTCTTACCTATTTCAAAACAGTGTACTAAAGAATCAGTATCTGTTCTTTATCTCGGGATAAATGTATTTTTTAAGCAACATTCGAAAGAGGAGATATAAAGAGAAAAGGGTTTTTTAGAGTATCGGCCAAAAAACTTTTTTTTAGGCAAAAAGGGGCAAAAAATAGGTCTTATCGATTCATCATTTTTCTTTGTGCCCTCCCAAGTCGGATTTGAAGCTCTGAGTTTTTTTTTATCATTCATAAAGTATCTTCAATAGAGCTTTTTGAATTTGAAAGAACCATATTTTTTGTTATAAGTTTATAGTGCGGGGGTTTCTTTTTTTATTGAATTAAATCTGATGCTATGCGGAAGGCTACAAACACTTTATAAAAGAAGAATATTGCTTTAGAAAATAAGTAAAAAATAAAGCTTTATTTGTTTCCACTCCACAATCAATTGATGAATGGACCATCGAGTAGGAGAAAGTTTGTATATGCATCAACTAGTTATAATTCAGCAATATTTTGATTTCCACTCCACAATCAATTGATGAATGGACCATCGAGTAGGAGAAAGTTTATATATGCATCAAGTAGGTATACTTCAGCAATATTTTCATGAAAGTTAAAATCACATGCCAGAGACTATAATTTTAGACGCATAGTTTTCTACAATTAACTGGATTATGCACTTTTCCTTTGGAAAATACAGACAAAATGAGTTAAGAGCAGTGCTTGACAATGAGTAACTACTTAGGTTCTAAGCATGAACCGGAACCACGCAATGGGCATGGTTCTTGCATAAACAAGAAATGGGTTGTTTAACACGCATTCTAAATAAAATTCGCCCGACAGCGGACCACCGCGCCGGAATTATTTATTTAGTAGTTGTAAACTTATATAATGTGAGAAACTATAAAAATGATCATTCCAACCATTATAGTTGTTAAGCACGGAAACACGCATCCAAAGGAAATTCGCCCGACATGCGGACCACCGCGCCAGAATTATTTTAAAATTATTATTATGATTTTTTAACAATAAATATTGGAGGAGGATTAATTGCAACATTAATATCATAGTATATATAACATTATGATAAAAAGAAATAATATCACCATCTCTTAGGTTTGTGGAACTTTAAAGTAAATCCATTTAAATGCTATGTGAAAATTGTCAAGTTAGGGTTGGGTCAGGTAGAAGAAAGTAGTTGATGTGATGAACATCTAAAGACAAAGATGGATATATCGCAAAATTGGTTGTCTCTTTCTATTATCCAAAGTTAAACATGTTGCTACCTGAGAGCGACACTGTACAGAAGAAAATTTTCTAGAAATGTGAGGGTGGGGTAGAACTAGCCTTACCAAAATCTCCCATATAGGTGGGGCCTCTGGTTCTAAGTACTCCGTGCACATGCTATGGAAATAGTTTTTCTTATTCCAGTTCCGATAATAATTTCCCAGACAAATTTAACATTACCATCGTGATTTGACCCTATTATGGAATCGTTTACTATGTTATCTAGTGGTAACTCTGTCCTATCACCTGATGTGATAGAATACTGTCTATCACTGTCATCAAAATATTGAGTTTACCTACCATCTCGTATTATTTTTTTATCATATTGATGCTAAGAAAACACATTAAGCGTTCATATTTCTCAGTCAGTGCTAAGCTTGTTTAGTGTGAAATTTAATCTTTATTTTTATACATTTTGTGTATTTTAATAACTTTAGAGGTTTTGGACTGTTATAAATTGTAATACCAATTAAATTAATGAAGACTTCAGTCCTTTCTTAGAATTTATTGAAAATAAATTGACGAAGAGATGTTATAATTTTATTAATTTATTAATAAAACATTTAAAATTTTATTAATTTTCAAACTTTTTTCATTTTAAGAACTGAATAGCTCAGGATCCCTGGGCGAAAGCTCTTAGTCAATTTATTTTCAATAAATTTTAAAAATAGTCTTCATTAATTTAATTGATAATAAAATTTGTTTGTAATTTTTAAACCTCTATTATTTTAACGTTGTAATTGCATGTAAAAACAAATCAAACAAACATCTTTTATTGTTTCTTATCGTAATTTGAATCGACCCACATTTGAGTACGACCCACGGCTAAAATCAGTTGACAGCGTGAGGAAATAGTGTTGAGGAACCAATAAGGTTGGCCTGATTTGAAAATGAGGGCGTGGTTTAACATCCAAGACTAGCCTTCTAAAATTAAAACTTTCTGTAGGTAAATTTCAATTTTCAAGTCTACTCTATGGCTAGAGCAGTCTTGCCAGCACTTCAGGTTTAAGTTAGAAATATCAGGTTTTATGATCTTATCATTTCTTTAGGATAAGTGAATCTGCTAATTTCTCTTTCTATACTCTCAAGTATTCATACAATCAAATTTACTGTTCGCCATATTTTCTACATTTTCTGCCAAACATTTTATCATAGTTTGCAACAAAAAGATTCAAGGGGGTTTCGTTGTACCTAGAATAGATGTTAAAAGAAGGGGAAAAAGCTGCGTATGAATGATTTTAATTGCTCGTTAGAGATACTCCCATGCTTTATAAGGTTTTTTTAATGAGATATTTTCTGTCTACCTTCATTAATCTACTTTTTTTAACATTTTTATTTCTTTTTAATTTTCAGTATGTGATGAGGATACCTTTTTTCTAATATAAAAATGACCCGTAGGGATAGGAGGGGTTTTATGGTAAAGGGGATACAAGGCTTCCAGGCTAAACTGTAAAACCTTTAGCTGACCTCAAAATGGGCTTAAATAGTCCGTATAACTTCATAGTATAATTAGCATTCAAGAAAATCTCAGTCCGATACCTTAGAGGTAATATGCTTGCATTAGGGCACAAAATATTAGGTTCCAATTCAACCAGGGATACCATTATATGAGGTGATTCCTGTAGACCCTTCTCTTCACACGAGGCTTAAATTCAAGAGAAACTCGGTTTTAGAACTTCATGGAGATAAACTTGATTGTTTAGTAACTTATCGTGTGACCTAAAGCCAGAGAGGAAGTGTAAATAAAACTAAAATGCTGGTTTATAATTATAAAGGTTTATTATAAGAAATAAATAAATGAATAAAGACATGATAAGTATATATTTAAGTATATAAGCATTAATGAGTACGTGCTTTAAGATCAGAAGCGACAGTGTCTAAAATATACGAAATTAAGTTGATAATGGCTCGGAAAATTAATTATAACGGTACTAAATATATTAGACTTAGACAAGAGGGACAAGCAGAGCATAAATTAAGCATAAAGCATAGGCAAGAACTTGATTATTTGAAAAAGTAATGAGGTTAAAGTAGTAACAGATAAACAGGTAAATAAACAGATAAATAAATAAGAAATAAGATAAACAGAGTAGATATAAATATATGTAAAAAATAGATAAATAATCTGCCTGTGCATAAACACTTGGTTTGAGAGGTTTTGAGGAGTTTATTAAATGCTTAATCTTTTTTTATGACACCTTAAACCCAACCAGGAAACCGAAACTAGATTTTTGTTGACTTTGTTTAACTGCCTTCATGAGATATCAAACCTCCTGCAGTAGTTTAATATCCTGGGTACTGGGTATAATCTATGACCTTGTCTCTTCAGAGGCAAGTCTAGGATCATGATACCTAATCTGAACCTTAGTTAAAGACAAGGTTTTTTGGACATGGAAAGCACATAAACAAGCACCTAAACAGTAAAAGTGGAAAATTGACTTGAACAATAGTTTTTTTCTCTCAAATGATCTGGGTCTCTAGAGAACAGTGTCAGCAGTTTTAACAGAGTCTTGAAAAACGTAGTGACACTGCAAACCTTTCATGCTAATTCACGACAATTAATCGCTAATGTTGGGGTTTCCTAGTGCTACCTCTCTCTCTTCCTCTCTCTCAATTTATTTCTTTTTTTTCTCTTTTGAGAGAGCTTAGCATTAAGCAAAGTGATTAAGCCAGGTTGAATCTGGTTTGTCAAAAAGGAACTAATGATGTTAGTAAATCTGGACTTGGCAAGTGGACTTGGTGTAGTGTGGCTATAATGGTCATCTAGGAAAGGACCAACTGACCAACACCAAATGCAGACATTCCAGTTAAGAGATAAGAGTCCATTTGATTAGATTTTATTCCATTAGATTAGATTAGATTCCATTAGATCAGAATTAGATTCCTTTAAATCAGATTTAATTCCATTAGATTATATTAGATTCCATTAGATAGATTCCATTAGATTAGAGATTTCCATTAGATTAGATTCCTTTGATTTCCATAAGATTAGATTCAAATAGATTAGATTTTATTCCATTAGATTAGAGTAGATTCCATTAGATTAGATTTGATTTCCATTAGATAAGATTAGATTCAAATAATTAGATTTTAACATTAGAATTAGAGTAGATTCCATTATTAATTAGATAAATTAGAATTTATTCCATTAGATTAAGTAGATTCCTTAGAAACTGATTAGACTATTTAGATTAGATTGATTCAGAATTAGATTTGATTTCCATTAGATTAGATTTCCTAGATTTATTAGATTAGATAGATTAGATTCCATAGATTAGATTAGATTCTATTATATTAGATTTGATTTCCATTAGATCATATTAGATTCCATTAGATTAGATTAGATTTGATTTCCATTAGATTAGATTAGATTAGATTCTATTAGATTAGATTTAATTTCCATTAGATTAGATTAGATTCCATTAGATTAGATTCCAGCTTAAGACCAAATGTACGGCTAGTTACAATTATTTTAAAATAATGTTTTTTGAAAATGAAATATAGATATTTCCCAGTTATTTTTTATTTCCTTCTACGTCAAAGTCCTAATATTATACGCAAATCTTCCGCATATTGATTCAAGTTGACTAAGAAGCATGTTTTGCTCTAAAGCTGTAATTTCAACCGTAGATGGACTTACTCAGGATTCGCTCTGGTTTTAATTCATTTTCTAACAGTCATGTAATTGTGACATAATTAATTTGTCTTTTTATAATTTGTTTTGTTTTTAATTAAAATTACTTTTATTACGATGACTAGTTTTGATTGCTTGAATAATAATGACGTAACTCTAATTTAATTCAGTTTAAAATGAAACAAGTAGTAATTTAATTAAAAACGACAATTTTTAAAAGTTACTCAGAAGTGACAAAACTAATAATTTAATTATATTATACTCTAAAAATATTTGGCATCTAACACATTCTTTCTTTCTTCTAACACTTTCTAGTAAAGTGTTTCACATAAGCGTTTCCATATTTGACAACCCTTTGAGGAATTGGCACATATCAAAACTTTATCCATACTGTACTGAACTTTACTATTCATCTATTACTTGGTCTACCTCTAGTTTTAGTCACACCAGTATCCCTTCTTATATTATATGTCAGACTATTAAGAATAAGAACGCAAACCTTACTAAAATTTATTACATTCAATTTTATTAAACGTCTAAAAAAATAGGGTTCGAGGTACCTTGGAATCTTTACTCATCCCATCGGATTCGCTACTCTCATCCTCCCTAATTTTGATCATCTTCAGAATATGCAAGTCGTTGAATGTCAACACGTCTTTGGACTCGTTTCGCTCGTCCTCAGATTGTAAGTACATTGCATTTCATTCCCAGAGGTCACAAATCCAGACACTGACCACCTCTGATGCTGTTTAACTTTTATGATTTAAACATCACAATAGATAAACTTTTCTTATTGAAATAAAACTTAGATAACTCATGTATTACGTAAAAGTATACACTTGTACCAAATTTCATCTAAATTGGATTATTTGCCGATTTTTAATTAAAAAAAACGTTCACAAGTATTTAGATTGAAATTGGACTAATGCTTATAATGAGATGAAACTTAGCACATATATTAGTCTCATAGATGGCAACATGCGTGCTTAATCTCAAAATAATCACAACTTTTTCTCGCGTTATATGGATTTTCGGAAATTTTACTGTCATTATTCCGGGTTAATGACGTCATGAAAATATTTTCTTGATAAAACAACCGCACCTGTAGACTGCTTTTGGTACAAAATGTCGACTCTCTAGCATAAATACACTGGGAGCTACGATTTTATCAGACACATACGCACATATACTCTCACACACAAACAAACACATACATACACACCTACAGAGACAACTTTGTGCAAACCACTTTGGAGACCTTAAAAACGCCTGACACCAATAATAACATTGGTTATTAAAATCGGTAACATCTTATTGAGTCGGGTAACATCCCGATTTCAAATCTTTGTGTGAAATAGTATATTATGCTACCAGGCAGCAAAATGGAATTTTGCAGACAAGTTTTATAAATTTGCCCCCGAGCCGAAGGCGAGGGTGGGCTATGAAAATTACCTGCAGAGGCGTAAGCCGAGGCAGGTAATTAACCCATTTTACAGACGAGGCGAAGCCGAGGCTGGCAAATGGCGAATTACCTGCAGAGGCGTAAGCCGAGGCAGGTAATTAATTGCACGAGTCTGCAATGTTTCCTTTGCTGCATAGTAGCATATACTATTTTATCTACTAACGGCAGAAAAAATACACAAGAGATTATTTTAAATACTTGCTGCGAGATTTTACAGCAGTAAAGACTGCTTTGAAGTAGATGCAACGCTGACAATATCAGGTGGAGTGGTCCAATAACTCGTCAATGTCAAAATGTTTGTATTTTTATTCACTTCACTGTTGTTCTCATTACGTTTTAGTAACCTAACTTAAGTTTACAGATTTAGTTTTTGATAACGTTCTATTTTTGTAACTTTATATACTTAAACTAAATATAACAACATGAAATACAAAATCTGACGACTTAAACATTAAAAATCTGTCGATTCATAAACAGCTGATAAATAATTTAATTTAATGCCAAAATTATCAGTGTTGCCAATTTGTTTCCAAAACATTATATTTTATTAGATAAACAAATGTTAAATGTTAAACATTTAATAATAATATCGTAATTTTAAGTAACAATAAAGAAAGTTACATACTAAAAACAAGCTAGAATAAATCATAGTTTACAAAATAAAACAATGCCGAAATTCATGCAATAATTTGTAAAATAATAACCTCCGCTCATCATTTTCCCGCCTAGGGAGTTTTGACTTGTTTCCCATGTTATTTAATTGAGCCATAACTCCTAGTACTTTTTCATTACCAAAACATTACTGTTTTGAAAATTTTGCGTACTGTTTTTTAAAATATTTCCCGTATTGTTTGACAGTGTAGGTAAAATGACATTTTGCAGCTTAAAAACAATCCAGTAATGGCTAATTTTGCTGCCGTGAGTAGATAAAGTTATTTTCCTTTATACCTACGGTATAAATGAGGAAATGTAAAAAGTTATTTTAATTTCAATCTACGTTAATTTAAATGCTATGGTAGCAATGGGTAAACTATTGAAATAGTGACATTGATATCGAGTAGTGAAGTATATAAGCTAGCAATAGGTGAAATTGTTAGTTTTCATTCTCAGCACAAATATCATATGACACAATTTTATGATTTTAGCGAATTTTCATAATGAAAATGACGCTTATGAGGTTGTTCGGATGACGGAAGTTGAGGGTGGGAGTGAGTGGAATCGGTTCCTATTGGCTTCCTGATAACAAAAAAATATGTCCGAAAAAAGTTATATATATATATGTATATATTATATATATATATATATATATATATATATATAATATATATATATATATATATATTATATATATTAAATATATATAATATATATTATCTATGTATGTAAGAGTTTACCCTTTCGTATGGTAACGATAACTCTCGAAGGCGTTCTCAAATTGAAACGAACTTTGCAATCGCGAGATGTTGAGGAGGTTACGAGGCCTATTGTTTATAAAAACATTATGACGTCATCAATCAAAGTTATGACGTCATGAAATTTTTTTTTTTAAACTTGAAATGGCTTTAAACAAAGGTATTTCGTGTTTAGGTAGACAGCTAGCTATCGATTAAGACCAATTTCAGCTCATCGAACCATCACAAATGGCGCAAACAGTATACATATATATATATAATCTTGTATATATGTATACGTCCAGGTCAAAGACTTGTACGATATCTGTTGGGTTTAGTAGTGTTAGAGGATGGGGACATAATATAAAATGTGGACCTCTACCTCTTGCTCCATCCTGGTAAGCCTGCTGTCCCAGAGAGTCAGGACAAAAATGGCTTCCATTAAACCAGGCCGTAAAGCGGAAGAACCTTGAGTAGTCTTTATATGGTCGAAGTCCTTCTAAAACGATTGCGACCGGTTTCAGCTCAATCAGACAATCCTAAGATAGATGGTTCACTCCCGAGTGTAGTAGGAACACTCAATTGACAAGTTTGTGTTTATGATTTAAGTTGGGCGCCTCATCACTAGAGTCTTGAATAGCGCTAGTAGTAAAAATATATTTGCTCTATTCTCTACTAGATTGTGCTGTAGTATTTTTTTAAAAACAAACAGTTGCCAATCGTTTAGTAAAATAAAATAAAAGTAAACAAAGATCTATGGCATGCTGTAGTATTCGCGATGTATTTTTGTTTTATAAAACTTGGGGGCCTCATCACGCGAAGCAGCACCATCGTTTTCTTAAAAAAAGTAGCAATAATTCATTCTTAGTTTTTTAGACTTAACATTTAAATTTGCTATCTGAGTATAACATCTCGGGTTGGCGCAAACGGATAAGTAAAGGAAACAAACAAAAATTGAAACACTGACATTAGAGGTTCAAATCCAAGGGGGGACGACAGAATGGTTGAAGTAAGAGTGAGAAATTAATTTTTTTCACTTTTTACCAATTTATACGAAATTCTTATAGAGCTTTCTTGGGATCGCTCATCCATCGACTCCTCATCATTCTAGCGCTGAAAAGCGGATGGAAAGACTTGATTACCATCAACAGCTCGTTGTTTGGTTGAATAAAAATAAATAAATAAAATGTCAGAAATAAAAATATGTGACAGTTTCACGCTGTCACCACTAGACTGTACTACTTGAGCCTCCTGCATTCCATCAAATATTTTTTTAATTCTTTAAGTGAGCCATCTATGTTAATATTGTTTATCTATGGTCCTAAGTGACGGAAACGGTATTTTTATTTAAAAACAAAAATCATGAATATATTTTTGTTTATAATGCTTGTTAGTTTTAATATTATAGCATACTATTAATAATAAAGTATTAATAAAATCTTAATTAGTAAAATCAAATTTGTGAGAAAGCCTCTCAGGCCCGCGAAGCGGGGCTGTGTGGAGATGCTGTGAAAATTCGCTAGGTACATGGCAAAGTGCCATGTAACAAGAACAATAATGAAACAACACATCATACAAAACAACAACAATGTGGCCGCGAAGCGGCCACAGGGAGGCCCCCGGGCCGCGAAGCGGCCCGGTGGGCCGACGCCGCGGAGCGGACGAGGCGCGAAGCGCCGAGGCCGCGTAGTGGCTACGGGCCGAAGGCCCGTATTTTACTACGATTCTGTATGATAACCATGAAAAGTAGCTGTTGACATACTTATGGCAAATAACTTTGTGACCTAAAATAGTTCATTTTAATAGTATTACTAGCGTGATTAATCTTTATACTCTGTACCTGGGGTGTATCTGAATGACTCTTCCGTCTTACAACCAATCCAAGGTACTCTCATTTAACCACGAACATTATAGACTAAGAGATGATATTTACCGCAAGTTGCTGAATCAATTGAAGAATCAACTACCGTCGATACTTGATATGTACAGCAATCATCGATGGTAGCTGATTCGTCAATGACGTTATACGACTAGGGATGTAGGACATCATGGATAGAAACACAATTCTCTATAAAACTAAACTCAGTTCTTTTTGTAGAGCATTGTGTTTTCTATCCATGATGCCCTACATCCCTGAAGATGCCTCCCGCAGTGGAAGCGAAACGTCGGATTCTTCATCTACATTGACGCGGTTACCACCGGAAGTCCTAAATCTACAATCCTTGCAATATTGGTCTCCATATTAGAATAAATTTATTAAAAGGTCTCATAAGTGTCCTATTTTAATTAATAAGACCTTTTCTT
Organism: Microvelia longipes; assembly: GCA_018340805.1. Lineage (NCBI taxonomy): Eukaryota > Metazoa > Arthropoda > Insecta > Hemiptera > Veliidae > Microvelia > Microvelia longipes. The sequence continues at coordinate 44,995,582 of JACMZG010000022.1, read as the reverse complement.
CACTTCTACTGTATTTTATTTATATAAAATTCCTTCCTCTCAGCCGCCTCAATGGTCGAGATGGTTAATGGCTTTAATACCGAGGCCTGGGGTTCGCATCCCAGGATACATTCTCAGTAATGCAACATAAATGATCAATCTAATTATCCTCTACTTTAGATAACACTTTAAGCGTAACGATTACCACTACCAATTGAGGTTGTTCCCGCAGGGGTTATTCCTAATAAATCCCTAGGCTCTAAACAGACATTATCATTATTATTTCGATTCCTTTCAGTCCTAATCATTAAATTTAACAATGCTTCAATTTATGATCTGTTTTCTTAATTTTTATTTCTCCCTTTAAAACCTATGACATAAACTAACGTTAATTAAAATTTCAATTAATTTTACCTTTATAAAGTAATTTTTATTAGGCAAGTTTCGCTCTTTTTTTCGATTATATGTGCTTCTTTATTTTGATTTAATTTTTCTTTTGTTGATCGTATTTCATTTAATTTATATTGGCATTGCTTAGTTATTTATATTTTTACTAATAACTTGACTTCTTTTTAAACGCTTTCAATAAAATTCAATATTTAAATAAGAAATTAATTCCATTCTGGTTTTAATTTAAGCTTGGGGTTTTTTCGGCTGTAATAACGCACAATGTTGGTAGAAACTTGATATTTATTAGCTTTTTAGATCCTAAACCCAGGGACCCAAAGCAGGAGAAACCTACAATGAGAATTATTTCAGTGGTACGGGGCAAGAGTTTGGGTTTGCAGCAGGGCTTTTAATTAACCACCTTCTTTCACAGTATTGATGCTGCAATAAACTTTTCGCTTCCAAAGTTGAATTAAATTTTTGAGGAAACTTTCAAACGAAACTTTTTAATTCATCATTAATAATGGTGAATAAAAAGCCTCCACAGATTTTTTTTATTATTAAACCGGACAAATATCATCCTCAACGACAAATATATGTATATAAAATTATATAGAATAGAGAATAAAATATTTTATTGCTTAAGACGTATAAATCTCTTTAAAATTGCTCATACTTAATGTTAGGTACGTACATTAGTTATTCATTTATGTATTTTCAGTATGTATGTATTTTCATGATGTAGTGTTTTCATGATGTATGTATTTTCATGATGTGGTATTTTCATGATATATGTATTTTTATGTATACATCACATCATATGTATAGGTTATTTTTTAGACTACTATATCTTTAAGAGATCTTTAATAAGGCCGCGAGCAAGATAATCTTTGGCTATAACACCCTAGATATTTAGATACCTAATAATTCTGAGATCAAGCGTAGCGAGGCCGAAGTAATACCACCTTAAGCTTCGGATAGTCATGACTTTCTTTAGACTTGCGAAGCGAGTCCGAAGTCATTACAACCTTTAATTATTTAACCATTATTAGTTAGAACTTATCTTAGTTATTTTAACATTTAGAGCTTTAATTTTTATGAATAAATAATAATTACACGAAAACACGCATTCCAAAGGAAATTTGCCAGCAAGCGCACCACTGCGCCAGATTTTTTTTATTATCCTTCCCTAGCATTCATATTTAGTGTGAGCGCATAATATGCGTTTTATTTTCTAAACTTATGAATAAGGAAACATTTTAGACCAAGAGCCCAGGGGTGTTTTGTTAATAAAAAGTGTAATGACTGGAACCGGTCTCAATTTTTCGTAAATATCTTCCTGAACAAGGATCTGCAATTCTGCCGACTCGTATCGGATGGGTGTCCCAGGCGGAACGCACTTTAGGGGTCAAAGGTTCTGCCTGGGACACCCATTCGATACGAGTCGGCAAAATTGCAGATCCTTGTTCAGGAAGGTTTTTACGAAAAATTGAGACCGGTTCCAGCCATTATACTGTTTGTTAACTTGGGCGGTAAATTTGACCTGTAAAGTGCGTTCTGCCTGGGACACCCATCCGATACGAGTCGGCAGAATTTTAATTATTTTTTGGAAGCTCATTTGGCTATAAAATATAAGTAAGCTCATTTGAAAATATTATAAGTAAGTAAAAATAGAGTCAAATCTTTAAGGAAATGAAAGAGTAACACATTAGTAATGATATTAAATAGTGTAATTTAATTTATTAAATAAAGAGAAACTAAAAAAAAAAACATTGAGTAGAAAATAAAACAGTAAAAAGTAAGTAAAGACAATCAATACAGTGACTAAGTACTGTACAATCTGCACGGAAAGTTATATTTTTTGACCATGATAATTTAATGTGCTGAGTCATTAACAGTAAGCAAAATAATAATATTTGAATGTTAACTGATAAAGTTGAAATTTATAGGTGACAATATATCCTGACTTTGGTCACCATTTTGCAAGTATTGACTTTTGAGTTTTTAAGCAATGACGGCTATTAATTTTTTATCTTCTTTTTTTCCGACGTACGAATTATTGTCAAATATTCCTTATTCCGAGCTTGAGCACAGAGAGACCAAATAAATAAATTAAGATAGCATCAAAGCGTAAACTTTGGATAATATTGGCATTCCAAGAACGCACAAAGCAAGGAAGATGTCGTGAGGAAATGTCCCACGGTTCCCTTTAACCGATTTTTACTAATTGATGATTATTCTTAATGAAGAAAAATAAGCCTAAAGCTTATATTGTAAAGATTTATCTTTAGTGCTCGGTAATACTAAACATAAAAGTATTAAGTATTTAGAGACGGAAACCTTAAGGATTATAAAAATAAAATAAAGCAGATATTATGAAAGATATTTCCAATAGGAAATATTATACAACCATTACGCCTTTGATGATTCTCTGATAACAAGGCATTAGTCTAGAAACACCATTATTAAAGCCTTTAAAGAATCTAAAAATAAAGCTGAAAAGAGGGCAGAAAAATAAGAAAACCCCTAACAAATAAGAAAAAAGCCTAAAAAATAAAAAGGAATTTAAGTAGAGTCTACTACATAATGGAACAAACATACCAGACTCTTGTTATAACGTTTACTTCTCTCCCCTCCCTCACTCTTTATCTTACAGACTAAAATGAGTTGATAAACACAATATAAAAACATCTTGAGATAAGGGAGCTTAGAACTGATAAATAAAGCAATAGGAGATGTAGAGAGGAATTTGAAAGATCAGAAGGAAATAAAAATGACGGTAGTTGTTAGTTGGTATTAAAGCTTTTGCTTTTATGCTGGTAAATATGCTTTTGTAGGTCTTTAAGAATTTAAATACTATTCGTTTCTAAGGAATTAGTTTCTAAAGAACTTAGTTTTTTATAGAAAAGTATTAATTTGATTTTGTACTTGAAAGTATTATTACTTGATTGTAAGTTACTCAGACAACGACCTGTAAGTCGACAGCCGTTATCTTGTAGAAAATTTAAACAATTACTTAAAAATCAAAGACAGTTATCACTTGAACTTAAAAATATATTAAAATATTTATGGGGCAATTTTCTTCGTGATAGGTATCAGTGGACCATAGAGTAAAGTAATCAAACCACCGGTCTGGTGTTTCACTCCGAGGCTGGTCAATTTGCTGACCCAGAAACATTTTGAAATTATTAAACCTGTTTTGTAGTTGTTGTAGTTGTCAAGACAACTAACATTTTTGTTCATGGTCAATGGTCATTTATTAAGTATAAATGACCAAGAACAAAAATTTAAGTCATCGCTTTATTTTAGAGGTGTATCTCTAAGTAGCCCATGGAAAAATCATCCACCATCCCTCTCTAAATAATCTCTCACTCACACGCACTGATTAATTTTATAACTTCAAGTCTTTACATTATGAATATAATGTGATGTTGTCAAATTATCAAGAATAATAATGTTTGTTTCCTTGAGTACAAATTTTATTTGAAATTTTTCTTTTTTAGTGAAAGATACTTATAAAATTTAAAATTTTTGCTGATACAGCATATAATCTAGCCATGGAGTAAAACACCAGATCGGTGATTTTCTTACGCATATAATCTTTGGTCTTTTAAATTATATAAATGAATTGATAAACGGTGAATGAATGGACTATACAAGTAATGCAAGTTTGGATACCTTAATCCTGATATATATATATAATATATATATATATATATATAATATATTATATATATATATATATATATATATATATATATATATAGTATATATGATCATGTGTTTGCTTGTTAAATTTAATTGTAGTAAATAAGTAATTGATTAAATAAGCTGCTATGTTTTATTTGTTTCACTTAGTATAGTTGCGAGCCGTAGTAATAAGTTACTGGCTGTTCTGCTAGTAACTTTTCTGGCTTTCCTGAACTGCTCTATCCATTTTATCGTTGAAAATAGACATTTTGTGTCTAGAGATGTGTGTTTAGAGATGAAATCTACTTTTATAGAAGATAACAGTGAATTATGGACGCTGAGGACCCAATCATTAATGATGTCAAATATTTATCACTTGATACTACCGAGTTTGCATTAGGCATAATATAATGTTTGAGACACTTGGAATATAACATAAGGAGTGAGATAACTAGGAATATAATAAACACATAATGAGTTTAATTAAGCTCTTAAATAAATAAATAAACAAATAAATGCCATGCCACATGGCATAGAACAGTCGTGTCATAGTGTCCATTATATAAATGTAATGGACATTTTTATAATGGATAAACATTATATATTTAATGTTTATAAATTATTTGTCTGTACCTGGTTACCTTAATTTGTTATTTAAATATCTAATTAATATGTAACATACAATGTTCTATGACTTGTCTGCCATATTTTCCTGAACTTTTAATTAATATCAAAGAAGAATGGGAAGATTAATTTATTAGCATTGTTTATTTTATTTCAATTAATTACTCATATATGATTTTTCCAATTTTGGTTTTTTTAATATTTTTCAAATTGCTTGTTAGTATGGGTGCATAGCTTTTTAACTTATTTTTATATCTGAGCTATGCATTTTGATTTCAGGAAACTTAAATGTAAGTAAAATTAATACTATCCCCTAACTTGATGCAGTAATTAAACAATTTTTTCTTTGCTTTTTCGCTTTACCTTTCTCCTTTTCTAGTTATTTTTAATTTTTTTTAGACATGGCAGTATGAGCATGACATTGTAGAGTAGAACTATCATTTTTTTAAATTATATGACGTAGTTAGATTTCTCCTAACTCATCTTAACTGTAAGTTACTTTTTAAGCCTTTTTAAACTTTTATTTATCCAGCATGACTAAACTTAGATTTATTGTAATTACTTGACTATTGGTAAGATTGATTTTTTCTTTTTCTTTTTGTAGATGTAATACATGAATATGCTTGGAGATTACAAGCGAAATATTGTATGGAAATAAAATAATTTAACAGCCCGATATAAGTCTATTCAGTGTCCTAACCTATAAACTATATTATATAAATGCTATATTTTATTAAAAAATTATGTTTTGTTTATAATTTTATGTTTATAACATTTATAATTTTACCTAATATTGTGGGATCTGTATGATGCCTCTTATGGAGTTTTATTTTTCTTGTGTTCATTTGCATGTGCCGTAATGAGTACAAGGTCAGAAAGAATTAGATTAAAAAAGTCTATTTAACACTTTTACATTTACAAGATACAACGAAAGGAAAAGCATTTTTTTTAAGTTTAGAGGATAAACGAGAAAAAGCTTTGTGTTGAAAACAAAGTTAAAGGACAACTTAATCATTTAAAAATATTTTGTAGAGAAATTAATATGAAAGTAGTTTCAGGTGCCAGATGAAAAGAAAGAAGCCAAAAAGTGAATGAATTTACAAAAAACTAACACGGGTTTTTGGCTAACATGGTCACCTTTCAAAAAAAAGTTTAGTATTTTAAAGAAATGTGATATATTTATTATAAAGGATTCACTTTGACACAAGGTAAAAGTTTATATTTAATATTCAAAAACACATTTTTAGGTTACCGATATTTTTTAAGTTAATGATATAATGTTATGTAAATGATATATTTTTATTAACTAAATAGTTATTGGACTGTTAAGAATTAAATTCTAGGTTAATTAATGAAGACTTCAGTCCTATAGAATTTTTATTTAAATAAACATTAATTACAGACGTTTCGCATGGCGAAGCCAAGCATCTTCAGTGTAAACAAAAACCAAAAACAAACAACCAACACCAAAAAATATTAGTAAAGCATACCAAAACCAAAAGAACATCACAAAAACTTTACCACAAGTTAAAACAAGTAATAACAAAGTAATTAACAAATAATTTGAAATGTAAGGAAAAAACAACATCAAGTTTAAAAAACAACAAAATGTTTTGTTTTTTAAACTTGTTGTTTTTTAAACTTGATGTTGTTTTTTCCTTACATTTCAAATTATTTGAAATGTAAGGAATGTGAATATGTAATGCAAATCACATTGGATTTGCTACCCTCGTCCTCCCTACATCGGACTCGTATGACTACAGCATGTCTTTAGACTCGCTTTGCTCGTCCTCAGATAGTAAATACATTCGTTTAATTTCCACCGGTCATCCATCCGGGCACTGACCACGATCGCTCCTGCTTAATTTTTATGATCCACCAAAATTCATGGATATACTTTTTCCCGTCACCCATAAAGCATAGACCAACAACCTCAGCGCTGCTTAAGTTTTATAATTCGACAAAAATCATGAATATACTTGTCGTATTGAAACGAAACTTAGTGTACTTACTTATTACGTAATGGTATACACTTGTAATGAATTTCAACTCGATAAGATTATTTACCAATTTTTACAATATTTGTAAAAAAAACGTACACAAGTCATTTGATAAAATTTAAACTAATGCTGATAATGAGATGAAACCTTATGCTAATCATGTATAATGCTAGCATATATGTTAACCTTATACATGGCTACATGCATGCTAAATATTAATCTGATCGCACCATTTCTTCGCGTTTAATGATTTTTCGAAATATTTGCCGAGTCATTATTGGTCATTAATGACGTCATAATACAATTATTTTCTGAACAGGAAAACAACAGCGGTAGTCTGATTTTTGTAAAAAGTTAGGTAACTAACTAACTGCGTCTTGAATGTCATGTCGACTGAAGACGTGTTCTATTAAATAGCGAATTTTTTCCAAAGGAAATTCGCTAAAAAATGATCAACTTCGTAATAAAAATGTTCATCTTGTTTAAGCTGGACCGGGCTGGTACTCTATAAATTATATCGAAATAAATTGGCGAAAAAACTCAAAATTTAGGTGTCTCGGGAACTAAAAGGTGATTTTTAAAAATGAAGGAGGCTGTAGAAAAAATTAATACTAGGCGTTTTGGACTACCTATGGGTAGGACTAACACAGAAAAAAAAATTTAAAAACATTTAAAAGGACTTAAAGACATTTTAAAACGATTAAAAAGCTTTATAGATATTTTTTATGTAATTTGGAAGCTTATATTAAGAAGCGTAGAGAGAAAAGAGTGTTTTAAAAACATGACCTATGGATAATGAGTATTATATTACGGCTTCCTGTAATCATATTTTTCCTCGAATTCAGGGAGTAAATATTAATTTTGTGAGGGAGAACGCGAGTTTATTAGCATGAAATATGCTGTATCATGCTTATAAACTTTTGATATTAATTTAAATTAAACATAAGCTCACATAAAGGCAAAGCTTGGTACAAATGAAGTTATGTTATATCAAATTGATATGCTTTATGTATTAGTAAAAATTGTATCATTAATAATAAACAAAAAGAAATACATATAGCTGTGTAGATATGAAAGCGAGAATTAATTATTAATAAAGTTCTTGGGAATTTATTTTGTGTATAATTCTTTGGAATTCGATTTTATTTCAATTAAAAAGGCAACATAGTGAACTATATATGGCCCTTAAAATAATTAGTTAGGATACATAATTGATTTTAAGGAAAATGTGTCTTATTCTTTGTGATAAAAGATAAATAAACGATATTCTGAAAAAGGTATTAAGTTAAAATTAAAAAAAAATATAGTGAGATTAGTATCAATTTTTATTTTTCCTCATTTATACCGTAGGTATATAGGAAAAGTTTGGAAAAAAATATTTAAACTATTCATCAGAATAAATATTTTAATGTGGGATTGACTGGTCCTCATGCATTATTTGTCATTTTTCAATCTTTCAGTATTTGACAAAAATGGCATGAGCATAACGTGACAGAAAGGACATATCGTTCTCTTGCTGATAAAAATATTGGTATCGTTCTCAATCAGAATTTAATTTCATTCGAGAACAAAGTAATTCAGTGATTTCTTGCAATTTTTTCGCTGACAGATCAAATTAGGTATAAACTTAGAATAATACTATATATAGAAGGCGCACAGGACCGTAAACACAATGAAAGTCCACTGATAATACGAAAGCCGGTTGACTGGTGCATCTAAGTAATGCTGCCAACCTGACATCAAAACATTATTTTAAATATGTGTCATAAAAATCTATTAATGAAGAAAGATCGTAAAGAACAAATAATACAACTTAAAACACCTGCTGAGAATTTAATAAAACCGGTCTTAGATGGCAAAAGGGTGGCGGAATACAAGAATCTACATTTAGTTGACGAGGACTACTTTTAATATAATTTTAATAAATACGTTAAACTACAATTTAAAATGCTTTAAATATTGTAATGTACTGATATTTATATTAGTATTTTATTAATAATCAATCATTAATTAATAATAGAACATAATAATTCAGAATCCGGAAGTATTGCCAACTTTTTTTGAGAAAATTGTATATTGTTAGGGTGGCAGCACTACTTAGGTGCAACAGTGAACCGCCTTTCGTGTTATCAGTAGTGCTCCTTCTATATATAGTATTATTCTAAGGGTATAAACGTAATTTCATCTGTCAGATGAAACTACTTTCACTCATAGTTATAAAACTATGTGTTAAAGTACTACTTTGTTAAAGTAGATAAATGAAGCATTTCTTGATATCTACAAACTATTCTTGAAATTAAATAATTGAACAATACCTTAAACCGATAGATAAATAAACTTTCTGACTCTACTAATATATCTCGCTTCACCTTTGGGAAGATAATTGAAAACTAAAACTGTTAAGAATTTTTACTAACTTCTTTTTATCTAATGTCTGACTTTATACTTATAAACCTGTAAGTTAACTTTAAATTTATTTAATGTCTTAATTTAAAATTATCTAGTCTTATAATATTTGTTTAAAGTGAGTTAGACATTATTTATTTAAAAGGGAGAATGAAGAACAACGCACTGTGGCGTCAGTATTAAAATACGGCAGGCTTCCTAATCATACTTACAAGTACTTGTAAAATACGGTAGGCCTCTGAATCATACTTACAAGTACTTGTAAAATACGGCAGGCTTCCTAATCATACTTACAAGTACTTGTAAAATACGGCAGGCTTCCTAATCATACTTAGACGTTGTAAAATACGGCAGGCTTCCTAATCTTACTTACGGTAGGCATCTTAATCATACTTACGAGTGGGCCCCGCCCACTCTCGGCGCCTTTGGCGCCCCTCCCCCCCTCCCCAACGGCTGCGCCTTCGGCGCAGCAAATGGCGGCTGCAGCTTCGCTGCAGCCATGTATAAACAATAATATATAAAAAGACTGCGCCTTCGGCGCAGCCAATGTCGACTAAAGCTATGTAATTAAATTATACTTTATACATTACCAAATGTAGATTCAACATCATTCACTTACCTGCAACAAAAAAGAAAAGTAAGTCATTAGTACAATGCAAAAGAAACATTTGCTGCTATTAGTCTGGCACTTCAATAAACACCGTTCCAGTATGGGTAGCCCTGTCTGGTATCGCCATTTATATCACTAATGCACGCAAGCCCCTTTACCACGGCAAGGTTGCAGCCTCAAAGAGGAAAAATATATTTTTTTTGTATTTTTCAAGTTTTTATATTTTTTTTGGATTAGTAAGTAAGAAAGAGTTGTTAGTTGAAAGAGATAGAAAGAAAGAAGAAGTACTGCTATTAGTCTGGCACTTCAATAAACACCGTTCCAGTATGGGTAGCCCTGTCTGGTATCGCCGTTTATATCACTAATGCACGCAAGCCCCTTTACCACGACAAGGTTGCAGTCTCAAAGAGGAAAATTTTTTTTTTTTTTTTTTTGTTTTAAATTTTTTTGGATTTTTAAAGTTTTTAAATTTTTTTGGGTTAGTAAAAAAAGGAAAATAGTTAGTTAAAAGAATAATTAAAATAGTATAAAAAAGAAGAAAAAAATATTTTTTTTTGGTTTTTAAAGTTTTAAAATTTTTTTGGGGTTTTTAAAGTTTGATTAATAAAAGAGATTAAAAAATTATTAAAAGAGATAATTAAAAAAAAGAAGATCGTCACAATCGGCATTAAGTATATACAATATTTACATCGCAATCGGGATAATCAATCATAAAACGTATTTACAAAAAGAAAATGAAAAGAAATTAAAAATGATTGATACGTCAAATCAGGGTATTATTTTAGTCTTAATAGGTATAAGTAAGATAAAGATAGAAATAAATTCAATAATTGTATGTAAAAAATAGAAGATATACATTGATAATTTGATAATTGAAAATAATAATTGTAAGATAGATAAATATTAACTAAATAAAATAATCATAAAGTCACAATCGGTAAAAAAATGTCGACACAATCATGTTTTTGCTCATGGTCAAGATAAAAGTTTAATCTAAGATCTCATGCCACACAACATTGGGTGTAAAAGTCCGGTAATCATCCGGAATCAACATTCCTTGTCGGTCGGGTGTTATCTATTTTAATCTTTAAATCGTTGACCGACTTCACCCGGGACAGAGCTACATATAATTGGCCATGAGCAAAAACAGGATTAGGTAAATAGACACCTACACGTCTTAGCGTTTGGCCCTGAGCTTTATTAATGGTCATGGCATAGCTCAGCCTAATAGGATACTGTCTCCTTTTCAGCTCAAACGGTAAGAGGTTCGTTACATCAGTCAGATCGAAACGTGTCAAAAAGAACCGTTGACCCGTAGCTGCTCCTGTCAATACCTCCGTTTCAATGTGGTTGTCGGCTAATCTTAGGACTTTCAATCTGGTGCCATTGACAAAACCACGCTGAACGTTAATATTTCTCAGCAGCATTACCACACAACCGACCTTGAGTTTTAAGGCGTGAGGAGGCATTGTCGAAGGTCTGAGGGTATGTAAATATTCTAAGGGGATATTCAACACCGCATCATCACCTTGAACCTCTCGGTGGCGCTGGATACTGTCTACGGAGTAATATGTCCTTTCGACACCTTCCAATCTGCCCAGAATGGTCTCATTTATCCCGTCAGTGTCGACATTTTTCGGGCAGAGGATGGCAGCCTGAACATACTCGCCGGCTCTATGCGCGAGGATTTCCTCCCCAAAAACGCTAGTAATGATGTCCTCCACAACAGTCTCTTGGGGAACGGCGATGAGAGTATCACCAGCAACACCAGCTTGAGCTGACCTCAGAGTACCATTACCTATCTCAAGGAGGTAACGCGTGTACTGTATTTCATCCTCCTGAGTACGCATATTTGTGCGGAGAGTAAACTTTCTCAGGTGCTGGTACACGTCCGCTGATTTTATAGTGCTGGAAGTTATCAGCGCACGGCTAGCTCTAGGAATAACTGGTAGTGTCTGGCGAAAATCTCCGCCCAGCACAACTGTCTTACCACCAAAGGGAAGATGATGATTATTACATAGATTTTTGCATAGTAAGTCCACGATGGTGATGTGGTACTTGTTCATCATCGTCACCTCATCAAGTAGGATCAGTTTTGCCGAGCGAATTGCCTCACTTTTCGGGGAGTCATCCCTAAGGTAGGAGGTAGAGGTTTCGTTCACTGACAGCGGAAAGCCGAAGGCACTGTTCATTGTGGCTCCACCTCTAAGAAGAGTGGCGGCAATGCCGGTGAAAGCAGTGGCTAAGGCTACGTCACCTCTACCCCTGACATGATGGAGGAGAGTGTTATAGAGGTAGGTCTTACCGGTTCCTGCGGGACCTTCAATAAAAAAGCATTTAACAGGATTTTGATTATTCCCGTACATAGAGTCGACGATTTCGTTGAACACCCCCCTCTGCTCGGGATTTAAATTCATAACATTCACCGCAGCCATGTCGCGCTCGACGGCGGGATCAAACTCTGGATCGACATTCTCGTCTAGGTTTTCTATCATAGCCTCTGGCAAGTTAAAGTCTCTCAGACTTCTTCCTGCCGCCTCAAGCACACGTTGTATGTCACGCAACGCATAAGCATACGCGCGTTGCCAACGTTGCTCCTCGTCGTTTTATGTTGGCGAATCGGCGATAAAAATCTTCCGACAGAGGGCGCTTGAAATCCTCCCACAATTGCCGAGGGTTGGGGATTTCGCAATTAAGAAGCATAGAGGCAAACATGAAGCGTAATTGCCGAGGCATCTGATAGTTAACCGCTTCCTGAAGGGCATTATGCCATTCGTTGTCGTCCCGAATTAGATTACGCGCTTGCGCAGCCTCGAAAAATGTGGCGTACACCGTCCCTTCGTGGGTACGGATATCTTCGAAGGATGTGGCACCTCTCACATGGAAAAGTAGCATCCTCAGAAAATACCTTTCCCTAGCTTGGGGGCTGACATGGTAAAGTCTCACGACAGCATTATAGCGTCTCCTGCGGACATCCCACCTCTTTTCTGCCCGATTCCATGTAAAGTGATGAGGAATTTCATGGTAAAGGAAAGTTCTGGCTAATTGTCCTGCTTCAGCTCGTGGGTTTTCAATATTGAGCTGAAACCACGCTGTAAGTTCAGTAACATCAGCGCGAGCCAGAGCTTCCTCTTCATGTCCTTCCTCGAAGAGCACCGCTTGCTGTCTTTCAAGGTGGACCGGTAAACGGTAAACAGTGTGAGACCTACCATGCATTTTAAATTCCCACAGTCTCCACGCGGCTTCGCAAGCACTCAAATATCTAGCGTCGATGAATGTTTGAATTTCATCCCAATTTAATACAGCGTTACGATCCCGATCCCCATTGTTATCAAATCCTCCATCCCGATTAGCATCCGGAATCACTGGTTCATTTTCCCCCTCTCGCGGACGGGGCCTCTCAACAATGCTTACTCTAGCACAATCCAGGCCCTTATAAATGTATTTATAGATATATTTGATCGTGTGGAGGAAAGAACTCACGACTTCCACATTGATGTGGCAATTGTATTTAAACAGAAGATAGGGGTTATAAGTCACAACCCAGCGGTTATCTAACTGATGGCCATTCTTCTCAACTACCCTGTCCGGCATATTTCGCCTCCGGGCACTGTCAAAGGATTGAACATTAGCATCTGACTCTTCACGGTACTGTTTGGGGAATCTTTTAGAGCAAGTACCGTTTTTCATACATGACGCATTACGTCTTAAATCCCCACAGGGGCCATGTATCATAAAGTCAGATACCAATTGAAACAGTTCCGGATCAGTATTAGGATCGGGTAGCTCAGCAGAAACCATCTGATCAAGGATTTCCACTGTTCTCGGCTTATACATCTCCTCCAATACAATCAAAAAGTGGGCGTGGCATAGTCCTCGTTTTTGAAATTCAACGGTATACATGTACGCACGCACACGACCAAATATGTGATTATGAGTAAGGTCCCGAATGAACTCTTTCAGCTTAAGGTTGAATATTCTAGTTAAGAGGTCGGGACGATCGGAAATGAGCGTACCACGGGGAATCTGCTCTGTTATTTCAGGCCAGTTAGGGTTCGTAGTAAAGGTTATAAACAGGTCAGGTCTACCAAGATCCCTGACTATGGCCATGGAATCCTGGTAGAGCTGCTGCATTGCCCTGGGGGAACCTGAGTATGAACTGGGGAGGATGACCATTCTTCCGGGAGGAACATCTTCGCGGGCGGCTTGATTTTGGATATGATCCATCAAGCCAGTATAGAGATCGGTGCGAAGTCTTGCTTGGTTAAACCTGAAGTATTCCATGTTTTTACCCTCGACCTTTAAATATGCATCGATCATGTACTGCTGGCAGAGTTTCCCTGATCGTAAAATGATGCCAAGATCCTCTCGGATGGCCAACCTGTAGGAATAAAATTCTAGCATAGAGATGTTGGATCTCCTACCTCTAGCTGCCATTCCAGGTTCCCATCCGAAATTACCCATGGGAAACAAAAGGGGATATGTTAAAGGGTCGAGGCGTATTAATAATGGGGAATGAAGTCAGGCGCGGCTGGTCTTCGTTTCGGGCAGAAACAGCAACACTTCGAACTCTAGGAGGTACACCGTCCCTACTCACAAACACAGCACCTAACTCACCTAAGTGAGCAGGTATGTTATACCTCCTAAGATCGTCTCTTTGGTCTTCATGCAGTAATAAGAACACTTGGTTGTGTTCCCGCCCCTCAGCCTCGGCTTGCGCACTTTCTCTCTCTTCTACCTCGTAAAGAGATAGGTAAGCCTGCGCGAAGGGGTTCACATCCCTAAGCATCTCGCCGATACTTCGGATCAGGTTCACATCCAATGCAGGATGGTCCTGCATCCTGATATCGACGGCCATAGCGGCATCGACAATATATAATTGCCCGAAAGATGGCCTTCTATTTTCTGGGGGTTGTAGAGCAGACACACGGTGGTACGTTTGGCCGTGGATCTTAAGGGTATTACCGTACCTGCCATCAAGATCTTCTATGTTTGCCCCGAACGATGCAAAGGCAAAGGCGTTATTATATTCCCGAATTCTAGATCGGAAACGTCTGGATTCCTCAGCCCTCTCTGGATGTTCGGGGTCATCTACCTCGACGCCAGTTAAAAGCCTTTCAAGAAGTTCAGGGACTTCGATTGGTTCTAAGTTGAACCTACCGAGAGCACAGCATTGGTTAACCACCCTTAACTGACGCCTGTTAGTGATAGGAAGTTCATCAATAAAATACTTCGCTCCACAATTTTCGCACGTGAAATCGAACGGGCCGCAATTGTGCGTAATGTCGGCTCCGTTCTGCACTCTCAAACGTGCAATTGGCACGTTTTCTGGAGGAGGTACAACAGGGAGAACTTCCTCATCGACGATAGGGTTGTCGATCTCATCGTCAGTCAGGCGGCCATCACTATCGGAATCCCTTCCTAAACCTAGGAGTTCGTCAATGTCGACGATCATTTCATCTCGATTTATAGGGATGTTTTCTTGAGGGTCGTTGTTTTGGGGGATGTCGTCATTATTAACGACAATGTCATCTTGACTTCCCCTGTTTACACCATTCTCAGGAGCTTCCTGTGATCCGAAAAGGTCGTCCATCTCGACGAACTGTTCATTTTGAACATCAGGTACAGGTTCCTCCTGCGAGCGGTTCTCCAACGACAGCTGGCTCAATGGAACAATTACTTCTTCGGGGTCAACATTATCAGCTACCTGCTGAACTTCTACCGGCTCTTGGGGCTGGACGTCGAGGTCTACAGGGATAGGGAGGCGGTCATCAACAGCGACGCTTTCAGCGTCAGATGTATCAACATCCATAGGAGTTGCCGCTGACGACTTCCTGGTCATAACATGACGGGCTTTTGGATCCCAGTTTTTCCTTCTGGGTACCTTCGGTCTAACACCTCCTTGACTACCTGACGGACCTGGAGTCGGTTCGACAGGAGCGTCCTCCGTGGTAGCCACTCGGGGAGGTGTTTCAACTGCATCGTTCGGGGCATTATCTAAAATAGGGGAGGCCAAAGGGACAGGTACGGATGCTTCATCGGCTGGCGCCTCAGCAGGGGTCGCGATCGCGGGTTGAGGTCCGTCCTCTTGAGATGGTTGAGAGCTTTGAAACCTACTTGCAGACCTTGTTTGGCGGCCTGGCAAAACACCCCTCCAATTCTTCTTCATTTTTTTCCTAGGTGGGGAACTGGTAGATTGAGTATTACTTAAGTTAACCCTATCCAGGAGAGGTGATTGAGGAGAAGGGAAAACCACTCTACTTGGACCTGGAGTAGAATTAATGTAGTCAATGACTACTTGTGGCTGAATGCCACTGGGTCCAGGAGTAGGTTCATCGGATTGCGATAGTCCTGGAGAGGGATTAACTTGTGAAACATCTACCCCAACCTGAAAAAGAATGGTAGAATCGGCTTGGGATGACGCCAACGACACGTCATCCGGAGGGTCCACAGATGCATTTGCATCGTTCTCCTGAGGTCTATTTGATTTTGCATGACGACCTCTTTTTTTTATTGGCCTACCTACTCTATCCCCTCTTATGAGTTTTCTCGGCATAGCAGGGGATTTATTTGTAGGAATTGGACTTTAAATTCACAAAAGAATAGGGTAGGTTTAAACGAAAATAATTGAAGCTACCTAAAACAGAAGCAAACAAATAATTATTCAAAAAACCAAATTATTAAGAAGCTTGGGGAAGGATCACACTCGACCCCAGCAAAAATAGTTTTGAACAAATGTAGCTCTCAACGCATGGCTTGGCCCGTCGAGCTACTAACGGAGACTGTGCAGCTTGAGGGAACATCGTTTCCAATGATCAGGCCATAGCAGTCGTTTGGCATTTAGTTTCTTACCATACTTATTCTAAGGTTAGGTAAGGACACTTAGCAGGAAACACCCGACAGATTAGGCCCTCGGAAGTCTCATTAAGATTTCCTATCCTTTCTTGTCCCTGTTTGGCCTCACTCCTTTTAAAAAAGAAGCTCCTCAAACTCATACTCTGCCTATATTCAGCCAATTAGCTATAGACATCCAATACCATCATCCCGAAATCTGCCCGGTCCAGTATTGTCATTTGTTCAAAACTATATACTAAATAATGTAGCAACTGAAGATTTAAATAATTGAAATAACTCAAATAACTCATATCTTACTACTAAATACCTCAAATAACTCATGTCTTACTATTAAATACCTCAAAAATACTTCAATAGTAACTATTATTATTTACTTACCTTATAATTGCTGGTTTTAAGGCCTTGAAACGCATTAAAGAGGTTAAAATTACAATAAATAGAGCTGGAAACCCTAAAAATCACGAATATACCCGTGAGTTGCTATGTATGTCAATCAATAGCTCAGTAAGTATCAGTCATAGAAAGTTGTAAGTAGGGTCAGAATGTGTGTTAAGTCTTGTAGTTTAAGTTTATGTAAAAAAAAATTCTCAAACCAAAGGTAAGAACGACCCCCGAAAAATCCGGAAAAATCGACTTTTAAAAGCCTTTTTTTCTTCTTTTAAGTTTCGCGAGGTTACAAACTAAATGAAAACATGGTATTACAATTAAATAGAGTATAAAATCTTAGTTAAATACAATAGTAAAGAGAATATGTTGCCTAGGTTAAGTACCGATAGGTAGAGTAGCCAAAATATGGGGTTTTATAAATATATATTATAAGACCGCTCAGTTAGTTTTACACAAAATGTAAATTTAGACAATAATTTAGATGCATTAGACCTAATAGCAATGATTTACAGTCAAACACTTTCGATTGTAATATTTTTAACTGAGCTATCGAATGACATATAGAGATAGAGCGACACTAATTTTACACGTGAAGTGGTTATATATGTCAATCGTTAGCTCTGTCACTAAAAATCATACAACAACAATAAATATATCCAATTGATCCTACATTTGTGTAGTTTCTTTGCATGAAAAAAAAATTGTCAAACCAAGTTTATATAAAAAGCCAAAAAATCCAAAAATTTTTGCCAAGTCCGAAAAAATGGCATTTGAAAATTTTTCCTGTAAAATCCAAATTTAAGTACAAAAATTGAAAAATTAAGCATAAAATACGATATATTTGACTAATACATTTTTTGTTAAAAAGCTATTACATTACTTATTATTGGTGGACATATATAATTTCGTACTGGACACAATTGGTGTATATAAGACAACGTTTTACCATAGAATCTATGTCATTTACGTCAGTTAAAACAGGATAATATATACAAACAAACTTACATATTCTCACAAAACACATTCACACACACACACACATAGAAAATTCAGGTCAGTTAAAACAGGATAATATAAACCAACAAATTCACAATGACATACACTTACATACACACACACACACATAAAAAATGTAGGTTAGTTAAATCAGGATAATATATACAAACAAATTCACAATTACATACACACACACACATAGAAAATATAGGTTAGTTAAAACAGGATAATATATACAAACAAACTCACAATTACATACACTTACATACACACACACACATAGAAAATATAGGTTAGTTAAAACAGGATAATATATACAGACAAACTCACAATTACATACACTTACATACACACACATAGAAAATATGGTTAGTTAAATCAGGATAATATATACAAACAAATTCACAATTACATACACACACACACATTGAAAATATTGGTTAGTTAAATCAGGATAATATATACAAACAAACTCACAATTACATACACTAACACACACATACATAGAAAATATAGGTTAGTTAAAACAGGATAATATATACAAACAAACTCACAATTACATACACACACATAGAAAATATAGGTTAGTTAAATCAGGATAATATATACAAACAAACTCACAATTACATACACACTCATAGAAAATATAGGTTAGTTAAATCAGGATAATATATACGAAAAAACTCACTATTACACACACATGCATATTACATTCATATATAATTTAGGTCAGTTAAAACAGGATAATATATACAATAATATATACAAAAAAACTCTCAATTTACACACACAGTATATGTATATAATATATACACACACACAGTATATTTGTGCAGTACTCTCTATTTTTATTCTGTTAAACGCATATAATGTCAATACAAAAAAATGTGACTTGACACTACAGCTATTTACATAATGTAATAAAATCTGTTGTAGTACTGTTTATTTTGTAAATACTATATACTGTCAATACTTTACTGCAGACATACAGGACATACATATACAGGACATTAGTTTCGCTGCAGCCATGTATATACTGTAGAAAGATAATATTTTTTAAAATACATTTACCTTGGGCAACAAATTCTAAATACTAATACCTGCTATTTGTAGATAGCGAAGTAAAAAAACTGTAGATGACTTACCTGAAACAGAAAAAAAAATTCCATTAGTAAAAGTTATAAGCCTGTTTATGTATACAGTTAATTAGAAGGTATTTACAATGAATAAAAATTTATACCATTTTATAAATTTTTCTTCTAAGTGAAATCAACTATATCTAAAGTAGAAACATAAAATAAATTAAACTTTTATCAATATTTGTTATCTAAGAACAGAAAACAATAATTATGATCTGTTTGTAATAAATATACATATTTGTTAATTACATATACTTCCATTTATTAATGTATATAACATTTCATAAAGAATACACAGCTTACTTGAAAAAAAAAACAAAAAAAACTGAATTCTTTGCATTCTGACAGCATTCCAGGTCTTGAACACACATTAAATTAATTTTTGAACTGTTTCTGTGAACAAAAGCATTTTTTAAATTAGTATATTTTCATAAGCACATACCTTTTTAAATATAATTATTATTATTGCAAATGAATATACAGAAGGATTTTTGATCTACGGAGACTTAGCAACTTAAGCGGCTTTACGTTTAAAAAAAATCTTTCTCAATAACTTTTAACAAATATCATTATTTGTTGTATTCCACTAAGTTTAGTTTTATAATATTGATTCCAAATTACTTTGTCTCCCCTCTCCCTCAATCACCATTCAATAACATCAATAATTACTGTTATCTTCTATACAGGTTATATTGTTAAAACAATTTCAAATCAAGTTAAAATCAGATTATTAATATCATTTACTTATAAATTAAACTGAATATATTAATCCAAATTAATCTGACAATTGTTAGCACACTTATACATTATCAACAAATAATAACTTGATGAATTGATATCAAACTGAATAATTTTATGACTGTTTTTTTGATCAAGTCTGATTCAAGTAGATCCATTTGTTTCCTTAGTTTAATCATGTTTTGTTAGTCAATTTAAACTTCTGTTTAAATTACAACATTCTGCTTTATCAGCAAAACATAAATATACGTTAAAAGTCATATAAACAATTCAGAAATTGTTTTCTTCATACATATCTGTCTCTGGTAACAGTTCCGTTGTAAAAACACAATAACGGAACACTTTCTTCTGTTTATAATGCATTTCCATGTTATTTAACTACTTGTACTTCTACTTACTAAAAAAATATTTACATTTTTAAAAAATATATTACTTACTTGGTATAAAAAACCATGAAAAATACATCTTAATCATATCTAACGGTATTTCAGAACTCGAACACACAAATAAATAAATTTCTAAACACTTTCATGATTTCTTTTTCACTACACTAACACTATATGTTAAAATTAAAAGAAAAATATAACTAACACTCCGAAATTATTAAAATATTTGATAAATAACGAATAAATTAAACCGAGACGCCGGTAAATAAAACGATTTGTTTTGATACTGGATTATTAGATTTGTAGTTCTCCTTCTTTTGCTTTATTGTCCTAAAACTAAATATGCCAACCATAATTATTCTCATTACAGAATTATAATTTTTGTGCATTTATTATACCTTTGTTTTTTATTTACATTAATTATGAACGCGTTTTTAAATATTTTATTCTATTTTGTCGCAAAAAGCATTTGCATAGAAAAGCATACGTATAAAAAACTTGTGTCATACTAATTTAATTAAACACTTTACTCCATTTAAAGATTTATACAACTTTAAGCAAGGAAAATTGAATAGTTATTTAAGTACACATTGTTGATGATTCAAATAACACAGATGAAAAAGAATTAAATAAAATGAAATTATTACATGTTTCAAAAAGGTTTAATCAAAGTACCAAATTAAAAAAACTATGTACAAAAGTAAAATATATAGATAAAGATTTACTCTCTATATGTGAGCGCCCTCCATCCATACTCACCCGTGGGGTAATGGAAGAGCATTCGCCTGTCACCCAAGAGGCTTGCGTTCGGTTCCAGTTTTATTCTTTGTCATTTTATTATTTTAAACTTTTTATTTTTGATTTTAAATACATTGCTCGCAGTATATAATTTTTCAACCAATTTATTATGAAATCTACTAATGAAAAAAATACTTAATATTTTCTTTATACCTTAACACACCCATCATAAAGCCAACTTTATCATGACATTCAAACCAATAAATACTTATTTCTTTGGAAGTGATATGTAAAAATTTAAAAATCTACAAACCTAAAATGACTTAATATAACATGATGTTCCAAGGCTCGCTTCGCTCGCCTTTATGCGTTTATTTAACAACTTCTAATATAATGCATAGATTAAAAATATAAAATAGCATTCTAGGGCTCGCTTCGCTCGCCTTTATGCGTTTATTTATTAACATCTAACATAAGGCATACATTAAAAATATAAAATAACATTCAAGGGCACGCTTCGCTCGCCTTTATGTGTCTATATATTAATGTCTAATTTAAGGCATAGATTAAAAATATAACTAAATTTCCAGGGCTCGCTTTGCTCGCCTTTATGTGTTTATTTTTCAACACCTACCACACAGCATGTATAAAAAGTATAACTAAAATTCCAAGGCTCGCATCGCTCGCCTTCATGTTTATATTTATCAACAACTAACTTAAAGCATAGATTAAAAGTATAACTAAAATTCCAGGGCTCGCTTCGCTCGCCTTTATGTGTTTATTTGTCAACACACACCATACAGCATATATGAAAAATATAACATCACATTCCAGGGCTCGATTCGCTCGCCTTTATGTGTTTATTCATTAACATCTACCATACAGCAATTGTAAAAAATATATAATATAATTCTTAGGCTCGCTTCGCTCGCCTTTATGTATCTATTTATTAACATCTAACTTGAAGCATGGATTAAAAATATAACTAAAATTCTAGGGCTCGCTTCGCTCGCATATATGTGTTTATTTATCAACAACTAACTTAAAGCATAGATTAAAAGTATAACTATAATTCCAGGGCTCGCTTCGCTCGCCTTTATGTGTTTATTTGTCAACACACACCATACAGCATATATAAAAAATATAACATAACATTCCAGGGCTCGCTTCGCTCGCCTTTATGTGTTTATTTGTCAACACCTACCATACAGGATTTATAAAAAATAAAACATAACTTTCCAGTGCTCGCTTCGCTCGCCTTTATGTGTGTATTTATCAAGATCTGCCATAGAGTTTAGATTAAAAATATAACTAAAATTCCAGGGCTCGCTTCGCTCACCTTTATGTGTTTAATTGTCAACACCTGCAAAACAGCATAAATGAAAATAAAAAAAAATCCTGGGCTCGCTTCGCTCGCCTGTATAGGTTGTTTATTAACATCAAACATAAGGCATGGATTAAAAATATAACTAAAATTCCAGGGCTCGCTTCGCTCGCCTTTATGTGTTTAATTGTCAACACCTACCATAGAGAATGGATTAAAACTATAAATGAAATTTCAGGACTCGCTTCGCTCGCCTTTATGTGTTTACGTGTCAACACCTGCAAAACAGCATAAATGAAAATAAAAATTTCTGGGCTCGCTTCGCTCGCCTGTATTGGTTTGTTTAATGACATCTAACATAAGGCATGGATTAAAAATATTACTAAAATTCCAGGGCTCGCTTCGCTCGCCTTTATGTGTTTATTTGTCAACACCTACCATAGAGAATAGATAAAAACTATAAATGAAATTTCAGAGCTCGCTACGCTCGCCTTTATGTGTTTATGTGTCAACACCTACAATACAGCATAAATGAGAATAAACAAAATTCATGGGCTCGCTTCGCTCGCCTGTATAGGTTGTTTATTAACATCAAACATAAGGCATGGATTAAAAATATAACTAAAATTCCAGGGCTCGCTTTGCTCGCCTTTATGTGTTTAATTGTCAACACCTACCATAGAGAATGGATTAAAACTATAAATGAAATTTCAGGACTCGCTTCGCTCGCCTTTATGTGTTTACGTGTCAACACCTGCAAAACTGCATAAATGAAAATAAAAAAAATTCCTGGGCTCGCTTCGCTCGCCTGTATTGGTTTGTATAATAACATCTAACATAAGGCATGGATTAAAAATATAACAAAAATTCTAGGGCTCGCTCCGCTCGCCTTTATGTGTCCACTTATTAACATCTACTGTGAGGCATAGATTAAAAATATAACTAAAATTTCAGGGCTCGCTTCGCTCGCCTTTATGTGTGTATTTGTCAACACCTACCATACAGCATATATGATAAATATAACATAACATTCCAGGGCTCGCTTCGCTCGCCTTTATGTCTCTATTTATCAATATCTGCCATGGAGCATAGATTAAAAATACAACTAAGAATCCAGGGCTCGCTTCGCTCGCCTATGTGTTTATTTGTCAACACCTACCATACAGCATTTATGGAAAATATAACATAACATTCCAGGGCTCGCTTCGCTCGCTTTTATGTGGGTATTTATCAATATCTGCCATAGAGCTTAGATTAAAAATATAACTAAAATTCCAGGGCTCGCTTCGCTCGCCTTTATGTGTTTAATTGTCAACACCTACCATAGAGAATGGATTAAAACTATAAATAAAATTTCAGGGCTCGCTTCGCTCGCCTTTATGTGTTACGTGTCAACACCTGCAAAACAGCATAAATGAAAATAAAAAATTCCTGGGCTCGCTTCGCTCGCCTGTATAGGTTGTTTATTAACATCAAACATAAGGCATGGATTAAAAATATAACAAAAATTCTAGGGCTCGCTCCGCTCGCCTTTATGTGTCCACTTATTAACATCTACTGTGAGGCATAGATTAAAAATATAACTAAAATTTCAGGGCTCGCTTCGCTCGCCTTTATGTGTGTATTTGTCAACACCTACCATACAGCATATATGATAAATATAACATAACATTCCAGGGCTCGCTTCGCTCGCCTTTATGTCTCTATTTATCAATATCTGCCATGGAGCATAGATTAAAAATACAACTAAGAATCCAGGGCTCGCTTCGCTCGCCTATGTGTTTATTTGTCAACACCTACCATACAGCATTTATGGAAAATATAACATAACATTCCAGGGCTCGCTTCGCTCGCTTTTATGTGTGTATTTATCAATATCTGCCATAGAGCTTAGATTAAAAATATAACTAAAATTCCAGGGCTCGCTTCGCTCGCCTTTATGTGTTTAATTGTCAACACCTACCATAGAGAATGGATTAAAACTATAAAAAAAATTTCAGGGCTCGCTTCGCTCGCCTTTATGTGTGTTTACGTGTCAACACCTGCAAAACAGCATAAATGAAAATAAAAAAAATTCCTGGGCTCGCTTCGCTCGCCTGTATAGGTTGTTTATTAACATCAAACATAAGGCATGGATTAAAAATATAACAAAAATTCTAGGGCTCGCTCCGCTCGCCTTTATGTGTCCACTTATTAACATCTACCGTGAGGCATAGATTAAAAATATGACTAAAATTTCAGGGCTCGCTTCGCTCGCCTTTATGTGTGTATTTGTCAACACCTACCATACAGCATATATGATAAATATAACATGACATTCCAGGGCTCGCTTCGCTCGCCTTTATGTCTCTATTTATCAATATCTGCCATGGAGCATAGATTAAAAATACAACTAAGATTCCAGGGCTCGCTTCGCTCGCTTTTATGTGTGTATTTATCAATATCTGCCATAGAGCTTAGAATAAAAATATAACTAAAATTCCTGGGCTCGCTTCGCTCGCCTTTATGTGTTTAATTGTCAACACCTACCATAGAGAATGGATTAAAACTATAAATGAAATTTCATAGTTTTCAAATTTCATTCTAGGGCTCGCTCCGCTCGCCTTTATGTGTCTATTTATTAACATCTACTGTGAGGCATAGATTAAAAATATAACATAACATTCCAGGGCTCGCTTCGCTCGCCTTTATGTGTCTATTTATCAATATTTGCCATAGAGCCATAGATTCCAGGGCTCGCTTCGCTCGCCTTTGTGTGTCTACTTGTCAACACCTACCATAGAGAAAAGATTAAAACTATAAATGAAATTTCAGAGCTCGCTTCGCTCGCCTTTATGTGTTTATGTGTCAACACCTACAATACAGCATAAATGAAAATAAACAAAATTCCTGGGCTCGCTTCGCTCGCCTGTATAGGTTTGTTTATTAACATCTAACATAAGGCATGGATTAAAAATATAACTGAAATTCCAGGGCTCGCTTCGCTCGCCTTTATGTGTCTATTTATTAATATCTGCCATAGAGTATAGATTAGAAATATAACTTAAATTCCAGGGCTCGCTTCGCTTGCTTTTATTTGTTTTTTTGTTAACACCTACAATACAGCATAAATGAAAATAAAAAAAAATCCTGGGCTCGCTTCGCTCGCCTGTATTGGTTTGTTTATTGACATCTAACATAAGGCATGAATTAAAAATATAACTAAAATTCCAGGGCTCGCTTCGCTCGCCTTTATGTGTTTATTTGTGAACACCTACCATACAGCATATATGAAAAATATAACATAACATTACAGGGCTCGCTTCGCTCGCATATACTGAAAATGTAGCATAATAGTCTAGGGCTTAATATCATTACTTAGCCATGTATTGTAAGAGAGGCATTTTCTTTAATTCTTCTAATACTTTCTTATGTTTTATGCACTGTATTGCTATACCCTAATGTATTTTTTGTCAAACAAACTGGTATTTTTATCGAAACCTTCCCATTTATGTCAAGTAGTCTCCTTAGTGTGCATAACGATGGAGGTATCATTGGATTGCTTATAGAGTTGCATAATAATTTTGCGGAGAGTCTCTTCTTCGTTCTTTATATTATAAAGTAATGTTACTTTTTACAATGTTATTAAAATCTCTATCTTGTATCTGTAACGATTTACAGACTGCTAAAAGTGAAATGAAGTATGGAATTTTTTCGATGACCTCTACAGC
Source organism: Microvelia longipes (assembly GCA_018340805.1). Classification (NCBI taxonomy): domain Eukaryota; kingdom Metazoa; phylum Arthropoda; class Insecta; order Hemiptera; family Veliidae; genus Microvelia; species Microvelia longipes. The sequence goes on along the minus strand of JACMZG010000022.1, from coordinate 44,969,613 downwards.
CTTTTTTATGACTTGTATAAAAAAGTTTTACAAATAAAAGTTGTGCAAATAGTCAATACCAACAGATAGACACAAATTTTACTTCAATATCTTAATAAATAGCTGAGATAGACCCTATTGAAGTTTTAACCTTAAATCCAAGATGGCGGCCAAACCGGACATGGCAAAAATATTTCCCTCGACAGATTTTTAGTCCAGGCCAATGCCAAAAGAATGGCTATCTCAGAAATTCAATTTTCAAACATTTTGGTTCCTTAAGTATAGCCGGTTTCCCGCCAAAAATAAAAAAACCGCGGGTCATTAGAAATTAATTTCCTCCCCTATCTGCACACTCCATTTTGTTAAGAATCTAAAACACCCAAAAAAGTTACTTTTAAAAGATTTTCCTGGGAGGAGTAGGCCCCCCCGTTTTTGCACTCGTAAAAAAAGCGCCAAAAAACACGAAAAAAAATTCTGGCGGGAAAACGAAAAATTTTGAAAAACTTTTACTTATTGGTCCTTTTAGATCACGTGACGCCTCAAATAACGTATTTTGTCCCAACTCTCTACCACCTACCGGAACGGAGTAATTCCGGTTTAAAAGTTATAAACCCCCAAAACGATACTTATGGTACTTGGCACAAAATTGTTACCCACTGCAATTCGTAGGTAATAAAGAGTACTAACTCCGTGTAATTTGAATTTTTCCTCTATCTTCAACCTTTCGGCCTCCAGAGCGTTCCAAAAATCCGAAAAGTCACCGCCATATTTATTTTGCCATAATAAATCCAAGATGGCGGCCGGTGGCATATGGCAAGTATTTTTTTCCATAAACTACACTAAATACGGAAACTAACGTAAGTTGTCCGGTTTGAATATCCCAAATAGGAGCTGAAATATGATTTTTTGAAATTTCGAACGTTTTCTACCGGAAATTATACTGTGGCGCCGAAGCGGAAAATTTCCGGTCGGTGAAAATTTAGGAAATTGTAACCAACTAATGTACCAACAAAACTGCATTAAAGAACGCACCTATTTCGGAAATTTTTTTCACACCTATATATTTTCCATAAGATGTGAACACGGTAGTATCAAAATCGGAAATGCAAGTCCTATGATGGTCCATACCGTAAATTTCAACTTGTCGACTAAACGACCGCACACTTGGTTTTTTCGAATCGTTTCATCAGATCTTACATTTTGGAACTAAAATTTCCAAGTCTACTGTAAAAAATAAAAAAACTCGATTTTCGGAAAATTTTTTGACTTTGGACATTAATATTTTCCGGACCGTACATAGCTAAGTATCGAAACCGGAGGGGATCGTTAGGCCCTTTTGTCCACTATATACCATAAAAAGCCCCATTTCGAAATCTCAACTTTAAGCCCTTTTCCGGACGAAAAACTAAAAAAAGTCACGATTCCGAAAAATGACATTTCTCTATAGCGCCGCCCCCGGGGGCGGTGGAGAAAAAATCTTCGGATAAAAGTTGTAGCCCACCTCCGATATAGGGGGGGTCGCCCATAGTAACGGAAGCTCTATCTCGAACCCTTGACCCCGAAATCCGGTTTCGAAAAATTTTCGAAAACTGAAAAATTTTCAAACCGGAATTTCGCCCCCACCGGAAAACATTTTCATACCGCCCCCACGGACTTTTTTATTCTCCGTGAGTACCGGAATAAAACGGCACTTGTCCGGTTTAAATACGATTTTTGCCCGCGGCTCGGCACGTCTTCAAATGTCCGGTCTCAAACTCAATCGCTTTACGTTTGCGGGGTCACTATTAGAGATAGAACCCTAGTGTCAGCGTACGCCCCCCTTCATTTTCCGGCAGACGACGGACGCCGTTGGAATTTTCCGAATCGGACGACTTTTGTAATTTAAAGTATATACACGAAACGTTCCCCAACTTCCGGTTACCGGAAATGGGTGAAAGAATTACCGGAAATGAAATTTCGAGTCCTACGATCGTAGCCCCGTGTCTCCCCTTTCGAACGCCGCCTCTCCCGCCTCCGTGCGATTTCCCTAAGGTGAGAAAAACTCGGTAAAGGGGAAAAGTCGGTTTCCCCCCCCCCTCTCCCCGTTATCCGTCCGCCATTTAATTTTGCATCTTAATATATAGTATACGAGCTTAGTTCATAAACTATGCTTTAAACAAATGTTAAAATTACCATGCTGCTATGCAAGACAGAACCCTAATTTATATCAAGAATCAGTAGTAAAACGCGCAGCGAATTCGAGCGTACTCAAAGAATGGCCGGTAGAAGGTTTGGGCTTTTGAAACAAATCTATTTTATATTTTTGATACTATTGAGCTTTGCAATACATGATTAGTTGACACTAATCAGGACGTGAAACTAGAAACACTAAAAAAACCTATAACCGACCCTGTTCCATTATTCAACATTCGTTGATATTGATGGCTTGACATAATGTCATGTCCCACTCTGTTTCATTACTGCTAACTCATTAGGGCGCCGACAGAACCTGAACTCACTCTGACCTTTACTTAAATTTTCGAAGATTACAATCTGAAGATTTACTAAACCAAGCTATACACTCTCGCCGCCATCATACTTGGCAAACAAAACATTTGATACAATCGAGTTTTGCAAAACATGAATATTCGACTCAATATGATATTGCGAGAGACACCTAGGAAGTGTAACAACCAAGATGCTATGTTAAATCTGGAAACTGGTCTATCATTTGACAAAATAATTGATGTCTCAACATAATATTATGTCCATTTCTGTTTCGTTTCTTGAGTTAAACGTAATAAAACAGAGTGGGACGTGACATTGTGTTCTGCCATTATTGTACCAATGTCAAATGACGGAATAGTTTCGAGGTGTAGCAATACGTTTTGCTTGTTATATTCCTAGGTGTTGTAAAAAATGTGTAATTTAACTGTCATTTTAAATTTAAGTGATTCTGCCTTTTTTAATTTAAATCTCTTTGTATAGTCGCGGGAACTTTTGAGATGTGGTAGGAAGATGTAGCTTTGGGTTTAGGTTGGTGAGTTTTGATAGGTCTTCACTTACCGCTGTCCAGCAACTTTTTGAGGGCTCGTTTTCTTTCTGTTCAGTAGTTTTTCTTACTTTTTTTGATCTTTCTTTCTTCTCTCATCTCTCCTCTTTTCTTTTATCTAGTTCTGACAGGGTTTTTCTTTTCTTTTATTTAGACTGAATTCGCCGCATATTTGTTGATTGCTGGAACGAAGCTGCAGGTTGGATGTCGTTGCTGTTTTCGTGTGGTGCACGTTTTGTGTGTACGATTTCTGTGGTTTTCTGTAATTAAAAGTATAGTTTTAACCCCTGTGGGATTAATATAGAGTCGTTCAGTCTGTTGCGGATCTAGAAAAACCATAACTATCTCCTAACTCTTCTTAAGTGGAAGTTATTTGTGTTGAATACTGGTGGTGAAGGTTTTGGTGCTGAGGCCGCTATTTTAGGAGGTATAGGTAGGTATTACATAATCAAGTAATCAGAGGATGCCAAAAGGCTGCATAACTATCTAGCCTGATCTGTAGAACGTTAGTGTGTATACAGATCCATTTAGTCATCATTCTCAGGTCGGACAGATACATCATACTATTTTATAAGCTGCCTACGATTTCTCACCCTTTACGCCTTCAATATTCAGTTTAAAGAAGTTTACTTTACTATTTTTTATTATTTTACTTTTATTTTTGATTTATAATGTTAGCCCAGTAACTAATTTTGGGAGGAGTGGAAGACCACTACAGGTGGATTTTATGTACTGGGGCCCCACTGTTGTAGGGACTATTATTTTTATGATAATTTTCACGCCAAATTGCCTTAGTTTTACTAGTACAGTTAGCGAGTTACATGAGCAGAGTAGGTAAATTATTTTGTGTCCATTTTAATATGGACACAATTAAATTAATAATTTTAATTCAACTTTTTAGCCAAAATGACAATTTTATCCCTCGCCTGTGGATCAAAAATAAATTACATTAAACCACAGCTTCGCCTCGGAATTAATTAACTTTAGTTGCAACGGCTCCTCCTTAGGAAATAACATTAATCAAGGAAAAAATGACATATTTTATTCTCTAGGTGCATGAATAACTAATGCTTTATTAAAATATTTTATTATGTTGATACTAGTACAACGCACTTCCTAATTTTATACTTCATAACTTAAAACCTATAAAGATCAACTTATTATGGGTATAACTAAATAATAATGTTTCTTGTTTCTATCATATAATATTATTATACGCTAGCACTAGTATTAATATCACTCTAAGCACAATATATTATCTACACATCATATTGAATATAAATAATTCCTTTAGTTTATTAATGAATGAATAATTAATAATTCCTGAAATAATAACCCCTTCCTAGTTTTCAAAGTTCGCTTTATAAGCACACTGTAATATTTTTTATTTTAAAAAATTACCTTTACTAAAAAAACAAAATTTATAAATGCACACAACGTTAAGTCGTGATAGAATTAAACTAATGTATCTCATTTTTTATCTTTTTAAATTCTAAGCAAAATGATCCCCTTGCAGTAAAAAAAAACATCTAAATGGATTCAGGATACATTTTTCATATTTATATTAAAGTATCCCAGGGATGAAAAATTCTACATGAAGATGAGGAGGCTCTATTCAAGACTCGACCGAGTGTTTGAAAAATCTCCTTTTTTGGGGCTTTTATATACCTTGCTGATTTATTACAATATAGCTCTTTTTAAAAAGAAAAAAAGTCCTCACCAGATTTTTAAAAGTACTTTATCTTTTTGAAGTATTTGTTGATTTTTAAGGTCAAAATCCTCATAATGTATTTATTTTCATCTCACAGGCTCGTAGCTGTGAAATAAAAATTTCCATTTAATTTAATAAATAATTTTTTATTGAAACTTAATATTGTTATGTCTCGGTATTATTTTAATATTTGACTTAAAGTTTATTAGTAATTAGTTCTTTGGCTTGTTAATAGGATTTTAATTGATACTTAAAGCCAGACTATAAATTTGTAATTATTTTCGAGTGCATTGAACTTTCCGAACTAAAACAGAACTCTCAAATAGGGAGGGATCTCTCTTCATAATTAACTTTCATATAAGGTATATGAAAGTTCGTAAATTAATTTTATAAATTCTAAATTCAATTTTCTTTACCTACTTAATAGAGAGGGAAGCATTGCAGTAGCAAAAAACCTAATATCAACTTTTTTTTATGCAATGTTAAGGATACAGCAACTCCTTATTACATCGCACCAGGTGGTCTGGTAGTCACCTCCATGACTACCTACAGGTCTTTATATATAAGTTTGAAGAGATATGAGGGTATGGGTGTACACATTTCTTGTAAAAACCCAACAAATCAAACGACTCAACCAACTTCAATAAAACTTGGCACAAAAATCAAGTTCTATAAGAGGAAAAACTGATTAAATTTTGGGGTTAATCTAACTCTGCGTAATAAAATGCTATTTAAAACTTGAATAAAATTGTTTGTTTATTATGTGGTTCTAATGATAAAAGTTGAACAGTTGGTTCTAAACTTTAAAAGTTCAAATTTGAAGCTTCATTCTTATAAAGACTGTTTTAAGTTGGCTAACGCATTCCCACTTCTACTATTTAACCTAGCTAGTTGCAGTGGATACATTTCTGCTCAGACTTCAAGCTTATCAGGCTCCATCCTGTTGAATCTCTCGTTTTAAACATCATTTCACTATATACGGTGCTTATTTTTTACTTTTCCTCATTTATACTGTAGGTATATAGGAAAAGTATTGTGTTGGCAAAAAAATCCAAAACCGGGATGAAACCTAAATTAACCGTTTAGGCGTTTTTATGGCCTCCTGAGTGGTTTTCGCTAAGTTGTCTGTCTGTGAGTGTATTTTTGTATGTGTGTCTGTTATTATCGTAGTGCCTAGTGTATTTATGCTAAACAGTTGAAAATTTGCACAAAAATCATTCTACCGCTGTTGTTCTGCTATCCAGAAAATATTTTTTTTAGACGTCATCAACCCGCAATAATGACTCAGCGATATGTCATTATTTCGAAAAATCATAAAATGCGGAAGAATGATGCGATCGTATTGAGATTTTGCACGCATGAGACTATGTAAAAGAATAACATATGTGCCAAGTTTCATCTCATTATCAGCATGAGTTCAATTCTTATTGAACGACTTGTGTACGTTTTTTAAAAAATTGAAAATAGTCCAATTAAGTTTAAATTTTGTACAACTGTATATTATTACCTTATAAATATCAATTTTTTATGTCAATACAACAAGTATATCTATACTTTTTGTTGGATCATAAAAATTAAGGAGCATTGAGTGTGTGAATCCGATGTAATGAGGAAAAGTTCCGAGGTACCCCGTACCTGATTTTTTTAAAGCAGGCGTTTAGTTTTCATATTAACATGCATCTTCTCATTGTTAAATCTTATAGTTTACCCGAGTCACGTTTACCAACCCTTTGGTGTGAAAACGTTAAGGCTATATATTTTCTTACCTATAGGTTCATTGTATTCAATATTATTCATTGTATTCATTATTATAAGTATTTATTAATTAAAATTTTGTTTTAAAAGAGAAAACAAATTATTAAATACTTGTTGTCCCACAAGGTAATATGCTAGGCCCATTTTTTTTCTTTTCATCAATCCACTATCCTTATAACCTTTCCAGGGCTAAATTTATCCTCTCTGTCCATGATTGTCTCATTACCGATTTTTATTCTTGCTTTTATTCTTACTGTCGCAATTTTTTCTTCTTGAACCCTAGAAAGGGAATATTATGTTTACATAACGCTTATCATTTTAAGGCCTACACTTTCACCTTAAAAGATTTTTAAATTCGACACTATTAGATAAAGTTAAAAAAATGTCTATAATATAAACCCCGACGATCTCCAACCGTTTCACCCACAAGGTCAATAATAAATAAATTATATTAAATTTGAATTTAATATTATTTAAAAATATTTGACCTCACATCATAAAATCGTAATTAGCTTTTATACTGTTCAAGCTAGAAAGGTCAATTTGGTCTCGTTGGAAAGCTGTGTTAATTTCTTTAAGTGTGAACTATTAACTAGGTCAAATATTTGGGGACTAATATCATGCCCGAAAATGTGCATGAAAGATGATTTTTGCAAAAATTAAATTTTATGGTAGGGCATTAGAGGAAGTAAGAGACGAGCAAAAGTTTAACCAAGAACGTAAAAAACGTCCTTTAAGAAAACCCAAATATTTTTATACCTAAATAGTCAAAATAAAGTAAAAATATAGTCACCTATTAGTTACTATAGTCAAAATATAGTCAGTAATAGTCAAAATATTTACCTGTTTGCTAGAAATTTGAAAAATTGATATTTTTGAAATTTTAGCATATCTCTACAATGTTAATTAAATGGTTCATAAAAAAAGTAAAATTCTCTAAAACGAAGGTTTTAAAGAGTGGTTTGAGAGAAAAATTTATAAAAATAAAATATGTTTATTTAACCCCCTTTTTTATTTCCCTGAAGGAGTACTATCTCCTCCTTCTTTGGTGGACACTTTATATGAAACCCTGTATATATCGTTATATCTAACATTGAAAAAAAAAACTAGTTAACCGGCTTTTGTTATTATATTAAATAAATTTTACAACTTTTAGTATTATTTTTTAACTTTTTTCTCTAAGAAGACCAGAAAGTAAAAATAGGTCACTTGGAAGGATAAAGGAAGCTTATCGTAGGAATGTCAGTAAACGTGTCATACCTGATATTAACTCTATATATATCTGTTATATTAAAACCTGTTTATTACTGCCCCCTCGATGCCTCTACAAGGCAAACTATATATCTCTTACCATCCTTTTTTTTAATTAAATTTTTTGTATTAAGATAGGATAAAGCTTTGCAGGAGTAAATTATTGTGTAACGGGTTGTTTAAGGTGTTGCGTAATATCAATATTTTTTACTCTGTTTCTGAGAAGGTATCAAAATTCTCATCAATAAATTTCTGCCTTTTATATTTATTAATTTTATCTAAAGACAATATAGGTTATAATAAACTAAAAATTAGTAATCTAAGTTTGTGACTGATCACCTCTCACTTCTCTTTTATTTAAAAGTGTTTTGTAAATACTATTTTTTACAGTTTTAATTTCTATTAAAAATTATATAGATAAATAGATATTTATTGCTTCTCTATTCTCTATGTCCTATAATGGAGAGGGTAAGGCTATTAAGGCCCGTTATCAAAACGTTTTTACATCTTCTGTAATGCCTACTTTTAAGGTCTTCTTAAGGAGTCCTTAAAAACCCTTAAAGAGACATAACTAGGTTGAAATGTAGATTATTTCCTATACTCTTACCTTAAGGTCTTCTTAAGAAGTCCTTAAAAACCCTTGAAGAGACCTAAAACTAGGTTGAAATTAGATTATTTCCTATACTCTTACCTTAAGGTCTTCTTAAGGAGTCCTTAATAAACCCTTAAGAGACCTAAATAGGTTGAAATGAGATTATTTCCTATACTCTTACCTTAGGTCTTCTTAAGAAGTCCTTAAAAACCCTTGAAGAGACCTAAACTAGGTTGAAATGTAGATTTTTCCTATACTCTTACCTTAAGGTCTTCTCAAGGAGTACTTAAAAAACCATAAAGAGACCTAAAACTAGGTTGCAATGTACAGAATTTGCTATACTCTTACCTTAAAGAAACCTTAAGATCTTCTTAAACTGTCCTTAAAAAACTATAAAAAGAAATAACACTAGATTGAAATGCAGATTATTCCCTATACTTTTACCTTAAGGTCGTCTTGATCAGTCCTTAAAAAACCATAAAGAGAATTAAAACTGGGTTGAAATGTCTACTATTTCCTTTACTCTTACCTTAAGGAAACGTTAAGGTTTTCTTAAGCAGCCCTTAAGAAAACTATAAACTACCTAAAACTATAAAGAGACCTAAAACTAGGTTGAATTGTCTAGTATTCCCTATAGTCTTACCTTAAGGAAACCTTAAGAAATTCTTAGGTAGTCCTTAAGAAACCCTTAAAAAGATCTAAAACTAGGTTGAAATGTAGAGTATTTCCTATAGTCTTACCCTATGGAACCCTTAAGGTCATCTTAAGCATAAGAACACCTTAACAATAGGTGTTGTAACTAGGCTATAAAATAAGATTTTGTTGCAGCAAAAAATTGTTTCTAAAGCAATAAAATTGAAACTTGCTTTGCAGCAATTACATGTATAGACTATTTTATAGGATTAGAGGGGGGGGGGGGGTTACAGTCTGTAAATAAAAAGAATAATGAATATTGTATTTTAATTTATTTACTTACCTACCACTTTGCTCAGCGGTTATAAAATAAAATTTTGTGGACGGTTGACGTAGGCAAATGTTTTATCACCTGAGTCTATGAGGTAGAAACTTTTCAGCCGTCCTAAAAAGTATATTTTTATGTATAGTTTTTTTTATATAATAAACTAAAACCGTCAAATAAACCAAAAGAGACAGGTTATGTTGGTGAGTCCTAATAGGACTCATACTGAAAAAGAAATTCATGCCACCCACAGGGTTAGTTTTCTCAGGAAGTTTGTCTACAAATCTTTGAACTCGCTAAGTCTACAAACTCTGGGAGATTCTCCCTCAACTATCTCCTAGATCTCCCACTAGTAGGTGTTGAACGATTTACCGTGAAATTTATGATATTACCTTCTTCAACATATACTTAGAATTCTATTTCCAGCTCATTGAATTTTTTTTCTTCTAATTTTGTAAGCAGTAGCCAAGTTTTAAATCTCTGTCAAAAGCGTAGGTCTTAACGATTACCAAGAAAAAGAAAGAATATTTATTACCATATTGTTTGTAAGATATTTGCTTTATACTATAATTTGTTTTGAGATTTTTTATATCTTTACAAATTTTATACTTGAAAGTAGTAATACAATAGTATCTTGTGGTCAAAAATTGGTGACTTATCCTCTAAAATAAAAATCTTTCTTCCTAAATGAATGAATCTGTAAACTGATTGTGAATCTGTGAGTGAATCCTGTCCGGAGTTAATAGCACCACTGAAACTGACCAAAAAGTTAAAAAAACCTGTGGTAAATAATGGGAAACCAAAAAAAAATCGTTTGATATAGTATGATTTTCGACTAGGGTGCCGTATTCAATTTCTTTTCAGATGGCCGCCTCCGTGGCCGAGGTCGTTAAGGCATTAGTCTCTACACTGACCTTTGACACTCACGAAGGTCTGGGGTTCGCATCCCAGGTTACGCTCTCAGTAGATTATGTTTAGATAAATTATCGCCAACTTTAGAACACACTTTGAGCGTAACGGATGCTACTACCACCCGAGGTGGTTCCCGCAGGGGTTATCCCTGATGAGCCGCAAGGCTCTAAACGGGCATTATTATTATTATGCATATTTTTGTCTTTATAAATAGAGTTTATATATGTATTGTATTGTTATATTATATATATATATATATATTATATATATATATATATATATATTTATATATATATATATTATATATATTTATATATATATATATGTGTGTGTGTGATTTGAGTATGCGTTTGTGTGTGTGTGTGTTTGCAGATATAACATAGAATTTATAGTTTTAGGTTACACATAAATTTGTGGTTTATATATTTATGTTATTTGTAATCTTTTTCGAAAAAGGTGTTAGATAAGGTTTTAGCTATGAAAATGTTATATTGTGCATGAAAAGCTAAAATTTGCCCAGATTTAGTGTTACACTTACTTGATCCTTTTGGTATAAGAAGCTTATAAATTGAATTTTGGTAGAGTTTAGACTTAAGAGATTATGTCATAGTTGTAATAACAGATTCTCTTCTCATGATGGGTCTGACTTTATTTCTTCTGACTTAATAATATTGATTTCCCGAAATTGCATTTTTTTTTACTCCTACAATATTTTGGTTATTTCCACCTTCACAAATTAGGTGTGTGTTATGTGTAAGGTAAGTCAACAGTGGAGGCGGCAATCATGATAGTATAAACCTCGGTAGAATGGAATAAAACCCGTAAATTCAGTTTGCTCTGAGATTTCCCATCAATAAATACATACATTGAACTTTGTTTTATTTCGCCTCCGATAATCAACTTATTAGGGCCATGATCATGCTTCTTAAAACACTGAAATCACTGTGACTACTTTAAATTAGGCTGGAAATAAAATCTATGACAATCAAAAAATGTTAAGTAAAAATATATTTGATATTTTCGTTAAAAAGTTAGTAGAGGTTAATACAATATCCAAGGATCTTGAATAAAGCGGATTACGTTATAAGGTACTTTTCTTACCCTCATAGACGTCGTATGATATAAAGAAATAAGAGCAACCTTACCTTCCCATAGCTATAGCAAAAAAGCGCGAAATGTAGGTTATGGAACCAAGATAATTTGCAATAAGGCACAATGAGTTGTGGAGTTTAAAGTAATAATATAAAACAGAGTCTCTCCACTAATTATATATAATTGATATATCCAGCTTTCAATCTAAACAGATCATCAGATTGCAGCTGACTGGTAGACAGCTACAAACCCATAGGCTAATCTGTAACCTCTGCCTCCTGACTATTTTCTTTGCTACTCACCGGTACTGATGATGATCTGTTAAGATTGAAGGCTGGCTAGTTCAAATATATATAATTAGTGGAAAGACTCTGTTTTATTTTATTTCAAGATAAATCTAGTTTGCTCCTCAACTTTCCCATGTGCTTGGATAAATCTAAAAAAAATTTCAAGACTTATCAAGTATGAGGTGTTATCTAGCCTTATTTATCATAATAATAGTCATAGAGTCTAGGCGTATATTTAAAAAAAAATACCCTTAAATGCTTGGAGTCTCCAAATGTAAAATATAATGGGGTTGTTTTCTAAACCCAAAGATGTTAGCTAAGAAAAGGAGATTATCAATTAAAAACTCATTTCCTTCTTTCTTATTTTCTATGTTTCATTTTATATTTTCCTCTGGCGTCTTGAGGATTTTCATTTTTTTATAAATAGCTATGTAGTGCTAAAAAATTTAAATATAAGTAGAGAGTACCATATCTGTAGGCGATTTAATGGCATAACTAAACACAATCAACAAAAAGTTTTAACTCAACTTGTAAAATCACCTGTTGTGCATAATTCCGTTGTTTTTAAATATCCATTTGTTCATTCAAGACAAATTCCATTTTGTACAAACAAAATTCATACGGACACCAACTTTTTCTAAATTTATATGATCTGCTTTTGTCAAAATGTGGGTTTATAATAGTGTGCACAGTAAACATGATTAACAAGAAAGAGGTGATGATTCAACTTGTAAGATCGATCACCCGTTTCGCACAGTACCGCAGTCTGTACCCGTGTCTGTAGCCATACGAAACCAAACATTTTCTGATTTTGATGATCTGTGGGGCAAATGTGGAATATCTTATTATTTTGTTTAAAATGCTTCCTCAGTTTCCAATATTTAACTTTTTGACGCAAATGTATGTTTTTAAAGAAATAACATGTTAATATATTTAATCAATTAAATAATCGATTAATTATTGCATCATTATTAAAAATAATATTCATCATTCAATTAGCTCCATCAACGGCTCCAATGCCCAATCAACTATAACCATGGTGCCCTCTATTCATTTGCATTTCTATATTTTTCATTCTTTTAGCACAATTGCGAACAAACCTTTTCTTATTAACCTTTGTTTTATTAACAAATTATGTAGATCCCTCCTGCAAATAGGTTTACCAAACTTATATATATATATATATATATATATATATATATATATATATATATATATATATATATATATATATATATATATATATTATATATATATATATATATATATATATATATATATATATATATATATATATATATTATATATATATAATATGACTCAATATAATTGTGCGAGAGGCAACTATTCATGTTTTGCAAAACTCGGTAGTATCAAATGATACATATATTTATTTATTAATTTATTTACTTATAGTCTAATTCAAACAAATTATTTTTTAATTCCATTAGTTTTTTAAATTTGTAGTTGAAAAATAAACAGTGTTTCTTTCTTTAGACAGACATATTTTTAAGAAGTGTTATTTAGAGTCTATCTGGTTAAATGACTCATGAATTGGGAACTCATCCTTCTAAGCTAGAGTATGAACAGAAAAATGCATGAATTTGTTATAGTCAAAATAAAAATAAAAATTAATAAATATAGATGAGATTTATAATAGAACTATGAGCTTAAAGTAGCGTGAGTACTTCATCTCTGAAATATATCGTAAAACGACCTATCTAAATACCCCCTTTTAATAATTTAATGTTTTTTACTTCGGGTCTAAAAAGTTGTTCTGAAAATTCCTACCATCTCTTGCAAAAAAAGAAAACAGTAACCGGGGCTATTGATTTAAGCTTAATGGTCTGAAGTTGTTTTTGAGCTCTTCGGGGTGTTAAACGGCCCCAAGAGTAAGAGCCCCTCTTCCAGAGACATAAATTTTACATTCCTTTTTGTCACTGACCCCTTCCCCTCCCACTTCATTCTAGTTTTACGTTTCTCTTTAGTTTTTTCCCTTGATCCATTTTTTTCTGAAGTAAAAATTTAGGTATAAAAAGTTACCAAGAGTTTTTTGACGTCTGAATTAAAAAAAAGTTTAATATGGCAAATGCGAATATATTCTAAAAAGTTTTTTTTTCCTCTTTGTTTTTTTAAATTTTTATTATTGTTTTATTTTTTATACCTGACTTTTATTTTTGTCTGGTTTTTGAAAGAATTACCATTTAACTGAATTATATTTCAATGTCGAAAATATACCTCGCTACTGTAAGAAAGTAAATAAAACAAATAGAAAAAAAGAGTGCATTCATATAAATTTTTTAGAGCCCTTAATTATTTTCTTTTATTTGACAAGGACAACTACTTCAGATTTCGCCTTCATATCCTTGGGTTTTGTTAATTGATGTAAAAGACGGTTACTTACATTATCATAAAAATGCTTGTTGCAAAATGCTGAATAAAGTAGACTCTGCAGAGAAAAGAAAATGTACTACTTTGAAAGCTAAGATGTTTTTCTTTTTGCTGTCTTAACTGACATATCTGATGCTTTCTTGTATTAAAGCTAAACATGTCATCGCACAGACTTAACATAACCTTAATGCGTACTTATGCTGTTTATGACGTTATGTCATTTCTTTTTTTTTACTCCCCTATCTCTCTGTTAGGAAAAAAAATTGGATGCTTTTTGTTGTTGGATTCAAAAGACTTTGTGTTTTTTTCTGTATTTCTTGTTTTGAACGTGTTAAGGTTTTGTCGTCTTCTTAGATTTTTAATACATGATTACTTTCATGTCGTATGAAGTGGTAGATGGTATGTTAAGGAAAGGAAAAAAATGCAAAGAAATAAGCTATAAGAAATACATTTTTCTTTCGAATAAGCATGTGTCATTTTTAACGTGATGCCTTTACGATAAATGAAACGTAAGATAAATATTATATGTATTTATCTATGCAGATATGTTCTATTATTATTTATATTTACTACACATGTGTGTGCGTGAAAATGGATGACTTCATCGTATTTTTTAAACAACTTACAACAACTCTAAGTAACTCTAAGAGTTACTTAGAGTTACATTAACTCTAAGTATGGTTTACTGTTTTAGTAATACGATAGGTATTAATATCTATTTAAATTGTGTATGAAGCCGATAACCTTTGAAAATTACCTATCATTTCCATTGTAATGAAAATTGTTTTCAATCCCACAATTTTTAATCGAAACGGGGTCTCACGTAATTTATAATTTTATCTCATATAATTAGGTGTGACGATATAATCGTTAAAATATAACTTAGACTATTTTAGTATTATAATGAAGAGTTAATAAAAATAGTATTATCTAAGGAGATGCTCTGAAATCATATGATCTCGAGTAGAGAGTCGATTGCGATTTTTTTTTGTTATTGAAGTCAATACGAGCAGTTAAAGTACTAAAAAGCTAGAGGACTGAGTTCAGATCTTGGTAAATTTAAGCTAAAGAATTTATATATAAAGAAATAAGGTGTTGGTATTTATTATTTTGGTCGAGAAAAGGCTAGTTACATTGCCAGTTAACAGGAGCGCTAGTGTGTTATTTCGTAGTTTCACCATGAAAACAACAATAGTGCACCACTATCGTTTAACTGCTTCTGGCATAAAACTGATCAATCCAAATACTTGCTTTATGTAATGACTTAATTTATATAATGGCCAACTTCAAGTAGATACGTTTGTCGTGATACAAACGAGATTATTTCATTATACTAACTTAGAAAAGTGGAAAGAATGTTATGATAAGAACAGTTCGTTTCAGAGCTACCGCTAGATGCCAGCACTGAATTCAACCCCAACTTCTGTCTGACTCTCTCGTATACTTTCCGACATTCTATTCCTAATATATTCTTTGAGTGAAGCTTTTTATGTTGAATTATTCACACATCGGCCCACAAACTGAGCGTACTACCTTTAAATTGATTACTCCTTTGCTTAACAATCCTTCTTTATTTCTTGTTTCGTGTTTTTCCTGCGAGAAGGTAAAAAAATAATTGAGTAACAAGATGTATTGTACCACTCCTTCATGTTTTAAAGCATAAAGCCAAAAATTATGCATTCAAATTGATTATTTAGTATGGAAGCCTGAGGAGGTTCCAGTGGCGTAACGGTTAGCACGTGTGCCTACCAGCCTAACTGTCCGGGTTCGATCCCGGTCGGGGCCTCCAGGATTTTCATGCGAGGGATAAAACTCCTTTCACGTGTCATTCTTCAAAAGGGACGTTAAGCTAGTGGATCCGAGCCTGTGCGATGTGTCAGGTACTCATAAAAGATCCCTAACTATAAATGAACCTGGGTTCAGGCCAAATTTAGGACCCTCAATAATAGTTTATATATATATATATATATATATATAATATATATATATATATATATATATATATATATATATATAATATATATATATATATGATTCTGCCTTATGGTTTCTAGAGCAGGAAAGTTTAGTATCACGGTAGGGCTCGTGTTGTTTGAAGTTAAAGCTGTTAAAACTTATAGCAAAGCCACGGCTATTCTGTGGATAAAACGCAAAATGCCTGCGCACTAGGATTAATAAGGTATAACACTATCTTATATCCAAGGGAGTTAGCAAAAAGGGCACAATAATGTGGGCTACTTGCTTGGTGATCTCACCCCTCCCTAATTACTATCACTACTATAACTAAGGATGCCTGAATGTCTAAGAAAATTCGCCTGGCAGTTGAACGAATTTGTGAAAAAACAAATAAGGTTGAAACTTAGTTGCATATTTGGCTCCTTAAAATAAACTTGAATAACATAGTGTGAAAATAATAAGAAAACTTTTTGTAATTTAAGTTGCATCATTTTGATTTTCTTACTCATTATATTAATTTAGTGTCATAAAATAGATTTATATATTTGTATCAACTTGTTTCACATCTATCAGATTTATATTCAAGTTAGTGCGACAGAATTTATCCCCATTAAAATTTTACTCAAAGTATAATTATGTTTAGATAAGTTTTATTGCATAAGAAATTATAAAAAGAAATAAAAAAGTTATGATTTACTTTTTATTGTAGTTTAAGTAAGAAATGCTAATGTTATAATCAACACGCTTCTTCGAGTACACAATAGAAAAAGATGATATTTTTCTAACTTGATATTTTCTTTCAAATGCTTATTTTGTTCACACTATTCAACTTGAATATTTAAGCATGCTTTTTACGCATCAGTGCTTTTTAAACGACTATGCTGGTAAAGGTAAACATTTTAAATAATTTTTTTGTTATCAAAACTATCTGCCTAACATATACCATCGTTAGAGTCATCGTAAAGATCCGTTAACAATAGCTACCACTAATGATGTCATATTAATAGAGGGTCTTTTCTTTACAAATAACTTTTTTTACCCCGCTCTATAAATCCAAAGATAAAATTGAACTCTCAAATTACCGTCCAATAAGTCTCATATCAAACTTAGCGAAACTACTCGAAAAAATTATAAAAAGCAGATTAGTTGACTTTTTTACAAAATATGCGTTAATACATAAAAACCAATTTGGTTTTAAGAAAAACGTTAGTACTCAAGACGCTCTCTTCAAGTTGACTAAGGTTGTCTCGGACTGTTTAGATAAAAACAAAAAATGCATCGCTATCTTCCTCGATCTTAGTAAAGCGTTCGATACGGTATGTCATAAGAAATTACATGAAAAACTTGAGCGTTACGGTGTCAGAGGAAAATGTTTGAATTTAATTAGATCTTACTTAAATAACAGGGAGCAACAAACAAAAATTGGGAATACTCTTAGTGACAAACAAACAATAGATGAATATCAGCTGCCCCAGGGAACGGTGACGTCACCTATTCTATTTCAAGCCTTTATAAACGATATTTTTTATATCCTAGAAGGAGTAGGTGAGGTTTTCGGTTTCTGTGACGACACTGTCTTATTCTTTCGAGGCTCTAATTATGATGAAGTTTTCGAAAAGGCAACGAAAGGTCTTTACTTAATTAACAAATGGTTGCATACAAATCTTCTTTATTTAAATAAAAGTAAAACCAACTTCATTGCTTTTTCTAAAACTAAATCTGGCCAACCTAACAAACAAAACTTAACTATACACTCTTGTGACTGTGAATATTACAAAACGTTCAATGTCAATGCAAAAAAATTGAAAAAGTAGAAAAACTAAAATATCTCGGTATAATGCTTGACTACAAATTAAATTGGGACCATCAAGTAGAATATTTATGTAATAAGTTAAGAAAGTTCATTTACCTGTTCAGAATACTACGAGACTTCTGCGATTTAAAGTTACTAACTACTATTTATTATGCTCTAGTACAGTCAATCCTCCAGTACGGCATTCTGGCCTGGGGAGGAGCTTGTCCCACTGTACTAAAACCTTTATTAATCATTCAAAAAGCAATCATTAAAGTTATCATAAGAAAACCGAAGGATTACTCAACACAACTCCTTTTTCAAGAATTCCCTGTGTTAAATTTAGAGCAGTTGTATAAAAAAATAGTTTTAATTAATCAATTCAAACTACCACGACAATATGTTACTCACAGACATAAGACTAGAAAACAGACTAGACGAGACTTAGTTTTACCGAAAACTTACTCAAGCTTAGCTCAGAGACACGCTTTCTATGTTGGTGTTAAATTGTTTAACACACTGCCTCAAGAAATTAGAGATAATAAGGACCCTGATGATCTCAAAAAACAAATTGATATTTGGATAAGAAATACTATTAGTCCTCATTAGGACTGATAGTATTAAATAAAATAAATATAAATATTTATAAATGTTTATAAATAAATAAATAAAAATTCTATAGGACTGAAGTCTTCATTAATTAACCTAGAATTTATTAATGTGTTATAATTTAGATTTTTTATAATTAATTTATTAGTAAGAAAAATAGTCAGCATTACATTATTACTATTAATAGTATTTCATTAATTAATTAGTAATTATTTCTTTAGTTTAATATATTTATTTATTTATTATAAGTTATTATTTGTTAGTTTTTAGATTGTTTTAATTAAGTTATTAATTTATTTATTAAATCAGAATTAATTTAAATATAATTGTTATAATCATATGCATGTTTATATATTTAAAATTTATAATAGCCTAAACACATATTATATAGATTCAGTTAAATGATTTAAATGTGTAATTAATACTTTACAATTATAGGATTACTCTACATTATATATAACCTTATGTTACGCTATTTAAATATGTTTTTTTTTTTTTTTTTTTTTTCTTTTAGTAGTAACCCTACTAAAAGGCCGTTTATTATCAGCATGTCCCATATAAATACTACATGCTTTTGAAAACAATAGATTTTTGTACTTTACTTCGTTCTTTTTGAGAAATGTTTTTTTTTTCGGCTTCTTTTCTTCCTACAGTAATTTTGAATGTTCTGAATAAAAATTTTCTTTTAAATTTAATGTCTTGTGTTTTTCTTTGTGTTTGATATATTTGTATATAATGAAAAATAATAATATTATATTAATATAATATTAATATAATATAAGTTAATATAAATAATATCATATTAATTTTATATTGGTCAAAGTTTATCTAAATTAATTGCCTCAATAAATTGAATAAAGTTTGTTTTAAGGTCTTTTGATAATAACTGATAATGTTGAAGAGACCAGTTAAGTCCGAGAGTCATTGATTGCTGCATTAGTAATAATCTTTCTCTATCTAGTAGAGGACAATAATTTATTAAGTGGTTTACTGTTTGTTCGTCGTTTCCACATCCGCAACTGCTAGATTCGGTTAAGTTGAATCGTTTTAAGTAATGTTTAAATTTACCATATCCGGTCAGGATGGTAAATTTATATTTCATTTACATACATAACACAATACATACATATTTAAATATGTATGTATGTGTATGTATATATGTGTGTGTGTGTATGTGTGTGTATACATGTATATATATGTGTGTATGTATATGTATATGTATGTGTAGGTATGTGTATAAATGTTAGTAATAGTAATTTAAATAATGAGCTTAGGTTTAAAAAAGAGTAAGAATTAATAACATATGTGTATTATTAAATAATATAGATAATCAAATCTAGAATAACTGGCTATTATTTTTATACGACATATTGCAATATCATATTTACTATCTAATCTTTAGTTTAACTTCATTCATTTATAAAACATTAAAAAATAAACAAACCTCTATTAAAAAATGCATGGTACTGAAACTATATATATATAACAATGTCATACATAGCGGCCGCCCCCTAGTTCAAGCCTTATGCTTTTTGGGGGCGCTCACCTCTGTCAAAATTGTAATATTTAATTATATCAAAAATTGTATATTATTATGAATGTTAATTTTACTCAAATAATTTATTATATAATATTGTCAAAAGATACAACTTTATTCTATAACTGTAAATTAGTGAGAAATAAATTATTTATTATTTATTATTATTTATTATTACTTAATTGTTAAGATGATCTTCATTAAAATTAACCTTACACCATTAGTATTTAGTATATTACTATATACTAAATACAGACCTATATAGAGGTCTGTCGTTTGCACTCGAGGTAATAAATGCATCCGTATCATTCTTAGAAGTCACCCAAACAGCACTGACCACGCTCAATGCTCCTTAATTTTTATAATCAAACAAAAATTATGGATATGCTTGTCGTATTAGGCCCTTGTAGACGTACGGTTTTTCCCGACGGTTTTGGACTGTCGGTCCAAAACCGTCGGGAAAAACCGTGCGTCTAAATGCTGGGACGGATCGATTGGACCGCTGGTAAAAACCGTGTGATGGACCGCGGTCCTGGAACGTCAGTTTTTTTGTTTATGTGCATTTACACGTGCAGACCAGACTGGCGGATCAAGTCTGTCGGTTTTTTTTATTTACTTTACTTTTTACTTTACAGCACTTAATTAAAAAAAATAAAGAAAAATAAAATAAAAAAATCGGTATGGGGTACCTTGGAACTTTTTCTCATCATGATTACGCTAATTTATATATTTTAAATAATCATAAAAATATAAGTTACCATATTAGGATTCGAACCCTGTTCCATTAATTTTTAATAGTTAATATATTTTTATTTTGACCATTAAAGAGTTACAATTCAATCATCGATTATTTCTTTTTGCATGCACACATAACTTTTCCTTTTTTTTTTTTTTTTTTTTTATTTGATTTTATTAATACAACTACATTTTTCAATATAACAAGTATTATTGAGAGGGGGATATGGTGGCGTGATTTGGCGGGAAGGAGAAGATATCCAATGATATCACTCAGGGGTTTTCCTTTTACTGTGAAGAAATGTACCTCATATTAAGTTGAATGTACCTAATATATTTACCTTAAAAATGTATTATAAGGTAAATACATTACTTTATCCTTTATCTCATATTTATGAGAAAAAGAAAGGTTAAAAATGATTCTTGTTATTTATGTAAACAAGTTTTAAAATAAATTTAAATGATTCGTTGTCCATTCGCAAGTAATTCCTGTAATCATCAGGATCAAGCTCTCTTAACAACTGTAAATGTCCTCTATTTTCGCGGTCTTTCCTCTACTCTTTAACCCAAATTCTTCCTTGACTTCTATATCGTTCACTTAATAAGCATAATGCGACTGTTGCAGTTATTCGCTTTTTATTTCTTTTTTCCATTTTGCACTACACACTACACCAAACTAGTTAACTTTTTAATAATAATAATAATAATAAGTAAAAAGACACTTTTACTTTTTTGATAATAATAATAACACTGCATAAATAACAATTGTTTTCTATAATAATACTAATTTTCTAGTACAAGAAACATAAAAAATAAACAAAAACAAATATAAAAAATAAATTATCTCTGGACTGTCACAAAAAACTTTCCGCCAGGCGGAAAGACCACGGACCGGTCCAAAACCGACAGTTTTTGTGTTTACACTAGCAGTTTTGGACCGTCGGTCCATCTCACGGTTTTGAACCGCGGATCTGGACCGTGCACTTTATTTTTCTTTATTATTTGGACTGTCGGATTTTCCAAAATCGAACTTTGGAAAATCGAATTTTCCAAAGTCGATTTTTCCAAAATCGACTGTCGGTTCCGAAACCGACAGTCCAAAACCGTACGTCTACAGTGGCCTATTGAAACGATACTTAGTGTACTAATTTATTATGTAATAGTATACAATTGTACCGAATTTCAACTCAATCAGACCATTTTCCAATTTTTTAAAATGTACACAAGTTATTAAATAAAAATGAAACTAGTGCTGATAATGAGATGAAACTCAGCGCTGTTAGTCTAAAACATAGTCACATGCGTGCTAAATCTCCATCTGATCGCATTATTTTAATGCGATCGAAATTAATTATTTGATTTAATTAATCTGAATTTATTAGTATCATCAGTCTGATAAATTTATAAATACTCTATAAATATTATAGGAGTAACGACTCCTACCACCGAAGTGACCAGAGTTAAGTTGGCGAACAGTTTTTGATCTCTTGTTGAGATCATTCATAGGTAACCTTTAAGGTTACCTAATTGAAGGTTTTCGGTATAACCTTTTAACTACAACGTGCTAGCTTTTGTTTACGCTTTGATATACTTGTCATTACTTTTAAATTCTTGCTTATGTCTTGCGTCGATGTTCATTAATCCTACTTGAGTAGTAAGTCTACAACTCCTGGCTTTCTTCTATCTTATTATTGTTAGGTTTGATGAATCAACTAAAAGAACTAAGAATCAGACTAAGAACAGCGCATTGTAACGAAAACGAAAAAATTAATACGTTTCTTTCATGTCGACGGAAAAAGAAGCCAAAACAAACAAAAATTGGTAAAACTGACAAACATGTTGGTAGACCTGACTTAACTTACCCACTTTTTTAACGCCCGCCGAGTAACTGCTGAAAACGGCCCTTTGGTCAGACCGGGCTGATTGGTCAGTTCTTGCGAACCTAACCTAAGTATAACATATATTTATAGTTAGAGTAATATAGGGGGAGTGGTATTAACTACCAGGCAAGTAGGCTACGTTGTTGGGCCCTTTTTGCCAGCTCCCTAAGATAGTGTTCTTCTCCTTTTAATTTCCTTTTAAGTGTAGGTATTGTAACGGGATAATTAAGATCTAAGTTGAACTCACCGTAGACTTCATATATTCTGGTGACCTTTCAACCTTTCATATACTCTCAAGACCTTTCAACACTTGAGCACGTAAATCTTTTGGTACTACTTGTCTCCATTTAGAGATGTCATTAACTTTAGTACGCTTCCACAAAAGATTATTTTCCACCTTCCAGTTGTCATACTTAAGGGAGTCTTCAGCAACATTCGCCATCATCTTCTTGTACCAAGCATCGTCAGTAATGTTAGCCACATCCACCAGGTTAATAGAATCAGTGAAGTCCATAGCTCTAGAGAGAGCATCCGGGACAACATTGTCCTTCCCTCTGCGGTGTAATAATTCATAGTCATATCCTTGAAGTCGAAGAGCCCACCTTGCCAGCCGTCCAGTAGGATCTTTCTCTAGCTAAGTTCTAGTAAGATTCTCTAGCTATGTTAAAGAGTGATGGTCTGTGATGACGCGGAACCTATAACCATCAACATAAGGTCTAAATTTTTCAACTATCCATATCACAGCCAAACATTCTCTTTCGGTGGCAGAAAAGTTACGTTCTTGTTTGGTCAAGGTGCGACTCGCATAAGCGATAACGTGCTCACTTTCGTCGAACTCTTGAGTTAAGACTCCGCCTATCCCAACAGCTGAAGCGTCGGTTTGAAGAGTGAAGATACGAGTGAAGTCCGGGCACGTTAACACTGGAGCAGAAACTAAGCAGTTTTTAATGTCATGAAAAGCTTCCTCAGCTGCAGTAGACCAGACTACTTTACTATTCTTCTTGGTCATAGACGTTAACGGTTCAATCCTACTAGCAAAATAGTTTGAGACTTTAGGCACAAAAGTTAGTAAAAATGACTCTAAAACTTTACTGGTCACTATCAACTACACTTAGAATGACCCTAAAGTTAATTTGACTCAGAGATACAACTCACTAAAATATCGCTAAAACTTAGCGAGATCGTTTAGCGATCTCGGAAAATGACCAAGGAAACTTAGGGTTTCTACGACCTAAATAGCAAAACAAGGCAGACTTCCGCCTCCTAACTACAACTAAGTCCTCTCTCTTACTCACAGACATACTATCAGACAGCCCCCTCTTACGCGTACTCACACAAAGAAACATAGACACGGAAAACTCACACACACTTGAGCCTGGATCCTATAAATCTAAGAAAACCAATCAATCAATAGAAGCGTCCACCTACCATTGACTTTACACTAGAGACGGGTTCAGCTCACTTATACCGATACCTTTGCACTATATACACTCAACAAATCACACACATTAAATTCACGCTAATATTTATTCTATAAAATCATACGACATAATAAACAGACTGTCAGATACGTACGCAATGTAGACATACAAAAGTATGGCTACAGTATATTTCATCTAATCTAGACAGAAAAGCCGTGGATTTCAATGGTTCCTCTCATGCTTTTTTCAAGCAATCATTCACATGTTCACTGACTTTTATAGTCTAGTGAAAACTAGGAACAACCCGTGCCCTCACTATTAAACCAAACCTCCACACACTCAAGGCAGAAACTGTATAGTATTATAATAAATATACTATGAAGGTCCCGAATTTTGCCTATACCCAGTTTCATTTAGGGTAAGGGATTTTTAACGATTACCTGACAACGCACAGGCTTGTGATCACCGGCTTTAAGTCCCTTCTGAAGGACTCTCATAAAAATCCTAGAGGCCCGTGCTGGGATTGAACCCATGACTAAATAAACTCGGGAGTTTATAGTCCATTCATTCTGGGTATTGGCCGCGTACTTTAACCACTACACCATGGGTGACTCCTACATACTTATATTTCAAACGCCAAAGAAGTGTAAAGTCAACTTTGAAGTCCTACCTATACTTTGAACACTAAATTTTACTTATTTAAAAAGTCTATTTTTATACTTTCCTAAAATAATTTAATACTTTCCTTCTGTTCCTTAGTTGACAGGAAATAAAATAAATAATATATGCATTTATAGATATGTATAGAAAAAAATTCAAAGCCGGAAATATAGATAAAATTGTCTGAAAAATATCAAAGTATCGAGAGCAATATTTTATCAATGTAAGCTGTTCTGCTCTGTCACTGGAAAAATGTATAAGCGTTTATCTAGCGAATTTTTTAGAGATATTTCTAACTTATAATATGTTGCCGTGTTTATTTAATGCACATATGATAGTACTATAAATGTATGCTGCTACTGGTGCAAGTATGATGGTACTATACACGTACATTGCTACCAATGCCGGTATGCTGGCATATATTTATGCTAATATAGTATAATATAAGTATGCTAGCTTGTATGCAAGTATGGTACCAAATAGAGGCGAACTGGCCATTCAGGCAGCCAAAACAAAAACTTTAAAAAATCATCACCATATTAAATATTTTTAAAGTTTTAGTATATAAATTTAAGTATTCATTATAATTGTACAATATATTCACAACACCAGAGTCAAAGGGGCCTAATACACTAAGGTAGGGCCTAAAAAGCTCCTAGAGTAAAATGTTTTAAATATAGGGTCTTCATGGCCCCTAATTTATTTAACTTGGTCTTTTAATATAATTCATGATCAGAACTCTAGCAGCATTAAAGGGCACTGGATATTTATATTTTTGAGTAATTAAAAATATATTTTAGATCTTTATAGCCCTTGTTCAATATACCAAGACGATTAAGGGCCCCATGCGAAGATTAGACCCCAATGATCTAGGCCCTAATGTAGTAAAAAAGGCCTTAGAGATTAAACATTAAATAGTTTGATTAAATATTTCATTTAAATAAATATACTTAAGTTTTATTTTAGTTAATTGTAATTTTACTTAAGTTTATTTAGTAAATATTTATTTTATCAAGTTTATTTTAATTTACACAATATACTTGTGCGAGAGACACCAAGGAAATGTAACAAGCAAAATGCAATGCTACATCTGGGAACTGTTCCATCATCCGACATTCGTCATACTTGATGGCTCGACATAATGTCATGTCCCACTCTGTTTCGTTACGTCTAACTCATCAGGGCGCCGACAGAGCCTTGTGTCAACTATTCATGTTTTGCAAATCTCGGAAGTATCAAAATGATATTTATTTTAATTTATTTAAATAAAATAATACCATCGGACTTAAATTGATTAAGTATTAAATTACATAAACTATATTTATTAAATCTACTCTAGTTTATCTTGATTTCTTTAAATGAAATAATTTCATTTGACTTAATTTAATTAAATATAAAATAAATTTAATTAGGCTTGCTGTAATCATTAATACTAGTTTAGTTAAAAGTGGATCCCTCTACTTGAGAAGCAATGTAGGACCCCCTCCCTTTATTGGGCCCTTTGTGATGAAGGTATGGGACCTTTTAGTTCGCACCCTCCTCAAGCCTTTTCAGCTCAGTCCGCCACTGTTACTAAATCCGATGGGCTATTTTATTACCTTCTGCTGATGTAATTTTTAATTTGCTGAGTATTATTTAAAATTATTTTAATCAAATTATTATTATGTTTGTTTCAGGTAATTAAATACTCTTAAGAATGGCTGACTGAATGATATTACAAAACATTCATGACGGTAAAAAAATATGATTTTAAATATTGTTGGTTCTTTTAAAAGACCTGAAGTGAACCTTAAAATCCCAAACAAACCTGATTGAATGTCAAAGGGAAACATTTAGGAATCTCAACGTCAACATTAGCCTAATATAAAGTATAAATTCATGCATCTGCCTTATAGTTTTAATATTTGGATAGGTCAGTCTTTTACTGTGGCACGTGTTGTTTCTAGTTAAGCACAAAGAATATAATAGTTATTCTTTAGTCTTTTGTGGATCAAACAGAATCTTTAATCTGAGGGAGGTATCAAAAAGTGGTTAAAGGCGTGACTTACGTGCTAGATGAAATATCAGCTTTCCCTAAATGTTATCAGTGGCATCACTGATACATTTTTTTTGTTTTAAACGTTTTAGTATATAAGTTACTGTGATTTAGTTCTGTTAATTTCATCGTAGTTAAAGGTGTTCAGGTTTCTTTTTGATGTTTTAAATGTTAACCAATAGGGTTGACATTTTTACTTTTCAGTAAAATACAACAGGGTTGATTTTTCCTCATTTTTACTTTTCTTCATTTATACTGTAGGTATATAGGAATAGTATTGTGTTTGCAAAAAAAAAATTGAAACCGGAATTATCCGTTACAGGCATTTTTAAGGTCTCTTGAGTGGTTTTCGCAAAGTTTTCTATCTGTATGTGAGTGTGTGATATCATCGTAGCTCCTACTGTAGTTATGCTAGAAAATTGAAATTTTGTAGAAAAATCAATCTACCGCTGTAGTTGTGCTATTCAGGAAATTATTTTTTATGACGTCATTAACCCGCTATAATGACTGAGCGAAAATTTCGAAACACGATAAAACTCCGATTGCTGGCACGAAAAAATGCGATCCGATTGAAATTTGGCACGCATGTAGCCATGTATAAGACTAACATATGTTAAGTTTCATCTCATTAATAGCATTAGTTTAATTTTTATCGAATGATTTGTATAGGTTTTTTTTAAATTGTAAGAAATCGAAAAATGATTTAATTGAGTTAAAAATATAGTACAAGTGTATCCCTGTACGTAATAAATAAGTGCACTAAGTTTCGTTTTA
Organism: Microvelia longipes; assembly: GCA_018340805.1. Lineage (NCBI taxonomy): Eukaryota > Metazoa > Arthropoda > Insecta > Hemiptera > Veliidae > Microvelia > Microvelia longipes. Next base: position 44,942,255 of record JACMZG010000022.1, on the reverse strand, counting down.
ATACAACAATTATATCCGCGATTTTCAGTGGATTATAAAAGTTTTGCAGCATCAAGCGTGGTCAGTTCCTGGATAAATGACCACTGGAAATGAAACAGATGAATATACGATCTGAGGACAGGCGAAGCGAGTCCGAAGACATGTTCCAGTATAAATTTAACGGCTTGTAAATTCTGAGGATGAGCGAAGCGAGTCTGAAACTAGGTGGACGAGGGTAATGCATCCGATTTTATGAGGAAAAGTTCCGAGGTACCCCGTACCCGATTTTTTACTCACGTAATGACATTATTAGTATAAGGAAAAGAAACTTTATTATTTTTGTTTCATTTTAAAACTATTTCCACTCTTGCTTATCTATAAACTTTTGAATCTAAAAATCTAACAACATGACTTTTCATGTTTACAAAATAAATTGAGAAATTCGTTTACTAAGCATGACACAGTAATCCATTCTCTTTGGAATTTTGTTATAGATATAAACGCATTGTATCTACCGCGTATCTATATCTGAAGGCAATAAATTTAACAACACCTCCCTCAGTCCCTATATACGAGCTCTTTGCTCTAAAAAACCTTTTACCCCCTCCTCTTCACAAAAAGCTATCAAGATTGTCCTCGAAATATTTCTAACAAATTTTCGTGTTTCAAACAATTTTTTTTTTTCAAAGTAAAAGCTTTGTAGGAAATAAATCTTTTTATGATATTTTTATTTCTTTATTTATTAATATTATAATTGGCAGGTTTTTTATGCTTTTAACGTGTATGTGGGGTAAATGCGTGCTATAAATTATGTATTAGTCCCTATAAGCCTATGTGTGAAAATTTGGCAAATGTACATTTGCCAAATTTACATGTTTTTTCAAGATTTTAAGCTGTAGTAAAATAGCGTGTATTTTATCGAAGTATAAAATCCTAACAAAAACACATGCGTGTAAAAAAGATTTCACTGATTTCATTTATTAAACATTATATTGATAAATATATCTACAATTGCGTAAAATATTGTTATTTTCTGTCAAAATAAAAATCTCAATATTCTTAGTTTTGAAGTTCTCTAATAGGTAGCGCTAGAGGTCAAAATTTTTCTTTGTGAAATTGAGTTTAGGAATACCTTTCAACTTAGGTAGAACATAACAGGCAAAAGGACCCGCAAATGATAGACATTGATAATTTTGTATTGATTTTTACATCAACATTTATCTATACCGAATTTCAAGTGTCTACGTCAGCTGGGAGTCCTTAGAATTTTGATGAGTGAGTGTCAAAATTGCATAACTTTGAGCCTCCATATCTCATTACATTTGTTCAGGTAATGTGCTTACCAATTATACTGAATTGGTAAGCACATTAAGATCTTTTAGTTGATATTAAAATTATATTTCTTAATGTCCTTAATAAAAATATTCTAGAGGGTAAAAATAGCTTCAAGAATAAAATGATGTAGAAATTCATACAATAGGTCTGGGGGCGCGGAACGACTCCCCCTGAATAAGCTGTTTACAGCTTATTCCGGCGCTGCTACAAACTTTAAATTGCGAATACATCAAGAATATATAAGGGCTTTGTTAGGAAGGATGAGCTTAGCAAATAATCTCATGTGAAAAGTTCCGAGGGACCATGTACTCGAATTTTAAAATAAAGCGATAGGATGCTCCGTTTAATATGTAGCAGCTTATTCTGTCTCGATATTAATTAGATCTTACACATCGATTCAATTCGTTCCTTCTGTTGTTATCAATTGAAGATTAGATGACTTAGCAGTATTTCTTAATGAAGTACTTAAAGAACTTCAAACTTTGTTACCCCATAACTTCCTGAATCAAAAACATTCAGTTTTGAAATGAGGATTGACATTTAGATAAAGAAATCTAACTTTTCACGATTATCGTTTAAAAGAAATAAAACTTATCAAGTTTTTATCTCTTCACTCATTAATGAGTGGAGAGACGAAAACTTGTTTTCGTTTCTCGTTTGGTTTTATAGGCTAACTTGACAATTTTAACTCATAAATAGGAATTATTGTGTTTATTTAATTATTAATTTTTATAGACTGTAAGTTTAATAAGGAAAAATAATAATGAAGACAGCAGTCCGAGTTTTCGTTAGTTTAATTTATTACATCAGAACTTTCGCACAAGCGATGCTTGGCATCCTCAGTGAATCTAATAACAAGTAAACAAAACCATAAACCAATTACAAAAGAACAGAAATAAAATATACATACCAAACAAGGCAAAAAACATTTCAAACCAAATGCAAGTTAAAAATATACTTGAAGTAGTGTGGATGAGCGTAGCAAATCTTATGTGGTGTGGAAAAATTTAGAGGTACTCCGTACCCGATATTTTATTTTGTTATGCATTGTTATTGGACTTTTATTTTAAGGCCGTCCATTGGCATTTTTTTTCGACGAAAGCCCTCATCTGCTTTATCGATGAAAGAAACAATGACACACTCTAGAGCCTTATTTTTCTTTTTCCTTCTAATAAAATAGTTTCCAGTGATAAATTGTTTTTTAAACTACTCAACACTTAATAAAATAACTAATTTGATAGAACGCTTTCGACAAAGTGGAAATAAAAGAGAACACCTAATTTGGCGATGAAAAATATTTTACAGTGAAAAGGAAAACAAGAAAAATATGTTAGTAAATCATTTTGAAATAACATCTTTACTTGGTCCGGAGTTGAGACGAGACAAATTGGACCGAGACTCCGGTGGTTTCTATAGACCTCGATATCTCAGGTAAAAAGAGGAAAAGTCAAGGTGGTAGCACTGTTTTAGAGCTATCTCTTCGTCTTGTCATGTAATTTTAGGATTCATGTATATATGTATGTGTATAATTAAATAGTATTAGCTGATTAATAATTTTAAATTAAACATTGTAATAAGATGTCCTGATATCCTGCATTATCAGTAATTTAACTTCTTTTGTTCATATTTGGTAGAAAAGTGTTTTTGGACAATATATATTTACATACCTTTAGAAAGATAATGAAGTTAGACGTAACCGAGACTGAGACAAATAACTCCACGACAAGACTTTCTTAGTATCTTATTTTTTTTCTCTAGCATTTACTTTCTACTAAATCTTTTTCTACTTTTTACCTTTTGTCGGTACTATTTATCTCCATTTTTTCTTTTTTGCTTATTCATTTAATACGGCTATTTTTAAGCTGGAGCTTTAATTGTTGAATTCATATAAATGTATTCCTCGAGGTAATACATAATACTTATTTTTTTCTCTTTGAGGAAGCGTGTTTTCAAGAAATTGACTCATCTATTCATATTATTATCTGCATTATCTGAAGTCAAGCCACATCTCTGGCTAGAATGTTTTGGCCACAAATGTCAAGCCACGCCTGTGTCATGAATGTTCTGGCCACAAATGTCAAGCCACGTCTACGTCTTGAGTGTGCTGGCCACAAATGTCATAACTCGTCTACGTCTTGAATTAGCTGGCCACAAATGTCAAGCTGCGTCTGTGGTTTGAATGTGCTATTCACTGTTGTGATCAAGGCATTTCTTTTGTATAAAAAAAAACAAATCATTATGAAAAAGTCTTTTATCTACTCACGGCAGCAAAATTAGCCATTACTGGACTGTTTTTAAGCTGCAAAATGTCATTTTACCTACACTGTCAAACAATACGGGAAATATTTTAAAACAGTACGCAAAATGTTTCAAAACAGTACGCAAAATGTTTTGGTAATGAAAAAAGTACTATGGAGTTATGGCTCATTTAAATAACATGGGGAACAAGTCCAAACTCCCTAGGCGGGAAAATGAATGAGCGGAGGTTATTATTTTACAAATTATTGCGTGAATTTCGGTATTGTTTTATTTTGTAAACTATGACTTATTCTAACTTGTTTCTAGTATGTAACTTTCTTTATTGTTACTTAAAATTACGATATTATTATTAAATGTTTAACATTTAACATTTGTTTATCTAATAATATATAATGTTTTGGAAACAAATTGGCAACACTGATAATTTTGGCATTAAATTAAATTATTTACCAGCTGTTTATGAATCGACAGATTTTTAATGTTTAAGTCGTCAGATTTTTGTATTTCATGTTGTTATATTTAGTTTAAGTATAGTTACAAAAATAGAACGTTATCAAAAACTAAATCTTTAAACTAAAGTTAAGTTACTAAAAACATAATGAGTGAGAACAACAGTGAAGTGAATAAAGATACAAACATTGTTGACATTGACGAGTTATTGGACCACAGTCCTCCTGATATTGTCAGCGTTGCATCTACTTCAATGCAGTCTTTACTGCCTGTAAAATTTCGCAGCAAGTATTTAAAATAATCTCTTGTGTATTTTTTCTGCCGTTAGTAGATAAAATAGTATATGCTACTATGCAGCAAAGGAAACATTGCAGACTCGAGCAATTAATTACCTGCCTCGGCTTACGCTCTGCAGGTAATTTCCATAGCCCACCCTCGCCTTCGGCTCGGGGGCAAATTTTTAAAACTCGTCTGCAAAATTCCATTTTGCTGCCTAGTAGCATAATATACTATTTATCAATCAAAAGTTTAAAGTGGCGTCAGTCTGATACGTCGTGTTTAATGAAATTCATTATAGACTCAATTTTATCTCTGAAAGGACTTGATTTTTGTGCATGGCTTCATTAAAATTGGATCAGTTATGGAGTGTTTACGAGAAATATCACGACAACTGTGCCTGCTACGGATGTGGTCGAGTCCTCTTTATTCAGAAGTCTTCAAAATAGTATTGAAAATACTATCAAGAAAATATTATTTTCTTGATAATAGACTTAATATTATTAAGTCCAAAGTAACACTATTTTCATATCTCGTGTTTGGATTGACCCCAAAATATAACCAATTCCCCCTCTCAAAATATTAAATTTGGATCAGCTGTTTTTCTGTAAAATGTTTACAAGAAACGCGAACATCCATACATACGTACAGAAAGCCAGATTTTTTTTTTAATTTTTGGAATCAATGTGCTGAATGTAATGGTAGATGTGAATGAAAATAGTTGTTATTATGTATTTATTATGTAGTTATTATGAGGCTATGCTTTCCCATCCTTTTAGGAGGTAGAAGAGCAAAATGGATGTTATTTTACTTCCCATTTTGAAAATTTAACTTTTCTTCGTTAAAATTATATTTAGACATAAGTTTAACAAAACATTCACAAAAAACCTTATTCCAACATAATTTCAAAAACAGGAGTTCAGGAAAAACGATGTTATTGCTTTCCCTACCTCCAAAATAACTTGAAGAATTAATAATCAAATTTTTAAAAGTGGCATAATTGAAACGAATACCTCATTTAATTGTTTGATTCAATTCAATCAATTGTTTGACTGAATGTTAATGCATTTGTTGAATTGTTTGACTGAATTTTAATGCATTTGTTGAATTGTTTGACTGAATTTTAATGCATTTGTTGAATTGTTTGACTGATGCATTTGTTGAATTGTTTGATGAATTTTAATGCATTTGTTAGACAGAATTTTCAATGTGTTCATTCGTTCATAACAGCTTACTAAGCTATAAGAATATAGGCTAAATACTATAGAAGAAAGTAAAGTTTGTAAAATAGGCTGGCTTAGTAAAAAATCAAATCAAGCTTGTCAAATAAGCTGGTTTAGTAGAGAAGCAAATTAAGTAAGCAAAATGGACTGGTTTAGTTAAAATGCAAATCAGGCTTGTCAATCGAGTTGGTTTGATTTATAGAAAAGAAAATTAAATTGGTAGAAGATAGGTTGATTTTTGGTTTAATGATGGAACAGTTCCAAGATGTAGCATAGCATTTTGCTAGTAACATTTCCTAGGTGTCTCTCAGACCATTATACTGTGTCAACTATTCATGTTTTGCAAAACTCGGTAGTATCAAATGATATATGTTTTGCTCGCCATGAATGATGGCGGTAAGAGCACCGCTCGTTTCTGGTAAATACTTCACAACATATTCTTCGGAATTTAAATTGAAGGTCAGAGTGAATCCAGGCTCTGTCGGCGCCCTGATGAGTTAGACGTAACGAAATAGTGTGGGACATGAAATTATGTCGAGCCATCAATGATGACGAATATCCACTGTTGGAACAGTTCCCAGGTGTAGCATTGCATTTTGCTTGTTACATTTCCTAAGTGTCTCTCGCACAATTTTATTGTGTCAATTTGAAGAATCATCTACTGTGTGTTGCTGTTAAATGTAATCTGTTAATTTTAGCATAGCTAATCAAGCTTACATGTTAAATACATTTTCCTTTCTATCTCTCAAACTACACAACAAAATTGCACACATTAAGTGTCGACGGTAGCTGATTCCTCAATTGCTTCTTCAACTTGCGGGACATTACCATGGCAAGCAAAATATTCTTTTAGAAAAATTAATTGATTGATAAAGAAGGAAATCAATTATACTTGTAAAATATGGGCTAGTTTATTTGAAAAGCTAACTGTACACTTTTTTCAAAGGTAAAATTAAGTAAGAAGAAATGGTGCACTAATAGATTTTTTTACAATTTAAAATTTAATATAAATTAATGTTTTAAAAAATTCTCTACGTTCCTTAGATAAACTATTAGTATTAGAAAAAGCAGACTTTCAAGCAGTTTAAAAACAATTTGTGTAGCGTTCTTAAATTTATTTTATATTTTACCTCTCACTATCGTCAATTTTTACTTGTTTTTTAAACATTCAAAGTTTAGAGTAAAAATAAATTAAAATAAAATACTTGGTATGAAAAATATTTGTTAAAAAACTGTTAATAGTTTTTCAATAAAAAAACTTATATTCCCCTGAATCTATGTTTTATCGATAGTTTATAAACTATAGATAGAATATACCTTTTTTACAATATTCCGAGATTTGTATGGATAAAATGGTTTTTTTATTCAGTGCACGAGTGTATAGAAAGTATGTACTTTCTGCACGGGTGTACGGGAAGTAATAAATGGAGTAAAAGAATGAGAGGATGTCAGTTTATATTGTTTTTGTGCAGATGCTGAGTGCCGCAGTGTTATATTGGTTTTTAAGGTGAGCGTTTACAACGAATTTCATTTCTATTGTTTTATTAGTGTGCTGCCATACAGATGTAATTTACTGTCATGTTGTAATAGTTTTAGCTTTCATCTGTTGACAGCTCGCCTAAATTCAGAGAGTGAAATATTTTTTTGTTTCATTTAAACTCCGCTACTGAAGGAAACCGACCCAACCGAATTCCTTTTATTTATAATTTTTTTGAAATTTTTTATAATATCCCCATTCCCTGATTAGTTGCTTTATTCCTACTGATAGTGTTTGTACAATTGGTCTTCATTCTTTCTTCGTGTAACCTTTATTTATGATTGGTCTTCCATACTCCATGATTGGTCTTCCATACTCCATGATTGGTCTTCCATACTCCATGATTGGTATCCATACTCCTTGATTGGTCTTCCATACTCCAAGATTGGTCTTCCATACTTCATGATTGGTCTTCCATATTAGTATCTTATATCAATATCATTACTTGTTTCCCTTTACTGTATAAAGGTCTTTAACTAACTATAAATAGTTATACAGTGTCCCCGGATGGGGTTGCCTATCATTCTTGATAAAAGATCCTGCATGATTTTAAACTAAGATTTTTATATTTTTTTTATTTTTAACGGTAGACTCAAAAACTATAATTTAGCTCACAAAAAACTTTATTTAAGCAAATGTTTAGCAAATTTAGCTGAGGGATATTTCCCTTAATGATTTTGTAGGGACCTCTAATCCTTGAAGTCCTTAAAGTTCTTAAATCAAGTCCTTGAAGGTGTCTGAAATTCAACAACTGATATCACTCTGTGTCAGTTACAGCTCCGCTTAAAAACTTTTAAAAGAAAGGTCATAATTAAAAATGTGTAAGGTTTAGAATTACAAAAATTCAAAATGTAAATAAATGAGTTTCTTAAATTCGTTTAACTTAACTTTTAATTAAAATAAAACTTTTCCTTAAGTTTTCAACTAAGCATATTTTCAATTGATTAAGCTATTATTAAAAAATTGATTTTATCACTCCTTAACTGTGAAATCAGGCTGAAAGTAGAATATATAGTATAAGAAGCGACCAGGTGTTAAGTGCGGTTAACCTTCGAGAGACCGTCTGCATTTTTAATCGGTTCCTAACTATTTACCTTAACTATTCACTACTTTAGATCCAACTAATTGGGTATCTCAAAAAATAGTTATAATTATAGCGTCCTTTTTTATAAAATTATAGTCAGATTAAAATCATATATGTATATATATATATATATATATATATATATATATATATATATATATATATATATAATATATATATATATATATATATATATTATATATATATATATATATATATATATATAACGAGTTATTTAAAATTCGCCTGCTTAAAACAAACATATGATATTTTCGTGCCTAATGATTTATTTTTGTTACTTTTACAAAACCTATTTAAAAACCCAGTTTAAGAACAGAATGTGGTAAAAATTACGTTCTACTCAGTGTATTGTTGCAATTTGGAACCGAACTTATTACAACACTAATGAAGTAAAAACGTTAAAAATGTATTAAACTAAAAATATTTTTATTTTTAGATTAATACGGTTTGAATTTTTTTTGAGTAATTTGTAATTTTTAGTAAAAACGGTTAAAAAATGTATTATCTAAAAATATTTTTATTTTTAGATTAAAACGATTAAAAATTGTATAATTATATTAAGTGTATTTAGTGTGTAGATAAAAAACCTGTATACATTTGATAAAGTTCCAGAAATGTATGTAGATCAAGTGCCAAGTGCCTGTATAGGTATTCCTAGCTAATATTATATCTCTCCCTGAACTTTATGTATAGAAGTGCGGTAATGTTTATATCATATCTCTGCCAGCACATTATGCAAAGATAATGTTTATGTATTGGTATTCATTGCTTGTAAAATAAAAGCAAGGTATAAGTCCACCAGCGTGTTATGTTAACAAGTGCATATATAGCTAATCCTTGCTTATATCATATTATCTCTACCATAATGTTTAATTCCATTAAGTTTTTGAGAAAAAACGCTCATAAATATTTAGGTCTTCCGGTGGTAACTGCGTCAAAGTAGATGAAGAATTAGACGTTTCGCTTCCACTCTAGGAGGCTTCTTCCGGGATGTAAGACTTTATGGATCCCCATAGTGGAAGCGTTTTTCGACTATTTCATCTACATTGACGCGGTCACCACCGGAAGACCTAAACTTCATAAGTTTTTGACGTTTACGATATTTTATCAGCGTTTCAAAACCGACATAACAAATGTGTCCTACAATTTAAATTATTACTTACCAGTTCTATAATAAAGAAATAAAGCGTTCGTTTAGAGCCTTGCGGAGTATTACGTTTCCTATTAATAAGTTACATGAGAGTGGTTATTGTTACCTGGTAATTGGTGAATTTCCCTGGTTAAATCAGCGCCTTTTTAAGAAAGCCTTCTCAATATTTCATGTACCTAGCTAACCCATAACAGTATCGTTAGTTCCTTTAAACTCTTTTACAAAACGGTTCTCTTTACGGATCTAAGGAGTGTATGTCCTATTTTAAAGACCTGCTGCACCAAAGTTACTGGGAAACAACATGCAAGCTTAAATTCTCACACTCCTCCAAATATACTCAAATACAAGTAATATTTACTAACACTTAAATATTAATGTCCAAATCGTGATTCTTATACTATTTCGGATATCTGAATCCTGTAGTTTTTGCTTCAGAAAAGTCCGTTCTTAAAAAGTAAATACAACTGTATTCTCATCACGTATCAACGCTTCTGGAAACCCCCTCTGGAAAACATTGGTTGCATCCCCCCTTCTCTCCCCTTGGGGGAGGGGGTACTTTTTTCATTCTTTTCTTCCGTAAATATACGTATCTTTACTGCCTATTTCTAAAAAAAGAAAACGTTTATTTCAACTAGAAAACCAGTAAAATCCCCTCAGAGAATGTGAGGTAAAGAAAAACATTGCACAAAAAACAGTAAAAATCTTTTCCCGGTTTTTTTTTGTACAGATAAAAGGTTTTAAGTGAAAAATTAAGTAAACAACTTTATATACTTTTTTCAACACTGCCGTAATTCATTGTATCTCTTCTAGTAGCTAGATATTTCCCGTAACAAATATGAGAGTTTTTTTTTAAATTGTTAAGATCTAACCAACTAGTATGATTCATGTTTTACATCGCGTATTAAACAATCGCGTAAAAATAGCACAACCATACTTTTTAGCCAATGATGGTAAAAAGGTGAAGTGGATACCAGGGAAATAACTCACGTAGCTACCGAGCCTTATAGCGAAATTTCTAGGAAAAAAATCGCTTATGAAATGGCTTGCGAGACAGAGAGGGGGGGGGGACAAAAATCCGTTGTAGAGGTCCAGATAAATAATATATATATATATATATATATATATATATATATATATATATATATATATATATATATATACTTGTATGTATGTATATAAATGTATATATAGTGTAGCAGCCGCTACAATCTCCTGTTGCTGTTAAGTGTGATTAAGGCCAGCGCATGCGTCATTTGTTCGGAATAATGAAATATTAACTATTAATATGAAATCATACTAACACCGAATACGAAGGAATGCAGGACCAGCTAGCCTCTCAGGAAAATTGGAAAAGTATCAACCGTTTAAACTACATACTACATTCCCACGGTGGAATTTGAGGACTTACGCAACAAATTTCTTTAATTAATTTTATTAATTTTACATTGCTAATTTAACAATTGGAATTCTATTTGATTTGATTATTTGCCTTGTACCCAATTTAAAATTTTATGGTTTTATGATGTGTGTATATATATATATATATATATATATAATATATATATATATATATATATATATATATATATATATATATAATAATAATATAATATATATATATATATATATATATATATTATATATATACATCAATGAAAAAGGGAGATACTAAAAGTATAACATAACATTTTTATAATAATTTAGGAGGTAAAACAATAAGAGTTAAGAGGTTTTTGAAAATTTTCGAGGGCTGTCTTCTTCAGCCAGTCGGTATGTCACTCGGGACTTCCCAGCCTATCTTGACTGCAGAAGACAGCCGTCGAAAATATTCACAAACCCCTTAAATTTCCTCTTAAACTTTATAATTGAGGTTAGAGCCCACAAGGTCTTAGGAGCGTCAAGCCCTAATTTTATAACATGACCATTTTATTTATTTATAGCAAAACTTATTTGCCTAATTTGGCTGTCCGAGAAATGCATTTTTTTCTCGAAAATTTGTTTTAGGCTAATTTTTTGTAGTATCCTAAAAAATGATTTTTGAGAAATTAAGCATTGTAAGCTACGATGATAATAGTCACACACACACATACAGACAGACAACTTAGGACGCCTTACAAACACTTGAAAAGGATAATTCCGGTTTCATCCGGGTTTCGGATTTTTTGCAAACCCAATACTTTTCCTATATACCTACTGTATAAATGAGGGTAAGTAATAATCTAGTTAAGTTGAAATTTGGTACATGAGTATTCCTTTGAGTAATAAACATAGAGATATATTACTAGAGAGGCCCTATCGGTTGAATTTTGAAACATTGGAAAAGTAACCTGACTCCATTCGATTATCAATATAATAAAATAAACAGAACAAAAATACAGTAACTTATATAATAGAACGTTTAAAATACAAATCAAAACAAAAACAATGTGCGGGAAGCCGAAAACAATTGATTTATTACAACCTTAACTCACTCTAGGAGAAGGTTTTAATGAGGTTACACAGAGCCCCTGAGAGCCCCAAAAAGATGTTTTAAGTCCACTCAATGTGTTAATATAGGCTATGCCCCCTCTAGTATATATCTCTATGGTAATAAATAATTATACTAAATGTCGTTTTAATATGGCAAGTATATCTTTGGTTTTTTTGTTGGATTATAAATGATAAGCAGCATCAAGCGAGGTTTATGCTTGGGTGGGTTAAAACTGGCAAAAACTTATGTAATTAGTTTATTTGAAGGCGAGTGAAGTAAGTCCGAAGACGCGCCGCAGTAAAAATTTGGGAGTTGCTTATTTTGAGGACGAGCGAAGCGAGTGTCGAGTAGGGACGATGAGCGTAGCAAATCCTATGTGGTGATGAAAAATTCCGAGGAACCACTACCCGATTTTTTATATTTAGTTTAGAAACGCTTTTATTTTTATTTGGGTATTTAGAAAGTTAAGTAAGTCTTTTAGACTTTTAAAATACGTAAAAGAAAATGACGGATTATTTTCAAAATGTTGGCTTTCCCTTTTGTAATGTACATAACGCGTTCAATTAAATTCCAAAGAAAAAAAGTATAAATTACAACAATGTGTATTTAATATTAATTATCTAAACCATTTAATTATACTTTTTCACAAAATGGATTTTTTAAATTTCTAACCAACCAACTTAATTAACTTCAGTTCATATAAACTTTTAGAAATACTTGTGGGCAAAAATTTTCCCCTAAAAAATACCGAAAACTCCTAGTTATTTTTATGTATACCTATACCATTATTTTTTTCTCCATTACGGTTTTTTTAAAAAAAAGCTTTTAAATTTATTAACTGATAAAAACGGATAGAAAGCCCCTTTTCTTTTGGTTTAAGCATATGCGGCCCGAGAAGCCATTAAACTTTATAGGGTTAGGTTTTCTATACGGGGGTTTTTCTTTTTCTTTTTTTTTTCTTTTTTTTGGCTAACCTTCTATGCTCTTTTTATTATCGTATGAACTCCATTTTATTATTATTTTTGTACTCTAAAATTTAATCTTTAATGTAGATCTACTTTAATAATTATTTATTATCTACTGACAAATGATTTTGTATTATATTATAATTTTGCTTTTACGTCTCATATACTAAAATGGGGAACAACAGAAAAATAAAATACCCATTCATTATGTCAAATGTCCACATTCTAGCTTCCACTTTTCTCTAAATAATTGGGTTTGTGTCGCCTCGTAAATACTTCTGGCTGCAATCTATCGACTGGAGGGTGATCCACTTACGATTTTAACGATCGCAAATAGTACTCATGAGATTGACTGATGATAGCCGGACACTACAAAAGACTTAGAGATGATCTTTCCCAATTGACAGTTCGAAGAGTCAGGCGCAATTGACAGTCGGCACGGAAAGTCTAATAAGCATAGTGAATGTTGAATATGATTATATTGTGGTGTTACTTCTATTGCAGAGATTGTTGAGCATTTGATTAGTCGGTTACTTTAGAAAAAGGCCAATCATGACTACCATTACCTCTATTGGAAAAGACGCAACGATGCTACGTAATTACCTATGGAAGTTGTAATAGTCAAGATGGTCCTTTTTCATAACATTTTATTTGAACATTAACACATCTATAGATCTACAATATATTTTTTAACATATTTATAATTAAAATAATGTTCAAAATCAGGTTTTTTGGAAACACATTACGTTTCCTTATTTATATAACTTCCATATTTTATAATATTTCACTAATTTCTAAATTTTAAAAAAGGTCATTTTATAATTTGTCTCATAATCAAACCTTTTTCTAAAGTAACTAACTTTAACTAAGTTACTTTAACTAAATTAACTAACTAAAAACTAAAAAAATCAGGTATGGGGTACCTCAGAACTTTTCCTCATCACATCGGATTCGCATCATGTATAGTAAATACATGAGTTTCATTCCCAGCGTTTTCCTATCCAGGCACTGACTACGCTCAACGCTGTTTAACTTTTATGATCTGACAAAAATCATAGATATACTTGTTGTATTGAAATGAAACTTAGTGTACCTATGTATCGCGTAAAGGAATACACATGTACCGAATTTTAACTCTAATAGATAATTTTCCTGATTTTTTCACAATTTTTTCAAAAAGTACACAAGGCATTTTATAAAAATTGAACTAATGCTGATAATACAATGAAACTTGGCTCATATGTTAGTCTTACATCGCTACGTGCGTGCCGAATCTCAATCCAATCGCATCATTTTCCCGCTTTTATGATTTTTCGAAATTTTTGTCAAGTAATTATTGCGGGTTAATGACGTCATAAAAAATTATTTTTTGAATACCATAACATCATGTATAGAATAATTTTGTACGAAGTTTCAACTTTCTAGCATAAATACTCTGGGAGCTATAATGATAAGATAGTAGACACACACACACATACAGACAGACAACTTTGCGAAAACTACTCAGGAGGCCTTTAAAACACCTGAAACGGATAATTCCGGTTTTATATCAGTTTCGGATTTTTTCGCAAACACAATACTTTTTAAATACCTACAGTATAAATGAGGAAAAGTAAAAATGCTCTACAGTCTTTACACTTCTAAGTGCATTGTTAAACACGGAGAGCATTCTTTCTAACGAAATAATGTAGAATGAACTTCATGGACTGGAAGGTGGTCGTTCCCAACCATCGTACCTAGTACTCATGAGATTACTCAACTATCGTACCTAGTATTCATGAGATTACCTCAACCTAGTATCGTGCACCTCATGAGATTACTCAACCATCGCACCTAGTACTCATGAGATTACTCAACCATCGTACCTAGTACTCATGAAATTACTCAACCATCGTACCTAGTAACTCATGAGATTACCTAGTCTCATGAGATTACTCAACCCATGAATTACTCAACCTATCGCTAGTACCATGAGTACTCATTACTCAACCACACCTAGTACTCATGAGATTACTCAACTATCGTACCTAGTACTCATGAGATTACTCAACCATCGCACCTAGTACTCATGAGATTTACTGACGATGAACACATAGTGTATCTTACATAACATTATCTACTCCTAAAATTAGATATTTAATAATGTGTTAATTGAGTTTAACCCAAGCAATAATATTTTATGTCTCATTTTAAGTTGTAATAAGTTTATTTTATGAAGAACCGAAAATTCTAGAAAAGTAAAATTTTTAAAGAAATTAATCTTGGCAAATAATGGGATAAACTATAAACTACTTCGCATCGAGAACTACAACTAGAAAACTTTAAGAGTAAATACACTTGAAAAATTATAACTTGAGATAAAAGTTTTTCTTACAAATTTTGACTGAAGTTATAAAAGTTAAAGACAATTATTATAGTTTGATTATAAGGCAAACTTAAGAATTTATGTAATAAGTACATATTGTTAAGATAGAAGCATCAATGCTTCTGGCCTTATTACTGTATTTTCGGTTTGCTTAACAATGAGAAACAATGTGCTGCCAGTTCTTTTTAAAATTACTCCACTCTGACCTTTTTTGTTGAGATCTACAATAGAAGAAGCTGAGCACGAATTAGCATCATTCCAAGTTCCAGGCCTAAAAAATGTTACTCATATTGTACTACTTCGAACCAAATGTTTCCGAAAATATACCTTAAATTATGAAGGAAAAGCATAGTCTGCCTATCCAGAGTGGAGCTCTTCAAACAAATTCGCTCGCTCAAAATATTAGAAAAACGCACAAATTCCAGTTTACTTGCAACAAGTGGTTCCCTGTAGGTCGTGTGCAAAACATGAAAAGAACATTTTTTAAAGCTGATACACTTTCCTATAAAACGAGTGTTTTTCGTCAAAATCGGAAAACTACAACTAAAGTTATGACATTTTTTAAATGGCCAACAAAATGCACAAAAATTCAATATTATTATTCAAAGAAATTCGCTAACTTTGCATAAATTAACAATTTTTTGTGTACTTCCACTTTAAAGCACTTTTTACTTTTAAGTGAGAGGTGGTTGTGAGAACTGCAGTCAGGCTGCAATTGAAAAGCTTACTTTCAGTCATTGTAATTCCTCTGTGCTTGCTTAAAAACATGGAAGTCAATTATCTCTTTTGACTGAGGTTAAAAATGCACTGTTTAAATAGATACTAAGTCATTTGGGAGTTGCGGATAGTGAGCAGAAAAACTCGTATATCTGTCAGTCGATGAAAATTAAACTAATGGTGATGACGACTTGAAAATTGGCTCATTCTTTGGTCTTATACTAGACAGCATCATGTAAAATTTAAAGTCAACCTGTTGGATTTTTGCGTTTTACGATTTTTTTATTTAATGAAGGAATTTAAAAAATATTTTTCGGTCAAGACAACTAGACCTTAGTGAAAATTTAGGTCTTCTGGTGGTGACCACGTCAATGTAGATGATGAATCCGACGTTTCGCTTCCACTGTGGGAGGCATCTTCAGGTATGTAGGACAACATGGAATGCTCTACAAAACTGAACATTCCATGATGTCCTATGTCCCTGGAGATGCCTACCACAGTGGAAGCGAAATGTCGGATTCTTCATCTACATTGACGCGGTCACCACCGAAAGACCTAAATCTTTATGACAATAACCGCAGAAGCCTACGCAGTTTATTAACTAGACCTTAAGATTGATTTTATAATAAGTTTCATTTTTCTGCCAATACCCTTTTAGTAGCTTTGATGATAACAAACATCTTGGCCGTTATGGATTCGTTAAAACAACTAAAACGGATTATTCAGGTGAACCACCATTTCAATGATTTCTAGTGCGCATTTCCTACATGCCTAATTTATAAATAAGGAAAAGGAAAATCTGAGCCAATTAGAAAACCATTTCTGTAACAAAACCATCTCCCATAGTTTTTGATACAAATCATCTTTGTACTTTAAGCATGTACAAAATATATTAATAAATAAGTTGCTATAATATACTGACAGTAATTATAATATAATTCTTCATACAAAACATATCAACCTTATTGACACTTCTTCAAACTAAGCAATGTAATAAATAAGTTCATATAATATACTGACGTAATGATATATAATTCTTTATACAAAACATATCATAACCTTATTGACACTTCTTCGAACGTTGTATAACTTTAAGCAATGTACAAAATATATTAATAAATAAGTTCATATAATATACTGACAGTAATGATAATATAATTCTTTATACAAAACATATCATAACCTTATTGACACTTCTTCGAACGTTGTATAACTTTAAGCAATGTACAAAATTTATTTATAAATAAGTTGCTATAAATACTGACAGTAATTATATAATTCTTGTTACAAAATATATAATAACCTTATTGACACTTCTTCGAACGTTGTATAACTTTAAGCAATGTACAAAATATATTAATAAATAAGTTCATATAATATACTGACAGTAATTATAATTAATTCTTTACAAAACATATCATAACCTTATTGACACTTCTTCGAACGTTGTATAACTTAAGCAATGTACAAAATATATTAATAAATAAGTTCATATAATATACTGACAGTAATTTATAATAATTCTCATACAAAACATATCATAACCTTATTGACACTTCTTCGAACGTTGTATAACTTTAAGCAATGTACAAAATTTATTTATAAATAAGTTGCTATAATATACTGACAGTAATTATAATATAATTCTTATAACAAAATATATCATAACCTTATTGACACTTCTTCGAACGTTGTATAACTTTAAGCAATGTACAAAATTTATTTATAAATAAGTTGCTATAATATACTGACAGTAATTATATAATTCTTGTTACAAAATATATAATAACCTTATTGACACTTCTTCGAACGTTGTATAACTTTAAGCAATGTACAAAATATATTAATAAATAAGTTCATATATATACTGACAGTAATTATAATATAATTCTTCATACAAAACATATCATAACCTTATTGACACTTCTTCGAACGTTGTATAACTTTAAGCAATGTACAAAATATATTAATAAATAAGTTCATATAATATACTGACAGTAATTATAATATAATTCTTCATACAAAACATATCATAACCTTATTGACACTTCTTCGAACGTTGTATAACTTTAAGCAATGTACAAAATATATTAATAAATAAGTTCATATAATATACTGACAGTAATGATAGTATAATTCTTCATACAAAACATATCATAACCTTATTGACACTTCTTCGAACGTTGTATAATTTTAAGCATGTACAAATTATATTAATAAATAAGTTGCTATAATATACTGACAGTAATTATAATATAATTCTTCATACAAAACATATCATAACCTTATTGACACTTCTTCGAAGGTTGTATAACTTTAAGCAATGTACAAAATATATTAATAAATAAGTTCATATAATATACTGACAGTAATTATAATATAATTCTTCATACAAAACATATCATAACCTTATTGACACTTCTTCGAACGTTGTATAACTTTAAGCAATGTACAAAATTTATTTATAAATAAGTTGCTATAATATACTGACAGTAATATAATATAATTCTTATAACAAAATATATCATAACCTTATTGACACTTCTTCGAACGTTGTATAACTTTAAGCAATGTAAAATTTATTTATAAAAAGTTGCTATATAATATACTGACAGTAATTATATAATTCTTGTTACAAAATATATAATAACCTTATTGACACTTCTTCGAACGTTGTATAACTTTAAGCAATGTACAAAATATATTAATAAATAAGTTCATATAATATACTGACAGTAATTATAATATAATTCTCATACAAAACATATCAATAACCTTATTGACACTTCTTCGAACGTTGTATAACTTTAAGCAATGTACAAAAATATTAATAAATAAGTTCATATATACTGACAGTAATTATAATATAATTCTTCATACAAAACATATCATAACCTTATTGACACTTCTTCGAACGTTGTATAACTTTAAGCAATGTACAAAATATATTAATAAATAAGTTCATATAATATACTGACAGTAATGATAGTATAATTCTTCATACAAAACATATCATAACCTTATTGACACTTCTTCGAACGTTGTATAACTTTAAGCAATGTACAAAATTTATTTATAAATAAGTTGCTATAATATACTGACAGTAATTATATAATTCTTGTTACAAAATATATAATAACCTTATTGACACTTCTTCGAACGTTGTATAACTTTAAGCAATGTACAAAATATTAATAAATAAGTTCATATAATATACTGACAGTAATTATAATATAATTCTTCATACAAAACATATCATACCTTATTGACACTTCTTCGAACGTTGTATAACTTTAAGCAATGTACAAAATTTATTTATAAATAAGTTGCTATAATATACTGACAGTAATTATAATATAATTCTTATAACAAAATATATCATAACCTTATTGACACTTCTTCGAACGTTGTATAACTTTAAGCAATGTACAAAATATATTTATAATAAATAAGTTCATATAGTATACTGACAGTAATTATAATATAATTCAAATTAAATAAGTTTAAAGGCTATTATTTCCGGAATATTTCCTTTCCACTGAAGCAAAGCAATATGTAATAACTATTATGACGTAGAAAAGTAGATATCATGAATTTAATGCTTAAAGAATTAAAACTCCTGCCAACCATTAAAACATTTCTGACATGAAACTGTTGAAATCTAGGTGCTTAAGATAACAATGTGTGACATTATTTTAACTATAAGTTTCTTGCAGAATAAAACTAATTTAAATTGTTCTGATTTTTATGAATTAAAAATGTATCTTTTAATAAAGCCAACTGGGGGAAATATAGAAAATTTAATGTTAATGTGTGCTATAAAAAATAAGAAAAAAAAAGTTTTTTATTTTAACAATATTATTTTGTATAAATGAAAAATTCGGGTACAGGGTACCTCTAAGCTTTTCCTCAGCACATCGGATTCGCTACGCTCATCCTCCTTGCTTCGGACTCGTTTCCCTCGTCCTCAGAATACACAACTTGCAAAATTTATACGTTTGTTCTTTGTAGCACTGGAAAGTTTATAGAACTCCATCTCAGGCTTGATCAAGGGGACTTTAGTTCTATAAAATGTTTTGAACGATTTATTCAATTTAATATATTTCGCCTATCATTGTAGGCATCTTCAGAAACTATACCAACAAGCTACATTAATAATAAAAGTTTATTAATGTAGCTTGTTGATATAGTTTCTGAAGATGCCTACAATGATAGGCGAAAATATATTAAATTGAATAAATCGTTTCAAAACTTTTTATAGAACTGAAGTCCCCTTGTTCAAGCCTGAAAATGTATACGGCAGCATGTCTTTGGACTCGCTTTGCTCGTCCTCAGATATTAAATGCATCTGTTTCATTCTCAGCGGTCACCCATACAACAATGACAACGCTCAATGCTGCTTAACTTTAATGATCTAAAAAAAATAATAGATATACTTGTCATACTAAAACGAAACTTAGTGTACTTATTTTTTATGTAATGGTATACACTTTTAACAAATTTCAACTTAATTAGAGTATACCTCGATTGTATATTTTTGTCAATAAAGAACTTGATTAAAAAAAACTTTTTTTTATAAAACGTATACAAGTCATTCGATATGAATTGAACTAATGCTGATAATGAGATGAAACTTAGCACATATGTTAGTCTTACACATGGCTACTTACGTGGCCAAGTCTAATTCGATCGCATCATTTTGCCCCGTTTTATGATTTTTCTAAATTTCTGCTGAGTCATTTTTGCGAGGTAATGACGTCATAATTATTTTCCGAATAGCACAACTACAGTAGTAGTCTAATTTTTGTACAAAATTATGAGTCTCTAGCATAAGGACACTAGGAGCTACGATGATAACAGACACACACACATACAGACAGACAACTTTGCGAAACTATACTCAGGATGCCTTAAAAACGTCTAAAACGGATAAATCCGGTGACATCCCGGTTTTGTATTTTTTGCAAATACAATACTTTTCCTATATACCTACGGTATTAATAAGGAAAAGTAAAAAGTGTTAATTAAACGTCAAAATAAGTTAACATAAAAAGTAAATGAAAGTAAAAGAAGAAGTCAGCAGTTAAAATATAATATCACGGTCTTTTTATAAGTATGAAAGGATTAAATTTATTTTGATTACATAATTTTTATCTCTGAGAGTTAAAAGCAAAGAGCAAAATGAGTGCCTTTTGGTGGTATTATAATAAACCTTGTATTGTAGTATTATGACCAGTCTATTTTTCACTTGAAGTGTATTGAAGCTGGCTTAGTCCCTATTCACATATTTCCAAGAATAATCTGTTAATAAAAAGCTGGAACAGTTAAAGAGTCGAGAGAAAAATTATGATCCTATTTGAAAAAGGATTTTGAGCTTAAACAATGACTGCGTCATTGTCATATAAATTGTTTGAAAATGTTAAAATTGAGTTTGTTTGGTAGCTTAGAAAAAGTGGTTCTTCTTGATTTGACTCCTAATATTTAATTAGCTTATCTTCAAATTAAAAAGCCCTCGTTATTTACTCTCTGGCAATTTGGGAACAGTATGTTGTAACATTATGTACTGCTGAAGCATGAGCAACATACTTTACCGTCATGACATTAACACAGAGAGACATTGTTGCCATATTAACAGAGAGAGACATTGTTGCCATATTAACACGGAGAGACATTGTTGCCATATTAAAACGGAGAGACATTGTTGCCATATTAACACGGAGAGACGCTGTTGCCATACTAACACGGAGAGAGTTGTTGCCATATTGTTGTCATATTAACACAGAGAGACATTGTTAACACGGAGGGAACCGAGTACCGTACACTCGGGAGGTCTTGAATTCAAGGCCGGCCAACCCAGCCAAGGTTTTACGTGGTTTCCTTGGCTACTAATACGCAAATGTGGGTGGATCTAGTTTAATCTGAGACAAAGTCTGGATCCACGTTTCCGTTGTCTCCAGCTCACGAAAAAGTTAATGATCTGCGGGCTGGGGGAGATGAAGGTCGGAAAGATATACTTGAGTCAGTGAAAGTGATGACGGCGACACGAGTAACGTAAGTGACTAGGAACAAAGTGCTCGGTTCTTGAAGACAGACGTCTCCTAATGGCACTGCGGAGCTTTGACTTTCAGGTCAGGGCTAAAGAATGAGTTTGCACACGCTGACATCTGGGTGCTAGAGTTCTTTGTCGGGTGGCGCTGGACTGGCCAGAGCGGTGAGCCTAGCTAGAGTCTGGTGATGCTAGAGGAGCTGATGAGATTGGTGAGACTGAAAGGACGAGGTCAAGTGAGACTAATGTGATCAGAGGAGCTAGTAAGACTAGATAAAACAAGCACACAGTGAACTAGTAGTCGGCGCTAGCCAGAGCGGTCAGCCTAGCCCAGAGTCTAGCTGGTCTAGATGAACTAGGCGCACTGTGAACTAGTCGCAGACACTAGCCAGAGCAGTGAGTTTGGATAGAGTCTGGTTGGGCTGGATGAACTAGACACACTGTGAACCAGTTACATGTGATTGTTACACAGTTACACACTTCCTAGATGATTGGATGTGTACAAACTCAGGGGTTAATGTTGAGTGCGATTTGAGTGAGGGGAAAACGCTAAATGACCCTACGGGTTAAAGCGTAAAAAAAATAAAAAAATAAAAAAAAAACACGGAGAAAAATGTGCCATATTACACGCAAGAAATTGTTGCCATATTAACACGGAGACACATTGTTGCCATATTAACACGGAGAGAAATTGTTGCCATATTAACACGGAGACATATTGTTGCCATATTAACACGGAGAGAAATTGTTGCCATATTAACACGGATAGACATTGTTGCCATATTAACACGGAGACACATTGTTGCCATATTAACACGGAGACACATTGTTGCCATATTGTTGCTTTACCTGAGAAAATACAAAACAAAACACATTGACCACTATTCTGCTCAATGACACGAAATTTATGTTCCTGGATTATTGACTTATGTAGACGATTCTTGCTCTTAGAGAGGTCTGTCTTCTTAGAGTTTCTCGATGAGTTAATTGTTTAACTAAAAGTCACCTGTTACTGAAATATAAGTAACGATTTGAGCTGACCGCCTAATCCGCTGAATCGATATCAAAACGTAAACCGTGAAGAAGCTTTTTTCCAGTCTGTTCGCACAGGGTCTGGTGATTTCATTATATCTCCAGACTTTATTCTAATGTTATCTAAGAATAAGATGTATTGGTACTGTACTTTTGAGTTTACATAATTTAATCATTTCTTTATTAATTTTTATAACACGAATACCTACAAATAATTCTGGCGCAAAGGTCTACATGTCGTTTAATTTTCCTGTGGAATGCGTGTTTCCGTGTTTAAAAATCCATGTCTTGCTTAAGGTTCCGGTTAATGCTTTACAACTTGAACAGTTACTTAATTATCAAACACTGCTAGTTACTCATTTTTTCTAAATTTTTTCAAAGGGAATGCATATAATTATCCAGTCAGTTATACAAAACTAAGCCTCTAATATTTTCAGTGCACACCATTACTTGAGCTGTTGCGTGTTAAGCAAAAAATGTGCTCATCCATACACTTATTCATACGTACAGAAGACAAATGTTTGTTCGGCTCTTGGGATCAGTCGTTACTGAAACGTAGACATTAAATAGAAAAAGTGGGTGTTAGGATTTAGCTAAAATAATTCTTCCTCCTTTTAAGAAGGTAGGGAAGCAATAAAATAAAAGATGATGAATGCGTTTTTACCAACCACAGTCGAAACATTGTATATAATTTTTCATTATAACTAACGGTTATGATTAATTAAAAGGAAAGTAATATCTGTAAAGGAGGGATAAAAAGAGAAGAACGTTAACAATCTGGGGGGCGGGGGAGGCCTATTCAGAGTGGAGGGTTTTTTTGAAAAATGAACACCAGAAAATGCCCCTATTTTTAATTTATTAAAGTCCCTAGGCTCCTTTTTCTGAGGATAATAGAGCAACCAAGGCTCCGTGGAAATCTAAACTTAAAATTGAGAATTACAAAAGTAAAAAAAGAGATTTTTCTGTTATTTGTTAAATCTCACAGGTGTATTTTACTTTTTAAAGAGTATTCTGCTATTGAAGAAATAATACCTGGAAACATCACTTTTATTTTCGAATATAATTGGAATTTCTTTCCTAAATTGACCTTGGATTGTCAAACTCATAATTTTATTGTTTCGTTTTGACTTGATTCCTGTACTGGACTTCGGCACCGAAGGCCTGGGGTTCACGGCCCGGGCTATGCTCTCAGTTTTAATTAATAGGATTTGATGTAAAAAGATTTCGCTAACTTTAGCTTTACTTTGAGCATTGTAGATGTGACCCACTCGAGGTGGTTCCCGCAGGGTGATTGCCCTGAAGGGCCGAAAGGCCCTAAAACGGACATTATTATTATTATTATTATATTTGACTTGATTATGCTTCGAAACATGTTCCGTTACATACGTAAATTAATGTTCCGAAAAAATTATATTTTAAACCAAAAACCACAGTCAACATTTTTATGAGAATCTCCAATATATTCAATGAACAAATTATTAAGGTAAAATACTTTCAGAATGTTTTTTAACAAAGAGTATAAAGTAAGCTTCTATGCATAATATTGATATTGAAGCATGAAAATGCAGTAAACAGCATTTACAGTGCGAGTTACCCAGACTATACATAAAAATGCAATTCTTGTTATGAAAAGTTGTGAAGTGAGTTGTGTAAAAGAAATTTGTAAGACCATAAATAAGAGTTTTCTTGCGAGCGTTGGTGATGTGAAATACAAAGCCATCAATGATGTTTCAAATAATTTATTATCTTGGGTATCTGGACACTAGCTTCGGCATGCGATCAAAGTAAGTGCCTTTCCACCTAAAGGAATTATACTATCTAAAGATAATCATTTAAATTTATATTTGCAAAAGACAAATATTATCCGAGAAAATCATTAGTGTTTTGACGTTGATTTTGTGGTATAGACTCTCCATGATGTTAAATAACAATATACAGTAGAATTTAAAAAAAAATATATATAGTCAACCACAATAGGATAAAAAAAAAATATATTTGACTGGTTTCGACTTTACGTCATCATCAGAGCTGTTTACAGACTGAGTATTTTGGGTAGCAAGTAGGAGGAGGGAGCAGAGGAAGGAGTTACTGTGGGTGTGGTTAGGGGAACTGGTGGGGGATGGTTACCTGTGTCTGAAGAAATCTAGAGAACCATGTATAATAGTAAAAGGAACAAAAAAAATACTTAAAATTAATAATAAACTAACTAACTATACAATAAAATCTAAAAAAAGCGACTCAAAGGTTGTTATGCTTACGTATCTAATCATAACATAGAGAAGTCGAACATATGTAACTAATTTACAGATAAACTTTACTTATTACTAAACAATTACACTTAGATAACTAATTTGCAAGAAAATTGTACTTAAACAACTAGTAGACTATAATAGAGGCTAAATCTAGGAAAAGAGTAAATGCTAATGTTTTATCATTCGAAAAAATTAATTAATTGTTTTTTTATGAGCTTACAATTTATTATTATGAGCTTACATTTATTACATTTATACATTTATATGAACCGTTTTTATCTATTTATATATTTATATATTATCTATTTATATTTTATCTATAAACCTCACAATTCATCCTTAATAATGTGAGTTGAACTCTTTTATGAAACGCACGTTGAGTTTGTGCCATTAATAGAGCAATTCGACCCTAATTTTAAACATTAAATAAGTTAGAACTACGACCGAAACTTTTAACAAAACCTTCCTCTCCGTAACTTTTCCTATTGACTTTCTCAAACTATAAATTTACAAAAAAAAATATCCCACAACTACAAAATTTTACCGAAGTTTGTATCAAGATATAAAAAGGTCCACGAGGTTACAATTAAATTAGAGGGTTTTTAGTTTTTTGTTATGACTTTAGATATTATTTACCTTTTTTTTGTTCAAAGAGGGAATAAGTTTTAATTAACAAGTTTTAACTTTGGCGTTCTTCCGAGCAAACTATGCAAATTTAATTAATTTATGAAAACATTTGTTAAAAACTGTAAAAAGTCTTTTTTTTAAAAAAAAATAATAACATTATTTATGCATGTAGTAAATACGCGAAGTATTAACTCCTTAAACTGTATTCATTATTTTAATATTCTTGCTTAAAAATGTATTATATATTTTTACTTAATCTTGCGCAATTAGTAGAACAGGTTTTGCGAAGTTTTAAATAATTGAAATTTTATTTTGGGAATCTGTTTGGACGAATTTGGGGCTACCCCTAAAAAGTCCCACAACTTTGCATCTCCGGCATCTAACGTGTCCCGTTTTTCTACAGGACACGTAGAATACGATTTACGTATAGTATTACGTATAATATCTCCTTGCACGCTTCATGCCAGGCAAGAAAAACATTCTCTAATTGAGTGAGTTTAGTCTGATATAAGTTGGCTGAGTGAGTTCAGACACAGTCGGTGCCCTGATAAGTAAAACTTAAGAAACAGAATGGGTCATGGACATGATAATATGTTGAGCCATCAATAAGGTGCGGTTGAATATCTAGAACGTTGGATCACCAACAAAGTTTTTTCATATTTTTTTTCAAAATTTTCAGTAATTAGCCGTATCTGTGACAAATGAAGCCTATTTCCGTAATCTGCACGCTCTTTTGGTTAATCTCAAAGAGTATTTACATTCACTCAACGATTTATTTTTAATCTAACTTGGTACATACATAACTACTGTTAGACGTCAATATTTTGTGTTATTAATAATATTGACGTTCTAACAGTAGTTATGTGTGTACCAGTTAGATTAAAAATTAATCGTTGAGTGAATGTAAATACTCTTTGAGATTCACCAAAAGAGCGTGCAGATTACGGAAATTTATAACAAATCCGGCTAATTACTGAAAATGTTGAAAAAAAAATATAAAAAAAGTTTGTTGGTGATCCAACGTTCTAGATATTCGACCGTGTCTTATAGTGACGAATATGGGTCAGTACACAAGCGTCGAAAGCCCTTCCGTCGAAAGGCCATTCGTCGAAAAAAATGGAACTTATCGTCGAAAGGGCCTTCCGTCGAAAAACCATTCCGTCGAAAAGCCATTCCGTCGAATTTATATTTTTTCGACGGAATGGGCTTGACTTTTAAAATAAACCATTCCTCGAAAGCCCGTCGAAAGACCATTCCGTCGAAAGGCCCTCCGTCGAAACTATTCCGTCGAAAAGCCATTCCGTCGAATTTATATTTTTCGACGGAATGGTCTGACTTTTTAGTTTTAAACCGTTCCGTCGAAAATATATTAATTTCGACGGACGGGCTTTTCGACGGAATGGCTTGGACCATACCGTCGAAAGGCCTTTCGTCGAAAGGACCATTCCGTCGAAAATCCTATATTATCGGATTACTTTTTAGGTTACATGTGAGTATGATGGTTTGCATACTTAGGCCCGTATTCAGAATGATCAAAAATTTTCAAAAAAAAATCTCTCCTAGGTTCTTCCTAGGTTGTTCCTAGGTTGCTCCTAGCTTTTTCCTAGCTTCTTCCTAGCTTTAGTGTCCATTTTAGAACATTTTTAACCGTCCCTAGGGCTAGGAAGAGATCTCTCCTAGGTTTCTCCTAGCCTTTTCCTAACTTTGCACCTTAAATTCTAGGAAAAGGCTAGGAAAAAGCTAGGAACAACCTAGGAAGATCCAAGGTAAGTAGAGAGGTACCTTAAATCGTCCCTAGATTGTCTCTAGTCATTTTTTGTTGTATTTTAATAATTGTTTTTGAGCTTAAAATCCGTTTTGGGTAAACAAGAGTGGTTCAGGGCGAAAAATTTGGTTTTCACCCCCTTATAAATTTTGGGGGTGCTGACCCCAAAAAGTCAATTTTTTTTTATTGCTCCAAACAACTTATTTTGACCTGAAACGTATTTCGAGCTAATAAAAACAATTTTTTGGTCGGCTCCCCCTTATACATTTTGGGGGTGCTGCCCCCAAAAAGTCTAATTTTTTTTATTGCTCCAAACAACTTCTTTTGACCTGAAACGGATTTTGAGGCAATAAAAAAATTTTTTTTGGTCAGCTCCCCTTATAAATTTTGGGGTGTTGCCCCAAAAAAATCAAAAATTTGTTTTATTGCTCCAAACAAATTCTATTGACCTGAAACGGATTTTGAGCCATTACATTTTTTTTTTGGTTGGCTCCCCCTTATAAATTTTGGGGGTGTTGCCCCCAAAAAAATCAAAAATTTGTTTTATTGCTCCAAACAACTTCTTTTGACCTGAAACGGATTTTGCGCCAGTAAAAAATGTTTTTTTGGACGTGTCCCCTAATAAATTTTGGGGTACCACCCCGGGAAAATTACAAAAAAATTACCGGAATTTCATTTTATTAGTATCAAATTTAGAATATGACGCAAAGGTTTGCTCCAATATAATCTAAAGTTACTGTAAAAAATCACATATTGGTAATATGATGACCATACATACCAGACGATTAACAACATAATAATTGGGTATTCAAACTTCCAGTTGTCAACTTAGTGGGGTTGTAACGAATTTTATCGCTATAGCTCCATACGAAGCTGAGTTAATCAAAGTGATGTATTGGTGAAATGCACCAGTGCAGGGTGAAATGCACCACCCTGTATTCTTCTTCATGAGCACTATGTTAATCGTCGCGAAAGTGTGACGTCACAAAATACATATTGGCTCATATCAAAACAAAATGAAACAAAGGATCCTATTATTTATTTTTTGTGATCCTAAAGTGACCAATAGCATTGCTTTATTATGTAAACAAAGAAACGTTCTGCAACAAAACGTAACTTCCGTGACGTATTTATATTTGATATGGTCGATTATATACCCGAAGCAAATTTTTTACATTCCATTTACATTTTTTAATTTTTGTTAAGCTATAACAAATGTTTTTCCCTAAGCAATAGGCTTATGAATATTATAAAAAATACACACAGTTCACGACGTAAGAAAATCGTGATCTCTACGTCACAACGTATGAACTCAGAGATGTTTAATGCTGATTTGATTAGAAAGATCAGCTAAGTAACAATATAACGGGGATAGTAAGCATTGTTTTACATTATGTTGGGTAGAGTAAAACATTTATACTTATTGATGTATCTCCCATTAAAATGTGGGATTCAAAACTCTGCCTTAAAGTGGTAGTGTTGTATATTCCCATCTAGAATGAAGTAGAGCGTTAACTGTTTTGAAAATCCCCGTTTTGAGCGACCGCCTTCTTGATTGCTAACCTTGCAATAAATGCTATCAAATATTATAAATGGAAAGTATCATAAACTTGATGAAACCTTATAGAAAGTAAATTAAAATATACTAGTGCTGAGTATATTTTATTGAGTATATAATAATTACTGGAAAGGTCTAAAACTAAACTAAATATTACGGGCAAATTGGGCTAACTTATAGAAGTAAAACAAGACTGAAAGTATATTATACATTTTGTTTGTTTTGTGTAGTTTTAAACTGTTCACCAATATCAACCGCTTTTAAAAACGCCTAAAAACGAACTAATTGCTACGTAACTTAATTTGACTTTACGTGAATATGACTTTATAGATCAGTGTGAAAATGGAATAGTACCAACTGTGTAGGGTTATACAACCCGTATAATATGATGATTTATTTATGTCAAATATAATAATTTCTCCTATAAACTTACAATTCAAAATGGGCACCCATACACTCTTACGAAAGTTTAACTGTTTTATTATCACTAACTATGTTATTGTAAAAACATTTAAATAGTCATTAATGACATATTAATGATTTCTTCATAAGTGAAATAAAATGCCAAATCATTCTCTAGTTTCAAACCTTTCACTGGGTCAAGGTCACGCACTTTCACATTAGATATACTTTAAAATAACGGCAACTAATAAATAATTTGTTGTCATTACAAATTTACGTATTTTAAGGGAGTTTATTCTGTGCCAGGTTTGTTTACACTTCATTTGTTTATTTTTGTAGAATATCTCAATATTATTAGTTTTACAGTTCTCTACTAGGTAGCGCTAGTTGTCAAAAAAAATGTCTGTTTACGTAAAATTGAGGTTCAAATTATTGTAAGGATAAATAAAAAATTAAGTTATAATTAACTCTAATGTAAGTTTTTATTCTATTTTTGTTATATTAACGTTTTAGCACGATAAATTTACGTTAAATCATTCTTAGGGTTTGATTTTTTAAAAGCTAGGAGAAGGCTAGGAAGAAGCTAGGAAGAAGCTAGGAAGAAGCTAGGAACAACCTAGGAACAACCTAGGAGAGATTTCAAAAACTGATTCTGGATACGCTAGGCCTAGGAGAAAGCTAGGAACAACCTAGAGAAGGCTAGAACACCTGGAGAGATTTTTTAAAATGATTCTGAATACGGGCCTTAAAATCTAAAGGCGTCTTTTAATAAAAGATTTTTTAAAACTGAAAATCAAGCTTATAAGTTAAGTCATAACATGGGTGGGTGAGGGGAAATTAGCGTGCTATATTTCGTGTACGTTTAGAGCAAATATATATATATATATATATATATATATTTATATAATAATCGCCCACACACCAACCACCCACACATTATATATATATATATATATATATATTTATGTATATATTTTATATACATGGGGTGGGTGAGGGAAATTAGGTGCATATATTCGTTGTACGTTTAGAGCAACAATATTATATATAATATATATATATATATATATATATAATATATATATATATATATATATATATATATATATTTATAGATATATATATTTATCACTACACACACACACACATTATATATATATATATTATTATATATATATATATATATATATATATATATATATTATATATATTTCTCAATTTACAAAGATCATTTCCTTGGTAATTCACTAATATATAAACAGGAGTGAAACTATTTTTGATTACATTAACTTTTTTTAATCTTTAGGCGCCAAACATGGTCAAATCAATACATTATTAATTAGTTATTGCCATTTGGCGGCAAAGATCCATTTGTTAGCAGATCTTATTAAAAAAAGATTTATGTTAAACTTTATTTTGAAAGTAAACCGTAAATACTTTAAGACATTGTAGCGCCTTACGTCTGTGGGGTATGCAATTAACAATACAATACTGTATAGCTGGCTAACTTTTCTATAAGACTATATTCTGCAGGCGTTGTTAATTTCGACGGAACGGTCTGTCGTGGGTAGAGACGAGCCACTCCGTCGAAAAGCCCAATCGTCGAAAGCCATTCCGTCGAAAATTAATATTTTCGACGGAACGGCCTACTTTACGTTTTGAACCGTTCCGTCGAAAATATATTATTCGACGGACGGCTTTTCGACGGAATGCTTGACCAACCGTCGGAAAAACCCAATCGTCGAATGTTGGACAAAAGAGGCTTTTCGACGGAATGGTTTTCGACGGATGTGGTCCAAGTTTTCATTTGAAACCGTTCCGTCGAAAACAATTCTTTTTCGACGGACGGGCTTTTCGACGGAAAAGGCCTGAACCACTCCGTCGAAAAACCCTTCCGTCGAATTTCGACGGAAGGGACTTTCGACGGAATGGTCATTCGACGGAAAGGACCTGACCCACGAATATCCAATGATGGAATAGTTCCCAGATATAATAATATTTTGATAGTAACATTCCTAGCAGTCTCTCACACAATTATATAGTGTTAACATATAATCTTAGAATAATACTAGTATAGAAGGAGCATAGGACTGTAAACACAATGTAAATCCACTGATAGCACGAAAGCTGGTTGACTGGTGGTCTTAAGTAGAGTGTCGCTATCTCTAAGGAAACGCGACTCAATTCAAAGATATAAGTTCTGTTATTTCATGAACTAGTGGCCTAGTTAAGTGGAAATATATCCCAGAGATAGCCCCTTGGGCTGGAGGGTTTTATGAACGCTTAATTTCTAATATTAAAAATTATCTGTGAAGGACAGTAGGTTGCGTTAAACTTTCTCTCAGTGAGTTAGAGACTGTCCTTACAGAAGTTGAAAATGTTGACAACTCTCGTCCTCTAACCTATATTGGAAACATTGACAGCGAACAGGCGCTACACCAGTCCAGTTTTTAACTCCTGAATCCTGACCTTCAAGATAGAGAAGTTGATATAGAAGATAGAGAGCTACCTACTTTGTGTCATGGAAATGTACGCGATATCTGGCTTCGACATCAAGCTTTGTTAGACAGTTTTTGGAAAACGTGGTCTGACGTTTCTGCCAAGCTTGCGGGAAAGATATCAATTTTTATGTCAAATAAGGACTAATTCGGTCTTGGAATCCCAAACTTGGAGATGTCGTAGAAATCAAGGATTCTACTCCAAGAAGCCGCTGGAAGCTCGGGAGAATCGTGGAACATCTTCAAGCTCGCGATGGTGCCGTGAAGACGGCAAAGGTGAAACTGGCTAATGGAACAGTTCTCCACCGATCTACAGCTCATCTTTATCTTCTAGAGCTACAAGCAACTCAAAAGGAGTTACAGTCATCGGAGGATTAATTGATTGAGAACTCAAAATCATCTTCTGCTAGACCTCAATGCAGAGCAGCAGCTGAGGCTAAAGGTAAAATTAAGGCCTGGGCTGATCGAGTAGCAGCCTTTAATATCATTTAAGCTTACCCAGCTTAATTGCCTGCCCTGGGAGTGTCGCGATCTCTAAGGAAACGCGATTTAATTATTTTATTGTTGTCATGTTGATGTTTTGATTTTGTATAAAATAGAGATTTTGAGGTCAATCTTGGATAGAGCACCGAACTGTTTTGTTATTAACTTTAGTCCAAGACATAGGGGTACCACCCTAACAACAAAACATTATTTTATAAATATCTACTAATAAAAAAGATCGATAAAATCGAAAGTAACAAATAAAATAACTTAAAAATCTTGCTATATACTTATTAAAATCGATCTTAGCAAAAGGGTAGGGGAATACGAGAATCTACATTTAGTTGACGAAGACTACTTTTAACATAATTTTAGTTAAAACCGTCAAAATACAATATAAAATGCTTAACAAATTGTAATGCATCGATATTTATTTTAGTATTTTATGAATAATCGATCATTATTAATAAAATAACATAATAACTCAGCAACCGGAAGTATTGCCTACTTTGTTACAAGAAAATAGTATATTGTTATGGTGATAGCATTACTTAAGACCACCAGTGAAATGACTTCGTTGTTATCAGTTTGCTCCTTCTCTACAGTATTATTCTAAGCATATAATATAATCATATCGAATGATACATCATATTTTCTGATGTACAAATAATAAATTTTGAGTTACAACTGAAATTATATATTGATTAAATTCACAAAAATATGTCTTTATTATAATTATATTTATTTTCTAAACTATTATACAGTTCCATTTTAACTTTTTACTTATTCAGAAGTATGATAGTTTTGAATTCTATTATGAATCTATTATAATATTCAAAGTATTAATAATTTCCCACTTAGTTTCGATTCTATTATGCTATTATTGCTTTAGTTATTTTCTTATTGTTGTGGGTTTTCATATTTCTCTATTTTATCGCGCCTTTTATTCGTATTATTCTCGTCACTAAGTTTGTTATGAGATAATTTAAGTTTAAGTTAAAAATATATTAAAAATGCATTAAGTTGTTAAAATAGCTTTTTATCTGAAAAAACTATTTTGTCTTCTTTATTATAACTATGCTTTTTATAATAATCTTATATTTTTACTTTCTCTTGCCCTTATAACCGTTTTAAAAAGAAGTGTTAACTCGTCCAAAATTGTCTTCACCAAGATTGCATTTGCATTATTAAAATTGTTTCCTTAGTAGACTTCTTTCTTGATGTTAAAAACCAGCTGAGATTTCCAGGACCTTATGTTTTAGGATCCCGGTGTTGTCATGGTTACCGCGTGCGTCTGCCACCAAGACAGTCCGCGTTCGATCCCAGTCAGGATCACTTGGATTTTTATACGAAAGATGGAAATCCTTTCAAGTGCCACCTTAAGAAAGAGACGTTGAGCCGGTGGTCCGGTACCAATATTCGAACCCGGGAACCCAAGCTTAAAGATAAAAAGAGTTTTATTGATTTCAGCTCCCCAGAAAACATCGATAACAACAACTTTCTCGAAAAATTTATGTACGGACCATTATTTTGGTTTTATGTTATTTTTTACGGGATTACTTAGAGTGGTCGTATTGACTTAGGATCGAGTTCATTCGATTTAGCGCTTCGATTATAAATTTAAGGTTGGTATTTTGCCGCGCAAAAGGTCCTTTTTGAATTTTTTCGAATTTTTCAAAGAACATGTGTTAAAATTAGCATGAACTGAGCTCCAAATGTGTGCAAAAAATTCCGTGCTGTGTAGTGTATAAAGCGTTTTTTTCATAGGAAATTCACTTACAGAAGTAAAATTTTAAAATGTTGCCTGTCTTAGTTGATGTATCTAGAATAAATTTTAAATAATTAAACTTTAAATAAAATGTAAAATAATTTGAAAAAAATCGTTTGGAAAATTTGCATTATCAGGAGTTTGATCGAAGTTAAGGGGGGGGGGATTTTGTAGCTTACAGAAGAAAGACTATCTTAAGCTGAATCTCGGTCCCTTCGTCGTCTTAGAGATCTGATACCCCTTTCTTTTTTGTCTCGGCAATCTTTTCTTATCTAAGTCACAAAATTGACGAGGATGTTATGGATGATTTAGCTTGATGACGTCATGTGGTGATTCTTTGAAATATTAGCTAGTGCGTAAAAATCTCTTCTACTAAATTTTTCTACATTTTATAAATTTTTACTGTCCCTAATGACATTTAATGATGTCCCAATCTTAGTGGGAGATAAGTCTATATTAGATTTTTACTTTTCCTCATTTATATCATAGGTATATAGGAAAGGCATTGTTTGCAAAAATCCGAAACCGGGATGTCACCATATTTGTCCGTTTCAAGTGTTTTTAAGACCTCTTGAGTGGTTTTCACAAAGTTGACTGTCTGTATGTGTGTCTGTTCTCATCGTAACTTCTATACTGTATTTATGCTAGAGAGTTAAACTCTGTACAAAAATCAGGCTACCGGTGTATTTGTGCTATTCAAAAAATATTATGTATGATGTCATTAACCTGCAACCTGACATCTTTTAATTTTTTTTAATAGCATTCATCACCAATAGTTATAGTTGGTAACTATCATAGTTATAGTTGTCTTTACCAATAGTTATAGTTGGTAACTATCATAGTTATAGTTGTAATCACCAATAGTTACAGTTGGTAACTATCATAGTTATAGTTGTGATCACCAATAGTTATAGTCGGTAACTATCATAGTTATAGTTGTGATCACCAATAGTTATAGTTGGTAACTATCATAGTTATAGTTGGATCACCAATAGTTATAGTTGGTAACTATCATAGTTATAGTTGTCATCACCAATATAGTTATAGTCGGTAACTATCATAGCTATAGTTGTGATCATTAATAGTTATAGTTGGTAACTATCATAGTTATAGTTGTGATCACCAATAGTTATAGTTAGTAACTATCATACAGTCTATCGTTTAGTTTAAAAATTTGACGGGTCAGTTTAGACACCACTGATTCTTAAGAAAAAAAATCCCTGCAAGAAGCGAGCGGGAAAAAACTATGTAAACAAATCAGGTTATTTTACCCGTATTTTCTTGGCGATGTTTTTTTTACATTTTTTGTGTAGTTTTATTTTAAATTATCATTTTTAAGATTAATTTGAAAGTAGTTTTCAAAACGATGTAAACAGAAGAAGAACCACAAACAAAGTGAACGATTGCTGGGAAGAAGGTTATTTCCCTACAGTGTTTATTGTGGTAGGGATTTTTTTCTCTTTTTAAGTGAGAGGTTGGCAGCGGCTTCTCTGATTGGTCAATCCCCAAAATACTTATGACCTTGGGGATTTTTAAACTAAACGATAGACTGTAGTTATAGTTGTCATCACCAATGTATAACATGGCTAGGAGTTCAAGTGCTCCTTCAAGTTATCTCCTCGTCCATACGTACGTATATGGAAAGCATTTGCGCTAAAATTTAAAAACTCATATTTTGTAAGTTAATTACATTATAAGTATCATGTGTTTTTAAGACCGTCTGAGTGGTTTTCACTACGTTTTCTGTCTGCATGTGTGTCTGTTATCAACAGTAGAAACATGCGTCTCTCCTAGTGAACTTATGTTAGACATTTAAAACTTAAGACAAAAGTCAATCTTTTGGTCTAGTTTTGCAAAACTGGAATATAATTTTTATGTTGTCATACTCCAAGCAATAATTACTCAGCATAAATTTCGAAAATTCATAAAACACGTTAAAATGTTTTTAAAATTTATTTGAAGTCATGTAGCATCTTGTCATGTATAAGACCATATCATGTGGTTAGTTACATATCGTTATCAGCATTAGTTCAATTTATTGAATAACTTATATAAGTGGGTCCCTTTTAGTAATAATTGAGTGTACTAGTATTTGTTTCATTAAGTATATATACGGTGTTTGTTGGATCATAAAAGATATGCAGTATTCAGCAAGGTCAGTGCTTGCATAGGTGACCGCTTGGAGTAAAACAGTGTCTTCTTTCTGAGATGTCTTAATGACATCTCAGAAAGAAGACACTGTTTTACTCCAAGCGGTGAAGGCATTTTGTAGTAAACTGAGTCCGTAGACGAACTGCAACATAAATTAGGTTTATCCATATTCTTTGGTCAAGCAAAGAAAGTAAAAAGTAGTGAGGATAAACGTAGCGAATCCGATTGTTGCAAAGATTTAGAATTTCGCAATGTCGAAAATCCTAATGTCCGTAATGGGTTGTCCAAATAATCTACGCAAACATTCAAATTAGCTACGTCTTAAGCCTTATTATTCGTATTTCGCTCAGACAACTCTCTGTAGCGTGTAGAATTTAGGATTTTCTTTAACAATTATGCAACCCAATTCTAGATTTAATATAAATGTATAAAAATTATTTACTGCAAGTAGAATTTTTCGAATTAGATGCAAAAACTAGTTCTCACATACATCTGAGACGTGAGGCCTTAGCTTTTTAAAGTTCTACAACTTAGGTAGCAGCACTCTTACAGAGTTTGAACATTGTATCACTGGGCTAATTGAGGGGACTACAAAATGAACACCTGGTCAGACCAAATGGGATTTATTTAGACACCAACCCCCTAAAAATAATAATAATTACCCCACCCTAATATAATTCGTATCGCTAAAGCGTTTTCATACCCATACCTATAAATTCGTTTGTAAAATGAAGACGATAAGTTCAGATATATAAATATCAACTATTTATCACGTGATACAAAAATCTAAGATCCCTTACTATAATACCCATTGATGTTAATACCCTCCCTAGGCTTGATGCTTGTTTTACTTGATTAAATTTCTACTGCTCGTCGGTAAATCCTCAGCAATGAAACCTCCCAATCCTCCTGCGATATCCTTTCGTTTCTTCAAAGTAATTGGTGTCCTTTTTTCTATTTTTTAAATTATTGTCAATTGTACATAAAATGTACTTCTTTTTGTTTAAGTAAATTATGGTTTATAGTTCTGCAAAATTATATCTGCTTAATTTAATCTCCTTTTTTCTTAAATCCATTTCATTATTTTATTTTATACTTTGTACTTTTTCTTGTTTTCTGATAAATAGAGAACAACTAAATTAATTGGATGGTTGTGACAGTATAGATGATGGTAATGTTGTAAACTAGAATTGTACAACTCTACAGTAACATTGTTGACCCTTCACATTTATATTCGCACATTAACGTTAGACAAATTTTATTTAATCCTAACGGAATATTTACATTAAAGCCCAAATAACAAAAAAATAATCCAAGAAGAGTAAAACTTATTTGTTGCATATATCAAGTCCGAGTATTGCCGAATTCCATAGGTAGTGTTCACTTTTAATAGATTTGACAAACGTGTCAAAATAAAAAAACATGGTTTAGTAGATTTTAAGTTGCGACATCAGCGTACTCCTAAATTTTGTTTAGATCCTACAACGTCAGCTTATGCTCCATATCTTTTAAATGGGATCAGACTGATTAAGCTTTTGGGACTATCCATACAGATAGTCACAACCTCCCTACCACTAATGACTAAAACCATTTTTTAGGAGAAGGGATGATGGAACAAACCTTAAAGTGAATAGTCTAACAGTTTTTAAATATTAATACTTTTAAACATTAGGATCAAGGATGATAGTAGTCATGGATAAAGTACGCCACGACGCTAGGCCTTTTTGCAAATTAGGAAGGTAAAAATGCAATTTTTTGAAGAGGTTACCCCAAATAAACAAATGTTTTAACTTGAGCCTTATCCCGCAAGGAGATCTAAACGGACATTATCATTATTATTACTATTATTATTTTTATTGGGTTATAATCAGGTCAAGCTAAAATAAAAATACAAAACAATCAAATTGCAATTGTGCACTAACTAGAACAAAAGCTAAGCAGTACAAATGCATAATCTTAAGGAAAACCAAGATTAGTACATTTTTCAGTTTATACGATTCCATTTTACAATTTTCTTTTAAATATGTACATATTGCATGTATTTTTTTACTCAGCCAACAAGTGTATTTATATTTGGATTCTTTTGAATTTTTCTTTTTAGTTTTCTATAATAATGACTCGATCATTTTAATTTATTCCAGTAGTATGAGATCATACTAAACTGTCAACTTAAGGTGTAACATTCTGAGTTTAATAAATTATAAGCCATCAATTTTTTCCTATTCAAAAAGTGATTTAATGAGGCAATCAGTTCTCTTGTAGGCAGGTACTTCTTGTTGGTCGGGATGAGTTGGGCATGTCGTGTCCTGGTACAACAGCCGAGCTATCTCAGCTTTAAGAGCTGTCGTCTGAAAGTAAACAAAGTAACATTATCATTTATAAAGCGCCATAAAATGGGTTTACCTAAATCAAGCTTTATCAGTTTCAAGAGCATCCGTCTGAAACTAAAGACAAGTAGCGTAGTAATATGAGGGGACACGTCAGGGGTTTAAGTACAGGTTGCGAACTATCGCAGGTCTATAAGCTGTATTAAAATGTGAACTCTATAAACATTATTACGTAAAGCTCTATAACATGAGTGCTTTAGATTAGTGTTTCCAGGGTCCAATAAAACATTCTTTGGTTGGGGTAAGGGTAGGTTTATACTATTTGTAAAAGGAAAAGAGCCAGTATTCTAGCTGAAGCACCTTTGTTTAAGACGTAGGAACTCTTGATCATTGATGTATACTTTTTCCGCCTCAAATCTCTTTGTGTTCAAAACAGAACTTATTTTACTCTTTTGACTTAAACCGTCTACTAACGTGGGTACTTACTGGCTATTGTGCAGCTAGTCCCATGAGCAGGTTGTGTTAGGAAGAGGGGGAAACTCCTTTACTAAGTACTAATTACTTTTATATCATTTGATACTACCGAGTTTTGCAAAACATGAATAGTTGACACAATATAATTGTGCGAGAGACACCAAGGAAATGTAACAAGCAAAATGCAATGTTTATGTTCCATCATTCGACATTCGTCATCATTGATGGCTCGACATAATGTCCTGCCCCACTCTGTTTCGTTACGTCTAACTCATCAGGGCGCCGACAGAGCCTGAACTCACTCTGACCTTCAATTAATTCCGAAACAGAGTGGGACATGACATTATGTCGAGCCATCAATGATGACGAATGTCGAATGATGGAACAGTTCCCAGATGTAGCATTGCATTTTGCTTGTTACATTTCCTTGGTGTCTCTCGCACAATTATATTGTGTCAACTAATTACTTTCCATGATTTACATTAGGTGGCAGATATTTAGTCTAGCCAGCGTTCCTGTACAGGAACTTTGTAAAATACCCCTGAACAAGTTTAAACTTTTTGTGAATCAGTAGATTTGTTCAGGGAGTACAGGGGTCTGGAGGACATTCTTTTACTTTTTTAGGTTTGCACTGAGGACCCAAATACATGGTCAAATTCTCTGCATTGATTCCCCGGTTTAAAAAAGTGTAGGAAGGAATTGATTCGCGTTTGCACAAAAAAATATGTATTGTTATCCATCCATGTACTGACCGTGCCCAACATTTCTTGACTACATTGATGCAACGGAAACGGGTTTACAGCTTAACAAAGGAGGTTTAGGGGGGGGGAGGCCCTTTAATATTCATTTTTTACTTAGCAATAAGCCTGATTTATTTAGTAGATAATTTATCTTATAATACCTCTTCTCTCAATTTATCTACTCTTTCCTTTGCCGCGGTAATTTTTTCCATACCATCTTCTCCCTTTGATAAATCTTCGTCTCCTCCGAGTGACAATCTTAAATATCTTTTGTATAATATAAGGAAACAAAATATGATTTGGAAGGTATATAATATAATATTCAATTTTAATAAATCAGATAGAAAATACAATAAAGAATAACAACCATAATTAATATACTACTAAGACAAAGATTTGATAGACGACTACCTTCCTTATTAGACGACTTAATTTATATCCTATTAAATAGAAATAAATTATTTGTTTATAATTAATTAAATTTATTTGAAAAAAATTGCAATAAAGTTATTGCAATAACTTTATTTAGTTATGCAATAACGCGGCGTCGCGACTAAGCGCCGACGCCGCGTGACGGCCAAGAGGCCGAAGATTATCTGTTTTTTTTTACAAAGTTTTAACTCTCTTAATCACACTGTGAGCTCTCATAATAACACACACACACATATATAGACAAACAAATTTGTAAAAACCACTCAGGAAGTCTTAAAAACTTCTAGAACGGATGATTTTGGTGAAATCCAGGTTTCAGATTTTCTTTTCGTATATAAATGAGTAAATAAAATTTAGTAAGATGATTAGATAAATTTATGTTGAGTTTATAGAGTTAACTGGTCTCGAGGCCACTGCCTCCTCAGGCGTCTCATAGGATTTTCAGGAAGGGTATTAGAGGATAGAGTTTGTACAAGAGGATTTGGATGATCGATTAAGGATTCATGAAAGCGTATATACCGGGATATAGCAAGATCTCGGACAAATGTAACATTAAGGTCATTGTTGAGAGTAAGTTTGATACATGAAAAGGAGCATTTGTAATGGTTCGAAGGATTTTAGATTGCAGGACTTGGACACGATTGGAGTTAGAACACTTGGTGCAACCCCACACTTCCAGACCATAGGCCCATGATGGTTTCAATATGACATTATAGATACGAACTTTGTTGCTCAATGTTAGTCTAGACCCGATCTAAAAGACGTGACAGGAACTTGAAATGTCGTGATACGTCAGTCCGTTTTGTATTAGTGCCATTTTAATCGTCTGTCATGGTTAAGGCCAAGATATCAGACACCAGAGGATTGAGGTATGTAAATTTGGTTAAGGGTGACTGGAGGAAAGAAAAAGGTAAAAAAAAGATCCTCTTATCTGAAAATAAATCAAATCTTCTGCTTTAAACATATTTATATATAAATTGCAAAAAACATTAT
Organism: Microvelia longipes; assembly: GCA_018340805.1. Lineage (NCBI taxonomy): Eukaryota > Metazoa > Arthropoda > Insecta > Hemiptera > Veliidae > Microvelia > Microvelia longipes. The sequence goes on along the minus strand of JACMZG010000022.1, from coordinate 44,900,876 downwards.
AAAATATTATAATAAAATAAAGCGCTTCATATATGCTTCAAAGCAATATCAATAAAGTAAAATTTATTCAAAAAAATTACACTCAAGTATATCTAAATGACTTTAAATAATACAAAATCTTTTCACACCTCTTTTTATATAAAAATATATTTTTTTTAACTCCTCTAAACTCGAGGATAATTTGATGCAGTTAAATTTAACGGTGTGTAACCACTTTTAACGCTGTGGTTGAAGTTGGTGTTTTTTTACCGCCTCTCACAGATAGCCTAATCTTTTGGAAATTGTTTTAACTATTTTAATATTTTTATGTAATAAAAAAATCTTTTTAACTCCTTTAAAAAAAAAATGTTTTTTATTATTTTTATGTCACTCGTTAAGTTTTGTTATTGTTCTTGTTTCCAAAGAAGTTTTATTTAATTATTTTTACTAAATTTGGCGAATATCCTTTTTTAAAAAAAATATAAATTTTTTAATATGTCACCTTTTAATTTTGTGTCGGTTTTTTTTAGAGTTAGCTTAGTCTAGTGTTGAAGAGGGAATTGTTTTATTTTTTCCCGGATGGTCTATCTGTGCCAAGGGCTTTTTGTTTTAGTAAGACCCTGATAGTTTGTAGGCTTTCAAAATTATAACCAGTTATATTTCATCATGAATTCTGTGCTCTTGTTTTTATAATAGTTGTGGAATTAAATAAAATAACAATCATATAATAATTTAGGAAGTAGTTGCGGTAATAGAGATATTACTACTTGAGGGGCCCTATAGGTTTGATTTTGCTGACCACCTTTGCTTATAGGTATAATCAAATAATCAGTACAAAATTACAGTAACTTATATAGGAGTAACGTTATAAATACAAATCGAAGCACAAACGGAAGACGACAATAATTGAATTATAATAACACTAAAAACTTTATAGGAACTTCTATTTTAAATTATTAAAGCTTTTGAGGAGGAATAGGTCCAAAATAATAAATAAAACTATTTTTGCCGAGCTTTCGATATAATTTTATCTTTTTCAAGGCTTAGCATAATAAATAATAACAAAAAACAGTTACATGGTTGCTAACAAATAGATTTTTTGACAACAACTAGAGTAACAGACAAATAATTCCGTTAAAAACAAAAAATATAACAATGTTGTTGAGTTACATTAAGTTCTAAACAAAGGTCCACAATTAAAAACTCCATAATTGGGGCAAGGCCCTCATAAATTAAATAAATCTTCAATGCTAAATGTTATTTATTATGATTGCACTTTACCTTAAATCACCCCTCCTTAAATCACCAAAAACCTTAAATCACTCTTGGAGAAAGCTTCAATGAGGTTACACAGAAACCCTTGAGAGCCCCAAAACGATGTTTCAGTCCTTTTAATGTATTGAGATATATATATATACTCCGTCTAGTATATATTTCTATGGGTGCGGTATCAGAATGCAGTTACTTTTAGGTGCTTTACACATAAAAGTAACTGACTTGGTTTTAATAATCCCAACAATAACCCGCCGTAACCTGATACGTTTGCTTATTTCGCCCTCGGCACTTGTATTGCTTGTATTTCTGTTTCTTCTATATCAGAGATGTGTACTAAACTAGCAATGTTTTCCAAAATAAAGATCCTTCGCAGCAAAATGGCCGAGGGAGTCCTGCAATTGTGGCGGGAATTCTTACGCGTGGTCGATATGCTTCATCTACTTCCCTGCACAATAACTAGTACGTTCACACAAACTTCTAGATCCGCGGATCGTATTGGATTCTATCTCTCAATACGGTAATATTAGCTCCTCTTACTGTATTTACGCTAGAGACTTAAAACACAGTAGTTGTGATATTTAGAAAATAATTTTGATTTCGAAAAATAATTTTAATGACGTCATTAACCCGCAATAATTACTAAGTGAAAATTTTGAAAAATCATAAAACGCGGAAAAATTATTCGATTGAATTGAGATTTGCCACGCATGTAACCATTGTATAATATATTGTATAATATGTATACGTCTATACATATTATATGTGGTCCCAATGAGGCAATATCATGCCCAATAGGCCCGCGGCGCAGACGTGAGAGGCGCGGTGATGAATATTGGCTAAATACATAACAATAATCTATTTAAAAATAAATACTAAAACAACGACTGTGTGGACTCGAAGAGGCCATAGCATGCTGCACTGGCCTGCACAGCGGGCCTGTGAGGCGAGGTTAAGAAAATTGTCTAAATTCGAGACAGGACGGCCCCTGGGCCAACACTGCATAAAGGTTACGGCCGAAGGCCCATGCTTATAACCTTAAATAACAATAACCTCTGTTCCAAAAAGATTCTTGCAGCGCTAGCAAGATACAGCGGAAACAAAAGAAGCAGCTTTATTTTGGAAACGTTACTTAGGTTTTTTAATTGAGTCCCTAGTTGTGCCTTTAATATTTTATATGGTAGTTTTAGTATCCTAAAACTTTAATTAATATTATAAATTTTAATAATAATAATCCCAGCTTCCTCTTAAGGCGAACCAAATTGTCGTAACCCGAACAAAAAAGTCGAAAGAAAGGAACTACATGTGGAAACATTGTCTCTAAATGTTAAACAAAAACTATTCCATGATTTAAAACCTAATAATAAAGTTAAATCTCTCGCTCTATATCTCATTCTTGTTTTACTTTATTTAATAAATTTTACTTTATTACTTAATTTTCTGTAGTTAAGATTGTTTTTTAGAGTTCTTGAAAAATAAAATATGACTTTGTTTCGAGCAGTTTATCACAGTTAATGTACCTTTTAAAGACTTAAAAACTTGGGGATTTATAAAGATATAATGAAGCCAAATCCAATATATGTGGGTCAGTTGCACTAAAAATAAAAATTTATGTTGAAATTCAATTGGATTTATGTTGAATTTCATACTGCATATTACATTTATTTATTTATATTGTTTAACGTCGAGAAAAACTTATAATTATAAATTAATATCCTTAATGTCCCATATAACTCACAACTTGAAAATAATGTAAACAATCCCTACCTTGTCGTAATGTATGCGGTAATGTATATTACTTTTTTTGACGACAAAATATAGTTTTCTTTAAAAATGACCGAATTAATGAAATGTTGCTGATTTGCTAACAGTTTGCTGATCTCCGCATATTAGTGATTTTTTTTTAAATACAAACATTTCTTAAAACTAACTAGAGCTCTATTTTGTGCTCCTTTTCCAATTGATCAAAAATCTCTTTTTTTGATATCCAATTTACAATTTTTTATTGGGTCTACGTGACTTGGTTTCTATGCATTGACCTATTACATTAGTAGAATTAATTGCTAAGAATTAATTTTTGGACTGTCTCCAAAGGGTTGCTCACCAAGCACGAATGTGTCTTACAATAGTAGGTATTTGTAGTTCTGGCTCATAGCTCGCGTAGGAGCCCCGAGGTTAACTATGTTTAAATTAAATGAGAACTGATTAGCGTTAAGTTCCAGTTCAAATTTCTTTGGCATTTTCAAAGTATTTGAATCCTACACTTATGTGCCTGTTTTAATCCCACCATCAAGTATCAAACTAAGTCCTACTACGTATTAAAATATGGCATAATACGAATTCTAATAGCGCACTTAAAGGATACTCTAATGTATACTCCGGGTTCAGAGGCTCTGTATAAATATTTAGCAGACTTTCTTTTATTACATCGGTGAATCCTGATTTATCCATGTAGTCATAAAATTCAATCAGCTCGAACGCGCTTTCCTGAAAAAGAAGTTGAGGATTACTATGTTTTAGCAATGGCAATCATGAATCGATGTAAAAATTAAGCATCTTTTACTGTTTGATCTTGCTAGTTATTGTGAAACCATTTTAATACCTTTTTAAGCTTCTTTTAAAAGTTCAAGGCAACAACATTATTGACTTCTCTGTGTGATGAAAACTAATAAGTAGCCCTTAAGTAGCCAAGGCGAGATAAGCAAGCCCCTAAAGTAGGCCTATGAGACCAGTTCACTACGAATCGGCCCACATGATAAAAATTTGCTAAATACACGGCAAAATGTTATGTTATAAATAACACTAAGACATAAGGAACATCTTCTGACGAGGCCAAAAACACGCAAAGCAGTGGCCGCAAAGTGGCATAGTCGAAGGTCCCTAACTTATTCTAGACAGCCAATCTTACAGTACTCCCAATGGGACCACGCCGAACTAAAGCTAGTTCTGGAAGACTAGCTTTGACTTAGGGGCCACTTTGCGACCCCTAAGACAATTGCCATGTTGGCATGTGCTTTGGGGGCACACATGTCAGCATTTGCTAAATACATAGCAATTGCCTTGTAATAAAATTAATAAATAATATAAGACTTTTGAGCTTGCCAAAAGCCCGAGAAGCAATGACCGGCCATCATGTGGTGATGCCAAGAAGGTACGCTCCATGACCAGGATTTGGAAGCGCTCGTTATAAAATCCACTGTCTGTCTTGCTTACTTGCTAAGCATTACTTTAAAATCCTATTCTCAACCAAAAATTATATTCTTACCCATCAGTTCTTCTCTAACTTGTTAACCAAATCCTTTGAAGTAAAAAGAAATGCATTTGTCCGAAAAAACAAAAGAATTTTATTTTTGAATCTCAAAGATATTTCAAAAATTTTATCTTGAGTCAAAATTTAACTTACATTTGCAACTAGAAACCGGACTTTTAGATCTTTGATGTTAAAGGATTTTTTTTTTGTTTTAAATTCTCTTTCATTGGATTTTAAAATAAAAGAGAACCCATTGCCATTTGCGTACCTTCTCTTTTAATATTTTACGAAGACTTGTAATTTAAGCGAATTTGGAATTTATTTCTCCTTTTTAGTTTCCAGTATTATGTTTATTTTATTTCCTTTGTAAATTCTTTGTAAAGGTTGGAAAATAAAGAGAAATAAAATAAATTTTCGCTATGGGAAATTTTATCAAACAATTTTTTCATAAATTTGTTTTTAGCAAATAAATTTATAAAATTTTAATGAAGAGACTTTAGAGAATTTAGAAATAACCTAATATACGTTAGGTTGTCGAGGTCGTAATTAGCAGCCTCCGTTCGAGGTCGTTATGGACGTTAGTTATATATACTGACTTTCAACACTACGGAGGTCTGGGGTTCGCATACCAGGTTATAAGATTATAAGATTATTTTTTAAATAAATTGTGGACTACTTTAGATTACACATTGAGCGTAACGTTTACCACTACCACTTGAGTTGGTTCCCACAGGGGTTATCGTTGATGGGCCGCAAGGCTCTAAAGGGACAATTTATTATTATTTTTTAATATTATGTTTAACTTAAAAAATCAAGTACAGGGTACCTTGGAATCACATCGGATTCGCTACACTAATCCTCCCTACTTAATATCTTGGCTGAACTTCGGTATACGTTACCCCTGTTATCAATAATATATATCGATATATTTTTGTTTAGAGATATGAAGTAGGGAATTATCGATATATGCCTTTTCTTTTACGTTTTACGTTTATGAACATATTTTATTATTTTTTAAATTGTTTTTTTGTTGTTTGTGTTTTTATTTATTTGTTGTAAAATTCGTTTAACTATTTTTATATTTTTTTTTATGTTTTATAATGTTTCATAAGAATAATGATGCTCCACTACATTTTATTTATGTTACGCCGTACTTTTTTAATATTTTTGTGTTTGTTATTTTCAGGTTGGTTAGTTTAACTATAAATTATTAAATACAAATGTTATTGACGATGTAGAGACGGAGAACATAAACATATGAAGACGGGGGTGTAGTTATGGGGGGACACCTGGTAAAGTACGCGCACACTATATATCGAACATGGTTCCTGTATTGAGTGGAGTATATTTTTAAGTCATTTGTAGGGAATAATATTTACTACACATCACATACTTCGCAACACTAAGACAGAAATCTGAATAAACAGTATGCGATATTCCGCCGCATCCCGCAATGTTAACAGACCCCAGACCGTGCTAGGGCGGAGGTCGTCACTTTATGCCTAAGCTCTTAGTCACCGACAGTATTTATTACGATCAGAGAAACAAGTCACGCATGGATGCTCAGAGCTCTTGCGGCTAGAAAAAACATAAATCGTGTCCAGTGTAGATCAAAGAAATTACAGAATCTTAGCATCGCGGATTAATGGTTCAAGCGAAGAATCGGAAATAAACTGAATTTTGTCAAGGAAATGTAGGACGTATCGCCGGTTCCGGAAGTCTTAACCAATATACGAACGAATGACCGCAATCGGATGCCATATTTATATGGCCTCCACGTCGGGCACGACAAAGTACAGTTCCGGCGGAGAAAATTTAACATTTAAAAAAATCGAAGGAACTCGGGCAAATGGAGCGCCGACTACGAAAGAATTCGGACGTTGTTCGGGCCTAGAATAAGACGAACGTAGTGACAAGGTTGACCACTTTTATCTACAAGCACTGAAAAGGTGAACCTCGATCGGGCTGAGGATTATACATCTGGACTCTATCCATTATCTTCTGTGGACTTCAAATTAAGGTATAAGACAGTCTTGAAAAATTTGAAAGCTTATTTCGTTTCTAAGCGGAACATCATCTACGAGCGAACAGTCTTCAACAAACGGAAGCAGAACGACAAATGAAGATGTGTTTCGTACCACTTAAATCACGCCTCTACACGGCTACTCTAAAATAACTGTAGGAATTGGAGCCTTAAGGAAGATTGATTCGGGATCGTGTGTTGGACTTCTAGATAGTGAAGTGGCTGAAGAGCTTCAGATGGACTCCTTCATTAACCCTTGAAAAGCCAAAACTAAAGCAGTATTGGCGGAACAAGTAAAGCAAACAACAAACTATGGTCAGGAGTGAAAGCATCTAAAGATTCTATGGATGTAAACTTACTTCAAAGACATCAACCTAAACGTAATGGTAAAAAGAAATACCGCAAAAACATTAATTCGGTGGTGAAACAGTGTTACCGATGCGGTGGTGACCCCCACTGGGGGTGCCACACCGTGCTGTGAAAGCACGGTGTCTGAAGTGCAACTACATTGGGCACTATAAAAATATGTGCAGATCTAAACATGTTGAGCAGTAGAACAAGAAGAGTCGGACGAAGAAGAGTACTACCTTCAACGGGTCACAGAAGAAGGTTAATAAATCTGAACCGTGGACCATAACACCCCTCATTGGTAAGTCACCAATTACTTTTTAAAGTTGATACGGGGGGCAGATGTCTCAATTTGCCGTGGCATAAATTTGAACAACTCAATATAAATAGCCTTAAACCAACTAAAACAAAATTGTTTGGACCTGGAAGAGTACCGATAGAAGTCCGAGGGAAGGTTACAGTTCCAGTAACTTGGAGAGGTAAACAATCTAGTGAAATCATGTATGTAACCTCTCCAGGTAACTACGAACCATTGTTGGGACGCCCTTCTATTAATTCTATGGGCCTTATATCATGGAATAAGGACCCTGATTTTAAAACTGTTGACTCGTATCTCGTGAAATAATGACCGTAATCTTAATCCCTCATCAAACAGTACAAAGATGTTTTTACTGGGTTGGGTGAAATGAGAGAACCATACAACATTGAAATGTGAAAGACGCCACACCGTATGCTATATCCTGTCCACGAAGAGTGCCGCTGCTCCAGAGACAAAGTTAAAAGGAGTTAGACAGCTCGTGAACAAAGGGGTTATTGCCCGAATAGATAAGCCAACAGACTGGTGTGCTGGTATGGTTCCAGTTCTAAAAACCAAACGGTGAGGTGCGAATAACAGTTGATGCTTCAGGCCTCAACAAAAATGTTAAGAGAGAGAGATACCTTTATGCCAAAGTGCGAAAGAATCGCAGTAGACGTATAGGAGAGGGAGCAACATTTTTTCTATAATTAGATGCTAGTTCAGGGTTTTGGCAGGTGCCACTCACGGAAAATTCAGCCAAATTAACTAGCTTTCTGACACCTTTGGAAGGTTTTACTTTAAAAAGTTACCACATGGGAAATATCTTCAGCTCCAGAACATTATGACGACATACTGATTATATGGTAAAAACAAAAAGGAGCATGATTTAAGACTACACCTTCAGTTATGAAAAAATTGAGCAGTGCTCATATTACTCTGAATAAAAATAAATGCATCATAGGATCGGATCGAGTAAAATTTTAGGACACATTGATGTCTAGTGCAGGCATCTCAATCGATCCTGATCTAAGATAGGGCAGTTCAACAATTCAACCACCATCACAAAGTCTCTGAACACACGTAGCTTCTCTAGGGCTAGTTATGCAACATGCAAATTAAATTTATATATTAAAAATTATCTCTAAGCTACATCAGAGATCTATTAATTAAATGATGGTGGATGTGGGGCCCTGCACAGAACAAAGTGTTTTCGAGGCAACTGAAAAACATTTAACTAAAATTCCTGTCTTGGCACTATTACGAATCCAAACTTAGAAACTAGGGTTACTTCTGGACTTGCTACGTACGGTATAGGTGGCTTTTTTGAGACTATAAAAACCAAAAAACGATGGTGTGCATGGCGACTACAGTAGCAGCTCATCTAGAGTTTACTCAGACACAGAGAGAAGATATGCGCCCTCGTCGAACAAAGAGAGATCTGAGCAGCCTACGCTGGGTATCTGAGAGATTTTCCGACTACTACTCACGGGCATAAAATTATTTAAAGTCGTGGACCATAAGCCATTGTAAGCATCCTAGGTGAAACGAGATCTCGACAAGAGTTAACAACGCGGATCCGAGAGATTCAAAATGGAGACTTTATGAGGCTTCAATTTCAAGTAGTACCGTACAAGGGGGAGAAAACTTCTTTTCTCAGCGAGCCTGCCTTCTCTAAGAGTACAGCTAGACGTGCCAAACAACTTGATTTAAAATTTGAAAAAGATCTAGAAGCAAGTGTACTTCTTGTCTGCAAAAATACTTCATGCTCGGACCAGGTAATAAATGACATTAAAAATGCTCAACCCAAGGACCCTACTTCCTTAGCAATCAAATCTGAAATTGATAAAGGCTGGAGTAGAGAGTCTAAAAACAACCCTCTGACCACATTATATTACAAATTCCGAGCAGACTTAGGCCCGTATTCAGAATCATTTTAAAAAAATCTCTCCTAGGTTGTTCCTAGCCTTCTCCTAGGTTGTTCCTAGCTTTCTCCTAGGCCTAGCGGTATTCATAATCAGTTTTTGAAATCTCTCCTAGGTTGTTCCTAGCTTCTTCCTAGCCTTCTCCTAGCTTTTAAAAAATCAACCCTAGGAATGATTTTACGTAAATTTATTCGTGCTAAAACGTTAATATAACAAAAATAGAATAAACTTACATTAGAGTTAATTATAACTTAATTTTATTAATTATCTTTACAATAATTTGAACCTCAATTTTACGTAAACAGACATTTTTTGACAACTAGCGCTACCTAGTAGAGAACTGTAAAACTAATAATATTGAGATATTCTACAAAAATAAACAAATATTTGTAAACAAACCTGGCACAGAATAAACTCCCTTAAAATACGTAAATTTGTAATGACAACAACTTATTTATAGTTGCCGATTATTTAAACTATATCTAATGTGAAAGTGCGTGACCTTGACCCAGTGAAGGTTTGAAACTAGAGAATGATTTGCATTTTATATTCACTTATGAAGAAATCATTATATGTCATCAATGTACTATTTAAATGTTTTACAATAACATAGTTAGTGATAATAAAAACAGGTTAAACTTTCGTAGAGTATGGGTGCCACATTTTTTAATTGTAAGTTTATAGAAGAAATTATTATATTTGACATAAATAAATCATCATTATAGGTTGTATAAACCCTACAGTTGGTACTTCCATTTTTCACACTGATCTATAAAGTCATATCACGTAAAGTCAAATTAGTTTACGTAGCAATTAGTTCGTTTTAGGCGTTTTAAAAGCGGTTGATATTGTGAACAGTTTAAAAACTACACAAAACAAACAAAATATACTTTTCAGTCTTGTTTACCTTTATAAGTTAGCCAATTTACCCGTAATTATTTAGTTTAGTTTAGAACTTTCCAGTAATAATTATATACTCAATAAAATATACTCAGCACTAGTATTATTTTATTTATTTTCTATAAGGTTTCATCAAGTTTATGATACTTTCCATTATAATATTTGATAGCATTTATTGCAAGGTTAGCAATCAAGAAGGCGGTCGCTCAAACGGGGATTTTCAAAACAGTTAACAGCTCTACTTCATTCTAGATGGGAATATACAACACTACCACGTTAAGGCAGAGTTTTGAATCCCACATTTTAATGGGGAGATACATCAATAAGTATAATGTTTACTCTACCAACATAATGTAAACAATGCTTACTATCCCCGTTATGATTGTTACTTAGCTGATCTTTCTAATCAAATCAGCATTAAACATCTCTGAGTTCATAAGTTGTGAACGTAGAGATCACGATTTTCTTTACGTCGTGAACTGTGTGTATTTTTTATAGTATTCATAAGCCTATTGCTTAGGGAAAAACATTTGTTATAGCTTAACAAAAAATTAAAAAATGTAAATGGAATGTAAAAACTTTGCTTCGGGTATATAATCGACCATATCAAATATAAATACGTCACGGAAGTTACGTTTTGTTGCAGAACGTTTCTTTGTTTACATAATAAAGCAATGCTATTGGTCATTTTAGGATCACAAAAAATAAATAATAGGATCCTTTGTTTCATTTTGTTTTGATATGAGCCAATACGTATTTTGTGACGTTACACTTTCGCGACGATTAACATAGTGCTCATGAAGAAGATATACAGGGTAGTGCATTTCACCCTGCACTGGTGCATTTCACCAATACATCACTTTGATTAACTCAGCTTCGTATGGAGCTATCGCGATAAAATTCGTTACAACCCCACTAAGTTGACAACTGGAAGTTTGAATACCCAATTATTATGTTGTTAATCGTCTGGTATGTATGGTCATCATATTACCAATATGTGATTTTTTACAGTAACTTTAGATTATATTGGAGCAAACCTTTGCGTCATATTCTGAACATTTGATACTAATAAAATGAAATTCCGGTAATTTTTTTGTAATTTTCCCGGGGGTGGTACCCTCAAAATTTATAAGGGGACCGTCCAAAAAAAACATTTTTTACTGGCGCAATATCCGTTTCAGGTCAAAAGAAGTTGTTTGGAGCAATAAAACAAATTTTTGATTTTTTTGGGGGCAACACCCCCCAAAATTTAAAAGGGGGAGCCAACCAAAAAAAATTTTAATGGCTCAAAATCCGTTTCAGGTCAATAGAATTTGTTTGGAGCAATAAAAAAAATTTTTGATTTTTTTGGGGCAGCACCCCCAAAATTTATAAGGGGTAACCGACCAACAAAATTTTTTTATTGCCTCAAAATCCGTTTCAGGTCAAAGAAGTTGTTTGGAGCAATAAAACAAATTTTTGATTTTTTTGGGGGCAACACCCCCAAAATTTAAAAGGGGGAGCCAACCAAAAAAAATTTTTAATGGCTCAAAATCCGTTTCAGGTCAATAGAATTTGTTTGGAGCAATAAAAAAAATTTTTGATTTTTTTGGGGCAGCACCCCCAAAATTTATAAGGGGTAACCGACCAAAAAAATTTTTTATTGCCTCAAAATCCGTTTCAGGTCAAAAGAAGTTGTTTGGAGCAATAAAAAAAATTTTTGATTTTTTTGGGGGCACCCCCCAAAATGTATAAGGGGGAGCCGACCAAAAAAATTGTTTTTATTAGCTCGAAATCCGTTTAGGTCAAAGAAGTTGTTTGGAGCAATAAAAAAAATTTGACTTTGGGGTCAGCACCCCCAAAATTTATAAGGGGGTGACAACCAAAATTTTTCGCCCTGAACCACTCTTGTTTACCCAAAACGGATTTTAAGCTCAAAAACAATTATTAAAATAGAACAAAAAATGACTAAAGACAATCTAGGGACGATTTAAGGTACCTCTCTACCTACCTTGGATCTTCCTAGGTTGTTCCTAGCTTTTTCCTAGAATTTAAGGTGCAAAGTTAGGAAAAGGCTAGGAGAAACCTAGGAGAGATCTCTTCCTAGCCCTAGGGACGGTTAAAAATGTTCTAAAATGGACACTAAAGCTAGGAAGAAGCTAGGAAAAAGCTAGGAACAACCTAGGAACAACCTAGGAAGAACCTAGGAGAGATTTTTTTTTAAACTTTTGATCATTCTGAATACGGGCCTTAGCCTTTCACAATGGGGTGCTCCTATACAATAACAGATTGTTTATACCTATCGCTCTGAGGAAAGAGATGCTCAACAAAATTCATGAAGGTCATCTAGGAGTAGAGAAGTGTAAACGAAGAGCTCGTTTATCTGTATGGTGGCCAGACCTAAACCAAGAGATAACCAGTTTCATAGCCAAGTACCATATTTGTTTAGAGCACCGTCAAAATCCAACAGAGCCTCTTAGACAAACCGCTTTACCGGATGGGCCATGGCAAGACATCGCTGCTGACTTAGCGTACCTGAAAGGCAAGTACTATCTTATTATTCAAGATTACTACTCAAGATTTCCAGAGGTAATTAAACTCTCATCTATCTCAGCCCAAGAAGTTATTGACGGGTGTAAGTCTGTATTCTCTAGGAACGGTATACCTATCTCTTTTAGAGCAGACGCAGGCTCACAATTTACAAGTTACGAATTCAAAAATTTTGCCGCTACTTGGGGGTTTAAACTCATTGTATGCAGTCCTAAGCATTCACGTAGCAACGGCCTTGCCGAGTCTGCTGTTAAAAGTGTCAAGCTTATCCTAAAGAAATCTGAAGATCCATCACTAGGACTTCTAGCGTACAGAGCATCACCACTGGAATCAGGACTAAGCCCAGCCGAACTGCTTATGGGTAGAAAAATACGCACCACTTTACCACTCATTAACACTGATAAGAAACTGAACTTAAAACAGTTTCGGAAAAAGGAGAAAATTCTGAAGGAAAGGCAGAAAAGAAATTTTGACTCTCGACACAAATGTAGAATTCTGCCTACCCTGAGGAAAGGAGAGAAAGTCTTTGTTAAAGATCTGAAGAAATACGGTAGTGTAGTTAAGTCAAGAGAAGAACCACGTTCTTATCAAGTCAACTTAAACAACTCAAAGTCTCTGACAAGAAACAGAGAAAACTTGATAGCTCCAAGAAGATCTCTCAGATTTGAACCAGAGGAAACATCGCCACTTTCTACTTCTCCACCAAGAACATCTAAAGCCTCCATTCAGACTCAGACATCTCCTCAAACTTCACCGAAAACGAGTAACACCTCCACCAAGGAAGATGTGCCACTCACCCCTAAGAAAAGTGATTATGTGACTAGAAGTGGACGTGTGGTCATTAAGCCACAACGATTGCAATAGTTCTGTTTTCTGAAACGTAAAAAAGTTTAAAGTTATTTTTTTTTAAAGAAACTTTTTTTTAAGTGAAGTGGTTTAATAATAATTTCATTAGAAGAATACATTATAATTTACTTAAGAGAAGTGATATAATTTAAATTCATTTAGTAATCTGTGAAGGTATATTACTTTTAAAAAGGGGGATGTATTGAGTGGAAGTTGTTTAGTCATTAGGGATATTTTAAAAACAAACTACACATCAAATATTGGCAACACTGAAACTGATAACAGTCGTTATCACTCCGCATGTTCGAAACCGGTAAGTCGTCACTTTAGTCTAATACATCGGCCGTATTTATTACTAATAAACCATTACAGTTACAAGGAGAGTTCCATATATATCGAAATAGGACGTTGATAACAAGGGGTACCGTATACCGAAGATTTACCGGCCCGATCATTATCGCTTAGGTATCATCATATTAGAGCAACGATGCTTCCATCGTCAGTTACCGATACTTCCGTCGTCAGTTACCGGAATTAGTTACCTCGTACGACGGAAGCGGATAAGGGTCCTCTTCCTCACTAATACTCTCGTAGCATCGATCTATTTTCACTCTTCTCTTTCTATCCGTCTTCACCTTCTTCTGATTCGATTCTTGCTTTATAAACTTCATCAGTCTTCTTATGTTACTCCTTACTTCCTCTTTAGTCTTCGTATTTGAATATAAGTAATTATTCAAGACCATCGCGACTTTTTCTTGGCAGAACTTCCAATTAATAAATTAAAGAATATAATCCAGCTAAATGAAAAGTAATTTTAGATAAAATTCTAGAAATTGATCTAAATTTTAAATCCATATTTAATTATTTGATAACTTTGACATAATTAAATGTCAGCAAGATTTAATGATATTCTACGATATGGTATCTGGGAACGATAAATTTATTGTATCACCACTAAAAGGTCTACATTAGCATTACAATGATTTGGCTTAAACTGGTTAAGTTTTATCCGGATACCAATAATTGGAATGCAAGCGCAATATAGTCATATTAAAGAAGTAAGGAGTTGTTATGTTAAGTCACATTAAGTGTCTGAAGTTTTATGGCGACAAATAGATGTAAGCAAGAGATATAGATTGAGGCATTGGTCTCCATGTATTTAAATAATTGATAAGAAGGCACAAATGAGACAGTTCTTTGTTTTAAGGTACTTTTTTTGTTCCATACCTGGGCATGTTCATGTATAGATAACAACCTAAAAAGAAAAACCTAAAATTAGCTAACTGCATGCAATTAAGAAAGGTAAGAAAGAATGTATATTCATGCGGATATACCAATAAAAATAAATTAAATAAATAAGTACACTTATACCGTTAGGATATTCTAACTACGTTATGAGGCGAAGGAATTCAAAGAGAAAAAATGTTACCTAAAATTAAAAAGCATACATTAGAAACAGAAATAAAAAATTAATTTTTAGGAATGACCGTCAACTATAATGGATACATTAAAAATAAAACTTTCTAAGAGTCGCAAAAATCAAAATGCATTTCTATCATGCACTAACTAACACGCACTGTGTTAGTTAGTGCATCTGTTCAATAACTAACACACTGTCTCAAGATTAATATATAACTCTTCAATTAATCCCTAAAAGAATAGACTTATGCAATAATCCCTAAAAAATATACCAAAACAATTAATCCTAAAGAACAGACCAATGCAATTAATCCTAAAATAATAGACCAATGCAATTAATCCTAAAACAATAGACCAATGCAATTAATCCTAAACAATAGACCAATGTAGTTAATCCTAAAACAATAGATCAATGCAATTAATCCTAAAACAATAAACCAATGGAATGAATCCTAAAACATATGAATGCAATGCAATTAATCTAAAACAATAATGCAATTAATCCTAAATCAATAGATCAATGCAATTAAACAGAAATAATTTGACTTTCAAAAAATATTTGGTCGAAATACGTATTTTTAATTTTACATATTTTGCTAAAGAGGTGCAATAAAATGCTTCCTGGTTAGATTTAGAATTCTTCTTATTCTTACTAGTTGCCTTAAATCTATTATAAAAATAAAGAAATTCAAATTAGGAAGAGTGTTCATTAATCACTAAAGACTTTGAAGGCAATATGGTAAATTTAAATGTCCCATTGTTTAGTAATTAAATTAACTTATACCCCTCTCTAAAATTACGAATTCAACTATTTGTCCCAACATATAATTTATCATTCTTTAATACATTATTTATGCCGTTAATATCGAAATAATTTATGTCTAATTTTAATTCATGTATTCGCATCATATATCACTATGAGGGGGAGGAGGTTATTTTGGGTAACATAGGAGTTATTATTCAAAATTTTCAGAAATTCTGTATGGTCT
The DNA here is from genome assembly GCA_018340805.1 of Microvelia longipes. Lineage (NCBI taxonomy): Eukaryota > Metazoa > Arthropoda > Insecta > Hemiptera > Veliidae > Microvelia > Microvelia longipes. Next base: position 44,885,101 of record JACMZG010000022.1, on the reverse strand, counting down.
ACGAGCCCTTAGTTTTTGGTATGTTGTATTATCATTTTAAAACATAGTGTTGGAAAAAGGACCTAGGCTCTATGTTGAAGCTTTCCTATGTTTTCAGTCCCTTAAAGAAAATATTAATGAAAAGCTTCAGAGTATTTTCCTTCTTAAATTTAAGAATTATTATTATGCAAATTAAATTTAGTAAAAGCAAAGTCAAAGATTGTATTTTATCTCTAAAAGTGACATAAAGAATATAAGTTTCCAATTCCAATCTATATTGTAGACTATAATTATAAGAGAGACTAAAGTTAGTCTAAATCCATTTTGGAATGAAGGTCCGCTGGCGGGGTTAAATATAAATATATTCACGGAAAAGATAAAAAACAAATAGCCGAGGTAGATAAATTATTTAACTGCCTAGGTGTGACGAGAGCTCAACAAAAATTCACTTTTGTTTCCCAAGACATAGCCCAGAAAGTAAACCGTAAGCCGAAATACTTTGATCCATATTGTGCATTAAAGTTTATCTAAAAACTAAACAACTTTTTAATAGCTCCTTGTTGCTATAATATTTTATATCTTCAAATTTAAAATTCTATATCAAAAATTTGTTGGTAAATGCACATGGGACTTACCTTACCTACTATGCCCTTCATTATTCAACCTATTATACAACCTTTTCAAAAATGCTGATTTAAATCTCACTCATTATTAATAACATACAATAAAATATTGTATTTTATTGTATGTAAAAAGATCTCAAGGTCCGTAAATTTGAAATAACTAACATTTTATATATATATATATATATATATATTATATATATATATATATATATATATATATATATTATACATATATAATAGGCTTACTTCCTAAGGCAGAAATGTAATTTTTCCACCCTGCTTTATGACATTGAAATAGTTGTTTTAGTCACAAGGAGATGATAAAACTGTTCAAATTCATCTTAATGTTTATTGGAATTACGTAAATTGATTATCTTGTAAAACTTGAAAATGTCATACAAATATAAAATAATAGAGTAAATTCTTTGGGCTGGTGTAATATATAATTTTTTTTTTTTTGAAAACTTTAGTCTTCAATTTAGGACTGCAGTCATCAAAAAATTTTAATTACAAATATATAATTATTAATACTACCTATTCACTTAATTCCATTGGATTCTTTTACATTTACTTAGAATATTTTATGACATTTAGTAATCCTCAAATGAATAAAATTCTTAATTAGTTCGTTGAAACTATCATATTAATAGTTAAATATAGGAACAATGTTAAGATTAAAGTGTTTTATAACTCACACACACTCACTACTGTGTTTGTAGTAGTTAGAGAGGGTTTTAGCAGGGTCGTGATATTTCCCCGGAGCTTTCCTCGCTAACCAGGAAAACCTCACGGTCTTAGTAAGATCTTTCTAATTAAACCCCAAGAAAATAACAAGCACAACTATAGCTACAAGAAAATGTTAACAAATAATTCTTCGAGTCTTAAAGATGACATTAAGTAAAGAGGACAGATATAGATGGGGTGAAATTCATAATGAAACATCATTTTCATTTAGTTAATTTTATAGGGGGTTCTTTACGTTGTAAAGAAAGGTTTGTTGTACACAAAGGTACTTTTCCTTTTTTACTCCCGAAGTACATAATACTTTTTGGCACACTTCTAAATTAGGTGTTCTGGAAGTGTGATAATTAAGATTAGGTTATGAGAATTTCAACTCTAAATTTAATGGTTTAGCAATTAAGAAGAAATTAAAATGGACCAATGCTCCAACAGTCAACAACTGGAGTTGTTGACTGTTTTCCTTTAGTTACACTTTACCGATATTTTTAAATGGTGAGCTTCTTTAATTTATTTTTTCACTGATGCATTATGATTTTCACTTTAGAGCATGGATATCGCACCTGATTTTAAAGTATTGAAATTTTAACTTGTTAAAAGGTATGTAACTACTGTTTGGTTGATAATGCTCTGTGTTTAGAGCGAAACATCGCAATAGATAATTAATATTACCTGGTATCTCATTTTTGCCCAATTTCTGGTGGAAATGATGGAGACTAATGATAAAAATATTGTATTGGATCAATGCTTTTCATAAGACTCCTCAATCTCATTTAAATAAAACTCTTGACTATCTAACACATGTGTGATTTACAGGTACACAGCTGTGCTGCCAGCTGCCATCTTAGATGTCAACCTGTTCATTTACACATCTTACATTCCATCTCTGACCTTTCCAGTCTGAGGGCTAGCAAAGCGAGTTCTAAGTGACGAGGAAGACCACATAGCAAATTCGATATGGTAAGGAAATGTTTTTTTTATTCTGATATTTTTTGCAAATCAACTCGAAACCATGCTATTCTTTGAGATAACAATGTTTTTTCAAACTTATTAAGTTAAAAGACTTACTTTTTTGAAACAAAGTTAAATTTGACGATATAAATCCTGACTTAGTTATCTATTTAAGGGCTTCTAAAATACTTTAATCCCTTTAATGGTCCTGGAGTAGTGTTAAAACGAGTTTCGGTCCGACATTACCTCCGTAATGTATTTTCAACTCTTTTAGAGGTAATGACGGAACATCTCGCCTCCAGCTCTCTTTCTTACCTGTATTTTTCTTAAAGTCTCTCTTATTGCTCCTTCTCTCTTTTTTTTACTCATCCAATCTTTAAAAGTGCTCTCTATTGAGTGTTTCTTACACTTAAAAAAGAGTTGAATTTAGTTTTTTAGTTTTTAGTTTAAGAGTGAAAACTTCTTAATTTTCAACTTCGATTCAGTTATTGGTTTAATCCTGGAATGGATCTCTTTGTTGTTTCAAAATATCCGTCTACGAAGTTTCCAATTTGTAAATAAATAATGAAAAATCGGGTACAGGAAAATTGGAACTTTTCTTCACAACATTTGATTCGCTACGCTCATCCACACTACTTCTATTTGGACTCGCTTCGCTCGTCCTCGGACAGTAAATGCATTCGATTTATTCCCTGTGGCCACTCATCCATGCATTTACCTCACTAGATGTAAGTTGGAATATTCATATCCAGCAACAAGTATCGACGGCAGCTGATTCTTCAGTTTATGCATAGATAATGAAAGTGTAGAAGTTAGTAATTCAGAAGTATAAATGCAACTTAATAAACTGCGTAGGGCGTCCGCGGTTAATGTCATGAAGATTTAGGTCTTCCGGTAGTGACCGCGTCAATGTAGATGAAGAATCCGACGTTTCGCTTCCACTGTGGGAGGCATCTTCAGGGATGTAGGACATCATGGAATGCTCTACAAAACTGAACTGTTCAGTTTTGTAGAGCATTGTGTTTCTATATCCATGATGTCCTACATCCCATAGTGGAAGCGAAACTTCAGATTCTTTATCTACATTGACGCGGTCACCACCGGAAGACCTAAATCTTCAAATGCAACCTAATTACAGTTCAAGTTGCTATTACAAGTTGAAATATTATGAAGTACTAATTATAATTACTTATAAAATTAATGTTAAAACCTGGCCATTCATTTGCGGACCTCCGCCTTTGATATTTTCAGTGAATTTTCAATAGAAAATTGTTCGTATTTTGAAGTTTGTAAAAAAGTGAAAAACCTCTTGTTCAAACTCTAGGAAAGTAGTCAAATTATTTTGATCCTTAGCTACTTAACGCTCGACAGGTTTAGAACACTAATAGCTCTTCATGCTCCTTGCGAGAACCCAATGCTGCCAAAGCAAGTGAAGCTTACCGTCCTGACTAAGATTCGAACCCTGCCCAAAACATGTATCGCTGTTTGAGCCGAGTGATTGTAAAGCGAAACTTTGCAGAGGCATAGCCCACTCTGATGGCTCAATTTAAATATCGCCCCTTATAGTAATTGAAAATAAGTAACTGACTTCAATTCACTATTTTAATTCTTCTGAGAATTTTCAGTTTTCTTTAGAATCGAAACGGTATAATTTTATTGTTTTCACTGAAAATAAATAAACTTCTATAATCCCAGACCCTAAAGTTTTATATAAACTTGTTAAGGAGATAAGAACAAGCAATAATTGTTTGATATTTTATTTATCGATAACAGCTCTCGTTCTACTTATCCGTTTCTTTGGGCTTTGTTTATTCAGGACCAGATATTGGTTTTGTTCGGAAATTTTCTTTATTTATTTTGTGATAATAACATAATATTTTTGCTAACAGTTAACCTGCTAACAAGCGTTATGGATTTCACCATAAAATATGGTAATTTTTTTTACTAGATATTGTTTGGTAAGAAGAATAAAAGTTGTTGTTAAACAAGTGTGGCAACACTGATTCTGATTTTTCTTGAAGAGAGGTGACTTTTATAAAGATTATTAAAGAAAATGTGCTTTTTATGAAGCTAAAACGTGGTCCTTATTAAATTACCCTGAATCTTATACAAGATTTCAATAATAATACTTATTATGTTTTTCTTTTTAAATCAACTAAGGTTACTGCCATAATTTAAAAACATGCTCGCATCTATGTATATTTTGTGACTGTTAGAGGCTGAACAAGAAGTCAAAAATAATTTTATTTTGGATTTTCTAGTATGCGAAGATCTTGCTAGACTTCAATATTGGTCGCTAGACTATTGGATGAATAGTCGCATTTTCTTTGGGAATTCAGGAAAATTGACGAATAAGTACACGTGTTCTTTCGACTATATGAAAAATAAACCAAATCCTTAAGCGAGAAACTAGATAAGAGAGCAAAAAAGCAATTATTCCAAAAGAAATTCACAGGGCTTGTAGACCTTGGCATCAAAATGTTGAACCTGTTGGCCGGGCTCAAGTTTTTTCGTTGGTTTTCTGAATAACTTTAGAATAAAGTTCCAAATTCCTTAAATTCAAATCCTACAAATATTATTCTGTATTTAAAATATTTTACGAACAATTTTGTATGTCAGTAGTTTATTGTTCTACAGCCTCATTTGTATTCATCCTCGGTTCCTGTGTTTTCGAATACAACAAGGAATTATAATACGAATTGAAAAGAAAAACCTGACCTTAAAGTATAAGTTTTCTTATAATTTTCCAAATTATTCTTGCTACCCACGTATTGTAGTTTTGAGGGTATAATGCGACGTTTTAATGAATTAAACTTTTAACAACTTCACTTCTCAAGTAATAGTTATTTAAGCATAAGGGAAGTAATCGCAATGCTATTCCCCCCTGGTTTTTAAATTGGTTATTTGTAAAATCCAGCTAAAATAGTATAAAAACATAAAAGGGTCATTTTCATGATGTAAATTCCTTAAATTCCCTCCAATTATTTTTCTATGCATTAGGACTCATTTTATGACATACTTCCGTAGCAATAGAATTTTAGAAACGTTTACGTCTCAATGAAGGCTTAATATAAGACTACGATTTTATTGTTCCATTGTTTGATATGTATAGCGAATTATCGTCAGAAATCAACGCTTTTGATAACAAGAAAAGATAATGAAAAATTACTTTTTCATAAGAAAAGTGCACATGCATTCATATAAATATCTAAAAAGCTATTCCAGCTACGTTTGTCATTGAGGGCTTATGCACCCAAAAAACTCCAAAAAAATTTAATAAACGTATAAGGATTTAAAAACATTTTGTATAGTTTTTAATTTTTTACAGTGACTCCATTTTTAGGTTAAAAATCTGATTATTTTTTCATATAATTGGACTTGGTTGGTGTGCTTCATTAAAATTAGAGCAACTATTTGAGGTAAAGAGAGCTTACATAAATTGTTCGCGTCCATTCATATATCTCGAGACCTGTGCGAGCCACAGATGTGGTTGAGGCCTCTATCTATTCAGAAAACTTTAAAACATCATTAGATACACTTATTATCGAACAAGTATTTTTTTTAATTTTTTTTATGTTACTATTAAAAGTTTAATGTAACACCATTTCGATACACCAAGTTGTAAATACTAAATTATAATCAGTTCTTCCTCTCATGGATTTGATTAATAAGCTGTAAAATAAGCCTTCCAAGTTACGTCCAAGTTAAATAAGCCGTTTGTGCTGTAGTGAGTTTAAAATAAATAAATACATTCACACACTTATACAGACATCAATATTTTTAGATTTTTGGAATATGTAGGTATTGTAGGTAAAGTGATGTAGAAATTCATACAGTTGGGGTCGGGGCGGGGGGACACAGTGGTCTACTAAAGGCCCGTCTACAATCTTAAGTTAAGTTAGGAAGAATCGAAGAAGTGAAGAATTCCTCAGGAAGAATCGAAGAAGTGAAGAATTTTTCACTTAGAACAAACTATTTTGAAATTCCCGCTCTTTAGACTTAAGAGATCCGTAAACACGTCTACAACCTCTGAGTTGTTAAGTCAAGTTTTAAAGTTACAATTACACATATAGCTGTATTTAGACTACTTTTCTTCCTACCGTCTACACACATTTTATTTATTTACTTATTGTAACAACGAGCAAAGCTCAATAACAATTTTAATACAATTTAAATAAACATAAACACTAATAATCTACTTTTCTTTCTACCGTCAACACACATTTTATTTATTTATTTATGGTAACAACGAGCAGAGCTCAATAACAATTTTAATACAATTTAAATAACCATTGCTTTTTCAATGATCTTTCCTTCCATTTTTTAAAGACTTTTTGCAAATATTTTTTTAATTTACTTCTAAAATCGACCGTGTTTTATTTATTTCAATTAATAAATAAAATCAAAATGGATGAGGTAATTGTTGGGAGCGTTATTTTCCTTATCTCTAGTATGTCTACAGACGTAGGAACCTCATCCATTTCAAAAACTATATAATTCAAAAATAAAAAGAAAAATATATATTATATAAAAAAATATTCAAACAAACAAAACAATCACATATTCAAATAATCACATATTCAAACAACAACAATCAAAACAATCACATCACATCGTTTACAAAATATTGTAATTATTCAAAAGTACATTCTTCTTTAAGTAACTTATAAAAAACCATTCTTATGGTTTTCTTAAGTCAAAAGAGCGGGAAAAAGAATTATTTAAGAAGAAAAAGAGATTTTGAAAAATTCTTCAATTCTTCCTAACTTAACTTAAGATTGTAGACGGGCCTTAACTCCCTGGTTTTAGGTGGTTCGGAAAAAAACAGGGATTAGTTGCATCAACTACCGCACCGAGCGCTAGTTTTCACCTTGTGCTCTTATCACTATTGTTATCAGTTTAAATCGATACTTCTATTTATGTTTATAAAAAATATAAACAAGACAATTTTTATCTTATTAATTGACTTTTTTTCTTTTTTAGTAGCATATAAGATATTTTTTTTTAGAAAATAGGATAACGTATGTTACGAAAGGTGTGTTATATTGAGACAACGAAGACGTAAATTATATTTATAATTTCCCGGTTTGATGTTTGTTTACAAACATTTTTGATGTTTGTCTACAAATCATGGTTATCACGATATCAGGTCTACTTAAAATTAACACAGCGTTTATATTTTTATAAAAGCGTTTATGAAAATTATATCTTTAAAATAATTAATACAATTTTTAACATTGTTAAAGACCCTTTTAAATAATTTTTTTATCTTGGAATTGAAGAAATAATTATTTTATATATGGGGTACTAGGTGAACCGTCCTGCCACTAGCGGAGAAAGGGTGAACTTAGGGCAGGTCCATCTAAAGCAGCTTATTTCGGGAGAGTTAGAACACAGTGTCCAGCGCCCCCACCCCTACTGTATGAATTTCTACATCACTTTATATTGTAGGTGCTGAAACAACAACTTTTGATGAAAAAGTGGGTGTTCTGTTTGTTTAACTCAATGCTTCCTATGACGTTTAATAAAAAAAAATCACTAGAATTATAAACAATTAATATACTGTAAACCACAATAGTATAAACACAGTCTGAGGATGACGTTAAGTCGGAACTGGTCAGTTATAATTATTTATACTTTTGTAGTTGACAATATATTAATTGTTAATTCTTGTTTTGTTTTATGAAACATCATGGTGAGTTTATACCACAAAATATCCGTCAAAACAACTAATGGTTTAATCAATGCTTTCTCCTCTTTTTAGGAGATAAGAAAGCAAAATAATTTAAAAATTAAAAGGGAAATGATTTTTTTTAAAAAACTTTTAGGAAAAATTTAAAAAGAATAAGTACCTAACTTAAACACATAAAAGCAGTTTATCTCTTTGCTCTATTTTTTTGAGAGTATAAAATGGAGCAACTCTCTAAATAAAAAGTTTATTATACATTTTTACCTCTTTCATTATAATTGCTTTAAGTTACTTTTTGTTATTGTCTTTTTCCAAAGTAAATTGCCTTAAGGTAGTTTTTTTACTTAGTTTGAAAAAAGACAACAATATCTGAAGAGTCATTTTAAGAGACAGATTTTTTTCTGTTTGACTGTTTATTTTTACTTCACAATAGCAAGTGTATTGGAAAAGTATTGCTTTCAACCAAGGTACACAAATGCGTCTGATTTTCTTTATCCCTAATATTATCCTTAAATTCATCTATGACTCATGCTTTTTAAACTTAGTTCAGAATTGTCTTGGCCCTAAAGTCTTTAAGCGCTTAGCAATTTTTTTTAGGTTTTTTACTCTAACAAAAAAAAAAACATTTTTTCTCTTGAAAAAAAATCCTGTTTTCTGCATGCTCCCCGTTCAACAAAGTACGCCATGCATTTTCAATCTTTATTTAATTTTTATTTTAAAATTAATTGTGTTCTAGAGTTTCTTGGAACATTTGTTTTTTTTTTTATTTTTGTTGATTATCTATAATAAGTTTGCTGAAATCTTTATTAAACTGGATATATACAAAAACCTTCGGAAATATTGTCTTCCAAGAATTATTTTTTTAAAATCTATTGAAGTGGTAAATTTAGTGAATATGGTCCGAAAAGTATCATTAAAAAGTAAATGTTTATTATTTGTTCATTAGGGAGGCCATGATTTTTTTTGTGTTGTCCAAGAGTTAATAAGGCGGCATGAAAACAGAACATGGTCGGACGCCTGCTGGCTTGTCTGGTCACAGTTTATTTCCGATTCTATTAGAATAAACCTTTTGAGGTAGCTTTTTATTTATCATGATCTGTTGTATCCATGGTTACCTTATAGTTTTCCATACTTGGCCCTTGCTTTAATCTGCAGATCACATAGGAGAAATATTCTTTAGTAAGTCTACAGGTGTCGGCTCTATCCCACTCGAGTTGCCGCGCTGATACGTTCCTCTTATTAAAGCCTTACATTTGTTCTGTCCCTAGTTTTCGAATTGAGATTGAAAACGTTGTTCTTAACAAGCAAATCTTTTACTCAGCCTTTTCTGCATAATTGAGAAGATACGGATAAAAATACTTTCATGTCTACAGGAAACTCAGAAATCAGCTGTTGAGAATACTTGCTGATTTATCGACAGTATGGCTGATTTTTCAATTGCTTCTTTAACTTTCGATAAATATAACCATTTTGATTTTAAACTCTTCACTTTAAAACTGAAGAGTTTAAAATAGTAGGTTATGGTTAGCTTAAAATAGGTAATTTTATATTAATTCATGAGATAAAATAAATTTGTAACTGGAAGAGTAGTCACTGAGTTAGAGTTTTTCCGGGCACTGTGAGACAAATTATCACGAAGAACAATTTTCATGTCGTTTGTTGGTGTTGATTACATTCCTTATGTTTTAGATACAGTGTGCCAATTCACCACATGATATCAGCAACCCACAAAAGCCCACATGTTTTTACCCTAGGACCTTTACTATTTCTATTGTTGTGCCTTTAAAAGATTACATCATGTGCGATGATGTAAAAATATTGACTCTAATCCTTTTTACATCAGTCTGGTTATTAGCAAATAAGCTTATATCAGCATATAAATAATATTAGCAATTAGATATTTTTATATTGCGTTCTCATGCAACATTGAACCCGGATTGTAAACTGATTCTATGTTTAAATCTGAATGTAAACCCTTGATCCTTCAAGTCAAGATCATACTGGCCATTTTAAGAGGATCGACATTGTTTTATGGTTAACAACTGAACAAGTTGGACAGTATCAAATGTGTTAGTGACCCTCTTAAAGATGTGTTTCGATTGAAATATCCAATTTCATGAGAAGCCGTCGCAATTATGAAGTTATAGTAACAAATGAAGTTTAGTACTAACGCAGATTATTATAATTACTTAAGAGGTAGAATTTGTAGGTTCTTTCGGTAGAAGTTACCTGAACACCTCTAATTATGAATATAATCAAACAATTAGTTTAAAATGACCATAACGTATATTATAGAACGTTTATAATAAAATAATACAAACAACGACTGCAAAGCTGACAACGATTAATTTAGTATAACCTTTACACACTTTTGGAGAAGGTTACAAATTACTTACACATAACCCCTGGAAACCCCAAAAAGATTTTTAATGCTACTTGACATGAAAATATATTACTAGTGGGGCATTGTATATTGTTTATTTGATAATATTAATAGTTGAAGATACTTAGGTTTTTGGTTACTTTCACGATCTTTTAAAATACAACCCCTCTAGTAATAATACCTTTATGCCACTCTATTGTCTAAGGGTATGCCCATTCTTGCCATATACCTATATCTATGATTGCACTGCCTTACTTAATCTATAAGCATTTACTCAATACAATACAGTATTGCGGTACTAGCCTACCCCTTAGACAATCATCAATCTATGCTCTGAAACTGAGAACTTGGTGTATGCAAATACTTGATAAAGAGCTTGTCGACTTATCAGCACTTTATGTATAAACAACTAAAAAAACATCCGTGCTCTCTAACCATTTTTGTAAAATAGTTTAAATAAAAACAGATTAATTACACAAAAGTCCAATATTTTTTTATATATAATAATTAACTTAGCTTTCGACTAATAATTAGTTATCATCAGAGTTTGACTATATAAATTATAAAATTAAATAAAAAATTACAAACTACTTCATATTGCACCTTGATAATCATACCACGGTGCAATATGAAGTAGTTTGTAAAATTGTTTTTTTTATTTTACATTGTTAAAATCTGATGATGACTAATTTTTAGTCGAAAGCTTAGTTAATTATTATATATTAAAAAAAACATATAGGACTTTTGTGTAATTAATCTGTTTTTATTTATTTTTTATGGGTCCACAAAAAATAAACTATTTAATTTTTAAAATAGTTTACACCGTTAATAATAAATAATTTATTTAAAAGATAAAGACGAATAAATTGAGAAATAATACAGTGAAATGTATCTTTTAGGTTAGAAAATTTGATTCAAGCAATTTCAATTTAAGTTTTAAAAATAGAACTAGCAATTTATTTTATCAAAGTTAGCTTCAGTCTCTATTGGATGGTTATTAAGTTACTATTAATAGATATTAAAATATTTCATAGGTCTCACAGACACATAATTGTCTACAGGTTATCATCCTGTCGCTTGAATAGAACAAAAAAAAATATCCTTTGAAGCTAATAATAAGTTAACCGAAGCAACCTAGCATTTTAACGCTCAGTGATTACGCTGGTTCCGAATGAGAGATTTAAAACAAAATTTATTTTATTGCTCGCAGTTTATTAATATCATTTTGGTATTTAATTGTGGCTTTTGTATTCGCGATTCAAACTTAAAATTGAAGCAGTGTGCTGTTAGGTTGGTAACATTTCTAATAAATGACCTAGAAACCATAGAGATATATTACTAGAAGGGCCCTATTGTTTGAATCTTGAACCATCGAAAAAGTAACCTGACCACATTCGATTCATTCATCATTTTAATCAAATAAACAGAACTTAAAACAGTAAATTATATAGTAGAATGTTTAAAATACAAATCAAAACACAAACAATCTGCAGGAAGCCGAAAACAATTGAATAATTATAAACTTAACTCCCTCTTGGAGGAGGTTTCAATGAGGTTACTCAGAGCCCCTGAGAGCCCCACTAAAAATGTTTCAGGCCTCTCAATGTATTAAGATAGGCTATGCCCTCTCTAGTATATATCTCTATGCTAGAAACGATCCATAAACATAGAGATATATTTTTAAAGGGGCCCTACTGGTTGAATTTTGAAACGTCGGAAAAATAACCTGACCACATTTGGTTATCTAAATAATCAAATAAACTAAACAAAAATACAGTAACTTACATAAATTAGACCATTTATAATACAAATCAAAACACAAACGACGTACGGAAAGCCGAAATCAATTGATTATTTTAACCTTAATTCGCTCTTGGATGAGGTTTTAATAAGGTTACACAGAGCCCCTGAGAGCCCCAAAAAGATGTTTCAGGTCTTTTAGTTATTTACATAGGCTATAGCCCCTCTAGTATAATATATTTCTATGCATAGAGATATTATTACTAGAGAAGAGTTATATTATTGGTTGGGTTTTGAAATATCGAAAAAGTAACCTGTACACCTTCAACTAATAATAATGAAATAAACATTACAAAATTTCACTAAATTATATGGTAAAACGTTTAATACTCTACTCCATGACCTCGTCTTCATAAGCTTATTTTTTCTTCGAAACTTTGCTAAAACACAAAAGAAAACACAAACCATGTGTGACTACCAACAACGATGAATTCAACCCACTTTTAGAAAAGGTTGCAAGTCATCCCGGTTGTTTATATCAAATCCCAGCGTCCTAAAAGGTTATTTCCGGACGCTTGATTGTCCCGTTAACAATAGGTGTCACTTTAATAAATTTATTTAAAATAATCAATCTGCATTTTAAATTACGTCAAATTTTTTTTTATTCAAATTCAGCAAATAAAAGTTTACCGAAAGATAGCTTTTATCAAGAAACTTGTAAAAATATTTCTTTCTTATTGCAATTCTAGGTAGCACCATAAGAACTATACTACGGCTGAGGGGATAGACCTTTATAATCCTTTAAAGAGACCGCGTTTCCGCTTAGGTTTGATGTTAACTGGATTTCGTAGAATTATGTCTAGCGGTCATCTTTGTTATTTTTGATTTTATTATAAATTGAAACTAGAGCCTATAGTCCACATAACTAATATTACTTCTTACTTCTCAGTTTAAATTTCAATACACATAGTTTTTCTTTATTTTTTACCTAATAGTAAAGTAATAGGTAAACCAAGTAGGGAAATTTCTGTTAATAACCTGTGTACAAAAAATTCAGACTTGCGTGATCAGCTGATAGCTAGCTCAAAAAAAACATAGAGATATATACTAGAGAGGGCATAGCGTATCTCAATTCATTAAGAACCCTGATACATCTTTTAGGGGCTCTCAGGGGCTCTGTGTAACCTCATTGAAACCTCTTCTAAGAGTGAATTAAGGTTAAATAAATCAATTGTTTTTGACTTTCTGCACATTGTGTGTGTTTTGATTTGTATTTTTAACGTTCTACTCTATAAGTCACTGTAATTTTGTTCTTTTTATTTGATTATATTGATAATCGAAGGTGGTAAGGTTATTTTTTCAATGTTTCAAAATTCAACCAATAGTTATTAATTAATAGCTATATAATAATTATAGCTATAAATAATTAATAGCTCCTCTAGTAATATATATCTATGAAAAAAAACTAAAATTGTAATTATTGCGCATGCGCCTTTTAGGATATACGTTTTTTTTACTTAATTTTATTGGCAACCCTGATAACATTAGGTAAACATTAGTTGAGTTATACTTTTTATCGTGTTTTCGTACTATGTACGTGAGAGTTTAATGATTTTGTATTAAATTCCGTGAAATAATTGTTACAATAAATTAGTTAAAGAAAAAGAGAAACTATAGTAAAGGTAAACTGCATGTTTTATTAAGATTTTTAATAACATGAAGACGACAATGTACTACCTTAAATATTACTTAATATTATGATTGCTTTTATTATATTCAAAACTTTTTGGTTAAACTTGTTAAATTACTAATTAAAATTAATATTTCAAGGGGGAAAAACAAATATCAATCGTAAAAATGTACTAAGTTAAGAAGTGTACACGAAAAAAAAGTTTAATTAGCCGCTCGTTTAAAGTAATTTAAACAAACCTAGTATTTAAATATTCGTACTTAAACCTCTATTAGATGAGACAAAACGTATTTCTTACTCAAATTATTAACATTTTATACTAAAATGTACAGATAAATGCAATATACAAAAATGTGTTTACATTTATTAGGGTAAACAAAATGGCCGCCCCCATAGGAAAATATTGAATTAAATTGTGATTTCTTTGCATAAAAATAAAGTTACACTAAAAAAAAAAAATATTTCAAAAGTTATTTGATGAAAAACGGTAATATTTAAGTGAAATAATAGTTCGACGAGAAGGTTATCCGTTGAATAAGATCGCCTCTGAAAGCATTGAGATATATACAAGAGGGGGCATAGCCTATATCAATACATTAAGAGGCCTGAAACATATCTTTGGGGCTCTCAGGGTCTCTGTGTAACCTCATTGAATTCTCCTCTAAAAGTGACTAAAGGTTAGTAAATGAAATGTTTTCGTCTCCCCGCACATTGTTTGTGTTTTCATTTGTATTTTAACCGTTCTACTATCTAAGTTATTGTGATTTTGTACTGATTATTTCATTTTATTTCTAAGCGAGGCGGTCAGGTTACTTTTTCGATGTTTTAAAATTTAACCTATGGGCCCTCTAGTAATATATCTCTATGTCATAGCCTATCTCAATCCAATGAGAGGCCAGAAACATCTTTTTGGGGCTCTGTGTAACTTCAATGAAACCTTTTAAGGTTATAATAAATTAATTGTTTTCGTCATCTTGCACATTGTTTGTGTTTTGATTTGTATTTTCAAAGTTCTTTTATATAAGTTACTGTGATTTTGTGCTGATTATTTCATTATATTTAAAATGCAAAGGTTGCCTGGTAATGTTTCCAATATTTAAAAAAAATACTATATGGCCTCTCTAGTATTAATATCTCTATGTATGAAGGTACATACAGCGTATCGGGGGATCGATCTAGAGTCCATCTTTCTAGTTCTAGCGTATCGGACTGGATTCCCTCCGCAA
Source organism: Microvelia longipes (assembly GCA_018340805.1). Lineage (NCBI taxonomy): Eukaryota > Metazoa > Arthropoda > Insecta > Hemiptera > Veliidae > Microvelia > Microvelia longipes. Next base: position 44,870,079 of record JACMZG010000022.1, on the reverse strand, counting down.
GGTTCTTACAGCGTATGTAATCGTACCTAATACGATCCGCTGATCTTGCCACATCAAACATGTGTAGGAAAATTTTATATCAGGTATGGATATTATATTTTGTAATTTCTTTTCAAGTCATTACCTAAGTTGCTTTGCTAACGTTTATTTTTGCTTTAAGTTTATATTTATTAAAATGCATATTTCAATGTCAGTGTTTTTGTTACTTACAATAAAATTCATTGGCTCAAGCCAAATTGAATGCGAATAGGTGATAGAAAAAGTAAACAAAACAACGGATCTGGAAGGTTATAAACTTGTTGACTGTTTAGTTTCTTTAGGAACTGGTTTATTATTTTTTGTTTCGGTTTAAATGTACAGTCATCGTTTAAAAATATATTATTTGATTTTAAATATTTATATTATTTTATAGTTTCTGTTCGGCCCGGGCTTTAGAAACTTCTGCATTAGCATAAATTTAATGTCATATAAACGAAACCACATTAACAACCCTTTATAAACTCTTTTATATTCACAAAATTTAAGCGATTAAAGTAAGTAATAATAAAAAGATTAGCTAAAAACTGAGTGAAATTAGTATTATAGAGCATATTGGCTTATATTTACTGCCGGGCTCGTAGTTGGCATGTAGTCAGGATGGCCGAGCGGTCTAAGGCGCCAGACTCAAGGGTAACCTTGCCTGTAATACAGGTGTTGGGTATTCTGGTCCTCTCTGAGGGCGTGGGTTCGAATCCCACTCCTGACACTATATTTTTATAGCACAGGTTTTAAAACTTTTTGTTTCAAATTCCGAAACTAATACCACGGAGTACTTAGAACTTAATAGTCTCTGCTAATACTTTTGTGTCATTACTTTATTACTTACTACATATGCTTTGCATCAAACAGCCTAGGAAAAGATTAATAAATAACCATTTGTGAAAATTTGAATATGGTATAAAGAAGGAATATAAACTTAATTTTTTACTCTCTAGAGGCTTCCCTACAATATTTAACGGCTTCAACAAAATTTTCATTGGACTTATACCAATGCAACTTAAATATTTTCATGTGTAATTTGAGGTTTTCTATTATCCACTATTTTTCTTGGAAAAAATAACTTATAAGCTCTGCTTGTAACTTGAGGCTAATCCATCCCTGTAGCCCGGAATGAGCCAGGGGAGAAAATTTGTCTTCTACTTGCTATTCCGTCCGTAGCAGCGGACCGAAGTCCGGCTGATAAGAAATTGATAACAACAAGGTGATCAACGTCATATGATGTAAGATTTACCTTAAATTGTTTCTTGAAGTGATTTATTTTAATTCGTTTAAGGGTGATTAAACTCACTAAAGTTACTCTTTCATTAGAAAACCCCTTTTAAGTTGGTTGTCACGAGTTATTATATAAACTGATACAAAGCATATAGTGTTTATTTTATTTATTGTTAATAATTTTACTTTTTTGAATAACTTCAGTTATCACAAAGTCACAAAAATTAATTTTTTATTGCATAAAATTGTTTAAATTAGTTATAACAAGTATTTAAATTAACTGATGAACTGATAAAATAAGATTTTCCAGCCTTTGTGTTACTTTTTAAAGTGTTATTTTTTGTTTATTATTAAATAATATTTCAATCACAGTTTATTGTAAAACCTTGTTTTATATTTTCAATAAAATATGACTAGGTTATCAGTAAATACCAGTTTAAAAACGAACAAGTCTAAGTCTGTAGGGACAAGACCATGAATCAATATTTAAAATCCTGAAATAATAGTTTTATTTATATATGACATTTTGACAATTTCACTACAAAAGTACAAATAGCACAAAAGCACCGATGGTCTTTCTATTAATTTTTAACTTATTTATCACACATAAATAAAGTTTTATTTATTGTTACATAAAAAAGTAACAACTTTGTTACATAAAAAAAGTAACAAAGAAATAAATGGATAATTACTATCTGATCCCAAGCTAAGTTCTATGATAAAAAAGTTGTGATCGCCCTTTGGCTTTCCCGCCATTGGTATTGTCAACCTGACTACTATCTCTTTAAATCGCGTATGACAAAGTAGTATACTGCAGACATTTTTTAATCGCGATTTAAAGAGATAGGGTTGGCAATACCAAATGCGGGAAAACCATAGGGCGATCAAAAATGTTTTATCATAAGTTTAGCATGGGAGCCGATAAAAATTCTTCTTTTATTGTTAGTTAATTTGTGATAAATGAGGTAAAAATAAATAGAGCAACCATCGGTGCTAAAAAAAATCTAATATTTCATAGATAAATACTTCGATTATTCCAGGATTTTAAGTATAGAATCAGGCTCTTATCACTACAGATTTGAATTTGTCCGATTTAGGTCAGAAATAATAAAACCTAAACGGATAATTTAAACAAACATTTTACAAAAAAAGGGAATTTATTGATTTATTAATTATTTTAGTATGTAAATAAAAGTGATTAATAAATTATAGCACTGTTGCGGTGAAAATCAGCTGTGAAAATCAGCTGTAAAAATTAGCGGTGCATCATCGAGTGAGGTCAGCGCATGGATTAGTGTCCTCTTAAAATTAAACGACTAACTCACTCTCAGAGAACGAGCTAAGCGAGTCCGAAAGTCAGTATAAATTTGGTAATTTTTTCTATTCTGAAGTCGAGCGAAGCGGGTTCGAAGTGATGGGGATGAGCGTAGCGAACACACGTGACGAGGAAAACTTCCTATAATCTTTTATTATCGATTATTTAGTAGTAATTTTAAAAACAAATTTAAAAAGTCCGTAATGATTTTATTTTGTGTGCTCAACTCATTTTCCGCTTTACTGAATTATTATTGCCTATCTGTTTGTTTAAATCCGGTTTGATTAAAAGCTAATGGAAAACTTTATTCTGACTGTTTTAATGAAAAGCTAATAACGAAATTTGTCGAGTTTTTTTTTAGAATAAATGAATCCGACTAATTAGTACAATGCAAAGGTTGTATAATTTTCCTTAATATTATATTTTCTTTGATCTCATTTCTAAGCCTATTTTATAATTAGTCTTATTATTTATTTATGAATGATAATTACAACTGCTTCTATGCGAATTTGTTTTTAGCATTAAAAAGTACATAATATGCGTAAATCTATATCCAAAAATTAACCCCCGCAATTATAAATTATGTCCGATTTGATTCGAATTAGGTATACGAATTATTCAGAACAACGAATGGGAAGAATGAAAAACATCGAACTTTGAGAAAGTTATACAGGCCATGATATTGTGGTCATACTAACAATAAAGATACAATAGCGCAAGCTTATTGTGAGAAGAGTTATTTGTACAAGCTGGTGTGATGAAATTTTTTTTTTTTTTTAGAAGATCCAGCAGACATAGAGATAGATCAAGTAATAGATGGTTAGATAGTGTGAAGCATAAGCTCAGATTGCTTGCTTCAAATGGAAAAATCATGTAAGGTTGGGGAAGAATGTTGGCGAAGCAATACAACAACATTGCTACACTGCAATGTGAGTAATTATTCCGAAAGTTCTATCTGTCTGTATTATCTTAGATTCAATGTAATGTAGAGGTCAACGTAATAGGATGCTTAATTGAAACCATAAATAATGCTTGTTTAAAATTTCAAGAAAATCAAATAATTATCTGAGGCTAGAAAAGTGTGATTAATGAGAGAAAGTCGAGAGGTTTTGAAACTGTACGGAACGGCTCGAGTGGAGGACGATAGATGGACAGACGCTATAGAGGCCAAACGGTAATAGGCCGACGTTCAAGGGGCTGGCGCTCTAAGGGCTTACGCTCGAGGGACCGACGCTCGAGAGACCGACGATCTATGAGCCGACAATTGATGCGCCAACGCTTGAAAAGCCGACGGTAGATAGATTGGCGCTCAGGGCCTACGCTCGAGGGACCGACGCTGCATGAGCCAACAGTAAAGGGACCGACGCTTGATTGACCGATGGTAGAGACCTCTACGCTCGTGGGATCGATGCGTGAAACGCCGAGATCCGCGTTATTTTCCTTACCTTATATCGCATATATTTTGAAAAAGTAATCCATACGAGTACTTTGCTCTTAAAACTAAGATTAGTGTACATAGATTATACAATGCTGTCACTTTGATCGTCAGTGAGTATGCTTGTTTTGTTATATATGTTTGTTTGTGCTATATGTTTTGTTATTGTGCTATAATGTTTTGTTATATGTTTTGTTATATGTGCTATAATGTTTTGTTATATGTGCTATAATGTTTTGTTATATGTGCCATAATGTTTTGTTATATGTGCTATAATGTTTTGTGATGTGTGCTTTAATGTTTTGTGATGTGTGCTATAATGTTTTGTGATGTGTGCTATAATGTTTTGTTAAATGTGCTATAATGTTTTGTTATATATGCTATAATGTTTTGTTATATGTGCTATAATGTTTTAAAATATGTGTTTTAATGTTTTGTTATATGTGCTTTAATGTTTTATTATATGTGCTATAATGCTTTGTTATATGTGCTATAGTGTTTTGTTATATGTGCCATATAAATAAAAATAGCTGGAGGTATTGTTAAAATCCTATTGAATAGTTAACTATAATGAACTATGAATGTTTTGTTAAATGCGGTATAATGTTTTTAAGGAACCCTGTAACCGGATTTTATTCTAATTTCTACGTATATTATTAATAGTTTTAGACTACAAACCAAGAAAGTTGCATTTCCGACTGCATGCTTGCGTTTCAAGTTTTTCTATTTAATAATATAATGCTTAATGTTAAAATAATGCTTTGTATGTTAAATAATGCATTGTATTTATTGCATGTTAATATATATATGTAATAATGCATAATATATTATATATTATGTTATATATATATTATATATTTTTACATTATATATATTATATATATAATCATGCATACATGTTTTATGGTTATCTTACTCTCCTTGCCCAAAATATAAATTAATCATGACTTTCCATATCAAAATACAATTCTCATTGTGAATTTATTAGATATACTTAAAGTTCTTTGTTCAGCATAATGTTTCGATATAGAATGCTTTTCAGAAAGAGGCCTCAGGGACAAATTGCTTTCAATTTAATTATTGGTTTGGAGAACCGAATTCAAAATATTACTAACAATAGAAACAGAAGAACTAGAACTGTCAAGCTAAAGGCTAATCAAGAAATTAAGTTAGAAATAGCTGGAGGTTTTGTTAAAATCCTATTGAATAGTTAACTGTTATGAACTATGAACTATTGCCTTTAAAATTCATACAACTTGGTGTCATCGTGAATATTGGACATAACAGGTTGACTTTAGTTTAAAGGTTGACCACGTGACAGGACACTATTCTGTTATATTACAAAGTTTCAATCTAGATACATATTTTAACGATAAGGCTAATTAAATATATATATATATAATATATATATATATTATATATATATATTATTATATATATATATTATATATCCTAATAAGCTTCGTTTTATGATAAAAGTGTTATAAATATTTTTAAACCAAATATTACAAACCACTACCAATAACTGAAGAATTTTTGTCAACGGACTGAAGACTATCGAAGAGACCTAACGATGCGTTTTCCTATTTTGTCTTTAGGGAGGGAAGATATTTTTTATTCCCGTGGGAGTAATTATATGAATATAATATATATGATATAATATAAGGTAAAGTCAACGCTTTGCCTAGGTATTAAACGCATAAGTTAATTCGTCTTTCGTCTTAAGAACTAACTTATTTATTATTCAGGGAATTAAAAACATTTATTACTTCTTCGTTACATAAATTACTAATAATTATCATCGATTTCGGTCACCGTTCTGCATGAGGATTCTTGATAATAAAAGAGACGAAACATTTTATAATCTGGTGTTAAAAAACTTTAATATTATAAGATTAATGTTTTATAACATAGTTTTTTACTTACTTTAATTATCATTTTGATTTGATTGGCCAGCTCCAAAAAAAAGTGTTAGCCTCTTTTTGCCACAACATAAAATGGTGTTTTGCTTAGGGGCCAAAATCTTAAAAAAGTCTGCTTTGACATATTATCTAAGTTGTAGGTTAAATTAACACGACAGGGATTGAAGAATTTCAGGTCTCGTATTGTCTCCCTCGGCTAGGCCTAGGAAGTCAATTTTAGTTATCTCCCTCGGCAAAGCCTCAGGAGCTAACTTGTGTACCTCCCTCGGCTTTACGGCCTCGGGTGATTATTAATTTTTCATCAGCAGCTTCGTCTTATGTGAAAACTTGACCTTAAGCTGTAAAACTTTCTTCTCCCCCTTGCCGCATAAATAACTATTATATACCTATGCCTCGAGAAACGTCCTTAGAAATTACTCTAAATTACGAATTTACCTGATGCAAGTGTTCACATGCTGCTCCGATTTTTCGACTTCTTAGACGACCTCTAGAAAAATGTTTCTTCCTGCTTTCATTAAAATTTGTACTTCTTATTTTACGAGTACATAAAATACGCAAAGTCCGACAAAACATCTTGCGTTGACAAAACATCTTTAGAGCAGATAAATCAAATTCCCAATTGCAATATTCAGTTTCTGTAACTTTTGGAAAAGGCTAAATTAACAGAGACAAACTAATGGAAATCAATTATAAAACGTTTTCACTTAATTATTCATTCAGAATTGATTTCGGCCCGTTTATTTGAGGTTTTATGTGTTACAATGTCCAAGTCACCAGTTTCAATTAATAAGTTAAATAAATAAACATTTTGATTAAGTTTCAGATTGTAAATTATTTGTGGAATACTAAAATTTGTGATTCGGCGCTGAATTTACCTTTTTAAAGTTATGTGTTAAGTTTTCTTATTTAACTAATTAAAGCTTAAATAATAAAGATCTAAGAAGAAAGTTAAATTATCAGCATTATTTCTGATTTTACACTTCGAAATTTATATTTTGATGATGACAAATCATTTATCGACTAATGAAAATTTGTTAATATCTCGGCTACGCAACGAGGAATTGATACAGTATAATAAATAAGTGGCCGCTGATCGGTCTCGGTAAGGCGAGAGGGCCAAGAACGGGCCTCTTTGTCTCTTCCTCAGTTATACCTACGGTATAACTGAGGAAATATTATTTTATTATTCTATGTATATATATATATATATATTTATATATATATATATATATATATATATATATTATATATATATATATATATATTATGTGTATGGAATAGATATTATTATTATATAGGATATTTGTTGTGATTGCAAAAAAGCCTGAAACCGAAATGTCACCTTCATTATTCGTTTCAGGTGTTTTAAAGGCCTCCTGGGTGGTTTTCATAAAGTTGTCTATATGTATGTGTGTGTGTGTGTTTTTCCATCGTAACTCTCAGTGTTTTTTGTGAGAAAGAGTTGAATCATGGTACGAAAATCAATCGTTGGGTTTAATTGTGCATCTGAACAATAATTTTTATTTATGACATCACTAACCGGATAATTTTTCAAAAATTCTTAAAGGTCAAAAAATTATTTTGAAATTTAGCACGCATGTATAGGACCAACAAATATGCCAAGTTACATCTCATTATCAGCATTAGTTCAATTTTTATCGAATGCCTTGGGTACGATATTTAAAAGAGTACGCATAAAGGCATGCAATACGCTTTGTTCTTGGTGAATTCAAATTTCTCAGTTTGATGGATTTTTTTTTCGCTTTGAAGTGTAGCCTATGTCTTCTCATTTTTTTCTCACGAGTATTTTTTTCAATCAGCTATTTAAATGTTTAGAAACTAAACTTTTAATAGTTTCTAACAGTCGCCAAAGCTTCTAAACAGATATGGCTTATTTAGAAGCTGGTTACCTGCCGACAACCTAATACTTAGGGTAGTCTTATCTCTTTTAATGATTCGTTCGCTCTCCCTCTTTAATTTATGTTGAATAATCCAGTTATTACTTTCTTTTAGGAATGATAATTTGATCAACCCTCACAAGAAAAACTTTATGAAAAGCTTGCTTGTGGCTTTGTAGCGATAAAAACAACTTATGTGTCCTAAGCAATCTACGTCCTAGGCTTAGCAAATTTTTTTAAGATGGTTTCTGCGATAGCTTGAAATCCGACAAGAGTAAGCGATTACGTTTTTTTAAGACGTGTTTTTATCAAAATAAAGGAGTAACAAAGTTGTTATTTTACGTTGTGCTGGTTATCTTGACATTTATAGGTCTAGAAGGCTTACGGTCTAATCTCGGATAATACCTAGTTGGCAATGTCAACTAGTTACTGTTGGTTACTCTTTCCTGGTCCTAATGTGGGTGTTTAAACCGAACAAAACCTTAACCGAAAAAAATCCCTTTTAGCTCGACTATAATCTTTAGAATAGCCTTTGTAACTGCTTCGGGATTTAGCTAAAGGTTTATAACAGACAAGCCTTTTTATTGAATTAAAAAAAATCGGATACGGTGTACCTCGGAACTTTTCAAATTACCAGACCGATAGTCTTCTTACTCTAATTAATTACTTTTTACTCCCAAGGGAGTGAAAAGTAACTTTTTCTCCCTTGGGAATAAAATGTGTTTCCTATTATGGGTTATTTTTAGGGGAGTGGTATTCTCTAAATTTATACAGGTGACCGAACAATTTTTCTAATTTTCCCAGGGTTGGCACCCCAAAATTAAAAAGGGAAGCCGACTAAACAATTTTTTTTATTGGTTCAAAATCCGTTTCAGGTCAAAATAAGTTCTTTGAAGCAATAAAAAAAAAAATGATTTTTTTGGGGGCAGCACCCCCGAAATTTATAAGGGGAAGCCGACAAAAAATGTTTTATTGGCTCTAAATCCGTTTCAAGTCAAAAAAAGTTGTTTGGGGCAAAAAAATGTTTTTATTTTTTTTTAGGGGCAACACACCCAAAATTTATAATGGGGGCCCACCCAATAAATTAAAATAAAATACAACAAAACGTGCTAAAATAAATTCAACGTCTGGAGATAAAATCTTGTATGCACCTTGGGAGTTAAATGCTATTTTCCCCCTCGCAATTACCTTCTTCGACTTCGTATCGGGAGTTATTAGACTTAACATTCTCGGCTTTGCCTCGGAAGTTTAACACATAAATCTCTTGGCTTCGCCTCGGGAGTTAAATACTTTGGTTCCCTCGGCTTACGTCTTGGAAACCAACTAACTGCTGAGGGAAGTATAGCATTCTTTACCCTCTTGGTGCATAAATAACTATAATTCAAATAAAAATCCAGATTTATGGTTATTAAAAAAGAAGTTATAAATATTATATGTCGAATACTACATCTGGACATAAAAAAATTATTTCTGAATTTTCTACTCTATGTACGAACATACTAGGAGCTACGAACAGACACATACATTCAGACAGACAACTTTGTAAAAACTACTCAGGAGGTTTTAAAAACATGAAACAGGTAATTTAGGTGATACCGCTGTTTCGTTGTTCCTAGCAATATTGTATTCGTTAACACAACATTTTCCCTTCATATCTAAGGTATAAGTGTGGAAAAGTAAGGATTGAATTATGGACTTATGTAATATTTTGCTAAAGTAACGTCAAAGCAAGAATTATTTAATGTCGTACTGAATATAAAGCTTGTTGTATTACACTTGGTTTCAAGTCTTGTTCTATTTGTATATCATTTGCATTTACAAGCAACCGGATATCGCAACCATTCATCTCCGTAAACCTTGGCAAATCAAGTCTCAACTTTTTGAAATATAATCAATACTAATTTAAACTGTTTTTGGAATAGTTTTGAGGCGTCATAGAGTTTCGCTTCATAGAGTAAGGAAATGAACAATGATAGTTTAAATTTTAGTCTTTATCTGTATTTTGTAATATGTCGAAGGATGTATCGTCTGCAGTGTTGTATTGTAGGTAATTAAAATTTCACAATTATTTGTTAAGTATTAATTAACTCTTTATTGTTTGTTAAATTCAATATTATCTGAACTTTGTTTATTTCTGATTTATCCATTAGCATATATAGGGTTTTTTTAAGAACTGAGATTTATAGTTTTAAACTAAATAGATATCGCTCTGTGCTGAAAGCACTCGGAGTGCTGAAGGAAGTAACATTATTTCCAATGTTTATGTTTATGTAGGTATATTCATGTATATTGTCTCATGTTGTTTCTGTTTTGGCTAACCGACGCTCCCCCAACTACAAATCACTTTAACCTCGTCTAAACACAGAGGAGATGAATATTTTACTAAACCAATTTTCTTATCCCAGTCTCATATATTAAATTTAATCAATTGGAAACTATGGAAATTTTAGTAAAATTGAAATTATACTGGGTGACAAGCTTATGTGATAAGTTTTTGTTATAGGTTTCTAAGGAGGTCGATATTTAGATTATTTTCCTCGTGATTTTCTAGGAGAATCGTTTTAAGCGATATTGTAGTCACAAATAGAAAGAGTTTAAATATACTAATGTAGTTAAGGCATAAACAGTGGCATTGGTTACAGCTATAGTCTTAATGTATGATTTCAACGTACTTTGAGTGTAATGTGTATTAATATATTAACGTATTTAGTATTATGTTGATATTGAGGACATAAAAGTGAACCTATTATTTCATTTCGAATGTTAAAAATAATTATATGTATTTGCGAATTTTTATCTGAAAATTACGTTTATGACGTTGGGACGAAAAAATGGAGAGGGGGAGTAGAGATCGATTCTAATTTTCCTTCATTATTCTAAAATTTTGTGTGTTATAAAGTCTGTGTTATAACAGACTTTAAAGTCTGTAAGTCTTTAAACAACCGTAAAAATCAACAACCGTACAAGGGACTTTTTCTGAACAGGTTGGAGGCCAGCGAAGTCTCCCCGCCACTGAGCGGTTGACCCGAAACAGCCAGAGACCGAAGGCCCCTGTTTTTATAGTTAAGAGAAAAAAACCTTCTGTTGTGATTCACTGTAAGATATTTTTAGCGACGCACTTTATACGTATATATTTTTAATAACACTTTTTTTCTACTTTAGTTTTAACAAAATATAAGTGTGACCCAAGGGAAATAAGTGTGGCTAAAAGTTTTTCCTGGGAAACTTGGCAACTAGGATAACTCCAGTAAAACTTTCCCCGGCAAATTGTTTTTACTCTATTTTTATTAACAATTTGCCAAATATATTAATGCTTGTTCCCATTTTAGCGTGACAAGGAAATTTTCTCTCAACTTAATAACTCTTTAAATTTATTTTCTCTCAAATAGATTCCAGTTTTCTTTTCGCTTAAAACGCTGACACATTGAATTGGTATCATTAATATTATTATTAAAGCTTCAATTATACAATTATTTTGAACGGATAGATACGTTTTAACCAAACTTGGTACAAAAATCAATCTTACGGAAGACACAATCCCTATTTAAAACCAGGTTGTTATGACGTAATTAACCCAGTTTGCTGAGTCAGCAAAATTTTCTAAGAAATCGTTTCAATTTAAGGTTTTCATTATTCGCTGGGAAGATGGTCCTTTTTTATGTATTATGTATTTTAGAACGCTGAATCAAATGAATCTGGTCCCGAGTTAACTTGAGCAGTTAATTATTAAGCACTACTTGTAACTCATTGTTTCAAAAAATTGCGTAACTCATTGTTGTAACTCATTGTTGCAAAGGAAATGCGCAAAATTATTCTGATGGTTATAAAAAACAATGCGTCTAAAATTAGCATTGCACATAATTATTTGCACTAGTTTAATGCTCATTTGGCGTTTTTCTTTAAAGGTTTTAGGGCTTTTCTTTGAAAAAACAGAAAAATGATCTATGAGTAGTGCTTGATAATTGGGTAACTGCTCAGGTTATAAAGCATCAATTGGAACCTTAAGCAAGAAATAGTTTTTAAGTATACGGAAACACCCATTCCAAAGGAAATTCAAACAGCCAGAGTAGTTATAAGCTTAAAAAACAATGAAAAATTATCGTTCTTACCAGAATTCGAACCCAGATACCCTAGATTTGAGTGCTCGTACCGACTCCGGACCATTATCATTCAACTCACAAGCTTAAAAAACATCGAAAACTAAACCCTCATCGAAATAGGTTTTCCGGTAATTGACCACCGTTTTTTCGCCTTTTTGGTCACTTCAAATGGTCATATTGGATTCGGACCCCGGTTTGATTCGATTTAGCGCCGCAATAAATATTCACAACTACACTCAACTCAAAATTTATTTTTCATAACTGTAATTTTAGTTACCGGTAATTTATTATAGTTTGTTAGTCCTTTTGGTCACTTAAAAATGCCGTATCGTCTTCGAACAAGTTGCATTCGATTGAGCGCACCAAAAACCATAAATAAGAAACTTTTTCGCGGTAAAAAATGATAACCTTGAATTTTACAGCTTTTTTAAAAATTATAGAAATTTTAAAACTACAAAATGATTCTACTTGGTGTTCCGCATGTCGGGCGAATTTCCTTTCAAATGCGTGTTTCCGTGATTAACATCGACTTCTTGCTTAACGCTTCGGTTTATTCTTTATATAACTTGAGCAGTTTACCCATGCACTAGCCGTAACTCACTTTTGCTTTTTGTCATTTATAACGTGGGTATATAGGAAAATTATATTGTATTTGCAACAAAAAAAACGAAACCGGGATGCCACCGGAATTATCTGTTTCAGGTGTTTTAAGGCCTCGTGAGTGGTTTTCGCAAAGTTGTCTGTTTGTATGTGTGTGTGTGTATCATCGTAGCGCCAGTATTTATGCTAGAGAGTTGAAATTTTGTACAACATTTAGTCTACCGCTGTAGTTGTGCTATTCGTAAAATATTTTTATGACGCAATTGACGGAGCGAAAATTAAAAAAAATAATAAAAAGCGGAAACACTATGCGATCAAATTGAGATTTCACACGCATGTGACTATTTATAAGACTAACATATGTGCCAAGTGTCATCTCATTATCAGCATTAGTTCAATTTTTATAGAATGACTTGTGTACGTTATTTAAAAAATTGTAAAAAGTTAGGAAATGGTTCAATTGAGTTGAAATTTGGTACAAGTGTATACCAGTACCTAATAAATACATAAAGTTTCGTTTCAGTGCGATTAGTAGATTCGCGCGCTAGAGTTCAAAGCTATCACTTCGGCTCTTACTTGCATCGATTTTTATCTTGTAAAACTTATCAGATTTTATTGTATTTTTTTTTATTTTTTTTCGCAAAGTGTTCTTTTATAATTTTCGGAAGTTAGTTTTTTCTTTGATCTTAGTGCTTACCCAAAATTTAGTTTTAATTTTTAACAGTTCTATTCAGTTCAATAGCAACTAGATGTAAGAAAGGCTGAAAGGTCAACATTACCCTGGGCGGCCTTTTATCAACAAGGCCTCCCCTCGCCTACCGTCTGTGAGTAATCTTTTGTTTAAAAACAATAACTATATCGATATGAGGAGAAATAAGAAAAGAAATATTACTCCCCCCTCATCTCCCGGGGCCGCTAAGAAACTCATTACCACCACGTCAACTGATACAAACCCGTTGCCTTCCGCTGCGAAAACTATTAAACCCGCAGCACATACTACCATTGCAAATATTGCTGGTGCTAGCCCCTTCGCTTCTCCAAATAAATTTGACGCTTTAACAAACGAAAACAATACTGAAAATGATAATGAAACGACGCCAACATCAAATAATGTTAAACCCCCTCCTATTTATGTAAAGGATGTTGCAAACTTTGGGGACTTTACCCAAAAAATAAAAACGACACTGGACTCCGATAACTTTCTTTGCAAAGCTAGGTCTTCAGACGTAGCTATTTATTGTGACCACGCTGATGATTATCGGAAGATAGTTCATCAATTGAGATCAGAAGGCATCAGCTTTCACACCTTTCAGCTGAAAGAAGATAAAGCGTACAGAATAGTCATCAGATATTTACACCACTCCATACCCACCGAGGAAATAAAGAACGCCATAGAATCTCACGGCTATACTGTACGAAATGTCACTAACGTACGTAAAGCAAATAATGCTTTGTCTCTCTTTTTCTTGGACCTAGAACCAAATCCTGACAACAAAAATATATTCAAAATAACAACTCTTTTGCACTCCAAGGTAAAGATTGAGGAACCATATCATAGAGATGACATTGTTCAGTGTAAACAGTGTCAATCGTACGGCCATACAAGGAGGTATTGTAATTATAAACCACGCTGCGTAAAATGTGCTCAGGACCATATGACGTCACAGTGTGCTAAAACTCCGGAACAGGAACCTACTTGCGCTCTTTGCCAAGGTAAACACCCCGCTAGCTACAAAGGTTGCTCTGTTCACGTGGAGCTCCAGAAACGTCTAAAAAAGTCTAGCCCACCTACATCAACACTTTTTCCACCGCCATCAGCAACACATCTACCACCGTCACCATCATCGCTTCTTCCACCACCATCGACATTATTACTGCCTCCACCTTCACCATTGCTATTACCTTCAACATCCTCTGATAAGGACTACCCTTCTCTACCTTCTGCGTCACCATCAAATATCATAAACCCCAGCCCTAGCACCGCACAACCATCTCTAAATGAAGAGACTACAGTAAATCAAGTAAAAAGTTACGCTACTGTTTCTTCAGCTTCATCCTTAAATTCCCGAAACTCTCATAAACCTACCTTTATTCCTCATCCAAATCCTAGTCACGATATTTTTTTCACCCTTCAAGTCACCCTACAAACTTTTCTAAAAGAATTACAGAATATCATTACTCCTCTTCTAACCGCCCTTGCTTCACTCACGCCATTTATACAAAACCTTCTTCCCGCCTCTAGCACCCCTCCTCTCTAATACTAATCAATCCCTTGTTATCCTCCTCTGGAATGCAAACGGACTTAACCAACATAGACAAGAATTTGACTTACTACTTAAAGACAGAAGAATCGACATAGCACTAATTACTGAGACTCATTTCACTTCTAGATCACATTTTAACTTACAAAACTACAGAACTTACCGGACAGACCATCCTCAAGACACAGCGCGTGGTGGCAGCGCCATACTAATCCGAAGTTCACTTTCCCATTTTCCTCTTCCCTCTAACCAAACAGACTCAATCCAATGCACCTCCATTGCTCTAAATTCATCACCTTTTTCCTTTAATATATCCTCGGTTTATTGCCCCCCTAGCCGTATAGTATCAGAACAAGATTTCTTAAACTTATTATTATCTTTTGGACCTAGGTTCATATCTGGTGGAGACTATAACGCGAAACACCCTCAATGGGGTTGTAGAACAAGCAATCCACGTGGTTCTGAATTACTAAAAGCTCTCACCTCGACTCCTTCTCATATCCTTACCCCAAATGAGTATACCTATTATCCTTCTGACCTTTAACAAACTTCCTGATATCCTTGATTACTTTATAACATCCGCTATAAACCACCTACAACCAACACTTCAAGTACTTCATGACCTATCCTCAGACCATTGCCCAGTCCTTTTAACCCTTAATCTTCCCTCTACTTCCACTCCTTTAAAATCATCATTAATTAACGGACGTATTGACTGGGACCAATTTCAAGACTTACTCAGCGAAAAACTAGACCTAAAGACATCACTGAAAACACCACATGAAGTGGACCAAGCAGTTCAAACTCTAACTATAGCAATACAGACATCAATTTGGCAATCTACGACACCACATAGAAGCAACAACGACAGTCATAATACCTCATTACCAACAGACATTCGAAGACTTATAGCACTAAAAAGACGCGCCAGAGCAAGATGGAAACAGACACGTTACCCACAAGACAAGCTACGTTTTAATATATTGTCTAGGGAGCTAAGACAAATGTTAGTAAAGTACAACTCTGACAAGTTTGACTCATATACCAGTAAATTGACAGATAAAGACAGATCACTGTGGACCGCAACCAAACAAATCCTTTCTTACAAACACATTCCCTCTCCATTACGCCGTGCAGATGGCTCTTGGGCTAGATCTGAGGCCGAGCAAGTCGAAGTGTTTGCTGAGCATCTGCACAATCTTTTCACACCTCATCCTGATATCCTTGACCAAAACCATATCGAAGATGTGGAATACAAACTTACCTCTCCTCTCCAAATGTCTCCTCCTCCTAGAGCGTTTAATCCATCTGATATCCTTTTTATTATTAAACACCTCCCAAAACGTAAATCCCCAGGCTTCGACCTAATTACTGCTGAAATTCTTCAAAAACTTCCCAAGAAAGCAATCCTATACCTAACCTATATTTTTAATGCTGTACTCCGCACAACCCATTTCCCTACTGCATGGAAATTCGCCACCATAATCATGATTCCTAAACCTTCCAAGCCCCTCCATTTACCTCCTTCCTACCGCCCAATAAGTCTCTTACCTGTTATGGGAAAGGTCTTAGAAAAACTTCTTCTCAAAAGATTAAATCCTTACTTATCTCCTTTACTTCCTCACCACCAATTTGGTTTCCGTTCCCGCCATTCAACAATTCAACAATGTCATCGCATTGTAGACATCATTTCCTCCACCCTTGAGAAGAAGAAATATTGCTCGGCTGTCTTTCTCGATGAAGCGCAAGCGTTTGATCGAGTTTGGCACGCTGGCTTGCTTCTGAAACTCAAGGAAGTCCTTCCCTTCACATTTTACCTAATCCTTAAGTCCTTTTTGACTGACAGACATTTCCGTGTAAACCAAGGATCATCCTTCTCCTCAATCTTCCTTGTGCGCGCTGGAGTGCCACAGGGAAGCATATTAGGTCCTTTACTATACTCTTTTTTCACCCATGATATCCCTCAACACCCTTCCACAGTCCTAGCCTGCTTTGCTGATGACAAAGCAATCCTCTCATCCCATAAAAATCATAATACAGCCTCTGACAATGTCCAGGAACACATTTCACTTCTCGAACCTTGGTTGAGAAAATGGAGGATCAAGTAAACGAACAGAAAAGTGTACATGTTACCTTTGCTCTTCGTCACAATACTTGTCCTCCAATCCTTCTCAACCAAGTTCCCATCCCTCACTCCCACACAGTCCGTTACCTTGGTCTACACCTCGACAGACGCTTAACTTGGGCCCACCATACAAAGACTAAACGTACTGAAGTAGCAAGACGTTACAAACTACTTACCAGACTTCTAGGCCGACGCTCCAAGCTGACACTGAACAACAAGCTTCGAATATATAATTCGATCCTAAAGCCAGCTTGGGCCTATGGCATGGAGGTCTGGGGTAGCACCAAACCCTCCAATTCCCTCAGACTCCAAACACTCCAATCCAAAATCCTTAGAACAATCACAAATGCTCCCTTTTATGTTTCCAACCAAACCCTACACGATGATCTCAAAGTACCCTTTGTCCGCGACCTATGCCGATTCCGTTATCAATCCTTTCATCAATCCTTATCTGATCACTATAATCCTTTTGTTCAGGCTCTTTCCTCTCCAACCATTCCAGACAATCCTCCTAGGCGGCTGAAGAGACAGTGGCCGAGAGACCTCTTAGTTTAAATGCAAATTATCATGTTAAAGTTAATTTAATTTCTCTTGGTTTTTTTTTTTCAAATTTAGTTTTTTTTTCAATGATCTTTAAAACTAAACGCTATGGAGTGATATCAATGGATATTTTCTCCTTCTAATTATCCCACGATAAAATAACTTATAACTGAAGTACTAATAACAATTGTTTTGTAGTCGTACTTAACTAAATAAATAAAAAAAAAAAAAAAAAAAAGTGCGATTAGTATATACATGAGTTTTGTTGGATCACAAAAATTAAGGAGCATTGAGCGTGGTCAATGCTTCATGGGTGACTACTGAGTGATACGGATGAATTTTCTATCTGAAGATGAGCGAAGCGAATCCAATGGCATGTTGCAGTATAAATATGGCGAACTGTATTTCTGAGTACGAGCAAAGTGAATCTGAAGCAGGGAGGATGAGCGTAGCGATTACGATGTAATGAGGAAAAGTTCCGATGTACCTCGTATCCGGTAATTTTGGTAACTGCTTAAGTTATACGGACTGTTAGTAACTGCTATGTTAAGAACGGAAACACGCATTCCAAAGGAAATTCATCCAGCATACGGACCACCGCACCATAATTTTTCATTTAATATTTCATGACAAATTTTAATCCATTTTGGAAATCAAGTAATTATCAAAGGAACGTTTTTGTGTTACATTTTTAGTAGAACATTAAGGTAGAACATTTTTGAAGAGGAATTTTGCTACATATAAATGTTGAAACATCCTGTATGACGTTTTGTACAAAGCTTACTAACTTTTTAGAGTCATAATAGGATTCTTTACTCTTGTTGTGAAATAAGTAGTACAAGGTTTTGGGAGAGGAGCAGATAGCTAGGTACATATACGGTACTTGTAATTGACAGTGAGTTTAGTTAAATAGAAAATATAATACTCATAATCCTTTTCCAGACAAAGTTTGAATTTTCACATATAAAGACGTGTTTTCAAATTTATCCGAGTTAAAGCTTTTGATTGACATTCATAGCTGAAATAGCGTGGCATTCAGGATAAAAGGTAAGTAGGAAATGTTTTGAAAATAAACTCTGTAAGGGTTAAGTGAAACTGCTTACTTCCTTGTATGGAGAGGAAGAAGATAAAAAGAATTCCGGGGTGTGGTCCGCAAAGCTGACGAATTTCTTTTGGATATACTTGCTTCTGTCGTTCTTATGTTAAAGAAATTTTTTTAAAGCCTATTTGGATTAGTTCTCTGTGAGGTTTTGTTACCATATAGTTTTTAAGAAAATTCGTACGTCTGGTATTTGCAAGCACTGCTTAAAAGAATCCTTGTGCATAAACTTCATTCTTTTGTCGAATAAATACAAGATAACAACGTTACCTCATCATGTATAATGAGGTAGCTAACGAGACAGCTAAGCTCAGTTAATAGACACCATAACACTCAGTATACCTTATTTTATCTGTTCTGTAAAATAATTTGGGAAAGTGCAAAATACTTAAACTGCAGAATAGATTTTTGTATGAATGTAATAAATATACTTAGAAATGATTATTGATAATAGATAATAGAAATGATGGATAATAGATTCAGGGGCGGACTGGCCAGTGAGAACGAGGGCGGCTGCCCTCATGGGGCCCCTCTGCAAAAATAAACTTAAAGAAAAAACGACAAAAATTTAAAAAATGATTTATATAGTTAAGAGAACAAAATAAGTGTTGTGAAACTCCTGCACGACTTCTTGTTTCACTCTAAGGGTGGATATCACAGCTAGTTAGATTAATATGTATTCCATTTTTACCTAGGTTCCTTGTTTTAGGAGCGTCTTGTAGAGATGCTTAGTTGCTTAGTTAAACCCAACACATCAGGGCGTCTCCGGTCCTTGACTTCACATTGACAGAACACTTAATTGAATATTTGAAAGACTTTCATGAAATTCCTGGACCCACACTAAGTTGACAATTAAGATTCTTAATAGCCGTGGGTTCTAAGGCACATCGCTTTTGAATCTCTCAGCTAAACAGCCAATGCCTGTTTTGGTCAAGATTCAAATCCTAGTCAGGACGGTATCTGTTTCACTTGCTTCATCGTGTTCACAAGGTTTCCGAATAGTGTTCTAACCCCTTCAGGGAGTTAGTAACTAAGGACCCTAATACTAGGGGCCCCCCTATTTAACCCACCCTAGTAAGTAGGCTACTCACTAGGGTTTTAACAAGTGGTTCCTCACTTTCCTATACAAATTAAAAATTGCAATCCTTTTCTCTCAAAACCAATAGAATTTTTTCTATTTCTATCGACCTATTCTTAATAACAATTCCACATCATTTAAACTTTTCAAATAAAAATGCAAAGATATAAACGTATAAGAAAGATAATATGTGTGATTACTATTTCTGAAACCCTTTGCGTTTCATTAATGAATAATTTTGAAAGAAATTCGTCTGAAATGAATTAAAAAAAAACACAACTAACTAAATTTTCATAGCCGTGCTTAGAAAAGTCACACAGGTGAAACTTTTTTTAACTTTCCCTGCAGACACAGAAAAGTGTTTTAAAATCCTCTGAAGTGGCGCAGATAGAACAAAAGCAACCACAAACGAAACCTGAAAACCTGGCGACTCTTTAAGATCCTTAAAGGGATAAAATGTGACTACAAAAGGATATTAAATCTAGTGGAAGTGTTTAAATAATGTCCTTCTCTTCGAACAAAAAAGACTAACTTTGAAATCTCGAGATAATCTGTTACATGAGCCAGAACGAAGTTTTAAGGATAGCTTATTTTTAAATGATTATCCCTTCAATATTTTTTTGAAACATTTATATGTGTTCACATTTTCGCTTCTATTAAGAATATATTTATATTTTATTTTGATACAAAGTGAACTTTTGAAAGGTAGTATTGTGAAACGAAATTAAATCAATTTTAAATGTTCTGGAAACATCTATAAAATTTATAATGCACTATTGGTTTCATATTTGTAAAATTATGTCTAAAGTATATTACATTACACATAAATGTAAATGCTTGGGTTAAAGTATGTTGAAAGTTAAAATACTGAGAGGGTCTATTATTTGGTTCTATTACAGTGAAAACCTCTGCTTCTTATTGCTCTTTTATACCCCTGAAGCAAGTGGAGCAAGGAAATGCTTGCTTAAGCTTCCCCCGGGGTATAGTTTAAACAACCTTTCAACTTAGGAAGTAAGTATGTGTACTTTGTATAATGTATAATTACGATAATCGTTTCCTGTGGAGTTAACCTTAGTAAACTCTTTATTGAGAAGTTTATTAACTATTTTTTATTAACTATTAAATTTAAAACGTTTTTATAAACTATTGCCTCGTATTTGTTGCATTATATGATTGTTTTTATGCCATAATATTTATTATTTACAAATCTGTGAATAATTGAGTCTATTAACGAGGAGCGGTCGCTTTGTGGAAGAACGCTCAACTTACGACCTGGAGGTCTAGGGTTCAAATCCAGCCGGGAGAGTACCTTGTATAAGGTTACACTTGTACCGTTATCTCAGGAGGCATTCAATTCAAGGCTAGCCAACCTTAGATTTTGCGTGGATTTCTTTGGATGCTACGCAAATACGCGGTTGGATCTCGTCCGAGACAAGTCTGGATCGACGTTTCCATTGTCTCCAGCTATTGTAAAGACAAAGTTCACCTGGTGGAGGGTCGGAAAGATACTGAACCTTTGGGACGAGTACTGTAAAAGTAGATGGTGGAGACCTGGATTTTTCGGTGTCTGTGGTTCCACTATTAGCGTAGGTGTTCAGGGATTATGTGTTTGGTTCTGAAAGACGCCTCCTAGTGATATGCGGAGCTTCGGCATTTAGGTCAGGACTATAGAATGGGTTATTGCACACTAACTTCTGGGTTGCTACCGTTGTCTCTCCCTGTCTGGCTATAGAACAGTAAGCATACCGAGTATCTGATGAGACTAGAGGAACTGGTCAGATTGGTAAAAACTTGTAACTGGCGGATTAGATGAGACTAATAAAGTCAGAGTAGCTAGTGGGACTAGAGAAATATACTAGACAAACTGTGAACTGGCTAACGTTGCAATGCCGTAAAGGGGAGGGTAGAAGTACCGAGATCTTCCCTGGTACAGTGTGTGCGACAACAAGTGTGAGCGGTGAGCCTAGCTAGAATATGCTGATGCTAGAGGAGCTGATGAGATTGGTGAGACTGGTTAAAGAACGGGGTCAAGTGAGACTAATGTGATCAGAGGAGCTAGTAAGATTAGATGAACTAAGCATACAGTGAACTAGTAGTCGGCTCTAGCAAGAGTCTTGCTGGTCTAGATGAACTAGGCACACTGTGAACTAGTCGCAGACACTAGCCAGAGCGGTGAGTTTGGATAGAGTCTGGTTGCGATAGATTAACTGAACACTCTGTGAACTAGTCATATGTGCCACCATGTACGGAGGGTGTGCTTCCTAGAAGATTGGATGTGTACAAACTCTGGGGTATATTATTTGAGTGAGGGGAAAACGCTAAAATAACCCTACGGGTTTAAGTGTAAAAAAACGTATATTTATTATTTCTTTTATCTGTAATCCCTACTCTTTTCTTGTTTAATATTTATTATTTCTTTCATTCCTTTTTATATGTAATTTGTTGTACTTTAACTTCATTCACTTTGATTAAGCTTTGTTTAGTTCTAAATTATTACTTATTAGTTCCTAATTTTTATTCTTAATACTTAAAGACATGATTATGCCTTGAGGTCTTAGTCTAACTTGGACCCGGTTTAAATGAGGAAAAGTAATTACATAAACTAGTTTTACACCTAAGTCACAAAGACGCGATTAAAAATGTATAAACATTAATAGAAGATCGTTTGTCTAATTTCAGAAAAAATGATATTTCCATCTGATTTAAATTTTCTCTAATCCAAGAAAGAAGAAAATGCAATATAATAATAGATAAAGTAATGATTAAGTTAATTTTAACAAAGAGGATTGAGTTTTTCCTGCTCAGATAAATCAAAAGGATTCCAGGCTTAATGAAACTCTTTATTGTAGTTAATCACTTTACCTTCATTGAATTATGTTTAAAGTTTTGATTAAATTTCTTTTAATTTTTCTTTCATGTTAATGAGAAATAAAGTTTATCAAGGATATTATTGTAAAAATGCAAATCAAGTAACTTGAATAATTTTAATATAATATTAAATTTTCTTTTAATCAAGAAATTTTCTTTTCTTCTTTGATAGGTAAGCATTTTTGTAAAATGATCATACTCAAAAAACGATCCTTAACTTTAGAAAATAGTTTCTAATTTTTGTTTTAATTACTTAATGAATTGAATTTTAAATTTAGCATTTTTACATTGCTAACAATTACCTATACATGGTAACATTGACCACTTTTGTGGGTAAATTTTTTTTAAATTTTTTAACTTTAAAAAGTTAAATTGAAGTGTATCGTAATATTAATAATGTTTGAAATTCCATTAAATTTTAAGAATTTTGTTACCAATATCACTGCTTTTGGTTTTTTTAATGAGCTGTTGCTTGACATATATAATATATATTTTTTTAAAGTACTAGAAAAATAATTAGTATTATCCATAATAAAAAGTAGAGTTGTGAAGTCCAGATATATGGAAAAATAAAAAACAAGTCCCTCCACTAATGTTTAAGTATAGTGACAAAACCAGCTTTCAGACTTGACAGTCTATTATCAGTGCCGGCAAGATGCGAAGAAAGTTTTAAGAAACGGAAGTGATTGAGTCGTCCAACTCGTTGAAATCGACTCCAACCAGTGTCTCTGAAAGTTTCAATTCCAGCTCTGAAAGCTGGCTTTGGCATTATACTTTAACATCAGTGGAGATACTTGTTTTCTATTTTTTCTTATAATTAGTATCAAGTTAAAGAAGAATGGATATTGTTTGAGTTAAATGTGTGTGAATGGCAAGTCTTATTAAATTTACTAAACAGCCATGATGTGCAGGTTTTTTAGACATGAATATGCTATGTTAATAATAGCGAAATATAGTCATTTAAATCTGTTAAAATGTATTAATAAACGTCCCATCAAATGTCTTTATCAAAATTTGCAGTATATAGTATATATGTCAAACAATAGCTTAGTGAAGAATTACCGGAATATGGTGATATTGGTATCAAAAATAAGCAATATTGTAGTTAGATGTTATTTAATTTTTTACAGTTTCCAAACATGGTAATAATGTTACCATATTTGGTACTTTGTTTAATAAGAACCAATATAATAATGGTAAATTTAAACAATAATATAAAACAAGAAGCCTTTGCTCTCTTGGCCCGCGAGGGGTCTCTTCGTAACCTTATAGGGTCAATCCATATTAAGTGTCCCAGACTTGGGTGCTCAAAAAAAATAGATTTTGATAATTATTTTGCAATTGATACCCATATCTTTGGTGAGTAAAAAATGACCAATATAAATTTTTTATGGTCACCCGTTCTTTTTTTATGATCACTTTTATGGTCCTCCGACCCTAAAATTTAGTGATTTTTGACCTTCAGATAAGCAGCCGATACTCGGTTCTCGCTTGTACTACAGCAAAAATATGAACGGATCTGTTTAAAGCAAGCTTTGAGCTACAATTGGCCCTTTGACACTTTTACTCTATGACCGCTCCTTGGGAGGGCAATAGGGGCTCCAAATTTTAGGTTCTTAAAATATATGAAAATTTTAACATTTTTTTATAATATGAAGAAATCTGAAATTAAGAAGCTCCCAATTTTTTTAAGAGTTACTTACTTTAAGACAAGTAATCAACAAAATTTTCAAAGCATTAATATAATTCGTTTATGAGCTATGATTTTTTGAAAATCCATATTTTTTAATTTTGGTCATTTTTGACCTTCAATATCTCCTTGGACATGTATACTTTTTAATAAAAATCATATCACAAAGACCCTTACCAGTGTCAACATAAACCACTAAAAACATTCTTGTGTATTTGCCCACAAGCAAAGTTATAGCTAAATCATGTATGTGTGATATTCCAAATATTACAAAAATATATATTCTTTTATAATGTGAAGAAATCTAAATTAAGTACTCCCAATTTTTTTTAGGAGTTACTTACTTTAAGACAAGAAATCAACAAAATTTTCAAAGCATTATGAGCTATGATTTTTTGAAAATCCATATTTTTTCATTTTTGGTAATATCCAAAAAAAAATTTTAATATTTGAAAAATCACACATACATGATTAAGCTATAACTTTGCTTGTGGGCAAATACACAAGAATGTTTTTCGTGGTTAATGTTGACACTGGTGAGGGGTCTTTGTGATATGATTTTTATTAAAAAGTATACATGTCCAAGAGAGGACATGTATACTGAAGGTGGAGATATTGAAGGTCAAAAATGACCAAAAATTAAAAAATATGGATTTTAAAAAAATCATAGCTCATAAACGAATTATATTAATGCTTTAAAAATTTTGTTGATTTCTTGTCTTAAAGTAAGTAACTCCTAAAAAAAATTGGGAGTACTTAATTTAGATTTCTTCACATTATAAAAGAATATATATTTTTTTAAATTTGGAATATCACACATACATGATTTAGCTATAACTTTGCTTGTGGGCAAATACACAAGAATGTTTTTAGTGGTTTATGTTGACACTGGTAAGGGGTCTTTGTGATATGATTTTTATTAAAAAGTATACATGTCCAAGGGAGATATTGAAGGTCAAAAATGACCAAAAATAAAAAATATGGATTTTCAAAAAATCATAGCTCATAAACAAATTATATTAATGCTTTGAAATTTTTGGTTTACTTGTCTTAAAGTAAGTAACTCTTAAAAAATTGGGAGCTCTTAATTCAGATTTCTTCATATTATAAAAAAATGTTAAAATTTTATATATTTTTAAGAAACCCTAAAATTTGGAGCCTCTATTGCCCTCCTAAGGAGCGGTCATAGAGTAAAAGTGTCAAAGGGCCAATTGTAGCTCAAAGCTTGCTTTAAACAGATCCGTTCATATTTTTGCTGTAGTACAAGCGAGAACCGAGTATCGGCTGCTTATCTGAAGGTCAAAAATCACTAAATTTTAGGGTCGGAGGACCATAAAAGTGACCATAAAAAAAGAACGGGTGACCATAAAAAATCTATATTAGTCATTTTTTACTCTCCATAGATATGGGTATCAATAGCAAAATAATTATCAAAATCTATTTTTTTAGAGCACCTTTTTTTATTTTTTTTGGGACACTTGATATGGATTGACCCTATAGTAGTTGTCCTGTATCAGTTTGCCATGTTACTAGTTTATATTAGTGGCACACTGCCACGATATAAGCAAATTTCCTAATTTAATAGTAAAAAACGTGATTTATTTACATTATGTTATATACGTCTAGCATAAAAACTAAAACTAATTCATTTAAACTTCATAAACGTGTTAACCATACATAAGAATACATGTGTATCAAATTTCTGTACAATCAAAATTTCAGATCAAAGTTTTATGAGGTTTATATACTATTTATAAAAATTATTTATATATACTTGACCCACCACCTTCCAAGACCACAATCTCTTATGCTCAATTTTCTTTAAAAATGGTAAATTTAAAGAGCCAAATACAAGTTTCCTACAACAAACCAAATTCAAGTTTCTATCAACAAACCAAATTCAAGTTTTCAACAACAAACCAATACAAGTTTCTGACAACAAACCAATACAAGTTTCAAACTACAAACCAAATACAAGTTTCAAACTACAAACCAAATTCAAGTTTCTAACAACAAACCAAATTCAACTTTCTAACAACAAAACAAATTCAAGTTTCTAACTACAAACCAAATTCAAGTTTCTTTCAACAGGATCCTTCAGTAAAATAAAGAAAAGGAAAAATTGATAACACTAACAATTGTCTGAAGGCTGATATGTGGAGTGTATAGTCTGGTCAAATACTAATCTTATTTGAATTTTTTTCGTAAAATACTCCGCATATAAATTAACTAGGGTCGCGGGATTGATCCGAACCCAGGGGGTGTATAAATATATCGGTCAGAATACAGGAATAGGCTCATCGTGAAGCTGATTTATATTCTAAGGCTGTAACATTGTGTTTTTAATGCCTTCTTCTCTTGTAATGAATCTGTAAGCAAATGCTCGAGGGAATTACCTAGTATTGAATTCGACGACGTTAAAATTATGTTGATTCTGATGCTACAATTTTACTACGCTTTATTTTAAGGACTGTAAAAAGACGGTGATAATTAGGGGACGTTAAACCGATGATCCGAACCTGTGCGATGACAGTAAAACATCCCTAACCCTAAATTAACCTAGTAAAGTAAAGAAGTATTGCTGTAGAATATCCAACTACTACTTCTACTTCCAAGTAGAAGTATCCAACTACTGCTCTAGAAGTATTGCTGAGTCTTTCGCCTCTCAATTTAGATATAAAGAGTGATGCTAGGTTGGCGGCGACTTAGAGACTACAAAACAGTGGGAACTGGCAGATCCCCATTATTAGAGGTCACTCTAAAATAGAAAATGTAATTCAGAGTTCCATTCTATCTATGAACTCTGAATAATGACTACCCACTACTCCTATGAAAAACTCTTTACACTCAGTTTTAATAGTTTCAATGGGGAACCACCTGCACCAAATCCTCATGCCAAATCCTTTGGCATGAGGTGCAGAAAACACATGTTAAAAGGACCCAGTCCCAAAATAACTGAGCCTCAGTTACTGTTTTAAGGGACCTTAGAACAGTAACTGGACTACTGACTGGTCACTGTCATCTCTGAAAACACCTCCCTATCTTCGGTAGTAGTAGTAAGGGTAGAGAGGCCGAAACCTGGAGAGTAGACCTTACTTTTGGATCTTTTTCACCAACCCCGAAATCGTTCACCCACCACTACACCACTTTTACCTTATCCTCATCAAACCTCCTGCTACGATGGATAAGCTGCAAAGAGCAGGGAATATTGCTCTAAAGGCAAGGTCCCAGTCAGGAGGGACTTCAAAAACGTCTATCTCAGTCCCAATACATTCTCCTGGGAAGTGAGTATGTAGAAATTCACGAGTCTCATCGGGTGCCATTTGTCCATGGTCCATCATTTCTTTTGAGAGAGGCTAAAGCTTTGCCATATCCTTCATTCCTTAAAATCTTTTATAACCTTGATGCCTCTGGCAATGAAATATGTCCCCATAGAAGCTTCTCCAGCTGGACCTTTCATTTTTCATAATTTTCCTTTTTAAAAACCTTCTAGCCTCTAAAAATCTGTCCCATAGATCGTCATCTCTGGTCTTACGTTTAAAGGCTTTACGGAAAGCTCTCCTGGCTTTCTTGCGACTTTCCTGGTCTCTATTCTACCAAGGCAATTCTTTAGTAGGTCTTCTTTAAAGGGGACAAGCTTCTTTATAGGCTTCTACTACGATGTTTCCTAATTGCTCTACTTTAAGTTCTAGAGTCTCCTAATCGTTTATTTTTCCTACAGGTAATTTACGAAGAGACACCAGTTTCTGATGATAGACCACCCAGTTAGTTTTCCTCGGAGACTTTTGCAGAGGAGCCACACGATCAGTATGAAGTTTTGGGCTAATCATGAAAATCTCCGACGAAACGTGCCAAGAGATCGTCATCGTTAGAGATTGTGTCTAATATCCCTCTTGAAGCGGAGGTAACATCTATCACCCTGGATATACCCTGTTAACAAATTTGGTTCAGTACCCCTATTCAAGAACTCAAGATAAGTGGACGCAAGAAACTCCAGAAGGGCATATTCTCGTCCGTTACAGTCTGTGCTGCCCCATGCATAATACTTGAAGTTCGCATCACATCCAATGATCACTGGAATTCCTTCTACTTCCCAGAATCTGACTACATTAATCAGCTCTTCAGAAGGAGGAAGGTCCACTTAACTGAAAGGAAGGTACAGACTACATACAATAACCTTAAATAAAATGTCACTTAACTAATATTCCAAGAGCACTGCAGTGGCGACACGAGTTCCACTTTGCGTTATAGGAGTTATTTAATGGTCTTCTGACGCCAGATTGCAGGTTCTTGGAATTTCCTCACCAGATCCAATCTTCCCTCCTATCAGAAGTATGAAACTGGTCCTCCTTAAATCTCTAACCTCTCTTCTGAAAACATATGGTTTCTGAATTTACACAATACTATTCATTCTCAAGACTCTCTGTAACTCAGCGACAGGTTGTAGGTTAACGTGTTTTACCTGAATTATAACATAGTTGTGTTCAGAAGCAGCCTCTGTATCATTGGTATCTTTAAAGATAACTCAGTTTGTAGGCTTTGTGAGTCGGAAACTGAAACTGCCTCTCACATACTTCTGAGAAATGTAAAGCCCTAGCCTTTCAAAGGTTTTCCAACGTTGATAGCAGCACTCTAAGTTTGTCTCTACCAATAATCACTGGTCAAGAAAATCCTAGACCTAGTCCTGCGAAAAATATTCTGACCTGGGCCTGGTTTATCAATTAGGTATCAATCATAAATATAAATATTGTGCAAATAAATGATCACAATAATGGTTGTCACCACCACCTGACATCTTACTAGAGGTGTTATCCCTGATAACCTGCAAGGCACCAAACGAACATTATTATAATTCATCGTAATTTTTGGCAAAGAAATAATTTTGCATTTCTTTTAGATGTACGTCGATATAAATTATTCATTTTATTCCGCAATTTATTTGAGATCACACCCAGAAGCTGTGGAACTAGCTTAAAAGCGTCTCTTTTTATTTTTTTACCTTCAAGGCTTTAATAAAAAGTCAACAAAGAGACAAAAAAGAGAGAAAACTAATCAATCGATACGATAGAGGAGAAAATTAAGATAAGAATTACCCATACAAGAGAGCCAGATAAAGTATGAAGCTACACTGTGGCAATAATCAATTCCGACCCTGAATTTAATTCTTCGACTAGACGTCAAAATAAAGGGCTTGAAACCTCCATATATATATATATATATATATATATATATATATATATATTATATATATATATATAATATATATATATATATATGTTTAGATTAGAAAGATTAAAAACTTTAGTGTAAACTACCTTCGGTATTCACTTAGCTGGATGTAAACACGTTTTTTGAAGCATTTTTACTTTTGGGCAAATTCTTTCTTGGTTAATACTTAAGCTTCGATATCGTGTTAAAATTTCCTATTTTTATTCGCTGGGCACTTCTTCCTGCAAAAAAGCGGCCTTAGACAAAAATATGCAATATGGAAATGCCTTATATTATAGTACGACATACGGCTAAAATCAGTTGACAGCGCGGGAAAATAGTGTTGAGAAACCAATAAGGTTGGTCTAATTTGAAATTGAGGGCGTGGTTTAACACCCAGGACTAACCTCATTAACTCCCATGCTGTCAACTGATTTTAATCGTGTGTTGTATTCCCTTGAACACAAAAGTCCAGTAAAAGTTTACCTACCAAATTATTTTTTCCTATTTTCCCAAAATCCGGTGTTGCATGGGACACCTGAAGTGAAATCATCACTAAAAGGAAGCTTCCTTATACATAAAAATATACCCCAAATTCACTTAATTGATGTCTAATGGTTCAAATGTAAAAGGGAGAGGGACGACTTTTGGTCCACCAAAAGTTAAATTTATGTGTATGAATAACTCTATGTCGAAGATCTCTAGAGATGACTGGTAATAAAGGATGGGAGGTGGTTTTAATGGCCATCGTCTACTTCCACCCTGATCAGTCAAATATTCGAATAAGTTACTATATTTAGTGGCCCCAAAGTGACCATTGACAGCCAAACGGGCCTAGGTGGAAAATTCACTCAACGCATGGGCCAAATGTAATAAAAAAAAAAATAATTTAGAAACGAATAATACTAATAAGGGCCGTGGCCGAAGATTCAAGCTGGCCAGGGACAGAAGGCCTCTGTTTCTTCTGGGGCCTCTTCTTTATATTTTGTATCTTCTATAATACTGTAGGTATTATAGAAAATATTCAGGCGCCCCGGACTCCGCTTGCCGGACGAAAAAAGAACATTTTTACTTTTCCTCACCCACTGCCGGAAGTATACACGCAATGTATTGTTTTCACTCTAAAATTCTAAAACCGAAATTTTATCTAAGTCATCTAATTTAGGCATTTTAAGACGTTTTAGGTCGTTTTCACAATGCAGCCTGTCTGTCTACGAGTCTCTGTCACGCGTAAATCTCGCTGCGTTGATGCCAAAATATTGAAACTTGACTCAAAAATGACACTTTTAGTTTAGTCATACAGCTCGGAAGATACAAATGTTTGGACCAAGTTAACCTAATTTTAGAAATAATAGTAAAATGATATAGCAAGTAGTAAGCTAGACAGAGATAGCTTCACTCCTCGATGTTATTTTTCCGTTCATGATTTACCGTCTTAATTTATAAAGTCTTAAAAAACTCTTATTTTATGTAGTTTACAACCAACAAACTTTCCCAACTTATTACACTATATTCAATTAATTTTCATTTGCGAGAAAAATTAAGCTAACTGGGTTAAAGTAACCCCGAAATATGACAGATCACTTTAAACAAGAAAACCCTCAAAACATTTGTTACTGTCTCCTTGAAAAAGAGAAATTATTAAGAGGATGTAAATATACTTTAAAACACAGAACGGGTCTTAAGGTGGCAATTTCCCCTCAAAATTTGCTTGTATATTTATATATTAATACGCAAACACAGGTACTACTTGCGGATCGGGTTCCGTGGTGACTAGCGGGGTGCGGGGGTGGGAAACGGACTTTTTACCTTTACCGAGTTTTCACCTTATGGGAAGTCGCACGGGGGCGGGAGAGGCGGCGTCGTAAAGGGGAGACTTGGGGCTACAATCGTAGGACTCGAAATTTCACTTCCGGTATTTTTTTGTCCGACTTCCGGTGACCGGAAGTTGGAGAAAGTTTCGTGACCCAAGTCTAAATTACAAAAGTCGTCCGATTCGGAAAATTCCAACGGGATCCGTTTTCCGCCGGAAAATGAAGGGGGGCGTACGCTTACACTAGGGGTCTATCTCTAATAGTGACCCCGCAAACGTAAAGCGTTTAGGTCCGAAACCGGATTTTTTGAAGACGTGCCGAGCCGCGGGGAAAAATCTATTTAAACCGGAAAAACGCCGTTTTATTCAGAAAATTACGGAGAATAAAAAAGTCCGCGACAGGGTATGAAATATTTTTCCGGTATAGGAAATTCCGGTTTGAAATTTTTTTTACTTTTCGAAAATTTTCGAAAGCGGATTTCGGGGTCAAGGGTTGAGATAGAGCTTCCGTTACTATGGGCGACCCCCCCTATATCGGGGGTGGGCTACAACTTTTATCCGAAGAATTTTTCCTCCACCGCCCCCGGGGGCGGCGCTATAGAGAAATGTCATTTTTGGGAATCGTGACTTTTTTTACTTTTTCGTCCGGAAAAGGGCTTAAAGTTGAGATTTTGAAATGGGGCTTTTTATGGTATATAGTGGACAAAAGGGCCTAACGATCCCCCCGGTTTCGATTCTTAGCTATGTCGGTCCGGAAAATATAATGTCCAAAGTCGGAAAATTTTTCGAAAAATCGAAAAGTTGATTTTTTGGACAGACACGCAAATGTGATATGGCCGTTGGATGTAGGCGTTTTAACCGATCTTTTTGAAACCGGTGCGGTTGTTTGGTCAATAGGTTGGCATTTTCGGAACGGACAATCATAACGCTGGCATTTCCGGTTTTGATACTACCGTGTTCGCATCTTTGGAAAATTACATAGGTGTGAAAAAAATTTCCGAAATCGGTGCGTTCTTTAATGCGGTTTTGTTGGTACATTGGTTAGTTACAATTTCCCAAATTTTTACCGACCGGAAATTTTCCGCTTCGGCGCCACAATAAAATTTCCGGTAGAAAACGTTCGAAATTTCAAAAAATCATATTTCGGCTGCTATTTGAGATATTCAAACCGGACAACTTGCGTTAGTTTCCGTATTTAGTGTAGTTTATGGAAAAAAATACTTGCCATATGACACCGGCCGCCGTCTTGGATTTTTTATGGCAAAATAGAGATGGCGGTGACTTTTCGGATTTTCGGACGCTCTGGAGGCCGAACGGTTGAAGATAGAGGAAAAATTCAAATTACACGGAGTTAGTACTCTTTATTACCTACGAATCGCAGTGGGTAACAATTTTGTGCCAAGTACCATAAGTAACGTTTTTGGGGTCACTAACTTTCAAACCGCTATAACTCCGTTCCGGTTGGTGGTAGCGAGTTGGGACAAAATACGTTATTTGAGGCGTCACGTGATCTAAAAGGACCAATAAGTAAAAGTTTTTCAAAATTTTTCGTTTTCCCGCCAGAATTTTTTTTCCGGTTTTTTGGCGCTTTTTTTACGAGTGCAAAAACGGGGGGGCATACTCCTCCCTGAAAATGCGTTTAAAATTAAAATTTTTGGGTTTTTTAGATACAAAACAAAACTGGTCGTGCGATTGTGGAACAAAATTTTAACTTTTTCATTTCCCGCGTTTTTTATTTTTGGCGGGAAAACGGCTATACTTAAGGAACCAAAATGTTTAAAAATTGGATTTCTGAGATAGCCATTCTTTTAGCATTGGCCTGGACTAAAAATCTGTCGACGGAAATATTTTTGCCATTTCCGGTTTGGCCGCCATCTTGGATTTTAGGTCAAAACTTCAATGGGGTCTATCTCAGCTATTTATTAAGATATTGAAGTAAAATTAGTCTCTAACTGTTCGTATCGACTAAATGAACAACTTTTATTTGAAAAACATTTTTATAAAAGTCATAGTTTTGGCTGTAGAGGTCATCGAAAAAATGCCATACTTCATTTCACTTTTGGCAGCCTGTAAATCGTTACAGGTACAAGATAGAGATTTTGTTAACATTGTAAAAAGTTACCTTACTTTATAAGCTTTCCATTGATACCTATATCATTAGGGTCAGTAAATTAGGGTGGATAATATAAATGATATAAGTTGGACGGAAATGCCATTTTTTCGTCAAAAATGGTATATTGGTATAGCTTAATAATGCATGTAATATAGGAATGTATATAGGGTATTAATTAAAAAATCATAACTATTTTTCTATACATAGCTAAGAAATGATATTGGTATCGTTGTTTAGGTAATGAAATTTAGTTTTTAGAAAAAAATAAAAATGGCGGAAAAAACAATATGGCGGCCGACTAATATTAGAATAAATGCGTTTTTAAGTACAGTATGACTGCAGCGAAGCTGCAGTCGCCAAAGGCTGCGCCGAAGGCGCAGTCTTTTTATACTTTAGTGTTTATAAATGGCTGCAGCGAAGCTGCAGTTGTCGTTGGCTGCGCCGAAGGCGCAGTCTCTCATCTTTAAAAATTAAACCCTATGGCTGCAGCGAAGCTGCAGTCGCCATCAGCTAATAATTTTTTTTTCAAATTCAAATACCTGCTGCAGCGAAGCTGCAGCCCTCATATACTCCGCCAAAGGCGCATTTCTTTTTTTTTTTAATTAAAATTTACAAGTCTCACGTCTTTTCTTTTTTTTTTATTTTTTCTCATTAAAAAAACCCTACCCCACCTCCCCTCGCCTACATTTTTTTTTAAAGTGAAACCCCAATATATATATATTGCCAATGTATTTATTGTTTTGTCGAGAGACTGTGGCGCCGAAGGCGCCGAGAGTGGGCGGGCCCACTCGTACATTATATATTAAGATGCAAAATTAATGGCGGGGATAACGGGGAGGGGGGGGGAAACGACTTTTCCCTTTACCGAGATTTTCTCACCTTAGGGAAATCGCACGGGGCGGGAGAGGCGGCGTTCGAAAGGGGAGACACGGGGCTACGATCGTAGGACTCAAAATTTCATTTCCGGTAATTCTTTCACCCATTTCCGGTAACCGGAAGTTGGGGAACGTTTCGTGTATATACTTTAAATTACAAAAGTCATCCGATTCGGAAAATTCCAACGGCGTCCGTCGTCTGCCGGAAAATGAAGGGGGCGTGCGCTGACACTAGGGTTCTATCTCTAATAGTGACCCCGCAAACGTAAAGCGATTGAGTTTGAGACCGGACATTTTGAAGACGTGCCGAGCCGCGGGGAAAAATCGTATTTAAACCGGACAAGTGCCGTTTTATTCCTGTACTCACGGAGAATAAAAAAGTCCGTGGGGGCGGTATAAAAATATTTTCCGGTGTAGGAGAAATTCCGGTTTGAAAATTTTTTTAATTTCGAAAATTTTCGAAACCGGATTTCGGGGTCAAGGGTTGGAGATAGAGCTTCCGTTACTAAGCGACCCCCACTATATCGGGGGTGGGCTACAAGTTTTGTCCGAAGATTTTTTCACCGCCCCGGGGGCGGCGCTATAGAGAAATGTCATTTTTCGAAATCATGACTTTTTTTAGTTTTTCGTCCGGAAATGGGCTTAAATTGAGATTTCGAAATCGGTCTTTTTTAATATATAGTGGACAAAAGGGCCTAACGATCCCCCCGGTTTCGATTCTTAGCTATGTACGGTCCGGAAAATATTAATGTCCAAAGTCGGAAAATTTTTCGAAAATCGAGTTTTTTGATTTTTTACAGTAGACTTGGAAATTTTAGTTCCAAAATGTAAGATCTGATGAAACGATTCGAAAAACCAAGTGTGCGGTCGTTTAGTCGACAAGTTGAAATTTACGGTATGGACCATCATAGGACTTGCATTTCCGATTTTGATACTACCGTGTTTTCACATCTTATGGAAAATATATAGGTGTGAAAAAAATTTCCGAAATAGGTGCGTTCTTTAATGCAGTTTTGTTGGTACATTAGTTGGTTACAATTTCCTAAATTTTCACCGACCGGAAATTTTCCGCTTCGGCGCCACAATAAAATTTCCGGTAGAAAACGTTCGAAATTTCAAAAAATCATATTTCAGCTCCTATTTGAGATATTCAAACCGGACAACTTGCGTTAGTTTCCGTATTTAGTGTAGTTTATGGAAAAAAATACTTGCCATATGCCACCGGCCGCCATCTTGGATTTTTTATGGCAAAATAGAGATGCGGTGACTTTTCGGATTTTCGAACGCTCTAGAGGCCGAACGGTTGAAGATAGAGGAAAATTTTAAATTACACGGAGTTAGTACTCTTTATTTCCTATAAATCGCAGTGGGTAACAATTTTGTGCCATGTACCACCGGTATCGTTTTTGGGGTCACTAACTTTCAAACCGGAATAACTCCGTTCCGGTTGGTGGTAGAGAGTTGGGACAAAATACGTTATTTGAGGCGTCACGTGATCTAAAAGGACCAATAAGTAAAAGTTTTTCAAAATTTTTCGTTTTCCCGCCAGAATTTTTTTTCGTGTTTTTTGGCGCTTTTTTTACGAGTGCAAAAATGGGGGGCTACTCCTCCCAGGAAAAGCTTTTAAAAGTAACTTTTTTGGGTGTTTTAGAATCTTAACAAAATGGAGTGTGCAGATAGGGGAGGAAATTAATTTCTAATAACCCGCGGTTTTTTTATTTTTGGCGGGAAAATCGGCTTACTTAAGGAACCAAAATGTTTGAAAATTGATTTCTGAGATAGCCATTCTTTTGGCATTGGCCTGGACTAAAAATCTGTCGAGGGAAATATTTTTGCCATTTCCGGTTTGGCCGCCATCTTGGATTTTAGGTCAAAACTTCAATGGGGTCTATCTCAGCTATTTATTAAGATATTGAAGTAAAATTAGTCTCTAACTGTTGGTATTGACTAAATGAACAACTTTTATTCGAAAAACATTTTTTATAAGTCATACTTTTGGCTGTAGAGGTCATCGAAAAAATGCCATACTTCATTTCACTTTTGGCAGTCTGTAAATCGTTACAGGTACAAGATAGAGATTTTGTTAACATTGTAAAAAGTTACCTTACTTTATAAGCTTTCCAACGATACCAATATTGTTAGGGTCAGTAAATTAGGCTGACCCTATTATCTTTATAGTTATAAAAGAGTGTAGCAAAGTACTAATTTGAAAAATCATAACTTTGTTTCTCTACATAGCTAAGAAATAATATTGGTATCGATGTTTAGGTAATAAAATGCGGTTTTAAGAAAAATACAAACATGGCTGCAGCGAAGCTGCAGTCGCCCTTTTGCTGCGCCGAAGGCGCAGTCTATAATATTATTGTTTATACATGGCTGCAGCGAAGCTGCAGTCGCCTTTTGCTGCGCCGAAGGCGCAGTCTGCTGCAGCGAAGCTGCAGCTCATGCGCCGAAGGCGCAGTCTTTTTTTTATTGTTTATACATGGCTGCAGCGAAGCTGCAGTCGCCTTTTGCTGCGCCGAAGGCGCAGTCTGGCAAAGCTCAGTCTTTTTTACAGCTTGCATCGGTGCGCCGAACCTGTGGCGCCGAAGGCGCCGAGAGTGGGCGGGCCCACTCGTATATTATATATTAATACGCAAACACAGGTACTACCTTGCGGATCGGGTTCCGTGGGTGACTAGCGGGGTGCGGGGGGTGGGAAACGGACTTTTTCCCTTTACCGAGTTTTCCTCACCTTATGGGAATCGCACGGGGGCGGGAGGCGGCGTCGTAAAGGGGAGACATGGGCTACAATCGTAGGACCCGAAATTTCACTTCCGGTTTTTTTTTGTCCGACTTCCGGTGACCGGAAGTTGGGCAAAGTTTCGTGACCCAAGTCTAAATTACAAAAGTCGTCCGATTCGGAAAATTCCAACGGGGTCCGTTTTCCGCTTGAAAATGAAGGGGGGCGTACGCTGACACTAGGGGTCTATCTCTAATAGTGACCCCGCAAACGTAAAGCGAATGGGGTTTGAGACCGGACGCTTTGAAGACGTGCCGAGCCGCGGGGAAAAATCGTATTTAAACCGGACGAGTGCCGTTTTATTCCGGACATTCCGGAGAATAAAAAAGTCCGCGAGAGGGGTATGAAAATATTTTCCGGTGTGGGAGAAATTCCGGTTTGAAAAAAAAATTTTTTTTCGAAAATTTTCGAAACCGGATTTCGGGGTCAAGGGTTCGAGATAGAGCTTCCGTTACTATGGGCGACCCCCCCTATATCGGGGGTGGGCTACAACTTTTATCCGAAGAATTTTCCTCCACCGCCCCCGGGGGCGGCGCTATAGAGAAATGTCATTTTTCGGAATCGTGACTTTTTTTAGTTTTTCGTCCGGAAAAGGGCTTAAAGTTGAGATTTCGAAATCGGTCTTTTTAGGGTATATAGTGGACAAAAGGGCCTAACGATCCCCCCGGTTTCGATTTAGCTATGTTCGGTCCGGAAAATATTAACGTCCAAAGTCGGAAAATTTTTCGAAAATCGAAAATTGCATTTTTTTGGACAGACATGAAATGTGATATGGCCGTTGGATGTAGGCGTTTTAACCGATCTTTTTGAAACCGGTGCGGTTGTTTGGTCGATAGGTTGGCATTTTCGGAACGGACAATCATAACGCTGCATTTCCGGTTTTGATACTTCCGGTTCGCATCTTTGGAAAATTACATAGGTGTGAAAAAAATTTCCGAAATCGGTGCGTTCTTTAATGCGGTTTTGTTGGTACATTGGTTGGTTACAATTTCCTAAATTTTCACCGACCGGAAATTTTCCGCTTCGGCGCCACGATAAAATTTCCGGTAGAAAACGTTCGAAATTTCAAAAAATCGTCGCTATTGACCTTTTGAGATATTCGAACCGGACAACTTGCGTTAGTTTCCGTATTTAGTGTAGTTTATGGAAAAAAATACTTGCCATATGCCACCGGCCGCCATCTTGGATTTTTTATGGCAAAATAGAGATGGCGGTGACTTTTCGGATTTTCGGAACGCTCTGGAGGCCGAACGGTTGGAGATAGAGGAAAAATTCAAATTACACGGAGTTAGTACTCTTTATTACCTACGAATTGCAGTGGGTAACAATTTTGTGCCAAGTACCATAAGTAACGTTTTTGGGGTCACTAACTTTCAAACAGCTATAACTCCGTTCCGGTTGGTGGTAGAGAGTTGGGACAAAATACGTTATTTGAGGCGTCACGTGATCTAAAAGGACCAATAAGTAAAAGTTTTTCAAAATTTTTCGTTTTCCCGCCAGAATTTTTTTTCCGGTTTTTTGGCGCTTTTTTACGAGTGCAAAACCCCATAAGGCTTTTTTTGTTAGGGGATTGAGATCCAATTTTTTGGTTAGCTAACATAATTTTTAGCGCCTTTTTTTTTTGAATTTTTTCATTTTTTTTTTATTTTTGGCGGGAAAACGGCTATACTTAAGGAACCAAAATGTTTGAAAATTGGATTTCTGAGATAGCCATTCTTTAGCATTGGCCTGGACTAAAATTTGTCGAGGGAAATATTTTTGCCATTTCCGGTTTGGCCGCCATCTTGGATTTTAGGTCAAAACTTCAATGGGGTCTATCTCAGCTATTTATTAAGATATTGAAGTAAAATTAGTCTCTAACTGTTCGTATTGACTAAATGAACAACTTTTATTCGAAAAACAATTTTATAAAAATCATAGTTTTGGCTGTAGAGGTCATCGCAAAAATGCCATACTTCATTTCACTTTTGGCAGCCTGTAAATCGTTACAGGTACAAGATAGAGATTTTGTTAACATTGTAAAAGTTACCTTACTTTATAAGCTTTCCATTGATACCTATATCATTAGGGTCAATAAATTAGGGTGGATAATATAAATGATATAAGTTGGACGGAAATGCCATTTTTTTTCGTCAAAAATGGCATATTGGTATAGCTTTATAATGCATGTAATATAGGGACGTATAAGGGGTATTATTTAAAAAATCATAACTATTTTTCTATACATAGCTAAGAAATGATATTGGTATCGTTGTTTAGGTAATAAAATGTAGTTTTTAGGAAAAAAATAAAAATGGCGGAAAAAAACAATATGGCGGCCGACTATTTTAGAAAAAATGCGTTTTTGAGTACAGTACAAAACCATATAATTGACTATAGATTATTAAGTATTTATTTTAGGTTAGTAGTGTAAATTACAAAAATGTAGAGGGTCAAAAGTTATTCAATAAAAATTATTTATTTAATTTTTTAAAATTTTTTTAAGGGGGTTTGGGGGGATTTATTGAATTTTACTGAATTCCTTATCGCTTATAACTCCTGAACTAAAAGGCGTATCGAGGTGACCAGTTGCGTTTTTTCTTCTCTTTTTATTATGTTTCATACGATACCCATGAATATGCCATTTTGGCACATGGCATTTTTGCCAAATTTTCCTGGGCATCTGTCCATGGTATTTTTTTTTGGTCAAAAAATTTTTGGTCGCCGATCGTATTGATATTTGGCATGTATGTCAGGGACCATAAGGCAAATTGAAAGCCGCTTTTATTTTTCATTTATTGCCATTTGTCTTCGATTTATGGCGAAATAACTGTTTTTTTGGAAAATTTGGCAACTTTGAAACGCCATAGCTCCGGCTCTATTTAACTTAGAATCCCCAAATAACCGGCTTTCGTCCTATTTTTTTAACCTTGATTTAAATACATTCATTTTTATTGGGGTCATGCATCATGATTTTTTCCGATTTTTGCCACTGCCAAAAGTTGAAATTTTATAGGTGTAAAAAAATAAACTGTCGAAATAATTGAAAATAAGAGCATTTTCTTATGGTTTTTGACCTGCTAAACAAGAATTTGCAAGAATTATTTCGATATCTCTAACCGTTTTTAAGTTATAACAGTAATAATAATTTATTTATCGAAAAAAACAATATTTTTTTGTTTTTTCCAATATTTTGTCAGTATAACCTTAATAAAATAATTATATAATGGTCAAGTCATATTGTTAAATACATGTCAATAATGATTCTGAAAGAATATGTCGATACCTGTAACAGTTTTCGAGTTTTATGCATAAATGTAAAAGATTAAAACAAAAGATTAAATAGAAGGTAAAAAAGAAATGCTTAATTTACATGTAATTAAATAGAGATATTTTAATTTATATTAAATGCAATAGCTGCAGCGAAGCTGCAGTCGCCAATGGCTGCGCCGAAGGCGCAGTCTTTTTATATATTAGTGTTTATAAATGGCTGCAGCGAAGCTGCAGTCGCCTTTGCTGCGCCGAAGGCGCAGTCTCTCTTTTTAAAAATTAAACCCTTTGGCTGCAGCGAAGCTGCAGTCGCCATCAGCTGCGCCAAGGCGCAGCTAATATTTTTTTTCAAATTCAAATACCTGCTGCAGCGAAGCTGCAGCCCTCATATACTCCGCCAAAGGCGCATTTCTTTTTTTTTTTAATTAAAATTTAAAGTCTCCTGTCTTATCTTTTTTTTTATTTTTTTTTCTCTCATTAAAAAAAACCCTACCCCACCTCCCCCTCGCCTACATTTTTTTTACAAGTGAAAACGCAATATATATATATTGCCAATGTATTTATTGTTTTGTCGAGAGACTGTGGCGCCGAAGGCGCCTGCGAGTGGGCGGGCCCACTCGTATATTATATATTAGCCGCATACACCTACCTTGCGGATCGGGTTCCGTGGGTGACTAGCGGGGTGCGGGGGGTGGGAAACGGACTTTTTCCCTTTACCGAGTTTTCCTCACCTTATGGGAAATCGCACGGGGGCGGGAGAGGCGGCGTCGTAAAGGGGAGACTTGGGGCTACAATCGTAGGCGAAATTTCATTTCCGGTGACCTTTGTCCGACTTCCGGTGACCGGAAGTTGGGAAGTTTCGTGACCCAAGTCTAAATTACAAAAGTCGTCCGATTCGGAAAATTCCAACGGGGTCCGTTTTCTGCGGAAAATGAAGGGGGGCGTACGCTGACACTAGGGGTCTATCTCTAATAGTGACCCCGCAAACGTAAAAACCGGATTTTGAAGACGTGCCGAGCCGCGGGGAAAAATCGTATTTAAACCGGAAAAACGCCGTTTTATTCAGAAAATTACGGAGAATAAAAAAGTCCGCGACAGGTATGAAAATGTTTTCCGGTTTCCGGTTTGAAAATTTTTTCACTTTTTCGAAAAATTTTCGAATTTCGGGGTCAAGGGTTCGAGATAGAGCTTCCGTTACTATGGGGGCCCCCCCTATATCGGGGGTGGGCTACAACTTTTATCCGAAGATTTTCCTCCACCGCCCGGGGGCGGCGCTATAGAGAAATGTCATTTTTCGGAATCGTGACTTTTTTTAGTTTTTCGTCCGGAAAAGGGCTTAAAGTTGAGATTTCGAAATCGGTCTTTTTAGGGTATATAGTGGACAAAAGGGCCTAACGATCCCCCCCGGTTTCGATTCTTAGCTATGTTCGGTCCGGAAAATATTAACGTCCAAAGTCGGAAAATTTTTCGAAAATCGAGTTTTTTGATTTTTTACAGTAGACTTGGAAATTTTAGTTCCAAAATGTAGATCTGATGAAACGATTGAAAAAACCAAGTGTGCGGTCGTTTAGTCGACAAGTTGAAATTTACGGTATGGACCATCATAGGACTTGCATTTCCGATTTTGATACTACCGTGTTCACATCTTATGGAAAATATATAGGTGTGAAAAAAATTTCCGAAATCGGTGCGTTCTTTAATGCGGTTTTGTTGGTACATTGGTTGGTTATAATTTCCTAAATTTTCACCGACCGGAAATTTTCCGCTTCGGCGCCACAGTAAAATTTCCGGTAGAAAACGTTCGAAATTTCAAAAAATAATCCTCCCCATTGACCTGTTTGAGATATTCGAACCGGACAACTTGCGTTAGTTTCCGTATTTAGTGTAGTTTATGGAAAAAAATACTTGCCATATGCCACCGGCCGCCATCTTGGATTTTTTATGGCAAAATAGAGATGGCGGTGACTTTTCGGATTTTCGGAACGCTCTGGAGGCCGAACGGTTGAAGATAGAGGAAAAATTCAAATTACACGGAGTTAGTACTCTTTATTACCTACAAATTGCAGTGGGTAACAATTTTGTGCCAAGTACCATAAGTAACGTTTTTGGGGTCACTAACTTTTAAACAGCTATAACTCCGTTCCGGTTGGTGGTAGAGAGTTGGGACAAAATACGTTATTTGAGGCGTCACGTGATCTAAAAGGACCAATAAGTAAAAGTTTTTCAAAATTTTTCGTTTTCCCGCCAGAATTTTTTTTCCGGTTTTTTGGCGCTTTTTTTACGAGTGCAAAAACGGACATAAGGTTTTTGTTACAGAGAAACCAATTTTTTGTTTTGATAGCTAACATATTTTTCGACTACCGGGTTTTTTTTTTGAATTTTTCCCTCTTTTTTTTTTTTTTTGGCGGGAAACGGCTATACTTAAGGAACCAAAATGTTTGAAAATTGGATTTCTGAGATAGCCATTCTTTCGGCATTGGCCTGGACTA
Organism: Microvelia longipes; assembly: GCA_018340805.1. Taxonomy (NCBI): domain Eukaryota; kingdom Metazoa; phylum Arthropoda; class Insecta; order Hemiptera; family Veliidae; genus Microvelia; species Microvelia longipes. The sequence continues at coordinate 44,827,368 of JACMZG010000022.1, read as the reverse complement.
AAAATCTGTCGACGGAAATATTTTTGCCATTTCCGGTTTGGCCGCCATCTTGGATTTTAGGTCAAAACTTCAATGGGGTCTATCTCAGCTATTTATTAAGATATTGAAGTAAAATTAGTCTCTAACTGTTCGTATTGACTAAATGAACAACTTTTATTCGAAAAACATTTTTATAAAGTCATACTTTTGGCTGTAGAGGTCATCGCAAAAATGCCATACTTCATTTCACTTTTGGCAGTCTGTAAATCGTTACAGGTACAAGATAGAGATTTTGTTAACATTGTAAAAAGTTACCTTACTTTATAAGCTTTCCACATCAATATTGTTAGGGTCAATAATTAGGGTGCTTAATATAAATGGTAAAAGTTGTCCGGAATGCCATTTTTTCGTCAAAAATGGCATATTGGTATAGCTTTAATGCATGTAATATAGGGATATTAGGGGTATTATTTAAAAAAATCATAACTATTTTTCTATACATAGCTAAGAAATGATATTGGTATCGTTGTTTAGGTAATGAAATGTAGTTTTTAGAAAAAAATAAAAATGGCGGAAAAAACAATATGGCGGCCGACTAATATTAGAATAAATGCGTTTTTTAAGTACAGTATGACTGCAGCGAAGCTGCAGTCGCCAATGGCTGCGCCGAAGGCGCAGTCTTTTTATACTTTAGTGTTTATAAATGGCTGCAGCGAAGCTGCAGTCGCCTGCTGCGCCGAAGGCGCAGTTCTTATTTTAAAAATTAAACCTGCAGCGAAGCTGCAGTCGCCATCAGCTGCGCCAGGCGCAGCTAATATTTTTTTTTCAAATTCAAATACCTGCTGCAGCGAAGCTGCAGCCCTCATATACTCCGCCAAAGGCGCATTTCTTTTTTTTTTAATTAAAATTTACAAGTCTCCTGTTCTTTTTTTTTTATTTTTTCTCTCATTAAAAAAAACCCTACCCACCTCCCCTCGCCTACATTTTTTTTAAAGTGAAAACGCAATATATATATATTGCCAATGTATTTATTGTTTTGTCGAGAGACTGTGGCGCCGAAGGCGCCTGCGAGTGGGCGGGCCCACTCGTATATTATATATTAATAAGCTCATACCTTGCGGATCGGGTTCCGTGGGTGACTAGCGGGGTGCGGGGGGTGGGAAACGGACTTTTCACCTTTACCGAGTTTTCCTCACCTTATGGGAAATCGCACGGGGGCGGGAGAGGCGGCGTCGTAAAGGGGAGACTTGGAACTTTAATCGTAGGACCCGAAATTCACTTCCGGTATTTTGTCCGACTTCCGGTGACCGGAAGTTGGAGAAAGTTTCGTGACCCAAGTCTAAATTAAAAGTCGTCCGATTCGGAAAATTCCAACGGGTCCGTTTTCCGCCGGAAAATGAAGGGGGGCGTACGCTGACACTAGGGGTCTATCTCTAATAGTGACCCCGCAAACGTAAAGCGTTTGGGTCCGAAACCGGATTTTTTGAAGACGTGCCGAGCCGCGGGGAAAAATCGTATTTAAACCGGAAAAACGCCGTTTTATTCAGAAAATTACGGAGAATAAAAAAGTCCGTGGGGCGGTATGAAAATGTTTTCCGGTGGGGCGAAATTCCGGTTTGAAAATTTTTTCACTTTTCGAAAATTTTCGAAACCGGATTTCGGGGTCAAGGGTTCGAGATAGAGCTTCCGTTACTATGGGCGACCCCCCTATATCGGGGGTGGGCTACAACTTTTATCCGAAGATTTTTCCTCCACCGCCCCCGGGGCGGCGCTATAGAGAAATGTCATTTTTGGAATCGTGACTTTTTTTAGTTTTTCGTCCGGAAAAGGGCTTAAAGTTGAGATTTCGAAATCGGTCTTTTTAGGGTATATAGTGGACAAAAGGGCCTAACGATCCCCCCGGTTTCGATTCTTAGCTATGTTCGGTTCGGAAAATATTAATGTCCAAAGTCGGAAAATTTTTCGAAAATCGAGTTTTTTGATTTTTTACAGTAGACTTGGAAATTTTAGTTCCAAATGTAAGATCTGATAACGATTGGAAAAAACCAAGTGTGCGGTCGTTTAGTCGACAGTTGAAATTTCGGTATGGACCATCATAGGCTTGCATTTCCGTTTTGATACTACCGTGTTCACATCTTATGGAAAATATATAGGTGTGAAAAAAATTTCCGAAATCGGTGCGTTCTTTAATGCGGTTTTGTTGGTACATTGGTTGGTTATAATTTCCTAAATTTTCACCGACCGGAAATTTTCCGCTTCGGCGCCACAGTAAAATTTCCGGTAGAAAACGTTCGAAATTTCAAAAAATCGTCCTCATTGACCTGTTTGAGATATTCGAACCGGACAACTTGCGTTAGTTTCCGTATTTAGTGTAGTTTATGGAAAAAAATACTTGCCATATGCCCGGCCGCCATCTTGGATTTTTTATGGCAAAATAGAGATGGCGGTGACTTTTCGGATTTTCGGAACGCTCTGGAGGCCGAACGGTTGAAGATAGAGGAAAAATTCAAATTACACGGAGTTAGTACTCTTTATTACCTACGAATTGCAGTGGGTAACAATTTTGTGCCAAGTACCATAAGTACGTTTTGGGGTCACTAACTTTCAAACAGCTATAACTCCGTTCCGGTTGGTGGTAGAGAGTTGGGACAAAATACGTTATTTGAGGCGTCACGTGATCTAAAAGGACCAATAAGTAAAAGTTTTTCAAAATTTTTCGTTTTCCCGCCAGAATTTTTTTCCGGTTTTTTGGCGCTTTTTTTACGAGTGCAAACCATAAGGCTTTTTTTTTAAAGTTTTTTGGTGTTTTAGATCAACAAAATTTCGGAGGGTTTTTTTTTTAATTTTTCCCGCTTTTTTTTTATTTTTGGCGGGAAACGGCTATACTTAAGGAACCAAAATGTTTGAAAATTGGATTTCTGAGATAGCCATTCTTTAGCATTGGCCTGGACTAAAAATCTGTCGAGGAAATATTTTTGCCATTTCCGGTTTGGCCGCCATCTTGGATTTTAGGTCAAAACTTCAATGGGGTCTATCTCAGCTATTTATTAAGATATTAAAGAAAAATTAGTCTCTAACTGTTCGTATTGACTAAATGAACAACTTTATCCGAAAAACATTTTTATAAAAGTCATACTTTTGGCTGTAGAGGTCATCGCAAAAATGCCATACTTCATTTCACTTTTGGCAGTCTGTAAATCGTTACAGGTACAAGATAGAGATTTTGTTAACATTGTAAAAGTTACCTTACTTTATAAGCTTTCCAACGATACCATATTGTTAGGGTCAAAATTAGGGTGCTTAATATAAATGGTAAAAGTTGTCCGGAAATGCCATTTTTTCGTCAAAAATGGCATATTGGTATAGCTTTATAATGCATGTAATATAGGGTTATATTAGGGGTATTATTTAAAAAATCATAACTATTTTTCTATACATAGCTAAGAAATGATATTGGTATCGTTGTTTAGGTAATGAAATGTAGTTTTTGGAAAAAAATAAAAATGGCGGAAAAAACAATATGGCGGCCGACTTATTTTAGAAAAAATGCGTTTTTGAGTACAGTACAAACCATATAATTGACTATAGCTTCCTAAGTATTTATTTTAGGTTAGTAGTGTAAATTACAAAAATGTAGAGGGTCAAAAGGTGTTTAATAAAAATCATTCATTTAATTTTTGAAAAAATTTTTAAGGGGGTTTAGGGGGGATTTATTGGATTTTACTGAATTCTTTAATCGCTTATAACTCCTGAACTAAAGGCGTATCGAAATGAGACCTGTGGCGTTTTTCTTCCTTTTTATTATGTTTCATACGATACCCATGAATATGCCATTTTGGCACATGGCATTTTTGCCAAATTTTCCTGGGCATCTGTCCATGGTATTTTTTGGGTCAAAAATTTTTTGGTCGCCAATCGTATTGATATTTGGCATGTATGTCAGGGACCATAAGGCAAATTGAAAGCCGCTTTTATTTTTCATTTATTGCCATTTGTCTTCGATTTATGGCGAAAAAACTGATATTTTGGCCAAAATTTGGTAACTTTGAAACGCCATAGCTCCGGCTCTATTTAACTTAGAATCCCCAAATAACCGGCTTTCGTCCTTTTTTTAGCCTTGATTTAAATACATTCATTTTTATTGAGGTCATGCGTCATGATTTTTTCCGATTTTTGCCACTGCCAAAAGTTGAAATTTTATAGGTGTAAAAAATAAACTGTCGAAATAATTGAAAATAGAGCATTTTCTTATGGTTTTTGACCTGCTAAACAAGAATTTGCAAGAATTATTTCGATATCTCTAACCGTTTTTAAGTTATAACAGTAATAATAATTTATTTATCGAAAAAAACAATATTTTTCTGTTTTTTACCCAATATTTTGTCAGTATAACCTTAATAAAGTAATTATATAATGGTCAAGTCATATTGTTAAATACATGTCAATAATGATTCTGAAAGAATTATGTCGATACCTGTAACAGTTTTCGAGTGTTATGCATAAATGTAAAAGATTAAAACAAAAGATTAAATAGAAGGTAAAAAAGAAATGCTTAATTTACATGTAATTAAATAGAGATATTTTAATTTATATTAAATGCAATAGCTGCAGCGAAGCTGCAGTCGCCAATGGCTGCGCCGAAGGCGCAGTCTTTTTATATATTAGTGTTTATAGATGGCTGCAGCGAAGCTGCAGTCGCCATTTGCTGCGCCGAAGGCGCAGTCTCTTACTTTTAAAATTAAACCCTTTTGCTGCAGCGAAGCTGCAGTCGCCATCAGCTGCGCCGAAGGCGCAGCTAATATTTTTTTTTCAAATTCAAATACCTGCTGCAGCGAAGCTGCAGCCCTCATATACTCCGCCAAAGGCGCATTTCTTTTTTTTTTTAATTAAAATTTAAAGGCCCCTTTTCTTTTTTTTTTTTTTTCTCTCATTAAAAAAACCCTACCCCACCTCCCCCTCGCCTACATTTTTTTTACAAGTGAAGCACCAATATATATATATTTGCCAATGTATTTATTGTTTTGTCGAGAGACTGTGGCGCCGAAGGCGCCTGCGAGTGGGCGGGCCCACTCGTATATTATATATATTAATACGCAAACACAGGTACTACCTTGCGGGCGGGTTCCGGGGTGACTAGCGGGGTGCGGGGGGTGGGAAACGGACTTTTTTTTACCGAGTTTTCCTCACCTTATGGGAAATCGCACGGGGGCGGGAGAGGCGGCGTTTAAAGGGGAGACATGCTATCGTAGGACCCGAAATTTTCACTTCCGGTTTTTTTGTCCGACTTCCGGTGACCGGAAGTTGGGAAATTTTCGTACACACTTTAAATTACGAAAGTCGTCCGATTCGGAAAATTCCAACGGGGTCCGTTTTCCGCTTGAAAATGAAGGGGGGCGTACGCTGACACTAGGGGTCTATCTCTGATAGTGACCCCGCAAACGTAAAGCGAATGGGTCCGAAACCGGATTTTTTGAAGACGTGCCGAGCCGCGGGGAAAAATCGTATTTAAACCGGAAAAACGCCGTTTTATTCAGAAATTACGGAGAATAAAAAAGTCCGCGGGGGGTATGAAAATGTTTTCCGGTATAGGAGAAATTCCGGTTTGAAAATTTTTTTTTTCGAAAATTTTCGAAACCGGATTTCGGGGTCAAGGGTTCGAGATAGAGCTTCCGTTACTATGGGCGACCCCCCTATATCGGGGGTGGGCTACAACTTTTATCCGAAGATTTTTCCTCCACCGCCCCGGGGGCGGCGCTATAGAGAAATGTCATTTTTTGGAATCGTGACTTTTTTTAGTTTTTCGTCCGGAAAAGGGCTTAAAGTTGAGATTTCGAAATCGGTCTTTTTAGGGTATATAGTGGACAAAAGGGCCTAACGATCCCCCCGGTTTCGATTCTTAGCTATGTTCGGTTCGGAAAATATTAATGTCCAAAGTCGGAAAATTTTTCGAAAAATCGAAAAGTTTGCATTTTTTGGACAGACAGCAAATGTGATATGGCCGTTGGATGTAGGCGTTTTAACCGATCTTTTTGAAACCGGTGCGGTTGTTTTGGTCGATAGTTGGCATTTTCGGAACGGACATCATAACGCTGGCATTTCCGGTTTTGATACTACCGTGTTCGCATCTTTGGAAAATTACATAGGTGTGAAAAAAATTTCCGAAATCGGTGCGTTCTTTAATGCGGTTTTGTTGGTACATTGGTTGGTTATAATTTCCTAAATTTTCACCGACCGGAAATTTTCCGCTTCGGCGCCACATAAAATTTCCGGTAGAAAACGTTCGAATTTCAAAAAATCGTCGCTATTGACCTGTTTGAGATATTCGAACCGGACAACTTGCGTTAGTTTCCGTATTTAGTGTAGTTTATGGAAAAAAATACTTGCCATATGCCACCGGCCGCCATCTTGGATTTTTTATGGCAAAATAGAGATGGCGGTGACTTTTCGGATTTTCGGAACGCTCTGGAGGCCGAACGGTTGGAGATAGAGGAAAAATTCAAATTACACGGAGTTAGTACTCTTTATTACCTACGAATTGCAGTGGGTAACAATTTTGTGCCAAGTACCATAAGTAACGTTTTTGGGGTCACTAACTTTAAAACCTATAACTCCGTTCCGGTTTGGTGGTAGAGAGTTGGGACAAAATACGTTATTTGAGGCGTCACGTGATCTAAAAGGACCAATAAGTAAAAGTTTTTCAAATTTTTTCGTTTTCCCGCCAGAATTTTTTTTCCGGTTTTTTGGCGCTTTTTTTACGAGTGCAAATGCCCCAAAGGCTTTTAAAACTAGAAATTTTGGTGTTTTAGATACAACATATTATAAGGAGTTTATATTTTAAATTTTTTTTTTTTTTATTTTTGGCGGGAAAACGGCTATACTTAAGGAACCAAAATGTTTGAAAATTGAATTTCTGAGATAGCCATTCTTTTCGGCATTGGCCTGGACTAAAAACTGTCGAGGGAATTTTTTGCCATTTCCGGTTTGGCCGCCATCTTGGATTTTAGGTCAAAACTTCAATGGGGTCTATCTCAGCTATTTTAAGATATTGAAGTAAAATTAGTCTCTAACTGTTCGTATTGACTAAATGAACAACTTTTATTCGAAAAACATTTTTATAAAGTCATAGTTTTGGCTGTAGAGGTCATCGAAAAAATGCCATACTTCATTTCACTTTTGGCAGTCTGTAAATCGTTACAGGTACAAGATAGAGATTTTGTTAACATTGTAAAAAGTTACCTTACTTTATAAGCTTTCCACGATACCAATATGTTAGGGTCAGTAAATTAGGGTGGATAATATAAATGTAAAAGTTGTCCGGAAATGCCATTTTTTTCGTCAAAAATGGCATATTGGTATAGCTTAAAATGCATGTAATATAGGACGTATTAGGGGTATTATTTAAAAATCATAAACTATTTTTCTATACATAGCTAAGAAATGATATTGGTTCGTGTTTGGTACTGAAATTTAGTTTTTAGAAAAAAATAAAAATGGTGCGTGGGAAAAAAAAAATATATGTGCGGTGAGGGGCGACATAATTATTGATGGATAAAGTGCCGTTTTTTAAAGTACAGTATGGAACTTGCAGCGAAGCTGGCAAAGTCGCAAAGGCGGTGCGCCGAAGGCCGCAAGCAAGTTTTTATACTTTAGTGTTTATAATTAATGCCTGCATATGCGTTAAGCTGCAGTCACGCCGTGTTTGGCTGCGCCCAATAGTCGCCAGTCGTCTTTCCTTTAAAATAATCTTTTAAAATAAGTAATTTAAATCCTAATGGCTGCAGACAGAGCTGCAGTGACATAACACTAAATAGCTAATTGAATCAATTTTTTTTTTAATTTCAAAAATTTACAAAATACCTGCTGCAGCGAAAGCTAAGCAGCAACTAAATATAACTCCGATCTCAAAGTGGTCATTATTCTTTTTTATATTTTAATTAATTTCAGTCTATTCTTTAATCGATCTTCTTTCTTCTTTTTTTTCTTTTTTTTCTTAAGCCTTCCCTCTCCCTCTCTTCCATTTCTAAACAAAACAAATATAACTCCTCTACCTCACTGAAAGTCCCTCCTTCGCTACGGGTTTTTTTTAGAAGAGACAGTGCAAGGCGGAGCCAGAGATAGTATTATAATATTGACACCCAATGTAGGTTTATCTGAATTGGGTTGGTCGGAGACTCTCCCGCTTCCGTGGGCGCGCAAGGGCCCTTGCGAGTGGGCGCGGGGTCCCTACTTCTGTATTATTTATATATTACTGGGGAGGTTGCCTTATATAACTTTTGGTGTGTTCCCAAACCCGCAACAAGGTATAACCCATATGCGGGCGGGGTTACTTTGGGTGTCTAGTCGGGAGTTGGGGGGTGCGGGGGTGGGAAACGGACTTTTTCCCCTTTACCCCAAGTTTTTCCTCACCTTATGGGAAAAGTGCGCACGGGGCGGGAGAGGCGCGATAGGTGTTGCCTACCAACCGGGCGAGCACACCTGGACCACATCTTTTAATCGTAGGAAACGCGGGAAGATTTGCCACTTTCCCGGTTTATTTTTTGTCTCTGATTTGCTTTCCGGTGACCGGAAGTTGGGGCAATTAGTTTCGTGAACCTTTGCTTTCATTTTCTTCAAGTCTATAAATATTAAACAAAAGATCGTCCTGATTTTCGGATAAACAATTTTCCATGTTAACGGGGATTCGTTTTCCCGCCGTGAAAATNGCACTACAGTTGCCATTCTGCGCCGAAGGCGCAGTTTTATATTTATTTCAGTGATCTATACCTGCAGCGAAGCTGCAGTTGCATTCTGCGCCGAAGGCGCAGTTTTAATATTATATTTATAGTGCTCTATAACTGCAGCGAAGCTGCAGTTGTGATTCTGCGCCGAAGGCGCAGTTTTAATGTCTATTTCAGTGACGTATACCTGCAGCGAAGCTGCAGTTGTCATTCTGTGCCGAAGGCGCAGTTTTAATATATATTATAGTGCTCTATTCCTGCAGCAAAGCTGCAGTTGTGATTCTGCGCCGAAGGCGCAGTTTTAATATTTATTTCAGTGATCTATACCTGCAGCGAAGCTGCAGTTGTCACTCTGCGCCGAAGGCGCAGTTTTTATACTTATTACAGTGCTCCATAACTGCAGCGAAGCTGCAGTTGTGATTCTGCGCCGAAGGCGCAGTTCTAATATTTATTTCAGTGATCTATACCTGCAGCGAAGCTACAGTTGTCATTCTGCGCCGAAGGCGCAGTTTTAATATTTATTACAGTGCTCTATACCTGCAGCGAAGCTGCAGTTTGTCACTGCGCCGAAGGCGCAGTTTTATATTTATTACAGTGCTCTATACCTGCAGCGAAGCTGCAGTTGTCACTCTGCGCCGAAGGCGCAGTTTTAATATTTATTACAGTGCTCCATACCTGCAGCGAAGCTGCAGTTGTGATTCTGCGCCGAAGGCGCAGTTTTAATATTTATTTCAGTGATCTATACCTGCAGCGAAGCTGTAGTTGCCATTCTGTGCCGAAGGCGCAGTTTTAATATATATTATATTGCTCTATACCTGCAGCGAAGCTGCAGTTGTGATTCTGCGCGAAGGCGCAGTTTTAACATTTATTTCAGTGATGCATACCTGCAGCGAAGCTGCAGTTGCCATTCTGTGCCGAAGGCGCAGTTTTAATATATATTATAGTGCTCTATTCCTGCAGCAAAGCTGCAGTTGTGATTCTGCGCCGAAGGCGCAGTTTTAATATTTATTTCAGTGATCTATACCTGCAGCGAAGCTGCAGTTGTCACTCTGCGCCGAAGGCGCAGGTATAATATTTATTACAGTGCTCCATAACTGCAGCGAAGCTGCAGTTGTGATTCTGCGCCGAAGGCGCAGTTCTAATATTTATTTCAGTGATCTATACCTGCAGCCAAACTACAGTTGCCATTCTGCGCCGAAGGCGCAGTTTTAATATTTATTTCAGTGATCTATACCTGCAGCGAAGCTGCAGTTGCCATTCTGTGCCGAAGGCGCAGTTTTTAATGTTTATTACAGTCATCTATACCTGCAGCGAAGCTGCAGTTGTCATTCTGCGCCGAAGGCGCAGTTTTACTATTTATTACAGTGAATTACACCTGCAGGGAAGCTCCATTTGTCATTCTGCGCCGGAGGCGCAGTTTTTATATTGATTACATTGTGTTTATAGCTGCAGTCATCATTTTGCAGTTCAAATATTTATTACAGTATATATATATATATGGCTGTGCCGAAGGCGCAGTCTTATTTTTTATTTCAGTATATACATAACTGCTGCAAAAGTGCAGTTGTCAGGTTGTAATTGTATCTGTAGATAATATATTGTACTGAAACACATATAGTATATTGTAGAGAAATATATGTATGAATTTGTTCACTATGTATGTGTCAAAATTTTGTGTTTGACAAATATATTTCATTCTAAACTATGGTCAGCTAAGTGAATTCAATATTAAGGTATAGAATAATATACAATAAGATAAATTGGTGTGAAATAAAACGAATTATTTTTGATTACCTGTGGCATTTTTTTTGTAATGAATAGGAATAAAATGAAAATGGAAATTGTTTCTTTTTGATATTTTCGATAGTATTCTGACAGACAAAGATACATAATTAGAGCAATAAATTAAAAATGTAAAGTTTAAAATTATGACATAACGTCGTCGAATCTGAGTTTCGAACCAGTGTCCACTGGGTGACAGGCGAGTACTCTACCGATCCCCCACGGGAGAGAATGGTGGGACCAGCGCTCTTATTTCTATTAAGTCGTGTTCATAGTGTATACATTTCATTTTGTCTACAACTTTATTTTTTCTTTATGTAAATTTATTATTACGGACTAACAAATGTCTTTTAATCATTATGTGTTTAATGTAATTATGTTTTCCTAATATTGCAGTAATTTAAATAATAATGAATCCGCTAAAATATATCGGTAAAAGCAAGATCATCCGGATAGACACTTTAATGAGAACTTCTTTCTGAAAACTTTTATAATTTTATGTCAATTAAGTATTAGGCATATGTGTTATTCGAATTGGTAAAATAGTCAAAATTGTACTTAAATAACTAATCAATTTTCTTTGCTTAAAGTTTTGTAAGGCATTAAATGAAATATGTGAAAAACAACAGTGAGTTTCTAAAACTGTAATTATGTCTATAGTATTTATTTAAAGACAAAAACTGAGTAAAATAAAAAAGAAGAAGATCAATTAGTTTAAAAAAATGTTTTGTTTGTTTACCGTGTTTTCGGTTTCATTTATTTGTTTTCCATTAAATATAATTAATTTCGGAGTGTTAATTATTATTTTCTTTTAGTTTTAACAAAACGTTTTAGTCCGGTGAAGACTATTCGCGCGTGAAGTGTTTAGAAATTTATTTATTCGTGTGTTCGAGTTCGGTAATGTCGTGAGATGTGATAAGAATTTATTTTTTGTGGTATTTTATAACATGTAAGTAATATATTCTTTAAAAACGTTAAATATATTAGTAAGTATAAGTACAAGTAGTTAATTAACATGGAAATGTATATTAAACTGAAGAAAGTGTTCTGTTGTTTTGTTTTTAGAACGGTAAAACAATCTCTTATTAGAGACAGGTATGCATAAATAAAACAATTTCTGAAATGCATATATTTCTTTTAACATATATTTATGTATCGTTGATAAGCCAGAATGTTGTAATTTAAACAGAAGTATAAATCGACCAGAAAAATACATGCTCAAAACAAGGAAAAAATGACTTTACTTGAAACAGACTTGATGAACAAAACAGTCAAAAACTTTTTCAGTTTGTTATCAATTCATCAAGTTATTATTTGTTTATAATGTATAATTGTGTTAACAGTTGTCAGATTAATTTGGAATAATATATATAGTTCAATTTTTAGGAAAATGATATTAATAATCTGACTTTAACTTGATTTGAAATTGTTCTCAACAATATAACCTGTATACAGAAGATAACAGTAATTATTGATGTTATTTAATGGTGACTGAGGGAGAGGGGAGAAAGTAATTTGGAAACAATATTATAAAATTAAACTCAGTGAAATAAATCAAATAATGATATTTGTTGAAAGTTATTTAGAAATATTTTAAACGTATAGTATTTTAACGGGGCAATGTCCCAGTGTACTAAGTCTCCGTACATAAGAAATTCTTTTGTATATTCATTTGCAATCATAATTATTATGCTTAAAAGGGTATGTGTTTATGTAAATATACTAATTTAAATTCCTTTGTTGACAGGAAGACTTTAGTAATTAATTAATGCGTGCTTATCACTTGAAATGCTGTCAGTGGACCAAGGATTCAGTTTTTGTTTTTTCTTTAAGCAAGGTATATAGTTTTTAATAATTATCATATAAATTAATAAATGGGAGTGCATAGGAGTAACAAATATGCATATTTATTACAAACACTGTATATTTACCATTTTCTGTTACCAGATGACAAATATTGAAAAAAGTACTATTTATTTTATTTATTATTGAATAAAAGTGCACAAATATAAGGGTTTTGAATCGACCAAACATATTATTGTTTAGACAGAGATTTAAGTTCATAACATTTAATCAAATCAATGAATATTTACAATATTTAATTCAATTTATTAGAAAGTGATAGCATATAATCTGACTTTAACTTGATTTGGAATTGTTTTTATTGATATAATTAATTAATTAATATCAATATAATCTCTATATTGAATATAACATTAATTATTGATATCATTGAATGGTGATTGAAAGAGATGGGAGGAGAGAGAGAGAGAGTAGTTTGGAAACAATATTATAAAACTAAACTTATTAAAATTCATCAAATAATGATAATTATTAAAATATATTAAGAAGAATTTTTTTAAAATTGAAAAGTTTTTTTTTTGGACTTAATATATAATATATAACGTAATATATATAATATATTAAACAAAAAAGGACTTTTGTGTAATTAACCTGTTTTTATTTATATAATTTTTTAAACATAATCACTTGACAGGTTAATGTCTCAGAGTTCCTAAGTCTCTGTAAATCAGAATTCCTTCTGTATATTTATTTTCATTAATGATAATTATGCTTAAAA
>JACMZG010000022.1:44709264-44805296 GCA_018340805.1 Microvelia longipes | reverse complement strand
GGTCGACGTTAGTACCCGGAAATGGTACGGGGGCGGGAGTGGTGTCGTTTTTAAAGGGGACACTCTGAATTTCGTCCGTAGGACTCCAGATTTCCGATTTTCCACTTTTTCCGGCTTTTCCGGTGACCGGAAGTCGGGAAATTTATCGTACATATACTTTAAATTACAAAAGTCGTCCGATTCGGAAAATTCCAACGGGGTCCGTTTTCTGCTTGAAAATGAAGGGGGGCGTACGCTGACACTAGGGGTCTATCTCTAATAGTGACCCCGCAAACGTAAAGCGAATGGGTCTGAAACCGGAATTTTGAAGACGTGCCGAGCCGCGGGAAAAATCGTATTTAAACCGGACGAGTGCCGTTTTATTCCGGAAATTACGGAGAATAAAAAAGTCCGCGAGAGGGGTATGAAAATATTTTCCGGTGTAGGAGAAATTCCGGTTTGAAAATTTTTTCACTTTTCGAAAATTTTCGAAACCGGATTTCGGGGTCAAGGGTTGGAGATAGAGCTTCCGTACTATGGCGACCCCCCCTATATCGGGGGTGGGCTACAACTTTTATCCGAAGAATTTTCCTCCACCGCCCCCGGGGGCGGCGCTATAGAGAAATGTCATTTTTAAAAATCATGACTTTTTTTAGTTTTTCGTCCGGAAAAGGGCTTAAAATTGAGATTTCGAAATCGGCCTTTTTAGGGTATATAGTGGACAAAGGGCCTAACGATCCCCCCGGTTTCGATTCTTAGCTATGTTCGGTCCGGAAAATATTAATGTCCAAAGTCGGAAAATTTTTCGAAAAATCGAAAATTTGCATTTTTTGGACAGACACGCAAATGTGATATGGCCGTTGGATGTAGGCGTTTTAACCGATCTTTTTGAAACCGGTGCGGTTGTTTGGTCGATAGGTTGGCATTTTCGGAACGGACAATCATAACGCTGGCATTTCCGGTTTTGATACTTCCGGGTTCGCATCTTTGGAAAATTACATAGGTGTGAAAAAAATTTCCGAAATCGGTGCGTTCTTTAATGCGGTTTTGTTGGTACATTGGTTGGTTACAATTTCCTAAATTTTCACCGACCGGAAATTTTCCGCTTCGGCGCCACAATAAAATTTCCGGTAGAAAACGTTCGAAATTTCAAAAAATCATATTTCAGCTCCTATTTGTGATATTTAAACCGGACAACTTGCGTTAGTTTCCGTATTTTGTGTAGTTTATGGAAAAAAATACTTGCCATATGCCACCGGCCGCCATCTTGGATTTTTTATGGCAAAATAGAGATGGCGGTGACTTTTCGGATTTTCGGAACGCTCTGGAGGCCGAACGGTTGAAGATAGAGGAAAAATTCAAATTACACGGAGTTAGTACTCTTTATTACCTACGAATTGCAGTGGGTAACAATTTTGTGCCAAGTACCATAAGTAACGTTTTTGGGGTCACTAACTTTCAAACAGCTATAACTCCGTTCCGGTTGGTGGTAGAGAGTTGGGACAAAATACGTTATTTGAGGCGTCACGTGATCTAAAAGGACCAATAAGTAAAAGTTTTTCAAAATTTTTTGTTTTCCCGCCAGAATTTTTTAACATGATTTTTGGCGCTTTTTTTGAGAGGTATTTCGGCCGGGCCCGTAAGGCTTTTTTGTCACTGAATTCAGAGTCACAATTTTGGTTTGGATGTACCAGAATAATGTATAGGGAGACTACGGTGGACTTTGTTTTTTGAATTTTTCCCTCAATTTTTTTTTATTTTTGGCGGGAAAACGGCTATACTTAAGGAACCAAAATGTTTGAAAATTGAATTTCTGAGATAGCCATTCTTTCGGCATTGGCCTGGACTAAAAATCTGTCGACGGAAATATTTTTGCCATTTCCGGTTTGGCCGCCATCTTGGATTTTAGGTCAAAACTTCAATGGGGTCTATCTCAGCTATTTCTTAAGATATTGAAGTAAAATTAGTCTCTAACTGTTCGTATTGACTAAATGAACAACTTTTATCCGAAAAACATTTTATACAAGTCATACTTTGGCTGTAGAGGTCATCGAAAAAATGCCATACTTCATTTCACTTTTGGCAGCCTGTAAATCGTTACAGGTACAAGATAGAGATTTTGTTAACATTGTAAAAAGTTACCTTACTTTATAAGCTTTCCATTGATACCTATATCATTAGGGTCAGTAAATTAGGGTGGATATATAAATGATATAAGTTGGACGGAATGCCATTTTTTCGTCAAAAATGGTATATTGGTATAGCTTAATTATGCATGTAATATAGGAATGTATATGGGGTATTAATTAAAAAATCATAACTATTTTTCTATACATAGCTAAGAATGATATTGGTATCGTTGTTTAGGTAATGAAATGTAGTTTTTAGAAAAAAATAAAAATGGCGGAAAAAACAATATGGCGGCCGACTAATATTAGAATAAATGCGTTTTTTAAGTACAGTATGACTGCAGCGAAGCTGCAGTCGCCAATGGCTGCGCCGAAGGCGCAGTCTTTTTATACTTTAGTGTTTATAAATGGCTGCAGCGAAGCTGCAGTCGCCATTAGCTGCGCCGAAGGCGCAGTCTCTTATTTTTAAAAATTAAACCCTTTTGCTGCAGCGGAGCTGCAGTCGCCACCAGCTGCGCCAAGGCGCAGCTAATATTTTTTTTTCAAATTCAAATACCTGCTGCAGCGAAGCTGCAGCCCTCATATACTCCGCCAAAGGCGCATTTCTTTTTTTTTTTAATTAAAATTTAAAAGTCTCCTGTCTTATCTTTTTTTTTTATTTTTTCTCTCATTAAAAAAAACCCTACCCCACCTCCTCGCCTACATTTTTTTACAAGTGAAAACGCAATATATATATATATTGCCAATGTATTTATTGTTTTGTCGAGAGACTGTGGCGCCGAAGGCGCCTGCGAGTGGGCGGGCCCACTCGTACATTATATATTAATACTCCTAATTTCGTGGCGGGGAAAAAAACAGTCTTTTTTTTGACCGGATTTCCTCACCTTATCGGAAATGGCACGGGGGCGTGGGGGGTGGCGTTGGAAAGAGGAGATATCGAACTTTGATCGTAGGAGTCGAAATCCGATTTCCGGTAACTCCTTCACCCATTTCCGGTAACCGGAAGTCGGGGAATTTTTCGTGTATATACTTTAAATTGCAAACTTTGTCCGATTTGAAAAATTCCAACGGCGTCCGTCGTCTGCCGGAAAATAAGGGGGGGCGTACGCTGACATGCCGTATCTATCTCTCTAATAGTGACCCCGCAAACGTAAAGCGAAAGGGTTTGAGACCGGACATTTTGAAGACGTGCCGAGCCGCGAGGAAAAATCGCATTTAAACCGGACAAGTGCCGTTTTATTCAGGAAATTACGGAGAATAAAAAAGTCCGTGGGGCGGTATGAAATGTTTCCGGTGGGGGCGAAATTCCGGTTTGAAAATTTTTTTACTTTTCGAAAATTTTCGAAACCGGATTTCGGGGTCAAGGGTTGGAGATAGAGCTTCCGTTACTATGGGCGACCCCCCCTATATCGGGGGTGGGCTACAATTTTTATCCGAAGATTTTTCCTCCACCGCCCCCGGGGGCGGCGCTATAGAGAAATGTCATTTTTCGGAATCGTGACTTTTTTTAGTTTTTTGTCCGGAAAAGGGCTTAAAGTTGAGATTTCGAAATGGGCCTTTTTACGGTATATAGTGGACAAAAGGGCCTAACGATCCCCCCCGGTTTCGATTCTTAGCTATGTACGGTCCGGAAAATATTAATGTCCAAAGTTAAGAAATTTTCCAAATTTTCATTTTTTTTTTTTAATGCCGACTTGGAATCGGAATATACCCCGTGGTGGTAGGCGTTTTAACCGATTTTTTTTAAACCGGTCCGGTTGTTTAGTCGATAGGTTGGTACTTTCGGAACGGACAATCGTAAAGCTGGCATTTCCGGTTTTGATACTACCGTGTTCACATCTTATGAAAAATATATAGGTGTGAAAAAAATTTCCGAAATCGGTACGTTCTTTAATGCAGTTTTGTTGGTACACAGGTTGGTTACAATTTCCCAAATTTTCACCGACCGGAAATTTTCCGCTTCGGCGCCACTGTAAAATTTCCGGTAGAAATCGTTCGAAATTTCAAAAAATCATATTTCGGCTCCTATTAGAGATATTTAAACCGGACAACTTGCATTAGTTTTCGTATTTAGTGTAGTTTATGGAAAAAAAATACTTGCTATATGCCACGGCCGCCATCTTGGATTTATTATGGCAAAATAGAGATGGCGGTGACTTTTCAGATTTTCGGAACGCTCTGGAGGCCGAACGGTTGGAGATAGAGGAAAAATTCAAATTACACGGAGTTAGTACTCTTTATTACCTACAAATTGCAGTGGGTAACAATTTTGTGCCAAGTACCACCGGTATCGTTTTTGGGGTCACTAACTTTCAAACCGGAATAACTCCGTTCCGGTTGGTGGTAGAGAGTTGGGACAAAATACGTTATTTGAGGCGTCACGTGATCTAAAAGGACCAATAAGTAAAAGTTTTTCAAAATTTTTCGTTTTCCCGCCAGAATTTTTTTTCATGTTTTTTTGGCGCTTTTTTTACGAGTGCAAAAACGGGGGGGCCTACTCCTCCCAGGAAAATCTTTTAAAAGTAACTTTTTTGGGTGTTTTAGATTCTTAACAAAACGGAGTGTGCAGATAGGGGAGGAAATTTATTTCTAATAACCCGCGGTTTTTTTATTTTTGGCGGGAAACCGGCTATACTTAAGGAACCAAAATGTTTGAAAATTGAATTTCTGAGATAGCCATTCTTTCGGCATTGGCCTGGACTAAAAATCTGTCGAGGGAAATATTTTTGCCATTTCCGGTTTGGCCGCCATCTTGGATTTTAGGTCAAAACTTCAATGGGGTCTATCTCAGCTATTTATTAAGATATTGAAGTAAAATTAGTCTCTATCTGTTGGTATTGACTATCTGCACAACTTTTACTCAAAAAACTTTTCTATACAAGTCATACTTTTGGCTGTAGAGGTCATCGAAAAAATGCCATATTTCATTTCACTTTTGGCAGTGTGTAAATCGTTACAGGTACAAGATAGAGAATTTGTAAACATTGTAAAAAGTTACCTTACTTTATAAGCTTTCCATCGATACCAATATCGTTAGGGTCAGTAAATTAGGCTGCATAATGTAAATGACGAAAATAGGACGAAACTACCATTTTCCCTCAAAATATTTTTTTATAGTTATAAGGGAGTGTAGCAAAGTAATAATTTGAAAAATCATAACTTTGTTTCTATACATAGCTAAGAAATAGTATTGGTATCGATGTTTAGGTAATGAAATGCGGTTTTAAGGAAAAAAATAAAACCATGGCTGCAGCGAAGCTGCAGTCGCCAATTGCTGCGCCGAAGGCGCAGTCTTTTTATATATTATTGATCTTACATGGCTGCAGCGAAGCTGCAGTCGCCATTTGCTGCGCCGAAGGCGCAGTCTTTTTATATATTATTGTTTATACATGGCTGCAGCGAAGCTGCAGTCGCCATTTGCTGCGCGAAGGCGCAGCCGTTGGGTGGGGGGGGAGGGGCGCCGAAGGCGCCGAGTGGGCGGGCCCACTCGTTTTAATTATAATTTCTCTATGACAGGTTTTTATACTTTGTGTATTAAAATAATTTTCTTCTCTCTACATGAGATGGGTAAAAGTTTTAGGAAAGCCGTCATAATGTAGTAAAATGTTCAAAATAAACTTTAGCATGGAAAATTAACTTATATTCCCATTGTGTATAATGCATATTTTATTATTAAAATTAGATATTTGTTGTATTAGACACTCGAGTGTATAAAATACAAGCTAAAATACAGTTTTTACTTTCTCATCTCTTAGGTTAGTTGAGATGCATTTTATTGGTAAAGATATGATACACTCTTTTTTTTGTGCAAGTTAAAAAAATGGAAAATAAGTTTTCATTGGTATATTTGAATGGGTAGATGATGTATGAAGCATGATCACTTTCATGAAAACACGGCTTAGTTGAATAACTAAATATTAATTACTTGCATAGTAACATAGTTAGTTACTAACATAGTTAGTTACTAACATAGTTAGTTACAGTTGTTGTTTGTAACATTACTAAAATAGTTAGTTTATCCTTAGATTGAGCAAAAATCAGGTCATCATGGACTCCCAATTTTAAATAAATAGTACTTATAGTTTTTGTAACTCCACTCTCCCAAACGAAAATCCGTGACGTACACTGGGTAACATTCTGCGTAAAACATTTTATATTGCGGCATAAGAAGCTTCTCAATAAACTTATATCAGGATAAACCTTGACAAGTTAGCGTATTTTTTTAAGTTGATACTGACGATCTAAACCATTAATCGGAGGCATTATTAAAGTTTTAACTCTCTATCATAAACACAGAGATGGTGCTGAAGTCAGTTAGTGTAGCTAAGTCAGTAAGGTACGAAATAGTTCCCGCTCTCGATCTTCATCATTATTAATACAATAAATAATGGGGAATATGCGAGGAAGTATCTTCTTTGATGCGATATATTACAATGTTACGAGTATGTACCGTTTTTTTCACTTTTCCTCATTTATACATACGGTATAAATGAGGAGTAGAAGTTCAACTTTTATTGAATGACTTGTGTACGTTTTTTTAAAAAAAAATTGTAAACAATTGGGAAATGTTTCGATTGAGTTTAAATTTAGTATAAGTGGTCAATGCTTTATGGGTGACTGCCAAGAATAATACGGATGCATTTACTATCAGAAGACGAGCAAATAAAATCCAAAGGCATGTTGCAGTATAAATATGGCGAACTGTATTTCTAAGGACGAGCAAAGCGAATCCGAAGTAGGGAGGATGAGCGTAGCGAATCCGATGTAATGAGGAAAAGTTCCGAGGTACACCGTACCCGATTTTTTTTACCTTGTGTCTTATAATGTTGCTTGTTATAACATTGTCTTACTCCCAATAAGATTGTTTCTAAATTAAACGATTAATTAAAAGGTTGTTTTCTAAGATTATCTTTTGAAAACTCTCAGTTTAAAATTGTCAGGTTCAAGACTGGGTAATCCTTGTTCTAATTACTTTGTATTTAAATTGAATTAATGATAGTTTTGAGTATTACATCGAGGTTTAGTAACGTATATATATAATACTTGAATTACTGACATATGGTTAATTAAAGCATGTGGTTAATTTATATAAAAGTAATTATTATTCAGAATCATTTATTAAAGAAATGTATAAACTTATAGTTCTTTCATTTATGTATAGCAATTTATGTTTTTTTTCCAAGGTTGAAAAATTCTGGCGCAGGAGTCCGCAACCCGGGCGAATTTCATTTTAAATGGGTTTTTCTGTGCTTAAAATTACATTTTAATTCTTAAGTAAATTACATTTTACTTTCAATTTATGCTTTAAATTTTAAGAAATAATATTGCTTCAAGGAATTTTAAGAAGCGAATTTGGTCAAAGGAAACTCTTTGACTTAAAAAAAGAAAATCTTTTTGATTAATGTTTAAAAAATAACTTTGTTCTTATAATATTTAAAATATAAAGACCTCAATAACTCCTGTTAATTTTAATCTGGGGAAGTATAATCAGAGCAGGCATCTTGTTTGGTCTTTCGAGTATAAATAAGTTAAGAGTATTTGTAAAACTGTTTTATTAGTATAATTTTTAAATTTAGCTTTGGTTTATATTGGTGGTCATAATGTATTTAAAGCTCATTTTAAATAAATAAGCTTAAATATTTAATATTTAAATTTATAGATGGATTTAATTAATAAAAATAGAATTGGATAAAATTTTTTTTAGATTTTATTAAATTAGTCATGATCTTTTTACTTGCTTTTAACTCAAAATCGGAATTAAATTTGTGTTATTTAATTTTATCCTTCTTTAGTAGAAAGGTCTAAATTTTCGAAACTACAGAGGTTTGTTCAATTTTACTTTTCCTCATTTATAGCGTAGGTATATAGCGAAGGTATAGTTGACACAATGTAATTGTGCGAGAGAAACCTAGGAAATGTAACAAGCAAAATCCAATGCTACATCTGGAAACTGTTCCATCATTCGACATTTTTCATCATTGGTGGCTCGACATAATGATTTCCCACTCTGTTTCGTTACGTCTAACTCATCAGGGCACCGACAGAGCCTGAAACTCGGTAGTATTAAATGATATAGGATAGTATAGTGTTTGCAAAAAGCTCAGAAAACTTGTATTATCTGTTTCAGGTATTGTAAGATCTTCTGAGTAGTTTTACAAAGTTGTATCATCGCAGTTCTCAGTGTGTTTGTGATAGAGTTGAAACTTACTACAAAAATCATTTTTTTAGGTCTAGTTGTGCGGAAAATAGTTCTTTACATAACGTCATTAACCAGAAAAAAATAACTGAGGTAAATTTTTAAAAATTCATATAAAACGGATTATGTTTGAAACTACTTGAACATTTTAGCTAATACGTAGTCAAGTTTTATGTCTTTATCAGTGTTAGGTCATGTATACCATTTTTTTAAAATGTTGAAAAAACAAAAACTAATTGGGTTGATAGTTTGTACAAGTGTATCTCTTTTTATTCTGAGGACGAGAGAAGAGAGTTTGATATGATGAGGAAAAGTTTCAAGGTAACCCGTACCCGATATCTTCCATTAATAATCGCTTAAGTAAAAGCGGTTAGTGTCATGACAACAACGGTGTGATTTTGTTCCGTCGAAAAACCTCTCCGTCGACGGAAAAATTTGTCGAAGGAACGAATCGAGTTGTTGCGTCGACAAATAACTCGTCGACGCAATGATTTGTCGACGGAATAATTTGTCGATGGAATGATTAGTCGACGCAACAACCCGATTCGTTCCGTCGACAAACTTAAATTATTTGTCGACGAAGTGATTTGTCGACGGAACGATACGGAGCCACAATAACTTTCAGAGGCAAGTCAATTTTTTCACGAGACTTCTCTTATAAAATTTAAGGGCTCGACGCTATAAAAGAAGCTCTATTTAGTCCTTCAGGAAGTTAAAAGTAGTTCATTCTCCCAAAGGTGTAATGAATCCTTTTATTCCCTTAAGACTAAAATTTGATTATTTTATCCTTTGAGAAATAAAGAGTTCTTATATGCACAGATGTTCCAGTAAGTATCAGTGAAGCTTTGACGACAAGGGACTTAGTTATTAGTCAAAATTATGTTTTAGCGAATCTCCTTAGAAAAAAAAATTAGAAGATAAAATTCAATCATTAAATCAAGTTTTCATGTAATTTTAACTCTCATTAACGCATTACTTATTTATAATTCTTTTTCTTGTAAGTAGTTTAAGCTGCCATATTGTTTGTTCCTTCGAGCCGGATTATACGATTAGGACTTTATGCATAAGACTGTACGTCTTTCATACACTTCACATAAATATTGTAGTATAGCATTCTTTTTTTTCTTCTTTTTGTATGTACATACAGTCATAATATGTTATACTATAATAGAAACGTAATAAGAAGATTACATATATGGTTTTAATGGGGCGTGTATGTCGAAAACATAGACTAGTATCTATTTTTTCTTTGTTACTTAAGTATTTAAGAACTTTTTTATGCGAGATGTATAAATGGTTCTACATTAAACTAAATTCTTTTGTTCTTCTTAACAAGTTTTTACTAACATGCTTTGTTTTATTTACATGATTTTATTCAGTTCTTTAAGATTTCTTTATGGTGGATTTAATTCTATATACTATTCTTACTGAATATTCTCAGCTCTTAGGATTTAAACTAATTAAAGATTATGTTGTTAACAATTGTGTAAAGATTAAGTACACACACTTGGTTTAAGTAAATACTTATTAAATGTAAATGAAAGTTTAGAAAATTATTCGAGCATAAAATATTATAAGTAGAAGCATAAAGAAAAATTTAAAATAAGATTATTTTTACTTTATATAAATCTGTATTTAGTAAAAGTTTTCTATAAACTTATTTTAAGATATAATTTAAATCACTTAATTTTGTTTCTATTTATAAAACTTAATATTAAAATTTAAAATATTTCTGTAGTTTAAAAATAATCATCTTAATTTAGGACTATTAAATTTAAGGGTGAAGCTTAAAATAAACCTTTTTAAGCAAAGATATGATTTTACTGGAGTGTTCCTATTGTTGAATTTTAAAAAATCGGAAAAATAAAAAATATCCTGAACACCTTCGATCATTAAATTAAGTAAACAGTACACAAGTATAGTAAATTATATAACGTATATAATACGAAACAAAACACAGTGTGCGAAAATCAGACAGCGATTGGCTTAATATAACCTTGAGATACATTAGGAGGAGGTTACACTAAGGTTACACTGTGTCCTGAAAGTATTAATAGTGTTTTGTATTTCACATTGTATTAAGATAGGATGTATGCCCCTTAAGTAGTAATATGCTACTTAAGGGGCATGCCGCCCTTAAGTAACATATCTCGCCCTTCTAGTAATATATCTCTATGCACTTAAGGCTGTTACATGCCTCATAGTGTTCAACGTTTTATTTAGAAACTAAGCGTAGTTATTTTTGACATATCTAATTTACTACCGGTGATGTTTTAATATGTTTCCTTTATAGAGTTACTCGCAGAATGGAAGTGAATTAATTGCAAGATGAAAACGAAAAAAAGTCCCAATAAAAGAAAGGTTCAAAAATACGGTCAGTTTATTACTTTTAGCCCCAGCTTAGTTTTTAGTCAGCTTAATTTCCCCCCTAG
Organism: Microvelia longipes; assembly: GCA_018340805.1. Lineage (NCBI taxonomy): Eukaryota > Metazoa > Arthropoda > Insecta > Hemiptera > Veliidae > Microvelia > Microvelia longipes. The sequence goes on along the minus strand of JACMZG010000022.1, from coordinate 44,794,560 downwards.
TCCCTGAAGGACGTGATACCCTGAGGGCCCTATAATGGATTCCAACCCTTAGATCCAATACTTTCTGACAAGTCAAAATAAAACTTCAATCGGGAACTCAATTTAGAGCGACGAATTATTCTTTCAAAAAAAATCTGGCGTAAAGGTCCTCAAACCGGGCGAATTTGTGTTAATGCCTTCTTTCATGCTTATCATTCAATTTCCTGCTTTAGTTTTTTGTATATGCTTTATAACCATATACAAAAAACATATGGTTTTACATATGGGGTGGTGTAACTATATTACTCATTATTCACTGAGGATGCCAAGCATCGCTTGTGCGAAAGCTCTGATGTAATAAATTAAACTAACAAAAACTCGGACTGCTGTCTTCATTATTATTTTTCCTCATTATATTATTATTATTAAATAATTGCTTTATATAATAATAAAAAAGTTCAATTAGATACTCCAGTGGTTAAAATAGTAATAAAAAAATTATAGTGCCAACTTAGAAAAGTGGGAAGAATTTTATGGTAAGGTGAGTTTCAGAATTGCCGCTAGATGCCAGCACCGATTACACCCCCACCAGTCTGTCTGACTCTCTCGTATACCTTCCAGCATTCTATCACTATTATATTCATTGGTTTATCTAAAGTAAATATTTCAAAATCTGGACTACAAAGCATTATTATCATATAAAGCTCTGCTTATGCTACGTTTTAGCGCATTGCCTGTGAAATACGGAAAAATAAATAACAAGTTGCGACGCTACTGCTCAGGTTTAAAAATCATATATCATAATCTAAACTTAAGCAAAAATATATTGATAAGCAAGAAATTACGCATTTCAAAAAATATTTTCCCGGTTTGCGGACCTTTGCACAACCTACTTCTTGGTGATTAAAACAGATCCGTGTGACACTCCCGGATTTCGGGCATTTTGAAGAACAAATTATAGGAAAATTTGCTAAATCTAATTGACCAATAATGGATAATTAATGCACAAATCGATTTTGTTTTAGGAAATAAAAATACAACGTAAGTTTCTTTTTAAACTTATGCGTCGATATTATAAAGTGATATTTTTAAACTTTATAGTAATCATTTCTCTCAGGTTAAGCTGAATGATGAATCAAACCATAGATGAAGATTTATCTTAACTTTTATAACTAGTAGTGAAATCATTGTTACAATATGCATAAATTATTTTATAAATTAAATGGACAAATATTACAAATAGGGAATATTTGTAGTTTTGTTGATCTATTATTAGTGACTTTAAAGTATAATGTATTACAAAATTTTCTTTTAGGACACCTTTAAAGCCCCTTAACTGTACAAGGCTAATTTTCCCAGTGTGGCGTTCCATAGGAAAATGGAATCTAAATCTGTCGATTATTAATAAATACCTATCAATTATTTATTCTTACCTTTCAAATTATAATTTTAACCTGTTGATAATGCGAACGATAATCTATGTTATGGTTCCATTATGTTGAATAACATAAAACGTTGTTTAAAAATCAACACACATAAATTAACATTTATGTTAATTTACAAGCATAATGAGATTTTTATTAAACAAAGTTACATTCTCTTATTTCTCTCCCTGAATATTTCTCTCTTTTTTTGTCTCTGTGTAACAACTCTCTCTTTTTCTTTGTAAAAAAAACAACTGGGGTAAGGTAACTGGAGATAAATCTTTTTTTTAATTTTGATTTTTTTTCTTATTGAATTTATCTGTTGGGAGAGCTTATTTATAAATTCTCAAGAAACAAGAACTGGACTGTAAAAAAATAAAAATCACTAAATGAACCGGAAAATAAATAAAGTAAATAGTATTCTTTTGTTGTCGAGAAAAGAAGTCAATTCTGAAAAGTAAAGAAAAGATAACACCATAATTTTCCAAGAATACTTTTAACAGTAAAAACCTTACAACAATATTACTGACTATCACTATATTTACTTTTATTATTAGATTCTAGCTGACAAAACTTTTAACTGAAATCTTTTATTTCTGGTCACAATAATAACTATTATCCACTGTATAAACAATATAAACTATTTCCCATTACATTGATTTATTGATATCTTCTTTAAGATAAATCCCATAAGATTTGATTATAAATAATCCCAACAAAAAGACATGCGTGTAAAAAGATGTGAGGTCATTGAATAAGCCAAGTCGTAGGTTCCCAATAATGCTTGAAATCATATGATCATGTGTCTACGACTGCTGGAAGTGCCTTAAAATTTTGATGTGTGAGTGAGTGTCAAAACTGCCTAACTTTGAGCCATTACGATATGAAGTTCGGTAGAATGGTTTATAATAATAATAATAAACCATTTATTAATATTTGAACACAAACAATTAACATTCATTAAATTTTAAAACACAAAAATAAATATTAATTCAGCCAAAGCTGTGGTTACTGGCAAGCCAGCTGAGTTCGGTAAAATTGTTTACTTAAACAATTTTATAATTACATTTTTTATTAATTTTATACATTTTGCATTAATTTAAGTTATATTTGGATTATTTTATTTTGTGTATTTATTTTTGTATTTGTTCCATAATACTTATTTTAATTATTATGATTATTATTTTAGTTATTATCTTAATGTATTAATTATGTATACAACTATTTTAATTTAAGTTGCTCTATTCTTTTAGATTTTGTTATATTACTTTATTTTATATAATTAATTAATAAATCTATTTGGACTTAGCTCAATTAGGAGAATGGTTTAGCTCAACAAAATCTTTTTGTTAATATTAAAATTAAATTGTTTAATCTTCTTAACAAAAAGATACGGGGGAGTGAAAATGGCCTGGAGATGCTTTCTGTAAAGGATGGTACACCAGTGACCGCTAGACTTGGCGGGGCACTACCGAACCCCCAGATTTTACGCAAAATAAAGAACATTACAAAAATTTTTACAAATAAAAACAGTCTAAAAAATGTTTATGTTCAGATTTACACTGTTATTATTTTTCATTTCTTTATATTTTTCGCAACAAATTTTCAAACAGTTTAAACATTGTTTCATTATCTGATCTCCTGCTTGTACTAAAGTACCCATGTACTCCGGGTTTAACTGTTCTAGTAAGAATTCAGTCCCACTTTTGCATTATTCGTCCCTATTGCAGTTAAATACTTCATAAAAAACGTTTAGCTGGTATTTTCGTTAGGTTTATCCCAACTTTACCAAATGTCTCATTAACTCCCCCTGTAAAATTAAATTTGATCAAATTAATAAGATTGTGCCATAAAACTTTATTTTAAAGTATATGATCAATTTGTTAGTGTTGCTGGGATAAGGGTCTTGTATATGGTCGGAGTTTTAAAGAGTCTAATGGTTTAAAACTCTTGCCTCTCGGCAAATTGCACTAAAACTTCAAAATTACTTGATACAAGTTGTTTCTGTAGTGGTTTAATTAAGGGTTTGAGATTAACTTCAGTATTAGGTCTTAGCACCTTAAAAACAGAGGGTTTTAAACATTCAGCCTACATAATGTCAATTACTTCAAAATAAACAGCGTTTAAGACGAATTTGACTCGAGGCAGAATAAACGAAGTTGGTGTGAAGTTGTTGACTGATGTATTGTGAAGTATAATTCTCAAGTGTATGATTGAATATGAATGCTAAGGTGACAAGTGTGTGTGTTACAATAAAATGTTTAGTATTGGATTTGTATGAACTAAAGATGTATTTTATTCTTATAGTTGAACACATGGCTAAAATCAGTTGACAGCGCGGGAAAATAGTGTCTAGGAATCAATGAGGTTGGTCCGATTTGAAATGGTGGGCGCGATTTAACATCCAGGAATTACCTCATTGGCTTCCTGGCAGTGTATGAGACGGCAAGTATAAGGTATAAGTATTAGGTCGGAATTATAAAAACAGTTGTCGCACTTAATTTATGTTATGATATTTAGATATTTGGGCAATAGAAGATGTTATATTTATTCTATGTACTGTACGTATTTATGCAACAAAACACATGCGTGTGAAAAAAGAAGCCATGTCTAGCGTTAATATTAAAGCTAAACAAATGCAAGTTAATATTAAAATAATCATAGCCTAAACTTACAATAAGTTATATAGTTACACCACCGCATATGTAAAACAACTGTTGTATAATTAATCCAACAAAATTTGGACTGCTGTCTTCATTATTACTTTTCCTAATTAAGATTTCTCACCGTCTTTTAAACTTAATTCTTCAATAAGTTATTATTTAGATTTGATAAAATGTGGTAGATACATTTAAATATAAGAATCTACACCTAATTATAATTCACGCTTGTCAATCGTTACCTAAAATTATTATTTAAGATATGATAATGGGTCTCAATTGAGTCACCCGTGATGTAGTGGTTAAGGTACGCAGCCAATACACAGAATGAATGGACTTTAGTCATGGCTTCAATCCCAGCACGGGCCTCTAGGATTTTTATGAAAGGGATAAAAATTCTGCGTACCACGTCTTTCAGAAAGAACGTGATGCCGGTAGTTTCGTGTCTGTACGTTGTCAGGTACTCGTTATTGATCCCTTACCCTAAATGGGTGTAGACAAAATTTAGTACCCTCACTGTAGATTCATCATAATACTATAGTGTGTATGCCTTATAATTTAAAGTGTGTGGAGGTTTGGTTTAACAGTGAGAGCACGTGTTGTTCCTAGTTTTCACTAGACTATAAGAGTCAGTGAAAATATGTATGATTGCTTGAAAAAGCATGAGAGGGAGAGGAACCATAGAAATTCACGGCTCTTCTGTCTAGATTAGATGGAATATACCTATACTTGAAATTAAAGGGAGTAGAGCACTATCTTAGGGAGCTGGCAAAAAGGGCCCAACAACGTGGTCTACTTGCCTGACAGTTACACTAGTTTTCCCCCCATATTACTATTACTATTACTACTATTACTATGGGTCTCAAGTTGAAATGTTGATGCTTCAGGTGCTGACGCAGGGGCCTGAAATAATGGTCTTCGAGTAATTTATTACTTGATCAAATACAATTAATTCATTCAGTACCTGTACATGTGGTAGAATTACGACAAATAAAATGTACGCACGATTTACTGCGGTATACTTTTGTGATTTGGTAGTGAATTTGGATTGTATTTTTTAATTTATGTAATGTTAAAACTAAAAATGAATAATGCATATCATGAATTACAGAAAAAGGGAAATTTAGAAACTTATGAGTCGGCAAAATATTTAAATTTTTAAAGATAACATCTGCAGTTTTTTAAGGCTAAAATGTTTTTAAGTGGGAAGGACGAGTATCAAATGAGTGAGCACAAAAGTTTTTCTGGGATAGACTTTTACGAGATTGTTCAATTTTAACCCCCCCCCTTCTATACCCTGTTAAACGGTTGAAAGAACTTTATATTGTTTGGTTTAGGTAAAAATCCTTTCGGAGTATCATGTTCCGCTTACCTAACTAATTCCCTTTGGCAAAAGCTGAGGTTCGGATATAATAGGCTTAACGAATTAGGTTGGTTGGTACTGAAAGCTTTTGATGAATATTGCAGTCTAATGTCAAGTCAACAATAAAATACTGAAGTGGAGGTATTATTCTGTAATGTACGTTAAAACCTGAAGGACAAGAAAGATTTTGAGGGAATATATTTATCTGTGATTTTTGAGTTGAAATCTGTGACAAAGATAGGAAACCACTGGTTAGTAAACTAATAACTAAACACTTTGTGACACATCCTAAAGATTTTATGTGTAGAATCCTTACTCTAAAACCATGCTTTGAGGATTTAAATTTAATTTCGTAGCTAACTGAGATACTCGCGTATCAAGCAAGAGAGTTGATTAGTCATATTTTTGACGTTTAATGTGTACAAGCAACTGCCTAGAAGGGCCTTACTACATGGCCTATTTGCCTAGCATTGCCAACCCACTTTTTTAGCGAATTTTCTTTAAAGAAATTTGCAAGAGGCATGTCAAAAGGAAAAGTCAAAAGTTTTTATAAATCCGATTGAGAAAATTCTAATCAGGATAAAAACGTTTTTGTTAAGTTTGTTTTTATGCGCATTTAAGTAGAAAAACTTATGAACACAAAATCTTCCGAGCAGACTGATATTTTTATTAAACTTAGTACAAAAATATCAACCTTGGCATGATCCCTATTAAAAATCTGGTATGTGACATCAATAAACTGGTATATCAACAACATTTTTTCAAAATCGGTAAAATTATGGGTTAAAATGTTTTGCTTGAAAAATGGTCAATCATTCATTAAACAGTCATTAAACAACACATTTAAATTAGGTTGTTTCAACGTTTCGTGGGGCTCTGAGTTGAACAAAACAAGTCCTAAGTAAATAATTGTACTGGAAGTACTCAGATTAAGGGTTCCCCTGGTCTGAATTTTTATTACGATTCTCATCCTCGTCATTATCACAAACGATTCTAGATACAAATATTAAGAGGGGCTCCATCCATCTTGCTTTAAGGTACCCGAAGGGGTACCTTCTATCGGAAGAGGTTTCTTAAGTGATTTTTAAGGTCCCTATGAGATCTTTAAGGAGCCTTAAGAGATCCTCGAGGAATCCTTAAGTAAACCTTAAGTGATTCCTAAGGTCCCTTAAGGGACCCTTTAAGTCCTTTAAGGGAACCTTAAAGGAGTCCTTGAGAACTTCCATGAGGATTCCTTAAAAGACTTAAAGGGACATTACTTTAAGTCCTTTAACCCTTAAGGACTTCCTTAAGGATTCCTCCGTGGACTTGAAGGGATCCTTATGATCCCTTACGCAATCCTTTAAGTCCTTGAAGGGATCCTTATGATCCCTTACGCAATCCTTTAAGTCCTTGAAGGGATCCTTATGATCCCTTACGAAATCCTTTAAGTTCCTGAAAGAATTTTTAGGAATCCTTGAGGAATAGGCGAGGAAGGATTTCAATATGGGTATAAAAACTATATTTATGGAGAGAACTTACTTACATCGTTGTAACTTAAAACATATTTTAATTATGCTTTGGCCTAATAATTCATACTTTTACTTAATACTATATAATTGTTTAACTAAGTTAATAAAAAACATAGAACTATTTTTTATTTAACTTATGTTGTATAATTTAGACTTAAACAATGATTTAAACAAAAGGTTTCTTTATAATTTTATTAGGGGCATTAAAAGAGAAAATTAGTTTGTGAAAATAAGAAAAAAATAGATTAATAGTAGGAAATAAATACAAGTCTATTCTGGGGGAGGGGGTTCGCTGTGAGACAGGAGCTAAAGTCAAGGCTCTAGAAGAGCCAATTAGGAGCTAACTCGTTGACCGTGTAGAGCTACACAGAGCTTTTAGTGGCTCCATGTAACCACCAGCCGGACTGACCATATTCTACTCACGTTCCAGACATACTGCGCCCCTTTTAATAAATAGAGAGACCGGAGCTCAATTAGAACTGTCTCCAAGTAAAAAGATTAAATACAATTAAACATTATGTATGTATGAAAATACGTTCAATTTAAGTAAATATATTATTTTAAATATTAAAACATTTTTATAAAAATAAAACAAAATCGCTGGATGAAGAAAAAAACATGTTTACTTCTCCTCATCTACTATCATAGAAATATAGAGGAAGTTTTGTGATCAAAATAAAAACTTGTAACTATGATTTCATCACAGTAATCTCGTCAGGCAATTTTATGGCGTACTAAGTTGTTTACATTCTTAGAATAATAGTAATATAGAAGGAGCATATGACCGTAAACACAATGTAATTCCACTGATAACACGAAAGCCGGTTGACTGGTGGTCTTAAGTAGGGGTACCACCCTAACAACAAAACATTATTTTATAAATGTGTTATAAATATCCACTAATGATGAGAGATCTTAGGTAACAAATAAAATAACTTAAAAACTTTGCTTAATAATAATAATAAAATACTTAATAAAATCGGACTTAGATAGCAAAAGGGTAGGGGAATAACAGAATCTACATTTAGTTGACGAGGACTACTTTTAACATACTTTTAATTAAAAACATTATAAAACAGTTTAAAATGCTTAAAATATTGTAATTCACCAATATTTATATTATTGTTTTATAAATAAAAAATCATTTATTACTAATAGACTTAGAGATATATTACTAGAGAGGCGCTATAGGTCAAACTTTGAAACATCGAAAAAGTAACCTGACCCGCCTTCGCTTATATATATATAATCAAATAATCAGAACAAAATTACAATAACTTATATAATAAAACGTTAAATATACAAATCAAAACACAAACAATGTGCGGGAAACTGAAATAAATATATTAATTATCACCTTAACTCACTCTTAAAGGAGGTTTCAATGAGGTTACACAGAGCCCCTGACTCTCAATGTATTAAGATATGCTATGCCCCCTCTAGTATATATCTCTATGATGAGAAAAACAAAAACAGTGTTGCAAACTAAAATTCTCCTAAACTGTGTGCTTAGACATCACTACCCTCTTAATAATTAAGTTGGCATCTCTAGCTGAATTTACTCTTCATCCAGTATTTTCTTTTCATTCTGTATTTTGAGGTACGGGATGAAAAGCATAAGTTTGGTCCCGTAAAACTATAGTCAAGAATTTAATTTTAGTCCCTATTAAAGATACAAGTTTTTTACGATATTATAAAGCAATACGAAGAAGCGTACAAACCTATTCCTTGGCAGTCCACAGTGTACTGAACACCTGTACACAGTACGTACACACCTGTTCAGTACGTAGAGCGTACTGAAACACCTAGTTTGCTTCCAGTCTGCCTGTGTGTACAATGTGTACATATAGTAGAACGTGAAATAGTGTGTCCCGTCTTGTTATTGGGTGATCCACACTCAGGGTAGTCCGTTTACCTCAAACTCTCTATTTCGCAATTTTCCGCTTATCAAAGCTTATATTTGTAAACCTGATATCTGCGCAGAAGCCTTATAACCGTTTATTCGTCTAAAAGTACTGGACTTCGGCAACGGAGGTCCGGGGTTCACAGCCCGGGCTATGCTCTCAGTTTTTTATGAATAGAATTTGTTGTAAAAAGATTTCGCCAACTTTAGCTTTACTTAGAGCATAGTAGATCTGACCCTTCCCAGATGGTTCCCGCAGGGCGAATACCTTGAAGGGCCGAAAGGCCCTTAAACGGGGATTATTATTATTATACGTCCAAAAGCCCATTTTTCAAAATATCTGTAACTTTTAAACTGATATTCTTCTTCGATGCACTGCTGCTCCAGGGTCATCTAATTCATACATTAAAGAACTAAATCTATACAAGAGCAAATGTAAGAGAGAGCACAGTTAACAACACGTCGTTAACAAACACTAACATACCAGCTTTATGACCATAATTGGCTACTTTAAATCCAACTTTACAGTATGTTTAACTATAAGGACAAACACTAATCCAACAAAGTTTAATTGAAAACTATTTTCCCTTCCAAATGAAGATACACCGACGTTAAACTAGTTTGTAGCGTTCAAAAGATGTTTATCTAAATGAATCCTAACTTGGGATCGTTAGGTAAAACATTGAATTGAACTGAAACCTTTACCTAAAACACAAAACAAGAAGTTTAAACTAAAGATGGTTTCAAATATTATCTAAAGTATAGAGAATAATTACAATATATTATCAGTCTCGTGTATGAATAAATTAGCGTACAGTAAAACATTCAAGTTGTCAGGTCACCAAGATACCTTGAGTACCTTAATCTTTCGAGTACTAGAGTCATACTTTAGTAATTACTGAAATAAACATCTCAAAAATAACATAATATGACCCCAAGATGTTGATAAACAAACCAAACGTATTCGGAGATTATAAACTTATGAGGTTAGGGTCATGGAAGAAGGGAGGTGGATTTTTCGGAAATAGAACTCACTGATCAAGAATATAAATACATTTTATATATATATATATATATATATATATATATATATATATATATTATATAATATATATATATATATATATATATATATATAAATTTATATGTGTATGTAGGTACGAGATTTTTGTGTCATACACGTTTCTTTAGGACTCGATAAATTTTGAACGCTTTCTCAAATCAAAATAAAACTTGGTACAAAAAAAGTAGTATGTAATATGACGAACTGATAAAGTACAACATCCTATAGGGTTATATTATCTGTAGTCGTGTCTTTGAATAATACTGGAGCACAGGACCGTAAATACTAGGTAATTCCACTAATAACGCGAAAGCCGGTTGACTGGTGGACTTAAGTAGGGGTACCACCCTAACAACAAAACATTATTTTAAATATGTGTCATAAATATCTATTAATGAAGAATGTTAGGACTTCTCCTAACATTTATTTATATTTTTGATAATGTTTTTTAATTTAATTTATTCCAGCAGTGTGATATACCATAGTTCCTACTTAGCTGTAATTTACTCAATATTTAGGTCCCCCTGGAATTAATTCAGTATGATAAACCCGCAACGCACCCATGTTTTGCAGATTGCTGGTCACAATTTATTAGGCAACGTAGACTCAGCAACTTCTAGATCTATGTTTAGAGTTGCTGTGGCGGTTCAAGCTGATAAATTGTCATCCAGCAACCAGTGGAATTTTCGATGCAGATAAAGTGTGGTACCACTGGTGATAAATTGTTCAGTTTTGCATTTTCAAGAATTAATTCAAGTTAAAGCTGGTTAATATTTAATACACTGGAGTTTAAAAAAAAATATATATTTAATTGTCAAACCACAATACATAAAAAAGAAAAACTGACCGGTTTCGACTATTACTTAGTCATCTTTAGAGTACTTTTTATAAACTCTGTACAGTTTATAAAAAGTACTCTGAAGATGACTAAGTAATAGTCGAAACCGGTCAGTTTTTCTTTTTTATGTATTGTGGTTTGACAATTAAATATATATTTTTTTTAAACTCAAGTGTATTAAATATTAACCATGTTTAACATATACCACAAAATCTCTGTCAAAACAACTAATGATTTAATCAAGTTAAAGCCATTTCTGTCACAATTTGTGCTTCAACGCCATTTCTTGGTTGTATTACGGTTGTGTGAAAGTGTTAACAGCGCCATTTCTTAGACATTGCCACTTCTCACCAACTCGTTCATCTCCCTCACCAACACATTAACCTTCATGGTCTTATACCATCCATCCTCAATTAAGGATAAGTTGTCACCACCTTCAATTTTAAGCTCAGGTTCACTATTTAAACAAATCCAATTTTTATATTAAAGGGAAAGAAGAGAAGAAGACACTTCAGCATCATAGGGTTCCTGGGGTCGCATTGCACGCTCATTCCAAAATATTTATTTTACCTATATGTAAAGGGCCTATGGTATCTGATTATAACCAAATTAATATCCACAGGTGTTATTTTTTTATTCATTTCATCATTTACAGTAAAATAAAGTCCGATCGATTATTCATTTTTTGCTAACCAGCTTAAGGTTGTGAGGTGAATCTTGGTTCGGCCAATTCACCCCAACAAAGAAAGATCGTAAAGAACAAATATAATAACTTAAAACACCTGCTGAGTATTTAATAAAACCGGTCTTAGATGGCAAAAGGGTGGCGGAATACAAGAATCTAGATTTAGTTGACGAGGACTACTTTTAATATAATTTTAATAAATTCATTAAACTACAATTTAAAATGCTTTAAATATTGTAATGCACCGATATTTGGTATTTACATTATTATTTTATGAATAATCAATCATCAATTAATAATAGAACATAATAATTTAGCAACCGGAAATATTGCCAACTTTTTTTAAAAAAATTGTATATTGTTAGGGTGGCAGCATTACTTAAGTCCACCAGTGAACCGACTTTCGTGTTATTAGTTGTGCTCCTTCTATATATAGTATTACTCTATATAAGGATCGTGTCGACTAATATGCTTCTATACCAACGACAAAATAATGATCAACATATTGGCACGTTTTATCTCGTATAAGCTGGACAGGTCTGATATAAACCCCAGTTAAGCACTAGCTTAAACAAATGATGAATACAAATAATAATTTACTAACAAAAAATAGCCTTCAATATATAATCTTTAGAAGAAAAATAGAAAGAAAAATTGCAAGGAAATATGCATACTAAAGGTATTCCTGGCTGAGGCAAAGAAAAGGTTTTCTAGAGATAAGAAAAAAAACTTGGTTGTGCGAAGAGCCCCATTATAAGGGTACATATAAGATAAATGCTTTCTCCATCAGATCTTTTTACTCTATGATAGATACGTCAAAAACATTGTCCACAGAGTTTTTGCTTAAATAGATAAGGTTTTTCTGAATAAATTTTAAAAGTATTTTTTAAAAAGCAAAAGATTTATAACATCAATAGTATACTGCACGTAGTAGATTATGAATGGAATGACAAACAAGGTTAGACGAAAATTGGTTAAAAATAGCAAAGTTTTCATTCAACTAAACTTGCATTTATATTCCAAATATTTTCTATTTAATTGTGAAAATTAAACTCTTAATAGAGTTTTTAACTGAAATACAAGATAAGATCAATTAGTGAAATACATAGGTAGCAAAACTATTGCGAATTTCCTTTAAAAGAGTCGCTAAAGGGATAATTGTCTACTTACGGCTGCAAAACTGGGCATTACTCAAGTTTAATAACGGTTGCAAAAAGTAATGTTACCTCCACGATCAGCAATATTTAAAAACTTTTTGTCAAATTTTGTTAGTAATGCTCTATATCTATATAGATAGTTTTGCTACATTTAATTATGATGGTATTTACGTGAAAACCTCCCTAGAAAGTGAAATTATTAATAGAGGTTAGAATGTTGCAGGTTATAAAGTAAATTCAACGTTTTTCGTTTTACAAACAATCATTTTTTATTTTTCTTATTTATACAAGGTTGTCGAGTTTGCTTCTAAACATTTTTCTGTGCTTCTCGTGATTGTTACAATTGTTGTGCTTATTTAATTTTAAATTTTGGACTATACTTTGCCACTTCAGTGAGTGATAATTTAAGCGTGTTCTGTTATAACCTTCTCAAGCAATGAACAATGGGGTACGATTGAGAGGTAAGTTTGCCCCTAAAATTTAAGATCTGCGCTGTTGTAAAAATTGTTAGCATGCGCAGTTTGTACGAAGCATATGCAGTTGGTTTTTGACGTGTGTTTCGTGTTGAATTCTCTCTATTTTTTGGTTTTCATTGTTCATTGGTCACTTTTTTATATGGAAAATCGACTTGATTCATGCTAGAGAGTTGAAGCATTATACAAAAATCAGTCGATAGGTATAGTTGTGCTATCAGGATGGTAGCTTTTATGTTTTTTTTAATTTTTTAAAAACAAAATCCTATAGAGTTAAAAATTTGGTACAAATCTATCCTTTTCCATAATCTACCTTTTTTGGTTGGAATATTAATGTTAAGCAGCATCGAACGAGATCAGCACGTGAATTGGATACGGCTGATTATAAAAGGATGTCTTTACTGATTGAGGGCGAGCAAGGTGACTCCAAATATTAAAATATGAATTAAGGCAGCGAATAAAATATTTTTAGGAATAGTTCCGAGATATCCTGAACCTAATTTTCTCAGTTTTTCTGATTACTGTGGGTAGAGATCCATGTCCCAAAGTATAGGACCATGTTTTCCCCGTATTTTAGTAATTTGATTTAGGTACATCTGAAATGTTCCAGCCGGTTATTTTTAATTTTACTTAAGTTTTTCTAAAGCCTTATCCTCGGATTATTTGTCCTAGTATAACTTTCGTTCTTTAGATAGTAAAGATTTTTAAAAAAATAATTTTTGCTTAAAAAAATAAATTAAACAATATATTCTAAATCTGATAAATAATTCAAAGATTCTAAAGGTTAACTAATTGATTTTCTTCAAGTCAACTTAGCAATTAAAATACAACAAGAAGGAAGATAAAGAACATAGTCGAACGATTTCGCGAGATAAAGCCCGTATTTCGAGGAAGTGCCTAGTCTGGATTCTTGCTTTTCTCAAGATATTTAGACCCATTTCTATCTCAGTTTTCCTTTAAATAGTATAGAGTCGGATCTAAGAGGGTTTTTACAAGATCTCACTAAGTAGAGTTCTTAGTTAATAGCTTCTTTCTTGTATTTTACTGTTTTCCTTTAGGATTTCTTGCAGTTTCTTTATTATTTTTAAAGCTTTTTCTATAACCGAGAGAGGACGTTTTTTCCCTTTCTTTGTTTCTTATAAACCAGAAAAAATAGTACTCTCTTAAGAGTGCTAAGACTGTACTATAACATCAAACACAGTATTAATTGAAAATAATAGATCTATGTAGTCTCCACCTCCACTGTATGTAGTTTCAAGTCCAAATAATGTCCCTGTAAGCTCTATGTAGTCTCTATTCAGTCAATATAGTATATCATTAGATCTATGTAATCTCTATTCAGTTAATAAGGTGTATCATTTGCTCTATGTAGTCTCTATTCAGTCAATATAGTATATCATTAGCTCTGTGTAGTCTCTAATGTATGTAGTCTCTATTCAGTCAATATAGTGTATCATTAGCTCTATGTAGTCTCTATTCAGTCAATATAGTATATCATTATCTCTATGTAGTCTTATTCAGTCAATATCATTAGCTCTGTGTAGTCTCTAATGTATGTAGTCTCTATTCAGTCAATATAGTGTATCATTAGCTCTATGTAGTCTCTATTCAGTCAATATAGTATATCATTAGCTCTATGTAGTCTCTATTCAGTCAATATCATTAGTCATATCATTAGCTCTATGTAGTCTCTATTCAGTCAATATAGTATATCATTAGCTCTATGTAGTCTCTATTCAGTCAATATAGTATATCATTAGCTCTATGTAGTCTCTATTCAGTCAATATAGTATATCATTAGCTCTATGTAGTCTCTATTCAGTCAATATAGTATATCATTAGTCTCTATTCTCTATGATTCAGTCAATATAGTATATCATCATTAGTCTCTATGTCAATATAGTAGCTCTATGTAATTCAGTCAATCATTAAATGTAGTGTGTCTTCATTATAGTCCAAGAGCCGGACCTAAAAAAATGTGACTCTTTTTGTACTACTTCAAACCAAATATTTCTGAAAATGTACCCTAAATTATAAAGAAAAAACACAATCTGTTATACAGACTGGGGCTTTTCATGAGATTGCGCATGATCAAAATTTTAGAAAATCGCACAAATTTTAGTTTTCTTGAAATAAGTGGTTCCCTGTGGATTGTGTGCAAAACATGAATAGAACATTTTTGAAAGGTAATAAAATGTTCTATAAAACGAGTGGTAAATCATCGAAATCGGATAACTTCAGCCAAAGTTATGGCTCTTTCAAAAATACTAAAAAATCTTTAATTTATGCTAAGTAAGCGAATTTCTTTGGAAAAATATTGGCTTTTTGTGCATTTTTTTGGCTATTTAATAAATGCCATAACTTTAGTTGTATTTATCCAATACAAAATCATTTTCGTCTACACCAACAGTATAAATGGGAGAAGGTAAAATTATTGTACAAAACTAAGAAACTTCGTTGTATGTTTTATTAATTTTAAATAAATCATTAGCAAATGTTTTTATACTAATTTTATATTAGTAGTAAATACTATTTATATTAGTATTGACATTTTATGAACTATTTTATATTTAGACCATAGAGATATATTACTAGAGAGACTCTATTGGTTGAATTTTGAAACATTGAAAAAATAACCTGACCACCTTTGACTATCAATAATGAAATGAACTGAACAAAATTACAGTGGATTATATAGTAGAATGCTTAAAATATAAATCAAAACACAAACAATGTGCAGGAAGCCGAAAAAAATGATTTTTTTATTACCTTATTTTCCTCTTAGAAGAGGTTTCATTGAGGTTACACAGAGCCCCTGAGAGCCACAAAATAATGTTTCAGGACTCTCAGTGTATTGAGATAGGCTATGCCCCCTCTAGTATATATCTATATGACTTTAGACACCTTGGTTTAATTTAGCAAAGATATCATATGCACTGACCAAATCGTTACCTTGATTAAACTTCAAAGTATCTTTGCTGTCGCTCTGGCTGTCTTTTGTGGAGTCACTGATATATTTATTTTGTTCTAAAATTTTCTTTTCTTCCTGTTTAGTTGCTACGTTATCATATTTCATGTTCGAGTCATCGCTTTTATATGTCTCGCTGTTGGTTGGTGCGTTTGGGAAATATGACAATAATCCAATGGGTGATTGCAGATTCTCTTTGTCGTTGATAATTGCGTGAGAGGTTTCATATACGATGTTATTTGGAGACAATCCGTTTTCTTGCTTCTTACTGATTAGTTTTGGTTTTCTGTGTCCTTTGTCCGATGCTAGTTTTGATTTAGTTTCCACAACATTTCCCAACGCATGATACGGATTATGTCCAGGTACTCTGATCTCATAAGGGTATGGTTGCCGGACAATTATCGTAAAAGGTGTTTGTTCAGTTGGCAATTATGGTTTTTCGATTGATGATGCAATTTTATCAGAATAAAGATACTTTAAGTCTTCTTTGACTAATGATGACGGATGTACCTTTTTAGTCCCTTCTTCGGGTACAACAAAATAATATTTTTCTTTTTTTGACGAAATATCTGAAGTTCTCTCTGAGTTACATTGTCTGGTGCAACATGAGAATATTGTTCAACATTTATTTCTGGCGCATCATAAGAATATCCATTAACATTTACTTTTGGTGCAACATGAGAATATTGTTCAACTCTTACTTCAGGTGCATCATAAGAATATTGTTTAAAATTTATTGCTGGTTCATCATGAGAATATTGTTTAACATTTGTTTTTGGTGCAACATGAGAATATTGTTTAACATTTATTTGTGGCGCATCACGAGAATATTGTTTAACATTTATTTCTGGCGCATCATGAGAATATTGTTTAACATTTAGTTCTGGTGCAGCATGAGAATATTGTTTAACATTTATTTGTGGCGCATCACGAGAATATTGTTTAACATTTATTTCTGGCGCATCATGAGAATATTGTTTAACATTTAGTTCTGGTGCAACATGAGAATATTGTTTAACATTTATTTCTGGTGCAACATGAGCATATTGTTCGCCTTTTATTGCATCATCAGGTACAACATAATATAAATGTTTATTGCTAATTTCACTATCTGGAACTGTGGGGGGAAATAGATAATTCGTTCCTTCAAAACCTGGTAAAACATAAGAATGTATTTCACTCTCCGGTACTTTTATTAAATGCTTATGCATTAGAGAATGCTTTTTACTTTTTAGCTGAGGTAAGATATGATCATCTTCTACCTTAACTTCAGAAAGAACATAAACTGTGGAGTAATCATTGTTTATACCATCTGACCCATTTGGTTCGATCAATGGCATAGAATATTCTATGCTTTTACCACTTCCTTCTAAATTATGCGATGTGGAACGCATATCTAAATTTAAAATTTTGAAACCTTTGGAAAATTTGAGAGGCAAATGTTGTGCATCAATTTTTGGGGTAGTCACAAACAAATTTAAAGTATCGCCGCTAGATTTATGTTCCAAATTGTCATGAGGATCGAAGTCTTTATTTATCTCCTTGATGTCACTCTGATTGTCTAACTTTTCTTTATTTATAAAATAATACGAATTAATAACTCCAGACGGAAAAGATTTTAAATTTATTTTCCTCATGTCTTCAGAACCCGAATTATTTAAATTATCTAATTTAAACATTACATCCGACTCACTTCTATTATAATTGCTATCAGACAAAAATTTATTATTAAATTCAATGATTTCTTTGTCTTTGAAATCACTAAAATCAAAATCAAGCCTCTTATCAACTAAATCATCCAAATCAATCTTATTCTTAAAAGTTTCAAAATTTAATCTTTTAGTATTGTTAAACATATTTCGAACATTATCATACAACTTTTTATTATTAAAATCATAAGGATTGATACCATCGTTCTCGATAATTTCATTGACTGAGTAACGTTTTTCTCTATTTGATTCTTTAAAGACAGAAGACGTAGACACAAAATTCAAAAGAAAGATCAAGATAAAGAAAACATGAACTTGTACCATTATTAATTCAAAATACTGTTTATCTCACTTTAAAGAAATTAACTGCAGTAAACAAAATTTCCTTCAAGATTTCCTAGTTGAAATTACAAGATTTTTTAAACCTCAAAAGCGAAAATTACTTAACTTTTCAGTTCGGCACTTAACTTTCCTCACTTTAATAACTGATAATAAAAAATCTATAAATTAATTAAATAAAAAAACTTCATATTCCCTATTCCTTAGTTTAACTTTTTAAAACAACTCACGATAAATCACAAAACAAAATGAACCTATATTCTACTGTACTCATCCCAAAACTAATTTAATTTATTTTTACTGTTTCGTGTAAGATTTCTTAAAAAGATATCCTACCAGGATATTAGTTTCATTTTGAAATCTTTATATATTAAAATTCAATCTAAATTAACCAAAAAAATATATTATAGTTTTATATGATGTTACATATATTCTATTACTTTATGAGGAATATTCGACTAATCGTATTTTTTCACAATTAATTACAATGATAGATAAATAATTAATTAAACTGTATTAAGTATAACAAATAATTAAAATAGCGTAATTATTTGTAAATAAAAGTTTTGTTAAAAACAAAATAATTTAATTAAATCAATTGAAGGCATTACTATGTATTGTATAACATATATAATTAAATGGTATCGACTAAAAATTATTAAAATATAGTTTGTTACATTATTTCTTTACAAAAATACTAATTTGTATTGTTGATTGAAATAAATAATTAATGATATTACTATCAACAAATTAATCAACGTAAAATGTGCTCCATATAACATTTACTGTTATAATGCATTAATTTGTTTTAATACGTGCTGACATGTGTTTTCACTCTTACTGACTTATTTATTTTATATAATTGGTTATATTACATAATTAAAGCTATGATATTTCCTATTATTATTGTTAGAAATCATTTTATTTTATTATTATTTAATTGTGTATTAATAAAAATAATTTTATATTATAATTTTATTTTATTTCTTTGTTATACTCAAAAAGTTCCTGGGTAACAGTGGTAAATTTATGGCGAAATGTTGGTATTGATGTCCTAAAATTTAATTCCATAAAAAATTTACAAACACATAAGAAGTTAAAGTTAAAGTTAAAGTTCACATATAATGAAGTTAAATTTGGCTCATTTGTAGAGCTACATGCGTACCAGATAATCTAAGCATGGTTCGAAATATTATATATACCACATTTTTTCTGCCTCATTAATGACATCGTAAGCTAGTTTTTCTGAAAGCACAGTAAGACTTGAACATTGAGTTTTGAGCTACGATGATGACATTCATAAACACTTACACACACAAACACAGACACGTAAACAACTACGATGATGTCATTCATAAACACTAACACGCACAAACACAGACAATTAAAAAACTACGATAATGACATTCATAAACACTTACACACACAAACACAGACAAGTAAACAACTATGATGATGACATTCATAAACACTTACAAACACAAACACAGCAAGTAAATAACTACGATGATGACATTCATAAACACTTACACACACAAAAACAGACTAACAACTACGATGATTTATGTATTTTGAACGTGGAGGTAGTGATTAAATAATAAAGTATTAAATATTATTTAACTATATGACATTAAAACTTAGACAAGTAAACAACTATGATGATGACATTATAAACCTTACAAACACAAACACAGCAAGTAAATAACTACGATGATGACATTCATAAACACTTACACACACAAAAACAGACTAACAACTACGATGATTTATGTATTTTGAACCGTGGAGGTAGTGATTAAATAAATAAAGTGATTAAATATTTATTTAACTACGATAATGACATTCATAAACACTTACACACACAAACACAGACAAGTAAAAACTTGGTAAAACCACTCAGAAGGTCATAAATCCTTAATCTGAAACGGATTCAGGAGAAACGTTGGTTCCAGAATATTAGTGCATACACAGTACTTCTTTGATTTACTCTCTTCAACGTTGGCTAAAAACAATAAAACCAGATGGTTGTTTAAGCATAGCTCAAAACGTATACAGCGGGATACCGTTTGTAAGCTTGCAGACTAAAGAGGGCATCAAATATTAAATTTAGGGGAAGATACAGTCCAAATGGGACCATTATTCATGGAATTAGAAAGAAATTAGTCTCGAAAAATCAATGAAATCATAACCGATTTGTCAAAGCTCTTAAGGTATTTAAAAATGTATTATATATCCTAATACCGACTTTAATATTACAACAATTTATTTAGAGTTCTAACTCTATCGTAACATATGAATAAGTGACACATCGAAATACGTGATA
The DNA here is from genome assembly GCA_018340805.1 of Microvelia longipes. Classification (NCBI taxonomy): domain Eukaryota; kingdom Metazoa; phylum Arthropoda; class Insecta; order Hemiptera; family Veliidae; genus Microvelia; species Microvelia longipes. Next base: position 44,774,165 of record JACMZG010000022.1, on the reverse strand, counting down.
AAGATAAAAGATAAGATAAAACACAAGATAAAACATAAGATAAAACATAAATATAAAACATCAAGATAGAGAAAGACAAAGATTAAAGATTTTCATCGTTTAGGAAAAACTAAGAAGCCTTGGTTGTTGTTACTTCAAATGTTAGGGGTGACCGTTACGCTTAAAGTGTTATCTAGGGTTGGTGATATTTTATTTATATAAGAAATTTATATAAACTGAGAGCGTAACCTAGAATGCGAACCCCAGTCCTACGTGTTTTCAAAAGACAGTATAATAACTCTCACGACCTCACCCACGGAGGCGGCTGTGCGAAGGCAAATCTATGTTATAAGTTTTTAACATCTCAAAGAACCAAATTAAAATGTGATAAAAACTATACTTTGAGGACCTCAGGTAATTAGGTTAATATCGACAATTTTTTGATTTTAAAAGATAGTTACTTAAAAAAAATTACATAAAATTAATAAAATTGAACTTTATAATTTGATTATCCCTTTGTTCAATACTTAATGACTTTCAGGAGAGATGTTTTAGAGTAGAACCCATGTCTATGTAATAAAGTTAAGAAGTTTTCGGTTTAGATAAGACCAAGGAGGTCAAATATAAACCCTTCTTGACCCTTTAAACCTTGTAAACAGAGTTTATAAACAATGTTGGATACCTTAAAACCTATGTTATGACCCTAAAATCTATGTTTAACTAGCTTCACAAGAGCCTCATTATCTAGGGTTAAACAGGCTGATATGTTGTAAGTAATATCAGTTCACTATAACAATAATCGGTTCGTTAAGTTAGTTTATTAATATATTTTAGTTGGTTTACGAAACTATTTTGAGGCATAAATAGATTTGATAAATAGTAGGTGCTTGATAAATAATTATGGATTAAGATGTACAGATTAGTTCAGATGGATATTAATATAGATTAGCGTATAGACTACTTGATGAGAAGATATCCAAGAGACAGGGGCGGACTGGCTATTAAGAGCGAAGGCGGCAGCTCTCCTCGAGCCCCTCAGCCAGAGAGAAGAGAGAATCACTTTATTCATAAAAAATTACATTATAAAGGGAGCTGTCCTTCTTATAGAAAAATCAATGAAAATTTCATAAAAATTTTGAACACTGAAATGAAAATTTATAACACAAGAGTCATAAGGGCCTAATGCTTTAAGGTAGGACCTAAAGAGCTCCTTGAGTCAGATGTTTTTAAAGTACATGAAAATATTCTCAATTTCTCAAATATAATATATTTGAATATCAAGATGATAGAAATTTATCACTCTATCAGCTTGTATCTCCCCTACAAATCTTATAAACTATTGTACAAAACAACTTTTAACTACAAGTGTCAAACCCGTTTACGATTAACCGTTTTACGAATATTATTACAATTTATTGTAACCTACAAGCTTAGAATAATACTATATATAGATGGAGTACAGGACCGTAAACACAATGTAATTCCACTGATAACACGAAAGCCGGTTATTTGGTGGACTTAAGAAGGAGTACCACCCTAACAATAACACATTATTTTAAATAAGTGTCATAAATATCTATTAATGAAGAAAGATCGGAAAGAACAAATATATAATACCTTAAAACACCTGCTGAGTATTTAATAAAACCGGTCTTAGATGGCAAAAGGGTGGCGGATTTCGATAATCTACATTTAGTTTACGAGGACTACTTTTAATATAATTTTAATAAATACGTTAAACTACTATTTAAAATGCTTTAAATATTGTAATTGTAATCCACCGATATTTATATTAGTATTTTATGAATAGTAAATCATTAATTAATAATAGAAAATAATAATTCAGCAACCGGAAGTATTTTGCTCTTAAATTGCTAAAATTATATTTCAGCAATTTAGCAAGCCTTTTGCACATATTGAAATACATACGTATAGTACTGTAGCGAGAGAAGCAAGTTTCCATCATAATGAAAGCAACATTTGAGCGAAGCGAGCCTTTTGCAGATATTGACATACAATATAGCAAACAGGCAAGCAAACAAAGCAAGACTCTATCCTTGTATATAATAAAAGCAACTTTTCGAGCGAAGCGAGCCTGTTTGCCGATTTTTATGGAAACGAGCCTCCATTGCCATCTTTACATTTTTTTAGAGACAAGCTATCCTTGTTTAATTATTTTTCTATCCTATACAGCCCGCAAGCGAGCCTGTCAGTAATTAACTGTTTTTGATGTGAATTCCTGATACAACGCATAACTAGTTAAATATATTTATATTTTTTTAAATAAGCTTTTTTTTTTGGAAAAATGCAGTATAAAAACCATTACATTTTTTATAATAATTTGCAGTGCAGGTCAATCTAACTCATCTCAGGGGATTTTCCAGAGGGAGGAGGTGTCAAGTGACCCGTTTGACCCCCCCCCCACCCTTCTTGCGGACGCTCATGTTCAGGACACAGCTTTATTATTCGGGATGGGGTTTCTAAAAATAAGATTTCAAAACTAATATTGAAATGTATTTATAATTGTATAAAATATCTAACATAATCTAAATTATCTTTATTTAATAATTATTTATAAAATTAATAATTTTATAAATATTTATAAAATGATTTGATTCTGCTAAACTGTGCAACTCATATTTGGTTTAATACAACATACAAAGTGCATGACACCTGTGCATGATGCTTTTGTCAATTTTTTTAACCTACATTCATCACTTTTGATGAATATAGAGTGATCACTATTGATTCATCACAACTTCCCTTTATGGAAAGATTTTTGTACAAAATTTCAACTCTCTAGCATAAGTAAACTAGGAGCTAGGATGATAAGAAACACACTCACATACAAACAGACAACTTTGAGAAATCTACTTACGAGGTCTTAAAAAAACATGAAACGGGTAATTCCGGTGTCATCCTGGTTTCGCAAACACAATACTTTTCTCATATACCTACGCTATAAATGAGGAAAAGTAATATGCTGGACATAATTTTTAAGTGAAGATTTAAAGATATAATTTTTTATTTTATACAAATTTAATAAATACCTGGAACGTCAGGCAACCCTACTAATTGCAATTCCATGACAGTACATTTTTTTTATTATAAACATATCCTTTATTTACAAAATATCTTGCGTACAATATTATTTTTTAATATAATTTACAAGGATTATCTCTCTACAGAAGGATACATAGGTATCCTTGTGTCGTATAAGTGAAGTATTTTGTACTGCAGTACTTAGACTCACCATTTATTTTTTTAAGTCTTATAATTATGATTATTTATTTTCTTAAAATATACTTAAATTTTCCTTATCATCTAATGTTCTTTTTTTATATATTATTAATTATATCTTAACTAATCTGTTATTATTTATCCCTATTTATGTTATGTTGTGTCAGTTACCTGATAAGTTTTTGTCCGTCAACATTGTATTTATGATGCCTCTCATACGATTGTATAATTTTATTATTAATATTCATAAATATGTTCGCAAATAATTCTTAGTTCCGAGTACATAAGAGCGACATAATCATCCATAAACATAGTTGCGTTACAAATATTCTTGGCTTCTCCAACTAATAACTTTAAATCGTCTTCATACTCGGTCAGAACCGCTAACAATTTTATTCTCAACTCGTCCGATTTAGATCTCAACTTTTCATGACATCCATTTGAACAATTAGTCATTTCGTAACTCATAAATTTCATTTCAGATTGAATAATACCATCAAAAGGATCCATTAATAAATGCTCTAGTTTTTCATTAATTTCAACAAATAAAGGACAATAAATGATGATACATTCGAGTAATTTTTGTTTTAAAATTTTCCTTACGTAGCAGTGGTGAAGATAATCTTCTTTAAGCTTTTCCCAATTTTGTTCATTTCTTGGCTCTTCTAGCGGGTATGTTACTTCGAGTTGTTTTGTGGTGCTCCACAGTATTTCAGATCTTTTAGTAGAGATCTCTGTTATTAGTTTTTCCTGATTTTCGTTTATTTTTCTTCTAAAGCTGCTGCTTATTGTATTTTTACTTAGTATTTCCATTGCAGAAGTCTATAAAAAACAATAGTATGTAATTAACAAAGTTAATAGTTGTAGTGTAATGTTGATGAGATTTGGAACAAGTTGGGTCCAAATATAACCTCCAATGAAGGTTATTACTTGTTTAATTTTAACTAATTTAACTGGATGCAACAATTTAAAAAAAAATAAGTAAATAAAGTAAAACAACAACGAAAATAACCAGAGACTTGAAAGAAAAATAAAGCAAAGGAAGAAAAACACCTAAGAAGAAATAAAGTATCAAGAAAAATAACTTCAAATTCAAGAATTACGAAAGAAAAAGGAAAAGAAAGAATAGTCCGCCATACTAAATTGTGACATTAATCTGAAATAAATAGATAGATAGAATTTTTAACTGTGTGTTAACTTAGTTGCTTTAAACGATGCTACTGTTTTAGCGAATTTCCTTTGGGAATAAAATTCGCTATTTTAATTATTAAAAGCAATGTGGATCTTGGGTTTTGTAATATTAGAATTTTAAGTTAATTATTTCTATAACTACTCAGAAAAGAGGAATTTCGTTAAATATTTTAAAATTGTGCTCTTGAGTCAAAGGCGAGAGTAGGCTCGAGAAAATATCTGCAGGCCGCGGCTGGCAATTTACATTTTTTACTTACAAAGCCCAGTCAGTCGATGAAGCCCGCAAGTCCTGCGAATTTATTTTTGGAAAAGCGCGGTTTATAACCAGCGCAGTATGTCACAACTTTCAATTGAATTATTCAAAGCAAATTCCCGAAACATGAGAATACACTGAGTTTCAAATGTATACAAAACATGGCAATATGCCACTTATATAAACTAGTAATGTCACAAACTAACATAGGACACCAACTATGAGGTCATTTAACTATGTGGCCACTTCGCGGCCACACGGAGTTTTGAAGTTCGCGATGCGGCCCTTAGACCGACACCACTTGCGGCCAAAAGGCCCAAAGGCCTCTTTGTTTTCGTATTCTTTAACATTGGTTATGCTTATATCTAAATACTTACATAATTTATGTACAGAGCTAAAACTACTAAGTAAATCAATATGGCGTCACTTGACATTTCAACTTACGATAGAATAAATAATGATATACTGTGCAACTGAATATTACTCTCAAAGGCAATATTAGAGATAAGTGTTCTCTAGAGTGCACTGTAATGTATGCAATCCCGTCTAAATTATTCTGACCTAGAGCAGTAGGGATGCAATATATAAATAACACCACTTATAGGATATTAATATAGTTCTGATAAGCATGGAATTCATGTACGTTTAATATTCACGATTCAAAGCCCGTAGTTAAGAAGTGTTGCATTTTGTTTAATATTATATTTAATATTAAACAAATATTTTAATTGCAGTTTAATATAAAACAGTGTTTTATATATTTTTATTTAAATATAACCAGGTTATTGGTAAATACCTGCTTAAAAAAAAGGAACGTACATACGTTCCATTTCACTACTCTCTATCACTCCATATCACGGCACTTATCACTACATACGTTATCAACGTATGTAGTGATAAGAAGATTCTATATTTGAAATCCTTGAATAATTAAAGTATTTATCTATAAGTATTGACAATTTTTACAGACCAGAGGCTCGTTTCACATAAGTACAAGTCTTGTAGTAACAAAAATTGTAAAAAATAACTTGTAATTACAAATCTACAAGTGTTACCAAGGATGCACTTGTATATTTGTAGCATTTTTCTATTTAATAAACAACATTTTCTTGTCTGTTACAATTACTTGTAACATTCACTTGTAAAATTTCTACCCAAGTCCCAACCTAGGTAGACTGAGTTACAAGTTCATTTTATTAATTAAAAATTAGTTTTTATCCCAAACTTATAGTTTATTAGTAATCTAGTGCTCAATATGAGTTAGTAAAACATTTTTTTTAAATACTACTTTATGAATAATTTACTCATATGAATGAAACTGGGTTTTAATAATATTTTAAAACATTATTTACAAAAACTCTTGTAGGCTTAGAATAATATACTATATATAGAACTAGCACCACTGATAACACAAAAGGCGGTTCACTGGTGGTCTTAAGCAATGCTGCCACCTTAAAAATATACAAATTTCTAAAAAAAGTTGGCAACCTAAGGGATCTTTAGGTTGCTATAAATATATGCGTGAAAGTCTAAAAAGAGGCTCACATCGTTCACAAGATTTAAACGAGCTTGCTTCTCTTGCTAGACTGCTGAAATTAAAAATAATTTTTAGTAAAAAAGGCTTACTTTGTTTGCGAGGTTGATAAAATCCAAATTTAATATGTTAGAAGGAGCGACTAAATGTTCCTTCCATTATGTAAAAAATAATTATCATACGGCTAGTATGATGGCTACAGGTTTTAATAGATTACTAACGTTAACCAGTATCAACCGATTTGGTTATTTTATATTCTGTGGACGATCGAAGTGAGTCTGAAATAGTAATGATAAGCGTAGGAACTCCGATGTGATAAGATAAAGTTCAGAGGTACGCCATACCCGTTTTTCGTTTATTTTTTTGTAAAAAATACTTTAAAAAATAAAATATATATTCCACAGCGTTATAGTAACAATTCAAAGCCAGACTGAAGTCAGTTTTTAAGAGGGAAAATTCGTCCAACCATGTCGAAAGGAAACTCAAAGAAAGTCTCGTTCTTTTCGGTATCCTTCGAGAACCCTTCACACTTTTTCCAAAAAAAAAACGAACTTCCGTACAAACATAAGAATTACAAAAGTCGAAGTGAAAGCTTTCTACAGCAAAATAAACAGGATAAACATCAATCTCAAATTTTAAAGAGTAACTAGAAAGTTTGAAAAACTTGAGGTGAATAAAAGAAAGATGATTATTATTAATAAAAACAGATTAGTTACACAAAAAGTCCTTTTATTTTTTAATATATAATAACTAAGCTTTCGACTAAAAAGTCATCATCAGAGTTTAACAAATATAAAATATAAAATGAAAACACAATTTTACAGACTACTTCATATTGCACCTTGGTATGTTTTGGTAAGCTATGTTTAAAAAACCGTTAAAAACTGTATAACTGTAATAATTTCCCAAATTACCTAATAAACAAACTTATAAAACAAAACAAAGAAAATGCAAAAAATAATTAATAATATAATAATTCTAATAATTTAAAATATAAACAATTCCAATAATTAATAATATAAATAATTCTAATAATTCAAATAATTCTAATAATATAAACAATTCCAATAATTCTAATAATATATAATTCAAATAATTCTAATAATTCAATTAATATTCTAATATTAATAAAATAATAATATCTAATTAATTCTAATAATATAATAATTCAAATAATAATTGACAATAATTATAATGCTAATAATGAAGATCCTATAATTCATAATCAATTCGTTGCAATCCCATATGTACCTAACTTATCTGAAAAAATAAAAAGGACTTTATCAAAAAGTCTACCTATCTTTAAAATTGCTCAAAAAAGTCAAAAATCAAACCGACCATTTTTTGAAAACATAAAGAAAAAACCAAGAAGAACAAAAATCCGATTATATAAAATTCCCTGTTCTCAATGCCCCCAATTATATAGGTGAAACAAAACAATATCTAAATAAAAGACTGGCCCAACATAAATATGACTGCAAAAAAATAAAAATAATACTGGACTTTCTAACCACAAACATAATACAGGACACAGTTTGATTTTGACAATACCGAATTCTACAAAATGAACCTAATTGGCAAAAAAGGAAAGTTAAAGAAATGATAAATATAGTCAAATTTGATAACAATGTTAATTTTAAAAAAGATGTAGAAAAATTAAGCTCCATTTACTCAAATTTAATAAGGAACTCTTAAATCTTGTAATTCTTGATTTAGTTTAAAATATTGTTTTTTCAACTAATTTTATTGGTAACACTGATATTTTTAAAATTCTTCAATGTAACAGTTTTTAACGGTTTTTTAAACATAGCTTACCAAAACATACCAAGGTGCAATATGAAGTAGTCTAAAATTGTATTTTCATTTATATTTTATATTTGTTAAACTCTGATGATGACTAATTTTTAGTCGAAAGCTTAGTTATTATATATATTAAAAATAAAAGGACTTTTTGTGTAACTAATCTGTTTTTATTTATATATTGTTTTACAAGTCCACAAATAAGTAACTTATTAATGATTATTATTATAAACATCGGGTACAGGGTGCCTCCTCGGAACTTTTCCCCATCACAGCGGGTTTGCTACGCTCATCCTCCCTACTTCAGACTCGCTTCGCTCGTCCTCAGATAGTCCGTTTCATTCTCAGCGGTCACCTATACAGCACTGACCACGCTCAATGGAACTTAAGTTTTATAATCCAACAAAAATCATGGATATACTTGTCGTATTGAAACGAAGCTTGAACCATTTTCTGATTTTTTTAATAAACGTACACAAGACATTCGAAAAAAAATTGAACTAATGCTGATAATGATATAAAACTTAGCAGATATGTTAGTGTTATACGTGACTATATGTGTGCAAAACTTCGATCTGATCCCATAATTTTTCCGCGTTTTATGATTTTTCGGAATTTTTGTTGAGTCATTAATGTGGGTTAATGACGTCAATTATTGTGCCGAACGGCACAACAACGGCAGTAGGTTAATTTTTTACAAAGTTTCAACTTTCCAGCATAAATACACTAGGATTTACGATGATAACAGTCACGCACATACACACACAGACAGGCAACTTTAAAAAACCACTTAAAAGGCCATAAAAATACCTAAAACGGATAATTCCGATTTCACCGCGGTTTCGAATTTTTTTGAAAACACAATACTTTTCCTATATACCTGCTGTATAAATGAGGAAAAATAAAAATAGCTAACACGTCGACACCCGATCTTAAAAAATTAGCTACATTTTGAGTTACCATTTCTAAAGTTTCTTTCAAATCATCTGTGCTTTTGACAATAATTGTGTATAAGCCGTCTATAATGCAAGTATCTTTTCCACAATATCCACCACCAAGCCCAGAAGCGTAGAAACTTAGTAACATCACAATTTTTACAACACAGGAGGGTTTATATAAAGGTAGAGAGAGAGACAAAAAATGAATAATAGTTGTCCACATCCTTGTGTTGGGACACTGGACACTTTGCAGAGCCAATGGGAGGGGGGAGTGTAACATTCATCATTTTTGAAAATTGCCTTTTTTAGGGGCGGTCCGCAGTCTAGGTGATACAGTTAAAAGAGTTTATTTCGAAAACAAGGGTCTAGCAACAAAACAATTTTATAGAAACAAACTTTAAAATATATATGCTTTAATAAAGGAACGAAACTAATTAAAATAAAATTAATTAAACACAAGCTAAGTATATAAATACATATTAAATAAATAATTTAAAACTTGTTATATAATGCTTAATCAGTATTATATTATTTTGTAATAATTAATTTTAACTTTACTTTCACTTTTGAATAAGATAAAATAAAAACAGGACAATACTTTTCCTGTATTCGGTCGGAAAAAGGCGAGGAAAAGTAAAGAAGGCGATGTTTTATTTTTACGAACTCATTCAAAGTTTAAAACTTCGAAGGGATACTTTTTCCCATTTTGCAGCATTATAAATATGAGAGGGTTTTAATGGAGGCAAAGAGGTGATATAATTTAGAAAGGAGTAATTGTTATTGTCAAGGTATGGGAGTTTTTTTGAATTGAATGGAAAGTTTGAATGAAAACTATTTTTAGATAAAAATACTTACTTATATACTTTGTTCAGACTCAGGGTTTGGCGTGGAGTTTAACCCCCATGCAGTTGTCGTGTGAACAGTATTAAACACGGGGTTCAATCGTGAAACTCATTTTTATTAGGGTTGAGTCTAAACTAAAGGTTATAATTACCGTGTGGACAGTTGGGAAACCCTCTGCCAAACCCCGCGTGTGAACGAAGTAATAAATGGCTTTACGTCAAGGATCTTGAATAAAGGGGCTGACGCACTAAGTCAATTTCCATACGAAAAAGTGACCACATCGAAAACCAAGACATAGAAAGAATTCAACACGAAACACACGTCAAAAACCAACTGCACACAAACTGCGCACGCTTACAATTATTTTAACAGCGCAGGTCTAAAATGTTAGAGGCAAACTTACCTCTCAATGGTTTCCCATTGTTTATTGCTTGAGAATGGTATAACAAAACACGCTTAAATTATCACTCACTGAAGTGGCAGCAATGTATAGTTTAAAAAAAATTTAAAATTAAATAAGCACATAATGTAACAATCAGAACCACAGAAGAAAGTTGAGAAGCAAACTCGACAACCTTGCTAAATAACCTGCGTTTGGCGCCTTTTTTTCGTTATAACTAAGGGGAAGGTAAGTTTACTCTTATTTCTCTATCTCATACAACTTTCATGGGCTCAGAAATGTTCCTTAATGCGTCATCCCCTTTATTCATGATCCTTGCTATGCGTATGGTAGGAGAAGTTAAAAAACAAAAGGTCATGGAGTGCTATGGTTGTTTTCCCTTTGCCACAACTACAACTACTACTTTAGAACAATAACCATGGCAGGAGATTTGAACAAAAGTTATGGTGCTGAAATAGGTACATTATTAACATAACATGTAATGGGGCCAACATTTTTTTATCGTTAAAGGCCGACAACAAGTATTATCGATAACATTTTTTTTTATCGTTAAAGACCGACAACAAGTATTATCGATAACATTTTTTTATCGTTAAAGACCGACAACATGTATTATCGATAACATTTTTTTATCGTTAAAGACCGACAACAAGTAATATCGATAGGATTTTTTCATCGATTTCCAATGAAGAGTAGTTACGCCATTTCAAATTTGGGTTTTGTTGTACAACATAATATATGTATGTTACTATATTTAATCATTTTATGAACATATAAAATTAGGAGCCTTGGGAACTTTTTCTCAAGGCATTAGATTCGCTATACACATCACTTTGGACTCTAAAGTAACAAATAAAAAGTTCAAAATTTCATATTCCTAGTAATAAATAAAATTAAAAATAAAAAAACTATATTCAGTGCTTCCATAGCATGTAAAAAAAAAATTTACCAAAACAGTAAATATATTTCTCTCCGATTTCTCCTTATCTATCGATGTAAAAAAAATAATAAAAACTCTAATAAAACGAGCAAACAAGCTTAAATTAAAGCTATATATTAAAGAGCTTAAATTTAAGAGCAATATAACTTATTTATTACCCATTACCAATCTATCATTAAACCTATAAAATAAATTTATTGCCTGTTTTATTTCACCGGTTTAAAATAAACCTTTTAATAATAAAAATTAACTATTAAACAAATAAGTTAACAATTTATAGGTTGTACCTGTATAAAATGTAAAAATTTGAGTACCTACACCGGGTGGACCAATCCAGATGCACCATCATAACATTTTAATAAGAAGAGAAAAAACACGGTCCTAGACTTTCCAAATGTCTATCCAAATGACTTTCTGGTCTCTATCTTCAGCAAATTGATTCTTGGGAGTTATTTTTATTATTTCGGTTACTATTATTCCATGAGTTAATTTTGTCAGGATTTTTGGTAACTATGAGAAGTTAAATTAGAGTATACCTTATTGTTTCCTACTTTAAAAATCCCCTTAAATATTATAAAAATGTATACAAATATTTCCATATTCTGGTAAGTTCTCATGCTATTTTTTGGCATATCATAGAGATTTTATTTCAAAACACAAAAAGAAATCCTTTAAATTAAAATCTATTTATGCCTTACGTTTTGTTTAACTATCCATTTCTTGCTTACGCTTTGCTTAAATATCCATTTCTTGCTTATCTTTTTTTCAACAATTAATTTATTCCTTAGCTTTTGTTCAACAATCAATTTATTGTTTACCTTTTGTCCAACTATCAATTTCTTGCTTAAATTTTGTTTAACTATCCATTTCTTGCTTACGTTTTGTTTAACCATCCATTTCTTGCTTATATTTTGTTTAACTATCCATTTCTTGCTTACGCTTTGCTTAACTATCCATTTCTTGCTTACCATTTGTTCAACAATCAATTAATTGTTTACCTTTTATCCAACTATCCATTTCTTGCTTACGTTTTGTTCAACAATTAATTTATTCCTTACCATTTGTTCAACAATCCATTTCATGCTTACGTTTTGTTTAACTATTCATTTCTTGCTTACGATTTGTTCAACAATCATTTCTTTGCTTACGTTTTGTTCAACAATCCATTTCTTGCTTACGTTTTGTTTTACTATTGATTTCTTGCTTACGATTTGTTCAACAATCAATTCTTTGCTTACATTTTGTTTAACAATCCATTTCATCCTTACGTTTTCAGTAAATGCTTTATTGTCCAAGGATTAGCATTACTAATACTTACTTAATTCCTTCTTTATTTTGAAAACCAAATGCGCTAAAAATGTTAGCGCTTACTTTAAACACAATTACCTTTAACTAAGCTCTATTAGCTGTAGTCATCATAATCCACTCAAAAAGAAATAAAAGTTATACACTTTATATTTATACTGTAATATAAAATATTAAATCAGTTAGAAAACGAAAATCAGGCGATACCTTTTGAAAGACTGTACAAAGTTTCAATGTACACCATTTACAAATTTAGGACTTAAAAGTTAAAATGTTCTTGAGTCAGTTCAATTATTTCAAGTTTTCATTTTGAAAGCTATAAAAGAAATTTTTATTACAGGCTATCAAATGAAAAAACACCAAGTTCACAAATTGCTCTCGAGTTTCTTTTTTGTTTTATTTCGTGTTTTATTCTTTTCGGGAAACGTTTACAACACCTCAAAGATCAGTTTCAATTAAAGGGAAAAGTTGGTTTTACGACTTTCTACAAGTTACATGTCGGGTTAAAACGGAAAATTTTATTATCACTTGTTGTAGGGAACTAATAGGCTTTCTCGTTCTAATTATTTTCAATTTTCCTCACCGACTTCTGTAGGTATGATTATGTAACAATATGTTCAGGTATTTGATAAATTATTTAATATAATTTTATATTTCAAGTTGTGAACATTTAATTAAATAAAAGTGTTAATAATTAGAATTTCATTAATTAATTTATTGTAGCCATATTATTACTAATTGATATTATCAGACATTATAAAACAGAGAGATCGTTTTTTCGCTTTTCCTTCTGGGACATAAGAATCTAGTGTCTGATAATAGTAATTTTGACAGAAAGGAACATGTCAAAACCTATTAACTTTTCAAGTATAACAGGTTTAGTTTTAGAAAACCTCCCCAAACATCCAGCCCGAGCAGCCAATAGAGTATTTGCACAATTTTTTTAATGCATCATCTTTAAGTACGTCATATATAAAAAAAACACCCTGTAAATATATTAGAAAAAAAAAAAAACTTTTGATGATACAGCAAAAAAACGAAAAATATATTTGAACATGTTCTTTTGGCGGGAAAAAGGCCTCGACTGCTTGTGTGACGTCAGACGTAAGAATACCGCCGTGTAGTACAATATTCACTAGAGTAACACTCATAAGATTATATTCTATACTGTCAACAAGATTATACTGACAGCTGTAGTCATCACCTTCCTTAGGCATTGTATTACCTGGAACACGGAATTGTTTTATTTCAGTCTTCTTTACATTCTATTGAACTGTAAGCAACTATTGACCTTACGATTTTTCTTACTAAAACTCCCATCCGTACCTTAAACAAAGAGACTAATAGGTAGCTAGGTGCCATAACTGTACATTGATGACGTCATTTTATGATTTGTCATTATAATTACTATTTCACGTAAATATTACATTATTTGTTGACTATTTTGGTTAAATCATGTAAAATAAATTTAAATAATAAGTTTCAATTATTATCTATTGCGTGTATTATTTAATTGTCTGTGTTGAATAAAGTGGTTTGATGTGGCATCACTGAAAAATGTCCGCCGTTAGTAGAGTGCGTGCTACAATAGGAGTTGTAGAGGGACGAGGGAGTATCTATAGTCTCTAGGGTCATTGATGAACAAGGAAAAAAAAAGCCAAGTTTTTTAGCCAAAAACTACCCTTTAAAGAAAAATTAAGACTATTTGAAACAGCCATTGAACCAATAATTATGTATAGGGCTCAGGTATGGGGGTTTGAAAGAGTTGAAGAAATAGAAAAACTATACAGATATTTTATAAAAATAATGTTTTGGCTACCCTCAAGTACTTCTAACTATGTGATAACTCTAGAAACTGGAAAGCCTTCCAGATATACAAAACATTTAAAACTCCATTTTGATTACATTATAAAAACACTTAGTCTGGGAGATAATAGACTCACCAAATTCTTAGCCTTAGAAATCATAAGAAGAAAAATATATTGGTTTGAAGAGTAGCGGAAGTTAGGGCATGTTTATGGTGTGGATATTAATATAGATTTAAATGACCTCAGAGTTGAGAAACCCAGAGGTGTTTTATCTCAATTAATTGCAAGGGTAGAGGTTTCTGACAGAAGTGAAGCAATTCAAAAAGCAACACATTCTAAATTTCACCCCTTATATAAAGAAGTAATAACAAATAATTCTTCACCTAAATATATCATAACTTTAGAGGACAGAATAGTTGCTGGATGGATGTTAAAAGCAAGGGGTCAGCTCCTTAACGTGAATTACAGTCATGGTCACACAGATTACAGATGCTCTCTATGCAACTTAAATGTAATAAAGGACAACTTCCACTTAGTTGCAGTCTGCCCAATCCTTAAAGAGTTTAGGCTGTCCTTCTTAGGAAAATCTTTACTCTCAAAAGATGATTATTTTAGGAAGCTAAACTGCAGCTCAGTGGAAGAGTGCTCTCAGTTTGCATCTTTCTTGAGAGCTATATGCAGGTACAGGGCAATGCTTACTAAAGATTCAATTATGAATGAAATTGCTTCTTTAAAAAAAAGAGAATAGATTATTATTTTGATTTTATAAACAATCTCAAGAGTTCATGCTATATTGAATTAACTTAAAAGCTTATTTCTAGTTAAAGTAAAATAAAAAATACCTCAATTGCTTTTAATAACATTCATATATTTTTATAAATTATATGTTAAATAGTATTAAGCGTAACCCTCCTCCTGACGGCTATTTTGAAGCCCTGGAGTAGAGGCTTGTTCCGCAGCCAACTAACAATCAATGTTTTATATCAGAAATAAAGCCATTTATTTATTTATTTATTTAGTCTCTAGGGAGACTATAGTAGGGGTAGAGTGCCTGTACATCCAGGCACTGATATACAGGCACTCTAAGTAGGGATAAGTACAGTTATGGCACCTAGTGGAAGCTGTCTCACTTCCAGACTCCTTATCACTGTGCTATTCTGCCCATGTACACCCTCTAAGTATTAGTCTCTTTGCCCTTAAAATACCCAACCTTTAGAATGTTCCGTTTCCACCCCACTCTCTCACCCATACCCCCTCTCCTCTTCTTTAAATGCTTTTTTTCGACTGTTAAAAATTATATCCAATATTTTTTTACAGTTTGACATATCTTTTTAAATACATTTAATCATTTTATGAGCAATTTTTTTTTGAGGTAGTACGTAATTGAGCACTTTATTGGGCCGTTTTTAGGATGAGAAGCCAATCATTATTGTTATAGGAGGTTATTTAATACTTTTCACCTCCGAGGACAATAATGAATGTAAAAAAACTCCTAGGACGTAAAAGTAATGCATATATTGCCGCCATTACTGTAATGTAGCGTGTTCAAAAAAACAATCTGTGAAAACCTTCATGAGATTTCTTTAAAAACGTTCATTTTGTTTCTGTTTTTGTCGTAGACTAATTTTTTCCGTTTTTAAAAGGTGTTCTAATTGACAATGTTTGTGTGTTTATTTGTATAAATATAAAGCTTTTACATTTTTGAGTAAAAGTGTGAAGCTATGGATAAATTCAATGATGACGATAATATGGAGTTAATTGAACGTTTTTTTTGTTTTTTTTTTTTTAATTAAGTATATAGCGCAGTTTATTTAATGAGTACTACCTCAAAAAAATAGTGTGTGCCATCCGGCTGAGAATGTCTTTAGGTCTTGGCAATTTTTCCCGACTCGCTTCGCTCGTCGGTAAATCTAATTGCCGTGACATAAAGAGACACTTCTCAGCCTTATGGCATAAATAAATATTTTTGGAAAAATGCAAATACTCAATGAGATTAATTTAGGTTACAAACCCTCGTAACAACGAGGTGAGTTGAAACTCGATGACAATTTTTCAACTACTGACTTCCGTTCTAAATAAAACTACAGTAATCGTCTGTACACAGTAAATCCTTGTATTATTCCTAACAAAACATCCATAAACTTTCTTCTAACCAGAACCTCCCCTTAAGAAAAAAATCTTACTTATAGTTATACTTGACTAAAAATGAATGGCTCTCTTCAATTTTATTTATATCTTCAATGCCTCCAAGAGATAAGAATACAAAAAATATAACTTTTTCCCAAGATTTTTTTTAAGAAGAAGGAAAAGGGAGCCAAGGAAGCAGATAATAGGAGAGTATAAGAAATAAAAAATATAAGCCAAGAAAAAATCCTGGAAACTTGGTTAACTTTTTTGAGGTTCTTCCTTTCAATAGTTGTTGGTTTTTTTGGCAGAAAGTCAACATTGTTCGAAGAAGCGTTCAAAGAACTCATCTTCGCTTTCATTCCTTTTTTAAAAGTATTGATATTGAATGGGAAAAGAAACGTTTTAAAAACCACGTTTCTTTATTTATTGCAATGATTTGATGATATTTTTCTTAACATTAATTTATCTATAGTCAATTTTCGATGAGTCCAGATCATTCAATAATTTAAAAAATGTAAGTTAGTAAGATAATTCAAAAGATAAACAAATAATGCTGATGAGTCCGGATCTAACAGTTATTTACAAAATGTAAGTTAGTAAGATAATTCAAAAGCGAGATAAATCGTTTACCGGGTACATTTGGAGTTCTTCATTCAACTGCGGACTCGTGTCGTGGAATGTACGGACTGACGTTTCCCATCAATTATGGCGGTTTTAATTCGTTTTCATTGTGCTAGACCTCAAAATAATATAAGTAAAACAATTTCTCGGGTTTTATAACTTTAGTCTCGCTAAGCATAACATCAGAATGCAATACTGATCCGATTTCGAGGGCGTTACACCTCTGGTTTTGTTTTGCTCGTTCTCGGGATATTATGTTATCCTCTTAGAATAATACTTTATATAGAAGGAGCACTACTGATAACACGAAAGCCGGTTGACTGGTGCAACTAAGTAATGCTGCCACCCTAACAATATACAATTTTCTAAAAAAAAGTTGGCAATACTTCCGGTTGCTGAATTATTATGTTCTATTATTAATTAATGATTGATTATTCATAAAATACTAATATAAATATCGGTGCATTACAATATTTAAAGCATTTTAAATTGTAGTTTAACGTATTTATTAAAATTATATTAAAAGTAGTCCTCGTCAACTAAATGTAGATTCTTGTATTCCGCCACCCTTCTGCCATCTAAGACCGGTTTTATTAAATACTCAGCAGGTGTTTTAAGTTATTATATTTGTTCTTTACAACCTTTCTTCATTAATAGATATTTATGACACATATTTAAAATAATGTTTTGTTGTCAGGTTGGCAGCATTACTTAGTTGCACCAGTCAACCAGCTTTCGTCTTATCAGTGGAATTACATTGTGTTTACGGTCCTGTGCTCCTTCTATATATAGTATTATTCTAAGGTTATCCTAATGCTTTAGAAGAAATTACTTTTGAAGAAAAGTAAATATTCCTGACAAACATGTTTTATTTAAAATATTTTTAATAGAGAATCAGTCTTATTTTTCTTCCTAAGCATAAATATTCTAAAGATGCATCATATTTTTTATCATTTGGAAGTTTTGCACGCTCTACGGAGGACAAATATTTCCAAGTAGAAAATATCTCAAGATGGAATTATTGTAAAACAAAATGAAAGGCAGTGAGAGCTGGAGAGTTTTTTTAGGCTGTTTACAACATTTAGAAAATTCTCAGTCATTGCTTGTGGTAGGACATTTACTCAACGAGGGAGGAAAACATCTATTGCGTCCTTTGTATTCCTAAGGCAGAAATGAGGTATTATTATTTATTCTCTAAGGACTAAGGACAAATTTAAATCTACACTTTGATAAATAAAAAGAAATAGGGTACATGGTACCTCGGTACATTTCCTCACAACTTCAGTCTTGTTTCGCTCGTCCTCAGAATAATATTGTTATCCATAGTCACCGGTGTTCAAAAAGATCAAGTTTAATTCTCTTGGATAATCATTGCGGGAGGTATGCGTGATATAGACAGACACACACACACGCAGCCAGACAGACATTATGATGTATGTTTCATCCTGAAATGAGTTATAAATTGATTTAGCAAATGTGGAGGAGAGGGAATGAAGAGAAAAATAAAAGGATGCCTATGGATTTGAAAGTTGTGCTCGTATCATATGGTTGTGATTATATAGTACAGTGCTTAGGATGTTTTATAACTGAATCCGATGTTTGGATTTGCATGGGACTCATGGGTTTATGCTTTGATAAACTTATTGAAAGAGTTGTTACTCGTGTAACCCATCCTGAGTAAAGTCACTGTCGCTGTGAATTTCTTTGTTTCGCTGTAAACCACTCAGAACGTCATAAAAATGCCTGAAACGGATACTTATGGAAAGCCTCGGATCTTTAGGGTAAACGCAATATTTTTCTGTTTACTTACGGTAATAGGCGAGAAAAAGTAAAAAGTGATAACCTTTTGGTACTTGTTTCAAAAAACAAGTACTTTACACCCTAATGTTAAAACCTACCTTAAAACCCCTTAAAACCACCTTAAAACGGTACTAAAGTACCGTTTAAGGTGTTTTTAAGGCCTCCTAAGCGGTTTTTACAAATATGTCGATCTGTATGTGTGATTTTGTATGTGTGTGTGATTGCATTTAAATGTCAATGTGTGTGTGTGAGTGTCTGTTATCATTGTACTTCCATGTAGCCATGTATATCAATAACATGTGTGGCAATTTCTATCTCATTATCAGCATTAGTTGTTTTTTATCAAATGACATATGTAGTTTTTTAATAAAGCGTAATAAATCTGAAAAATCCAATAAAGTTTAATTTGGCACAACAAGTGTATACCTTTACATATAAAATAAGGACACCAAGTTTCGTTTTAATACAAGTATATCCATGATTCTTGTTGGATGATAAAAATTATGCAGCATCGAGCGTGGTCAGTGCTTTATAAGTGACCTGAGAATGTATAATGTATATGTAAACTGATGTATTTGCTATCTGAAGACGAGCGAAGCGAGCCCGAATTGGGGAGGATGAGCTTAGCGAATTCTTTGGTATGAAGAAAAGTTCCGAGGTACCCCGTACCCGACTTTGTATATCTAAGAAGGAAATAAATTTAAAATAAAAGTATGTTAGTAGTAAGTGTAAGAAAGTCAATGTAGTAGTAATTGAGTTACAGAGTAATGAAAACGGAGCTAAGATTTTATAATGTAAACAAACTAAAGCGCTTTAAAAATTGTATCTTCTTGACAGCACAACTAAACCTAATTAAACCTAACTAAACCTAATAAACCTAACTTAAACCTGATTAATCTAACTAAACCTAATTAAAACCTAACTAAACCTAATTTAAACTAAACTAAACCTAATTTAAACCTAACAACCTAATTAAACCTAACTAAACCTAATTAAACCTAACTAAACCTAATTAAACCTAATTAAAACTAATTAAACCTAATTAAATCTAACTAAACCTAATTAAACCTAGCTAAACCTAATCAAACCTAACTAAACATAACTAAACCTAATTAAACCTAACTAAGACTGATTCTTGTGCAATGTTTTACTTTTTTAATCACAATTAAAGCGAATTTTATGCGTGACACAGACGCACATGACGAGAACCACTCAAATGTTTATCGAAGTGCCTGAAACAGATAATATAATAAAATCTTGGTTTTGGATTTTCAGGTTGAACGCTATGCTTTTCCTACAAACCAACGGCATTATATGTAAGGAAATGTAAATACTTATATTCTTAGCAGAAAAGCAGAAATAAATCGCTGTAAGTATTTTTTCATTATTAATTTGTTTCTCTTGTAATATTTAACGTATATATTTCTACTTGAAGAACTGCTATTGTACATTAAAAATATTCTCCTTGCAAATGAAATTATTTATTTAGAAAAAAATCCTGCTTATTAATTTTATTTATTATAAAACTTTTTTATTATTGTAGAAAAAATTCACAAAAAAAGTTAAAATTTAACTTTCTTTGAAAGACTTTTAAAAGGTAGCAGCACAATTTAATAATTTACAATACCTGGAAAATTTAATAAATTTTATTCGAGACGTTTCCCTTGACTAGACCATCTTTTCTCTTGCATTCTGGAAAAAAGTATAAAGCTAATTTATTTTCTTTAAAACGCGAAGTAAAAATAATAGCTTGACTAAAAGAAAGGTTGTAATAAGTATGATAATGAGCTGTGGTGACTAAATTTAATAAAAGAAAAGGAAACCGTCTCTTCACAATAGTAATTATTTTCACAAAAAATGTGTACCAATAAAATGATAAAAGTTACATGAAAGAAACCAAACTTAAGATCTCAAACTTATTTCTTTAAAGACAGCGTGGGCGTAGCTAGCCCCCCCCCCCCCCCCCCCCTAGCGAGCAAGGTGTTGCAATAAGTATACAAAAACTCCAAACTATGGTTCAGGCAAGAAAAAGCATTTTTTATAAAAACAAATGCTCTTTATAAAATTAATTTAAATTTATAAAAATAATTAATTTTACAATTTTTATTTATAATAATTAATAGGAATTTAATACGGAAATTTGTCTTAAAAATAAAATTTAAAACTATTGAAAGTAACTATTTAATATTTAAATGTAAATTAAAAAGTGTCCGCCATATTTTCACGTTTTCATTCTGTTTCTTTACAATCAATTTGTATTTTGTTTTTAGCGGATATTGCCTTTGTTTTCTTTAAGTTAAAACTAGTTTGATTTGTGCTTTAAGAGCTTTATTTTTTTTAAACAAACATAAACATACCTTATTTTAACTGTTTTTGTATATTCACATACATACATAAGACGCACACCACACATACTATTATCTATTATATATCATTAATCTTTTTGATTATATTAATTATTTTTTCTAATTAATATATTATATATATATATACATACACTATTATATTATATATATATATATACTATATATATATTATTTTATATATGTGTGTGTGTGTGGTGTGTGTGTGTGTGTGGGTCTATTATATATTATTATATATATGGCATATATTATGCCCCTCCCCCCTCTAAGGCACCTGGCTACGCTCTCACTGAAAGACAGAGCTCCGTTAACTCACAAAACAATACTTTTGACAACCCATATAAGTTATTTTAAATTCAAATAATAAACACTTCCACAAACATTTATCCATATCATGTAAGTAACGCAGCACGATTTTGAAGAAATAATCAGTAACCTCGATTCGCTGCAGGATGCAAATTCATAGATTTACATCGGCTACGTGTCTGAAGAAACATGCTTGGTATCGTCATGTAAATGACGTTTTCTGAAGGAACTGTTTTCTTTTGTTTTTATACCATTCATTTCTTTTTTTTATGTAGAATCCGTTTTATTTTTAAAATAATTCTTATAATAATTACCATGATAATAAAATAAAAATCAAGACAATACATTCATGACATTTCTGACAGTGTTTTGTGTGTCAGTTATCATCGTAGCTCCTAGTGGTTTATGCTAGAGAATTAAAACTTAGTAAAAAAATTAATCTACTGCTGTAGTTTAATTTTAATATTTTTTATGACGTCATTAACCCACAATAATGACTCAACGATAATTTTGAAAAATCATAAAACGCGAAAAAATTATGCGATCCAGTTGAAATTTTGCCCGCATGTAGCCACGTATAAGACTAATATTTGTTTCGAATTTTTATCTCATTATCAGCATTAGTTCAATTTTTATGGAGAAAATGATGTACGTTTTTTAAATAATTTGTAAAAAATCAGGAAATATTCAATTGAGTTGAAATTTTTAGAACAAGTTTATACCTTTACTTAATAAATAAGCGCACTAAGTTTCACTTCAATTCGACAAGATTTGATGATTTTTGTTAGATCATAAGAGGTAAGTAGCATTGAGTGTGGTAAGTGCTGTGTATATGTGACCGTTGAGAATGAAACGGATGCATTTACTATCTAAAGACAAGCGAAGCGAGACCGAAAACATATTGCAGTTTAAATTTGGCGAATTTTACATTCTGAGGACGAGCGAAGTGAGTCCGAAGCTAGAGGATGAGCGTAGCGAATCTAATGTGATGAGAGATAGTTCCGAGGTACACCGTACCCGAATTTCTATATTAAAGATAAGCAATGTATGAATTTTAAATAAATTGTACGTATTATTTTATTCTATACTTTAAACTTAAGCAATAAATAATGCATGTGAATGCTTCACCTTAAAATTCAAACCGCATTTAAAACAAAAACTGGATGATAAATAAATCTTTAAAGGTTCTTATAATTAACATATAAATGAAATGAAGGTAGTTTTCCTCTACATGTATAATATCATCTAAGGAAAAATCTTCTGCGAGGATAAACGTATTTTTCTTTTATTGCGATCTTCAAATACTCTACTTTTCGCATACCTAACTTTTTAGTTTGTGTTTTTATTTCTTCTATACTTTATTAGTTGTTAATAAATTAGCTAGAAGCTTTGTAATTGAATTAAAGTCAACAAGTATAACTCAATCAGTAGATGTGACAGTAATAGAAATTCTTCTATGGCTTTCGGCTATAAAAGTAAATATATTACGTCTACGTATAAGATCGTCTATTTTTTAAATTTTAATTTTCGCACCTGTTGCTTTGAAGTTTATTACCTTCATTAACGAATTCATTGGCACTATTCTAAATAATGCAATTGTCGCCATTCCATTTTAATTCAAGTTTTTAATGGATAAAGTACAGTAAAACTGTTCTGAGTGTATTGCGCCGAGTCAACATCTGATTTTTGGCATCCTTGGAGATTTTTCAATTCTAGAAATTAACCTGTGGAATGATATATATAAAGTTTTATGAAAACAAGAAAAATGTCGGGTACTTCTGTACTCTTTAACGCAACTTCGTATGCTATGCACGATCCCAGAATGTCATGCTTAGCTAAAAGTTTATACTTGCATCATTTCTGGCTAGCTTAGCTAGACCTCATAATAAAGTTTTGACCCAAATTATAGTTTGTTATAACTTCAGACCCACTTCGCTCGTCCTCATAATCATAATCTACTAAATTTCTAAAGTATAAAGGGATATTGTTTGGTCGTGCAACGCTCGACCTCTGAATTATTAGGCAAACAAATTTCTTGGGAGTAATAAATTATTGTTGAAAAATTCCCGTGGTCATATTTGGCAGCTTAGTTTTTTTATGAGTTACATTTATGTTGTAAGTAAGTAAAAATTATTTAAACTCGCACTTAAAAATTACCTTTATCTGCTCACGGCAGGAAAATGAAGCATTACTGCACTAATTCTAGGCGGGAAAGTAGCATTTCCCTGCCGCTCCTGCCTAGGCTGGAAGGAAGTAATAGATACTTTTTGTAAAATGTTAGTTATAATAAAAAGTTATTGTTATAGTCTTTTATATATATAATTATTTTTTGTTTATATACTTATTATATATAGTATATACATAATATATATACTTCATATATATATTATATATATTATATATATATATATATATATTATATATATATATATATATACTATATATTGAAAAATTACATTATTTAACTTAAGAGCTTTTTGGACAATTATAACTAATTATCTATAACTAATTAAAAGTTTTAAAATTTTGATTTATTACTGTTCGCGGAGATAAAATATTGTGTGGAACGAGGCAGGAAAGGAATCATTACTGACTCGTATATTTGCCTTCCTCGGCTTTGTCTCGTCAGTCAAATTATAAATTATCTTCCTCGGCTTTGCCTCGTCAGTCAAAATTAAAATTACCTGCCTCGGCTTTGCCTCTTCAGTCAAAATGAAAATTACCTGCAAAGGCGAAGCCAAGGCAGGTAATTTAGACAGCACAACCTCGCCTTCGGCTCGGGGGCTAACTTCGATACTAGTCAGTAATATCTGCCTAGTTACACAAATAACTATTCCAGGCGTTTTAGATTTGTGCAGGTTTAACAAATTTATAAGATTTTATTCAAACAAAATAAACGGTTTACATTGTAAATGTTGAAACATGAATAACATATTGCATTTGGTATTTATTTTTACATTACATTTGGTAACTTGACTGTCTCTAGCTTTATAGCTAGTTTTTATTCCAATCTGTATTAATACCTTAGACAGTTGTCTATATAATCTAACAAGTAGCCTTACTTGGTTGATAAAAAACAAAAGAGTTGTTCTGATATAATTCCTATATGCTTGAGTATATCAGATATATATAATTATATTTATATATATTATATATATATATATATATATATATTATATATATATATATATATATATATATATATATATATATATATTATATATATATATATAATTAAATTATTATATATATATAATATAGTTATATATACATAGTAGTATTATGTAAATTTTCTTCACATGACTAATTATGTTTCACTTCTCTTTTCGTATTGTTTCTATTGTCTGTTGAAACAATACCACTGTTATCATTCCATATCAATAATAGTCAATACGATGACACCGTTGGTTTTCTTATCTGATGCCATGTGTTCAGACAATAGTTATTTATGCAACAAGGGATGAAAGTAAGTTTTACAGCTTAAGTTAAAGTTTCATCCTAAGGCAACGCCGAAGGAGGAAACTTCATTAGCTCACGAGGCCGGTAGGCCGAGGGAGATAAACTAGTTAGCTCCGAGGCTTGCGAGGAAGTTAAACTAACATTTTGGCTCCGATACTTGACAAGGGAGATAATACGAGACCTGGAAACTTTCATCCTTGTTGCATATTAAATTTTATCTACGACTAGAGAACTAATACTAACACTATTAATATTATATTCTTCGTCCTTAATTGTTATTGTGTTAGTTTAGTTTATTCTCACCATGTCATTACTCTGATGAAGAGAGAATAAGCCACTATCTTTACAATATTTTATTGTAAGCTGTCAATAGAATAATGTGTAATACTATATTTGTAATTTAAACATTAGCGTGTGTATATTGTATATTCTACCCGTAGTATCAACATAACACCGAAAAAAATCCTAAAAATTTCCTAAAATCAACATTTTACTAAAAAATTCTGTCAGTTGGCAACACTTTCACTTTTCCTCCCTAGGAGTAAAAGTACATTTACAGTGTGAGATACAAGACTGTAGTAGAACTACCATACAAGGAGTAGATAAGTAAAGTTTAGAGCGTTTGTCAGTTATGCTTAACTGACAAACGCTAAAAATAATTAATTGTAATTATGCTTTGGTTCCAAAATAGCATATAATAGTTGCTCTCTAAGAAAATGGTAGGTGCAATCAATTGTTTAAGAACCAACAAGTATTATTCAGACTAATTGATTGTGCGTATTGTTATTATTTTTCAGTATGTTATTGCTTTAAAAATACAATATATTAAAGTGAAGTAGAAATTCATACAGTAGGGGTGGGGGCGCGGGACACAGTGGTCTATCTCTCCGAATAAGCTGCTTTAGATGGACCTGCCCTAAGTTCACCCTTTCTCGCTAGTGGCAGGTCGGTTCACCTTGTACCCTATTATAAAATAATTATTTCTTCAATTCCAAATTAAAATTATTTAAAAGCGTCTTTAACAATGTTAAATTGTATTAATTATTTTAAAGGTATAATTTTTCATAAACGCTTTTATCAAAATACAAACGTTTTGTGTTAATTTTAAGTAGACCTGATACAAGGCCTTACTACATCTACAGGCCTATCATCTACAACAACAATGGCGGCGGAAGTAGACGGTTTTTACCTCTAACGCGTCTTTTTTCTCTACCTTGCATGACATTTTGTTAATTTGTGGCCGAAATCGGGGGCCAAATTAATATGACCAAGATGATCGTAAAGGTAACGGATAGGGCTATCTGGCTATGTATTGATTTGACCAAATGTCCCGGTTCGCCATTTTCCAGGCCAATATATATAGTGTTTACAGTTTTTAAATACGAAATTCGTTCAATTTAATATTTTGAATACGGGTACCTAAAACGGTCAAAAATAAGGAATATTGAACGAAAAAAAGTTAACCGTCCCCGCTGAGTCAATGGGTCAAAATTGCGTCTGAAGATAAAAATTGACCTTTGGACAATTGAGCTAACTCGGTTAAAACTTAATCATAGAAAGTTGAGACAGGGTTAATTTGTTAGAATAAAGTATATTAACTTTCCCTAAATGCATGTTTTCACAAAATATTTTCAGGTGACCCCATTTATTTCAAACCAAAGTTGACAGATAATTTTTACAAACTTTTAAATTTAAATTGCGGGGGAAAACGGTATCGAGATAGCGAATTCGTTTCAATGGGCACCTTCTCTACTTTGAAGAGATCTACAAGGATATGCCATCATTTTTCTTTTTCGACTAATGTACCCGACGGGAACCACCATTTTTGTATTTATTTCTCTAATACGATTTTCTTAACATTTTTGGGTTCGGGCAAGTATCTTTCCTAGCTGGTTCTTCATCAAGAAATCGTGATTAGAGAAATAAATACAAAAAATGGTGGTTCCGTCGGGGTACATTAGTCGAAAAGAAAAAAATAATGGCATATCCTTGTAGATCTCTTCAAAGTAGAGAAGGTGCCCCATTGAAACGAATTCGCTATCTCGTACCGTTTCCCGCAATTTAATTTAAAAAGTTTTGTAAAAATTATCTGTACTTTGGTTTTGAAATAATGGGTCACCTGAAAATATTTTTTGTGAAACATGCATTTAGGGAAAGTTAATACTACTTTTATTTCTAACAAAATTAACCCTGTCTTAACTTTTCTATGATTAGTTTTAACCGAGTTAGCTCAATTGTCTCAAAGGCGTCAATTTTTATCTTCAGACGCAAATTTTGACCCATTGACTCAGGCAGGGACGGAAACTTTTTTTTCGTTCAATATTCCTTATTTTTGACCGTTTTAGGTTACCCGTATTCAAAATATTAAATTGACGAATTTCGTAATTTAAAACTATAACACTATAATATATTGGCCTGGAAAATGGCGAATCCGGGACATTTGGTCAAATCAAGTACATAGCCAGATAGCCCTATCCGTTACCTTTACGATTCTTGGTCATATTAATTTGGCCCCCGATTTCGGCCACAAATTAACAAATGTCATGCAAGGTAGAGAAAAAAGACGCGTTAGAGGTAAACCGTCTACTTCGCCGCCATTGTTGCTTTGGTGGGGATAATGTATAGGCCTGTAGATGTAGTAGGCCTTGCCTGATATCGTGATAACCATGATTTGTAGACAAACATAAAAAATGTTTGTAAACAAACATCAAACCGGGAAATTATAAATTTAATTTACGTCTTCGTTGTCTCATTATAACACACCTTTCGTAACACACGTTATCCTATTTTCTAAAAACATTATCTTATAAGCTACTAAAAAAGAAAAAAGTCAATGAATAAGATAAAAATCGTCTCGTTTACATTTTTATAAACATAAATAGAAGTATCGATTTAAAACTGATAACAATAGTGATAAGGGCACAAGGTGAAAACTAGCGCACGGTGCGGTAGTTGATGCAACTAATCCTTGTTTTTTTTCGGAACCACCTAAACCAGGGAGTTAGACCACTGTCCCCCCGCCCCAACCCCTACAGTATGAATTTCTACATCACTTTACAATATATTTAAGCAGAGTAATTAAAATCTTACTATATCATAAAATTTTAAATTTCCTAAAATCAATACAACTAAGTGATTTAAGTATAAAATTGTTCATGATTATTACAATGCTTGTGAGCCTATTTTGAACACTCCTTTCATCCAAGTTTAAATGAAGATGTGACTCATCGGAGTATACGAAAGAATTTATGAACATAAAATTTCTCATAGGATTAATTAAAATTTAAATATTTATAAGTGAAATTATAATTTAGCTTACACATTGGAAAGAAAAATTAGCTTTTCTTTACTTGTTTATCGCATTGTATTTGTATTAATAATTGACTTACATAAATGACTTAACACAACTTCGTAGATAAACAGTGCTATCTTGAGATTAAGGTTTCCTTCTAAGCCTAAACTTCCTGGAAGGATGTCACTTCTTCACCGTTAAAGATTTTCATGAAGGGAATAAGAAAAACAAATTTCCTTTCGAACCCTTGGAAAATGTTTTAAATCTTTGAATCAGAAAATCATATTTCTTTAAGCCTCGAGGAGACAAAATCTTTGCTTAAAGCACAAGATGGATAAAAACTGTGAGATTTCTTTTCTCAAGATATATTTAATCCTAAATCTTGTCTTTTTAATGTTTCATAATGTTTTATCAAAACACTATGATGCTGTTTTATCAGTAAGATATTTTTTCTTGAAACTTAAAAATGAAAGTTGCTGAAAATATCTTGTTGAAAATTATTTTTATACAAATAAGTACAATTCTGGCACTAGGTTCTCAATCCGGGCGAATTACCAATGAAGTAAATGGAAAATTCGCATAAGTGCTTCCTTATGCGAATTCAGGTCTACTAGTGACCTTTAGGTCGTGGTCACTAGTGACCACGTCAAAATAGATAATGAATCCGTCGTTTCGCTTTCAATGTGAGAGGCATCTTCTGGGATAAAAAGCGACTGAAACAGTTCAGTTTCGTATATCATTAAAGTCTTAATGCTAAGATGTAGTCACATCTTTCATGTCGTAAATCTTGAAAGTTGCCTCCCACAGTGGTATTACATTCATGAACGGAATAAGATTACGGTGGTACGGGTTACCACCGTAATCTATTACCGTATCTTCCGGTTACCACTGAATTATTATGTTCTATTATTTATTAATGATTGATTATTCATAAAATACTAATAAAAATATCGGTGCATTGCAATATTTAAAGCATTTTAAATTGTAGTTTAACGTATTTATTAAAATTATATATAAAAAGTAGTCCTCGTCTACTAAATATAGATTCTTGTATTCCGCCACCCTTCTGCCATCTAAGACCGGTTTTAGATGGCCGGTCTCAGCCACCGGCTGAGATCGGTGGTCTCGAGCCTGTGCGTCGTCAGGTACTCGTTAAAAATCCCTTACCCTAAATGAAACTGGGTATAGGCAAAATTTAGGTCCCTTATAGTAGATTCATCATAATACTATAGAGTGTCTGCCTTGTAGTTTAAAGTGTATGGAGGTTTGGTTTAACAGCGAGGGCACGTGTAGTTCCTAGTTTTCGCTATACTGTAAGAGTCAGTTAAAATATGTATGATTGATTGAAAAAAAGCATGAGTGAAACCATAGAAATCCACGGCTCTTCTGTCTAGATTAGATGAAATATACCTACACTTGAAATTAAAAGGAGTAGAACACTATCTTAGGGAGCTGGCAAAACGGACCCAACAACGTGGCTTACTTGCCTGGTAGTTACTACCACTACCCCCCATATTACTACTATTGCTTAATGACTTGTATATTCTGAGAACATGTCCGAAGTAGGGAGGATGAGCGTGCCAAATCCGATGTGATGAAGAAAAGATCTGAGGTACCCTGTACCTGAATTTTTATATTTATAAAGTAAAATATTCATAAGACATTTTAATTTAATAATAGTCCAATATTATATGAAGGAGGTCAACATTTCTATGTCTTTTAACTTTTTAATCATTGCAACCATTGTGACCTGTCGGGCAGAATATCTTTCTATAGGCTTAACCATAGAGCTATTATTACTAGAGGAGCTCTATAGGTTAAATTGTGAAACATCGAAAAAGTAACCTGACCACCTTCGATTATATGTACAATCAAAATTTGATTGTACATATTATTGTACTGATTATTTAATAATCAGTACAAAATTACAATAACTTAAATAGGAGAATGTTAAAAATACTATTCAAAACACAAACAATGTGCGGGAAGCCAAATCAATTGATTTATTAAAACATTAACTTACTCTTGAATGAGGTTTCAATGAGGTTGCACAGCGCCTCTGAGAGCCTCAAAAAGATGTTTTTAGGCCTCTCAATGTATTGAGATAGGCTATGCCCCCTCTAGTATATATCTCTATGGGCTTAACTATGACAATTTAAAATATGACTTCTTTGAGGGAGTAAATTCCAGACGACCACAGTGACACGTTTCTTTCATGTTAATGTTACAAAGTGAATAATTAATTTAAAATTAATTAATCGCCTATCCGCGTTAGAGTAAATTAAGTCAAGGGCAAAAATCGTTCTTTGCGTGTATGGTGTGTAAAGATTTATAATTCATCGTCATAAAACGTTAAAGGTTACTATTCGTTGTAATATATAAGTTCTTTTTTAAAGTATTGGTGTTTCTACGGCTTAAATAAGCGTACAAATGTGTCATCTTATAAGACTAAGAGAGTTGGGAAGCAGTGTGAATTACATGTTTTCTGAAAATACTTATGGCGAGTTAATTTTTTTTTCCTAGTCATTGTTATGGAACTTTAATGAAATTTTCCTTTTTCGTGAACTGAATACCAGTGAAGTGAATTTTTACTAAATATAGTAGAGAAGAAAGATGATCTCTATTATTTCTGTATTTCTTGAAATGAGAGCATTCTAGTGGTTAAACCTATAAGTACTAGTTTATAAAATTATGCACAAGAGTGCAGGCATGTTTAAAAAATACCCTTCATACCTGGCGGCACAGCAGAGTACCACCCAAACATTAGATAAATTAATACATTTTATTTGCATTAAGTACAATTCTTAAATTGCAATAGCAAATTGACTCAATAATAATTTATAACTCGAAGAGATTAAAAGAATACAACTGGAGAAAATACGGTTCATAGGAAAAGTATTGTGTTTGAAAAAATCCGAAACCGAGATTATTACTATCTGAGGACAAGTTGCAGTATAAATTAACGACTTGTATTTCCTGATGACAAGCGAAGTGGTTAATCGGTTTCTAATTTAAAGTAGTTATCGAGTCAGGTAAGTTATTGAATAGTTTTAGTCAAAAGTATGTTATTATGTCTGGCAGTCTTAGTCAGTCTGAGCTTACTTATAACTAATTTATAGCTCTGTCTAATAGAATACTAGTGTATGCTGTTAATTTGGTCGTATTCCTCTTGGGAAAATAGCTAAAAATACGTTATTCATTAGTTAATTACTTAATGAATTACGACCCTTTAATTATTTCTTTTTAAGTCCAGAGAGGAATACAACCAAATTTACATATTCGGGTACGAGCCACCTTTACTTGTAGCAGCAACGAGTTTCCTACCTGTCATCTCATTGGTTAGACGAGTTTCAACGAGTTTCCACTCCGTCATCTCATTGGTTAGACGAGTTTCAACGAGTTTCTACTCTGTCATCTCATTGGTAAGACGAGTTTCAACGAGTTTCCACTCTGTCATCTCATTGGTAAGACGAGTTTCAACGAGTTTCCACTCCGTCATCTCATTGGTAAGACGAGCTTTAACGAGGTTCCACTCCGTCATCTCATTGGTAAGACGAGTTTCAACAAGTTTTCACTCTGTCATCTCATTGGTAAGACGAGTTTTAACGAGGTTCCACTCCGTCATCTCATTGGTAAGACCATAAAGTATTCTCTTATCTTTCTGTTTTTTACCTCCGCATGGTACATAACTTTCCTGCTACTACAGATTTTCTTGGTTTGTTGTATTTTTGTACAACGTTTTTATTTTAAGCATTTTTTTTATTACAAAGACATTTAAGCACGGAAACACGTATTTCAAAGAAAATTCGCCCGACATGCAGACTCTAAATGAAATTAAAGTTAATTTAATAATTAAAATTTAAAATGATGAATTTCAATTCGTGTGTAATATTCCCTCAAAAATAATGTATTTTTTTATTTATTTTTAATAATTTCAGGAAACCACCATCATAGTTGAGAATTAAGCTAGCATAACTTTGACGACTGCCTAATATTTTTTTAGCTACATAATATTTAAAAAAAAAAAACAATTAATTTATGGAAACTGACTGTAACAGTTTCGAAACCATATTTAAAGTCACGTAACCGATAAATAAAAACATTATCTTAGAAGGAAGGATTGAGACAAAAAACTGACCCTTAATATGACCTCATTTGAAGATAAATTTATATTTAAATCATATTAATAGTTTATGAAAAATAAGTAGCAGAAATTTACACGTATGTCATTAAATTATATACCAATAAAAATACTATGATACCTATGAAATTAAAAAATCTTTGCCGACTAAATTATTTCGAGTTTTTTTGTTTCATTTATTTAAAGCTATTTTTTATTAAGTATTAAAGTCTCATTTTTAATATCATCAATTTTATTTAACAATTTATAATATCATTCGATATCTCCTCCCTCTCTTTTTTATTATTTAATTACCCGATTCATTATTGATTTTTTTTAACTATTCAAATAAAATCATTTTATCTTTTTGTTTGTTTTCTTATGCATATAGTAATTTGTTGGGTTTTTTTCATATAACATTTATTATTTGTTTTCGTATAATAGGGAATAATTTATTAAAATTTAATAAATTAGTACAAAAATTTTGTAATTTTACTGTAAGAAATTTAACACGCAAAAAGAATTAATAAGGATTAAAATTTTAATATTACAAAATAATTATTGAAGGAAATTTTGTTGCTAATAATCATGAGTAGTAACTAGATAAATTAGTTCACGAAATAATAATTTTTGATAGATAATATGGGCGGGGATGTATCGAAAAAGAATTCGTATGAGTTGGAAGTCAGCAAGAAGAATGGAGTCAAAAAGGAGGAGAAAAGTGAAAAAATAAGTTCTGGAGTCAAAACTAAACGCTCTAAGTGTTGGAAATTTGGTAACTATTTGCAAATTCAAGGTTATTTTTGTGATTGTAAATCAATATTACTTTTATCTGCTCATGGTAGGAAATTGAAGCATTACTGAATAGTCCAGGAGAAAATCTGACCTGTAGCCTAAAAAAGGGGACTTACTTTGTACAGCTTTAAACCACATTTTTTTGAAAATATATACCTTATATACCTATATGATGAAGAAAGAAGAAAGTCTGCCTATTCATAGTGGAGCCCTTCTTATGATTTTGCTCGCTCAAAATTTTATAAAATATCGCAAATTTAAGGTTCTTTGAAATAGATGGTTCCCAGTAAGTTTTAAGCAAAGTTTGATGACAATTTTTAAAATTTCAATTGAATTAATTAAGACATTATTCCTTTTTTATTAAAATATATTGAAAAATAAATCGACGAAGAGCTTTCGCCCAGGGATCCTGAGCTTCTTCAGTTCTTAAAAATGACAAAGTTTTAAAATTAATAAAATTTTGAATGTTTTTTATGTCACGTGTCTACTTACTTACTTTAAGAAACGAATTATGAATACAATTTTTTATCATTTTCAGCGTACGCAATCATATAAAAGGCTTCAGACAGACTATTTTTTCTTCATAATTTAAGGAAGGTTTGAAGTTGTACAAAATGAGTCACTTTTTTCAGGTGACCAGATCGTTCTCTCTCTAATTTACAAAATAACCAATCTTTTTTCGTTTTTAAAGGAATAATAATTTATACTTTTTTTATATATTATTTATAAATACTATAAACTACATTGATTATTGTCTACAATAAATGTATTTCACATGGTGCTCATACAGGTTAAAGTGACTAGGCTGGTTTGATAGGATAAATCACCTAAAGGTAATACTCCTTGACGTGGTAAAGTTTATAAATTACAATTATTTTTAGCATTCATTCGATTTACAAATAACTCAAATAAAATCTAATGCTGGAAGATTAGTTGATTAGGCACTGATGATGATAGCTTTAAATAAAGGCTTTAAGGAGAGATTATAGAGTTGTTATTGGTTAAAACAATGTTAGTCATCAATTAACCATTGATGACCTTAGATTCGAATTAGATAGACCATTATTAGATCAAATTGATTGATCAATAAATACATTGATATCCCAGATTTCTTAAGTTTTAATCAAACAAAGAAAAATAAAACTTTTGCAGTTGTTTTAATAAAATAATTAAATGAAAACCATCCAAGAAGTTAGAAACCATGAGGCAATAATTTTACTTAGATATCTTACAAGGTGCCTCTGACACTTGTATTTTTGCACAGTCATTTTATTAATGGGGAATTTTTTGACCCAGGAACGAGATAACACTCGTATCCAGTTATCGTACTTCTTCTTCATGTAAAGAATGTTTAGATTATACAATCAACCATGAATTCATTACATCCATACCAGTCACTGTCTGCTGGTATCATAAGCGTGTATCATGCTGTGGTATTCAATAGGGTATCAAAGGAATCAGTTCAAAATTTTGTAAAACATGTGAACTTGTTATGTTTCATGCCAAGCTGAACTAGTTTCCTTCTAAACTTTTTTCAAATTATGTTGATGATGCAATATAATCCTCGATAAAATCAAAGAGAGAATAATTTTCATGTTCTCTAGATGAACCCAAAAAGAAGGGAGAGTTCAGAGTGTTTCACTTGGTTACTTTGAATAATGTATCAACGGTTAAACAATAGTGCTATTGTCGCAATAAAGAAATTTCACAAGAAAGGGAGTGAATGACTGTATGACAGATCTGAAGACAGCCTAAATTGACTGAAAAGTAATAAGACAGCAGACAGAATTAACAGAATAAAATTTCATCATTCAAAAATTTGAATTAATAAATCAGTTTTCATTTAAAGATCAGATTTCAAGATCATTGAGATGAGTTTTCATCTCATTTTGAGATGAAAACTCAAAAGAAAACAAAATATAAAGTTTATTAAATACTACTAGTTTAACACAGTGGTAGCAGACATGAAAAGGATGCACCAAATATTACATTAGAAAAGAAAACTAACAATAAATTGGTAAATATTTAACAATTATAGATGAAAACTTAAAAGAAACTTACAACTATTAAAAATGAAGAAAACTTACTGTAAGTGCTAAACTTTATCTTCCTAAACGATCACTAACACTTACATTAAACCCGAGTTTAATATCTCACTCTGCTCAAGCACACAACTATTTACTGCACTCTCATCCGACCAACAGTTATTTTGAAACACCAAAACTTCCAAAATTGAAATTATCTATATTCAATGGTAACATTTAATATTTGGACGAATTTTAGGATTCATTTCATTCTTCAATAGACCAAAATCCAAAATTGAATCTGGTAGACAATTTTAAACATTTAAAAGACTTTCTTGTAGCAAACGCTTACAGTGCAATTGAAGGGTTAAAAATAACAAATAGGAACTATGATATTGCTATTTCAATACTTTAAGACAGATATGCAGATGATACTATAATGATTAATAATCACTACACAGAACTAAGACACTAATAATCATATGATTATTATGATAATCATTTATTATTATTTTTATAATAATAAATCATCTGTGGAAAGACAAACTTTATTTATTTATAAGCTTATTCCATATCTCAGTATTTATCGGATTAATGATTATTATGACTTCATATGATTATATAAAGTCACTCAGATACACACTTGACACAATAGAAAAGCATATGCGTTGTTTAGCTTCTTTCGATGAAGATATCACCCATAATAATTTTAATAATTTAAAGAAAACTCTTGTGTTCATTAAATATTAGTAGTTTAACAGACTGTCAAC
Source organism: Microvelia longipes (assembly GCA_018340805.1). Lineage (NCBI taxonomy): Eukaryota > Metazoa > Arthropoda > Insecta > Hemiptera > Veliidae > Microvelia > Microvelia longipes. Next base: position 44,738,257 of record JACMZG010000022.1, on the reverse strand, counting down.
AGTGTTGGGCTCACGGTCTCTGGAATAAGATATAAAACTTCCTTCGCGAGACTTTTAGAACCTAGCCTAAAACCTTTGTTCACATTACTTCAGCCAAGGTCTTATTATAAGCCTTTCTTGTCTTTCTGTCAAGGTCTCTCTTTTCAATGTATTCGTGATAGCTCTTGACACATAGTGTCTATATACATATCAATATCATTAAAATCATTCCAAACGCTAATCCATTCATTATAAACTTAAAATCTCTTTATCTCTCTTAATCACTAGACATGGATAAAAGGGTGTGCGATGTGATCAACTTGCGATAGGATAAAGAAGCTGATACTATTTACGGCTATAAAACTTCTTCGGATGCTTAACGAGATCCATACTGTGGCATAGCTAAACACTGTTTGTCGTTTTCGATTTTGTTTCAATCATAAAAGCAAAAACCGAGTCAACTGTGTTCGTTCTTCTTCCATGAGAACTCGGTCTCCACAATAATTGCGGATGAGTCTAAATTTTTATTTTGTCTCATATATTTGATTGCTTTTTAAATTAGCACCCAATCGTCATTCTGTATGTATTTTTAGGACCAATACATCTGCACCATTTAGTTCTGTGACTACATATTTTATAGCATTGATAAAATTAATGTTGTCTGATAACATCAAAATTATTGGGAGTTTTATTGGGTTTTTACTAAATAAAAATAGGTCTTAATAGAAAAAAAAAAATCTTAATGACGGGTCAACAAACCAAATATTGCAATTTTATTGAAAACGGTTTGGTAATAAAACCCTGATAATGTTTTAGAATACAATGCGGAAAACAATTTGCCAGTTTGATAACCTAGTAAACAATTCTGTTAAAAAACAAGAGCCCCTTGGCAGCGTCGCGGCACCCGCGTCTCAACAAGACAATGTGAATTGTCCTGTATTAGTTTGTCATGTTACTAGATTTTGTATTCGGCATTGCCACAATAGTAGCTAATGTCTAAATTTATTAGACAAATGCGTGTTTTCTTTACATGAAATTGAATTTTTCAAACAATAAAATTAAAAATTATCGTGTAATTATCAATTTAACTTTGTTTTTTATTTCCTTTATAATGTAGTATGGGTATTTACATTTATATTTGACATTATGAAGGTCTGGGATTCCCATCCTAGGTTGCGCTTTAATTTCATTCAAAGTTTTTATGATTAGCCTTCAAATTATACTTTCATCTTAACAGGCGTCACAACCATTTCAGGGGCTTCTCATAAGGGCTATCCTTGATGAGTTGCAAATATCTGACCGGGTGAGGGAATTCCCTTTAGAATGTTTGATTTCTTGCTCCCCAATCAAGTCCTTGTCCTAGAAACACCCAAGTTTCTAGAAGCCGTGGACGTGGGACAATCCTTACACATGTACGATTCTACTTATACAACGCGTCAAGTTACATGCTTCATAGAAACACATACCAAATGCACACACACATACATACAGACAGACAACTATAAGTCAATTAAGTCTAAAAAATCTTAATCAGAGCTCAGTTTCGTTTTTTGGTGCAAACAAATACTTTTCTTGAATACCTACAGTATTATTGAGGAAGTAAGACAATTAGTATCTCAAAATAATTCAACATTAGAAAAGTTGGCACATGGAAATCCTTACAAATTTTCTTAGGTCTTAAGAATGCTTGTCTAACTAAAAAAAAACAAGAGTCAAGGAGTTTTATTGTAATTTTTAAGAGGTTTTGCTTCTAGAAAGATTTTGTTCAACGGATCCTTCTGATTGTAAAATTTGTATTTATATTATCCCATAATCGACGTTTTTCTTCATTCATAAATACTAAATCGATATTTAAAAAGCGTAATTTAAAAAAAAATAGTTATAAGTTTTCTAGCCGCCTCCGTGGACGTTAAAACGTCAGTATTTATACTGACCTATGACACCAAGGAAGTCTAGAAGTTCGCATCCCAGGTTACGCTCTCAGTTTATATTATGATTATTATTTAAATAAATGATCGCCAAGTTTAAAAGAGACTTAGAGCGTAACGGTTCCCACTACCACCGGATGTGGTTCCCGCAGAGGTTATCCCTGATAAGGTTAAAGGTTCTAAAGGGGTATTGTTATTATTTATCTATATTTTGTCATAGAAATATAAGATTACATCGCCATGACAATGACACGATGATTTAACCTTGCCTTAATCTTGTCAGCTACTAATTAGTTTGAATTATAAATCATTAATTATTATCTGGTGTTGTTTTATGTTGCTCGTGTTTCATTTCTGTTAATTGAACAGTAGATTTAATAATTCAGAGCATGTTTTTAAAGATTTTTTTTTATTTACAATACACATATTTTTACCAAGAAATTTCTTTATTTTTGAAATTAATTTCTATTATGCTGTAATAAAATAAATGCAATAATTGTGTGAAAATGTAGGCTTCATCCATCTTAAGCTAATTTCCTTCTTTTAAATCATATTCAGCAAACAACTCCCAGAAGTTTCATCCGACTTGCTTTAGTCGTGATGATCTGAAAAATAAATTTCAGAATTGCCATACAATTTTTTTTAATCGAACTGAGCCAACAACGCCCAGACTTTCCTTCATATATGTTTAAATTATCTTAAGAAAAGAAAAACTAATGAATTTCCATACGATTTAATTAAATTTTATTCAGTAATAAACTCCCTGAATTTCCATACGATTTAATTAAATTTTATTCAGTAATAAACTCCCTGAATTTTCATCCAATTTAATTAATTTGTATTCAGTAATAAACTCCCTGAATTTCCATCCGATTTAATTAAATTATATTCATTAATAAACTCCCTGAATTTCCATCCGATTTAATTAAATTGTATTCAGTAATAAACTCCTGAATTTCCATCCGATTTATTTAATTGTATTCATTAATAAACTCCCTGAATTTCCATCCGATTTATTAAATTGTATTCAGTAATAAACTCCTTAATCTCCATCCGATTTAATTGAATTGTATTTAGTAATAATTTCCCTGAATTTCCATCCGATTTAATTAAATTGTATTCGCAATTTAATAAAATTGCTAAATTTGATACGCGCGTTTTGTAATAAAATTATAAAACGCAAAAAAATGCAACCGGATGAGATTTAACACGCATGTATTTAACACACATATGTGCCAAGTTATACAAGTTTCATCTTATTTCCTTCAATAGTTTAATTTTTAATGTAGGGAGGATGAGCGTAGCGAATCCGATGTGATGAGGAAAAGTTCCGCTACCTGGAGCCGTATAAAACAAGGTTAATATGTCCTGGACAAAGAGACTAATATTTAGAGGGAGTACATAGCCCGAATAACACTCTAGGGTCTGAAAGTGAGATAGTTTTTGTAAGGTGCCATGGCTGTATTAACCCTCACTATAGTCTCCCAAGCGAGAGACTTGGTACTCCCCCTCTACAACCCCTATAGTAGCACGCACTCTACAAACGGCGGACATTTTTCAGTGATGCCACATTAAACCACTTTATTCAACCCACACAATTAGAGAATATATGCAATAGATAATAATTATAACTTACTTTAAATTCACTTTACTTAATTTAAAACAAAATAGTCAAAAAATAATGTAATATTTATGAGAAATTGTAATTAATATGAAAAATCAAACAATGACGTCACCAATGTACAATTATGGCACCTAGCTACCAAGGAATGATAAGAGCTGTTGTATCCTCCCTCTAAGTATTAGTCTCTTTGGTCCTGGACGGGTGAAATATTCCCAATAGCTAGTTGTAACTAGTTTTGCCCTTGTCAAAGAAATTAATAATATATTTTTTAACTAACAATTAAATAGCTTGTTAATTTTGTTTCAGGTTTTTCATTATTAGTAATAAATTTAGTAATTAATTTGATAGGAGGAGCTGCACTCTGGTGTACAAATATTTATTATGAAAGTATTTATAAGGTAATTAACATTTATTTTGTTTGTAAATCATTAATCTTGAATAAGGTTAACTATATAAAAGTATTGCAGATTAAAGTGTTAATTACTCATAAATGCCGTCACCGTAGTCAAGGTCTTTTAAGCGTTAGACCTTTGACATTACCGAGGTCTGGGGTTCGTATCCCCAGGTTGCACTCCCAGTTTATATAAGATTTCTATAAAAGAAAATTTTTGCCAACTTTAGATTAACTTTAGGGTAATAGTTGGCACAACCAACTGAGGTTGTTACCGCAGGGGTTATCATTGTTGACCCAAAAAACTCTTAACGGCCATCATTATTATTATTATGTGGTCATATCTTTGGTTCAAAACGTAGTAAAAGGTAAAATGTGACGAGAAAAAGTTCCGAGGTACCCCGTACCCGATTGTTTTCATTCTGTTGATGGTTAATAATTACAACGCTCTAACATTGTAATTTTAAAAATTGGTTTTAAGTTTAATTTTCCCTAAATGACTTCTATTCAAAATTTATGTTGTTTCAGATTATATCATTCCATGACGGAGGATATATATTCGAATTATGGTGTAAACCTTCCGTTCCTCGTATGATCCATGTTTATCCATTCAATTACACGAATATGGAAGATGTTAAGAGAGGGATAGCGAGACCTCATGTTCAAGAGCTAGGGCCATTTGTTTTTAGGTGATGAATATGGATATTGTGTATACAAGCGTACTCTTTAACAGAATATAGGACTGATCTCTGAATGAATTAAAGTAGTATTTGTTGTAAATTTTAAATTGCAATTTAAACATCACGTTGTAATTTTTTCAATTTATGAGCTTATATTTGTAATTAAAAGAAGCCATTGATTAATCAGGTAACGTCGGTCAGTTAATTATTCATTTAATCATCATCGTTGTTAATTTTGGCTTGATTACGCCGAAACCGGTCCAAGGATGTTTATAACCAACAGCAAGTATTGACGGTGGCTGATTTTTATGTTGTATAGTTTATCCTCAACGAAACTTTTTTCTCTGATATTTTTCTAAAAGACGAAGTTATACATTTTCTTATTCTGTGATTGAGAGAGTAATTTGTTGAGTCTTTCTGCCAGAGGAATGTTCTTTAGTTCAGTATTCTTAAAGGATCTATCGTCATTTAGCAGCTTTAGGACATTTGCATTTATTATGTGCTACAATAGAAATTTTGCACACATTTTAACTTCCAGAACTGCGCTTTATAAAAGATTTAGCGATTAGTTAATCTCCAAAATGTATATTTATTCCGTAATAGCCAAAATTGACCGATCTATTCTGCGGGCAATTATCTTGCCACATATTTTTATCCTATTTTGATTACTCCTATTCATTCTAATTAATTTGATGTAATATTAATTAATTAATTATTTTTTTCTTTTAGGGAGCATATGAAAAAAGTGAATGTTGAATTTCACGCTGACGGCACGCTGACGTTTCAAGAGAATAGGACGCACGAATACGCAGCTGAATTATCCAAAGGATCTTTAGAAGATGATATTATCTTACCTAATTTCCCGGTGCTGGTATGTTATGAACATTAGATCTTGTCTATATCTGCATTATGTGTTATTTCGTTACGGCGAGTTCATGATCACGAGCTCATGTATTTGCACCAGATGTTTTCCCCACCTGGGAAAACATATTTTTCAGGGAATTTTTACTTTAACTTAACTAAATATCATAATAATTTATCATAAATTTAAGTATTTATTTCTTTTTAGGCTGCTCATAATCGAGAAGGTGCAAATTTATTAGAATACGCTGGTGTCGCACTGTTAAAGTTTTCTACATTTCCCGATGATTCTTGGAAACTAAAAGTGAAGGATATTATCTGGGGTTACGACGATAGATTCACTAAAGTGTCCCGAACGTTTACGAAGTTGTTGAAACCTTCGGGTAATCCATCTAAATTTGGAATTTTGAGTTTAGTAAGTACATTTTTTTACAATACAGACTATTGCATGTAAATATATATCAAATTAAAAAAAAAATATGTGGCTCCATTTTAGAAGAACGAGATAAAAGATTATAAATGCTACTTATCAATTTGGGGTAAGCATCTGGTTCTTAGGTCAGTTGCCTACCTTAATATACTAAACGCATAACATTTATGTATTAATGTTTAGTCTATATATGCGCATTCAGGCATTTTTTCTAATTAGTTCTTTATCGTCTATTAAAAACAACTAGAGTGCCTGTATATCAGAGTGCCTGAATATCAGAGTGCCTGTGATATACAGGCACTCTATAAACAACCAGTGTCCATTATAACTACAGTCCATTATAAAACAACAAATCAGAAAATCGCTTTTTCTGTTAAAACTTTGCAAAAATATTTGTGTCTTTTCAAAGGTTGTAGACAAGGCTTTTGAAGAGTTATGTATTCGATCTAATCCAACCTACCTTGTCTTAGCTGTCCGTCTCCTTCTCGAGTTATCCCCTCTCCAATGTCTCTTTTAATAAAAGCTTACTTAATAGGACAAGCAAAGGCACGAATGAATTATGCAGGGCTCAAAGCAGAGTAAAAATATTAGAGATTAATTAAAGGTCTATTCACAAATATAGTTTTACGCGTATGATGGTGATACCGGCTTTCAACCAACTAAAAGTCATCCTCAGTACAGGTGCGAGAAGTAATTATTTGTTTTCTTTCTGAATCTCGATGATAATACATTTGTTAAAAGTCTATGAATTGATAGAAATCATAGATCATTGTCTTTGATGATATTGATAATTTTGTAAGCGGGCTCTTAGTTCAATCGAGGGCACTTGCCTTTTCAGAGGAGCCCTGTCAATGAAGAGGGGAGATAGGAATAGATGGTGCCAGACCCGGCACCAAGCAAAACTATGCAAATGAAGTTCAAGATAAACCTTTTATTAAATATTAACAAGTTAAGTTAACTTAGGTCTAAAAGCCTTGAGTGCGAAGTATTTGGGCCAGTGAGCCCATATATACTAAACATTAAGAGCCTTAATTAACCTAACCTAACACCTTAAAGAGGGTTAATTAATTAACACCTTAAAGATAACCCTAAACCCTAAATTGATAACATTATCGCCACCCGAGATCCAAACCTAGAATGCCTTCTCACTTCATCCATTTTACGGTTCTCTCATACACCCACTAATCTAAGGGTAGTATCGATAGATATGTCCGTGAGAGCCTGCTGAATTTGGCTTGAATTTGGCTGAAGCGGAAATACTAACCTGTTGGATTTAATCTAAATAATCGGTAAACGCAGTAAACTTTGGCCTGAAAACTCATGAGCCCGTTGCAAAATGTATAAATTGGAAACACTCATTTGAAGCTAAGTCTACACCGGAAACCCCATTCAAAGTGTTGGAAAGCTCAGTGCATAAATGCCTATTTAAGTTCATAATAAATCTAATGAAATAAAAAAGGATGGATTTACAAACCTTTACGATTTGTATAATTAATCTAAATGATATTGTCTTGGTAATATTAAATTTGTCTCAAATTCAACATAAACACCAAATTAATTTAATTTCACTGGAACTAAGGATGACCATTATTTGGTTGAAAACCAGTATTACCATCATTACATGCTTAAAACTATATTTGTGGATAGATCTTTATTGGAAACTTTATTGTGAGGAATCCTCTGGCACTATCGTTTTTAAATCTCTGTATAAACTTTATTTAAAAGCCAATTTTATGAAACGTAATATGTCAAATTTGGAAATTGTAAGCGGCTTAGAACTTTGCAAAGCTCCGGTACCTTGACATTTATTACGTTATTAATAACAACTTAAAGCTATTTTCATGGATATGTAAATTATGATGGCGATTGTTTTAGAGAAGTGGATTGAATCCTGATAAAGTGACGATAGGTTCAGGTATACCAGACTTGGATCACTTCGCTCTCATAACTAAGTATGTATTGGTACTTCTAATTGAAGTACTCTTAATTATGTACAAGGTACTTATGTGATTAAAGTTACCAAAATTGTTTAAAGATCCATTTATTGATCTCAGTTTCACTTATAGGAATTAGCGTAAATAAATTATCGCTCAAACAGGATAGGACCTACAGTGCGATACCATACTAACGTCATCCGATGATAAACTTGATGAACGTATCGAACAAGTTATCGTTAATGCTAGCTATAAAACTGATTGAACTAGTTTATAGCTTTCTATGACTGAAACATTATATTGAGGACGCAACTGTTATTAATATAACGATAGGTTTGCATAAAGATCTGTCATCAAATGATTAGATAGAGTGAACGGATAGTCTTGGTTTTACAGTCTTGTGGTCCGTCAATGCATTAATAAATGAGATCCTTGGCCAAAAGTCAGCTGTAGCTAGAGTTAATTTATCACTTGTATTCTGCTTTAAATGGAGTTGCTTAATCAACCGTCAAGATTTTCTTTAATCCACTAATATCCTATCGGTAAGCGATGCTATAGATTGTTTGAGTAGATTGATCCATCTATTGGTGTCCTTCACCTCGATTCATATTACATGTGTAGAAGGTGAAGACAAATTGAATGGGCCAATCAATCCTTCCTGTACATAGAGTAGATCTGATATATGAACGGAGTTTCAATCTCAGGTAAATCCTCAAGACGTAAGAGTTAGTACTGTACGTGCTTTATTTGGTTTCTTCATAATCCCTCTTATGTCATTTTTATTAAGTTTCCCTCATTTATACAAATGGTATGCAGGAAAATTATTGTGTTAACAATAAAATCAGAAACCGGGATGTCCCTGGAATTATCCGTATCAAGTGTTTTAAAGGCCTCTTTAGTGGTTTTCACAAAGTTGTCTGCCTGTTTGTGGGTGTGTGTGTGTGTGTCTTTTATGATCGTAGTTCCTAGTGTATTTATCTAAGAGAGTGTAAAAAGATAAAATACACTTAGATTAGTAAGTACACTTAGTTTCGTTTCAAAAGGACAAGTACATCAATGATTTTTGTTGGATGTTGTATCATTAAAGTTAATCTGCATTGAGCGTAGTCAGTGCCTGGATGAGTGACTGCTGGGAATGAAAATTTACAAATGAAAAAGACGAGTCGCTTTATAATTTAACGACTTGTATATTCTAAGGATATGCGAAGCGAGTCCGAAGTAGAATGGAAGAGCATAGCAAATCTGGTGTGATGAGGAAAAGTTCCGAGGTGCCCTGTACCCGTTTTTTTGCATACCCTTCACTTTTTATACCCATTGCACAGTTAAGAAATTAAACACTTCAACTATTGATATCTAAATGATTTAAATTATTTCAAGGTAACGCAATAAAAGGGTATCAGATAGTTTTTCTGTGAATACAAAGCGATGGAAATTTAAACTTTCATTCCATCACTGTCTCCATTTCTGCCTCATACTGCCATTAAATTTTACCATGATAAATTGTGAGGACACCTAGTTTGACATAATTTTGGGAGCAGCTGCTGCTTCTTTCGTCATCAGGTTCGTCTTGAATAAAATAGGTCGTCAGGATTTTTAACTTCGTAGGCAGGCCTAAACAATTAGTGTTCACTCTCTTAAGCTATACAATACGATGGGGTACCCCCATAAGGGATTCTGCTAATAGTAAATATCAAGAATATGTACTACGTTTAAATAATTTTGATCATTACACTTTAATATACTGGTATTGTAATACAATACCAATACAAAGAGAGTGAAATTATTTTATTTTCTCAGGTACAATAATCGCTCAAACATAGGGGCGTGGCAGGACGAACAGTGCGATGCCATAAAAATGTCATCCGACGGTAGTCTGTTCCCCCGGAGATTAATCAAACCAAATGGTACTATTCATATATTTGCCAAAGAACTCTGCAGAAAAATACCATTTAAATATGAGAAACATGTTATTGTAAGTAATTGCCTTTGTACATTTTGTTCTCTGAAATACTGATACTTGTGGAGTTTTCACAGAATTTCTCTATTAACTAACAGAGCCAGCTTTTGACTAAATAAAGATCATCGAAATAGGTTGTTCAAATGACTGAAGTAGACATTGGAGTGGATCATCGATTTCACTTAACCTCCTATTTCCAAAAACATATGTCTTAAAAAGCTTATATATATATATATATATATATATATATATATTATATATATATATATATATATATATTATATATATATATACATATCAAGGAAATATTTATATTATATTTATAAAGGAAAAAGGAAGATACAAGAGGTATAATATATCAATAATAATAACTTACAGGAGATGAAATAATGAGGTTAGAAGGTTTGAACATTTTCGACGTATAACTTCGCTAGTCAGAATAATCAGGGAAAACCCGAATGTTTCAGGACCGAGTCGCTCGGGACTCATCTTAAGGACCTATCTACACAGGCATATTTTATATATAAAAAAGATAGTTCTATAAATCAAGTTGGCCTCAATGTGGGCACAGAGAGGCCTTCGGGCCTAATTTTACGATTAGTGTGAGTTATCCTGAGTGCAATCACTGGATTGTTTCTCAATCAAGCGCACCAAGCCATTAAAACTGTGCTATCTCTAATACTTGTAACAATCACAATTGTTGTTGTATTATTCAATAAATAAAATAAAATAAAATAAAAATAAAATAAAAGTGTGAGTTATAATAACCGTAGACTTAACTTGTATATGTGGAGATTGCTTAACTTTATAATTTGTTATCAGACCAAGGAAGGAATACCAGGACTGAGATATAGAATGGCTAGTAATGTATTTGCATCAAGCGAGCATAATCCAGAGAATTCTTGTTACTGCAAGGGGAAGGTATGCCCTCCCTGTGGCACCTTCAACACAGCCCCCTGCAACTTTAGTAAGTCCTATAGTACTCTTCCAGAAGAGAAGGCTTCTTTTCGACATTTGTGCACCTTTATATTAATTAACTTATCCTGCTCATTTAGAATTTAATAAAAGCTTCATCAGTTAGAGGGACAGGCATTTTCAATGTCACCCTGGGATGCGTACTTCTCGTCTCAAGTTTAAGCCCAGGTTCAAACCACTGAGTTCTTGGAACCCTGCTCTCTGACCATGTAGAAGATCAGAGACTAGGTGCTGTTTAGCGTTATTAAAATTGTTTTAAAAATGAACAATTAAGTTAGCAAAGTTGTTTAGATGCTTTATTCGAGTCTGTAGTTAAAGTCTAAAGTCATACTGTTTGTGATAATGAGAGCTATTAAAAAAATTTTAGTGGTGTAAGGTAATAAGCCAGCATTGAATCCGGTATTGAACTACCTAGCCACTGGCACCGATCCACGACTGTGTGTAGTGTCTTTAGAAAAAAAGTTTCGATTTTTCTTTGGACGTTTAGATTCATCTATATTGACGCCGTCGCTGTTAACGTCACGCTTCTTGTGGGATACATATTTAGGGATATAGGGCGTCATGAATAAAAACCCAATGCTCTACACCTGTTGAGTTTCAGTTCTAATTCTGTTTTTATACATGACGTTCTACATCCTTGAAGATGCATCCTTCAGAGGAAGCGAAGCGTCACACAGATTCTGTAACTACTGTATGACCTAAATTTTCAAGCACCTAAGACCTAAGTATTTAAGCACAAATATGGATTTTTTGTGTGCATATAAATGCATTAAAAAGCACTATCTTTTATGGGTATTACTAAATTATATACAAATTAAAGATAGAGTTCAAAAACTTAAATAAATTGAAAGAATGAAACTGTTAATTATTTTGGCATTATTAATAGTAAATTAGACAGTGTATACCTCTGTAACCTACTCTCTACTCTCATGGCCTAATGTTTCCTGAAACATTGCTTAGCTTAGATTAATGAGAACTAAGAGTAGAAAATTAATCATAGAAACTAGCTTTTAATTTTATTGGTTTTTGAAGATTTGTGAGCCTTTTTACAGTTTTTGTACGTTAATGTTTTAAAATCCATTTCACAGGGTTACCAGTTTTAGTATCCTATCCACATCTGACTCACGCGGATCCTAGTTTAAGAGACAAGGTTACAGGCATGGTCCCAGATCCTGAAAAATATGAAACACTTATTGATGTTCATGTAAGTTATTTGCCAACTTTCCTTGATAAGTTTAGCGTAATTTCTTTCTTTTAACAGGTTTTAAATCAGTTTGTAACGCTCGCTACTTCTAGTGACCAAAGTTTTGCTCTTCCCAAAAATACTTTAGAAGGGATGACCTTCGTTGAGTCTTCTGTCATCAATTTTGTTTTCAAAGATGGAAAAACTGGTGTGAACCCAACCTAGTTGATTTCACACGTCTAGAATCAATCGATATCAGGTGTTATTGGTTCATGGAAAACGGCAAAATTTAAAAAGTACAGCACTGAAGGTTCACAAAGGAATGCTAAATTCTTTTTAAAAATATCAAATTACGTATCCCATTTTAATAATAATATCTCAATTTCAATTTAATAATCGAGATAATTCAACGATTTTTTATATTATTACTAAAAGCCTAATAGTAAATAATGAATGGATGATCTCCCTTCATCGGTTTTAAATTCAAGAGGAAAGCATGTAGCCTTTTTGTAAAACAATTTATGAAATGTCTGTCATTAGTATAGCTATAAAAACGACGATTAATATGATGTGTAGCTATTATCCAGCAATTGAATTTTCAAGGAAACATCTCAATAAGAGCCATAGTATACAAAAACTACTACAAGCAAGTCAATTCCCTCTAGATCTTGATTACGCATATTTTAAATTAATACCACTTATCTTCTGCAAGCTGAATGTATAGATATTGTTATTATCAGATGATTTGCTGTTATAATTAGCAAGGGGAATATTTCTATTGGCGCACTATCAACGTTTTCCAAATTGAAGCTGCTACACAACAAGATGGTCTCCAGAATCTTAACCTTGTGGTGGGAATTCTAACCCTCAAGCAAAATCATGCAGCAAAATCGTGCACATGGTCGATATGCTTCGTCACGTTATGCTATCAATGTTATGCTTGTCACGTTGGTTACTATTACGTTTTTCTTTTTACTTTTTTGGGATTAAAGATTTGTATAATTATTAGGAGCAATGGTAATGAAACCTAAACGAATCACGAGGTTTAGATTAAAAAAAATGTTTCTATAAACTCAATAACAATGAAAGCAATATCATTGCAGCAATAGCAGGATGCAGCGGAGGCAAGAGAAACAGCTTTATTTTGGAAAGTGTTGTATGTGTTTTAAGAGGCGGGACCTTAACAGCGGGCCAATAGAATTTACTTTTTATACTGATTTTTGCAGCCAGTTAACTGATCACGTATCACGTGATCAGTTAACTGATACGTGTTGTGTGTGTAAATACGTAAAACTGGGACACACATCCTACTAAATTAAAAAAAAACCAAAGAAAATCCCTACCATCTTTTATACAATTTTAAAATATAAATTGCAATTTTAATAACGTAATGCTACTTCATTTTGTTTTTTTAGGAGTACGGAGTTACAATTAATGGAGTCTCTCGTCTTCAGATAAATATATTTCTAAACAACTCTAAGAACACTCCCTGGTTGAATGTAACAGATGGCACAGTACTCCCACTAGGATGGATCGAATTGGTATACCAACCTATAATTAATTTTTTTCCTCTAGAAGGGAGAAAAAATTAACTTTCCGCCCTTATTTTCAGGGAGGAAAAACCCGTATTACGGCCTGCTTGTAGAGAACAAAAATCAGGGGGAAAGTAAACGTCAGCACTTTTTTACCTTATCTTTAGCGTATTTTAACATGTTTTTTTAACAAGCCAAAAGAAAAATGATACGTAAAAGATAAACTAAATGAAGATAATGGTTATATTAATACTTGATAAATTTGTTTATTGCTCGGAAAGCATTCTGGATAAAAATCAGTGTTGTCTTTAAATTAAAAGTAATATTTAAGTTGGCATTCCTGTTAATTTAAATTGAATGACTGAGCAAGCAACCTCTGTATCTTTTTTATTTATCAATGATTCTTTTTTTATTTTTTACTTCCTAGACCGGAAATAAAATGAAATTTCTGACACTTTGACATTTCTTTAACTGTTTTTACCACTTCTACCATGAGAAAACTGGTTATAATAGTTATTTTTCTATATGTAAATGCCACAAATATTTTTGGGTATTTCCAATTGGGCATTAAGGTTTCGGGGCTGTAACTTTTTATTGTATTTCCATTTTTCTCTTAGTAAGTAAACTTAATAAATATTATAATTAAAAAGAATGCCCTAAAATACCAGATTTTGATTATAAAGATAATACCTAAGCCTTAAGGGTTCACGGCCACAACGGAGCAGGTATTACCTGAACCTTCATGTTTCAAGGAAATAATGGTGCATTTAATTTTTTTATTTGATTTTTCAGAGGATGGGAAAGCTGACTGACTTCTTGAAGACGCTTCTTAAGATCCTAAGTTACATCCTACCTAAGATTGAAATCTTTCTCAGATACTGGACTTTGCTGATGATACTTCTATCTCCACCTCTTATATATTATATGATAAAAACAAATAAATACAAGCATGTTAGTTTACATTAATTAATTAATCAAATGTATAAGTTGTTTTATTGGTCAACTTTTTGCTGCCTAGTTAATAACTACTACGTACACACGAAGTATTTATTGGGTGATCGTATCGTATTTGTATATCACGTACCGGTTCATACACCGTATTAGTACATCTAGTACACCTTCATAATACAATCAGTCACTTAAATCATCGCATGTTTTATAGTGAAGGTAAAACACGGTTAATAAAAAAGTTAAAAACAAAACAAAATATTAAAGGAACGAAGAAAAGAGTCTCTCCACAAAACAATAATTTATTCAAAGGGCTTTCAACCTAACATGAGGCCATCATCAGTGCTAGATATAACATAATGAATAAACGGCTAAGAGAAAGACATTAAAGGTTAATAAATACGAGTCAAACTTCTTACTCATTTCTTCGTTCCTTTAGTTATGAACAACTCCACTGGTGCTCATTCAAAATAATAAAAAACAAAATATATTTAATAAAATTGTAATTTATAACAGAGGGACAGATATTATTAATATCTAAGATATTCTTATTAATTATATGTATCAATTTATAACATTATACACACACATGCAGACAGAAAACTTTAAGAAAACCACTTAGGTCTTTAAAGCACCTGAAACAAATAATTCTGGTGAAATCTTGGTTCTGGTCTTTTAACAAACACAATACTTGTCCTATACCTATGGTGAAAATTATGAAAAGCATTAATACTTGAAAAACTGTTTTAAGCGATAGTTTGTTAGGATGTTCTAACCTGAAATACGATCGCCCCTGAGGGTTCTTACTGCATATTGACAGAGTACTCTGGATTCCCTCCACATAGTACATAGAGCGTATTTAGCGTATTTATTTAGTGTACTTCATGGTGTAAACTTACTCATATAACATGGCTTTTAATGTTATCCATTCTTATACACTATTTTTTAATTGACTAGAGGCAGGACCAGTCTAATTGGTTTGGTTCTGGGGGGATCCCCCCTAGAGAGTAGGGTAGAGTTAGGAAATAAAATGGTTGATTAAGTGAATAGTTGCTGTAGGGACTGGATGGAAGCTAAGGTTTTAATTTAAAAAAAATCATGTAGTTAGGGATCTAGATAACAGATGGCAGCAGTGGTTTGAAGCTCTCTCTTGTAAACTTGTTGTTGACCTGCTTGTTAATTTTCTATCTCTTATCCATAGGAAGGTTAGACCATGAGTTTATATTTTTATTTTCTATACATCAAGTCAACATTTCCTTAGTTACCAACCAGTCTATGGTATGAAGTGTTAAAGTGTTAATGCTTCCTCTTTGGATACATAGCTTAGTGTTCGTTTGACTCTACTAGATTCTGGTGGATTTGTATCAACTAGACTGAGGGAGTGGGCAGTGTCTTTAGTATTTATAATTTTTTATTTAAAAATCCAGTTATTGCTAGTACACAAAAAATAAAAGATTATTACTATTAAGATTAGATAGGTAATTGTTAAAACAAAACTTGTACAAACTTAAAAATATAAGACGATTCTACTTTTTATGAATAAGAGAGCCTTGCGACTTATTTTTTTATGTAAGGCACTTACGGGCGTAATCAACATTGTGTTCCCCCATAGTATGACAATAACTGAATAAAAAATACCTCATTGCAATTATTGGGGACTCTGAAATTACAGGGGTGAAGTAAATTATAGAATGACCTAAGGGAGTAACCAACTAAGAAGCGTTTTGTGGATAGAAGGTTATAATTAGGGATACAATTATAAATGTATATATATATATATATTATATTATATTATATATTATATATATATATATATATATATATATATATAATATATATTATATATATATATATATATCAAAATTAGTAAAAATAAGTAACTATCTACATGACTTAAGTTTATACATAAATATTAGGAAACAAACAAAAAAATATAAATCATAATTTGTATTATGATACAAAAAGACAAAAGTACTAAGAAAATAACAAAAGACTACATTTTAAAAACTAAGTTTTGACCTTAGTTTTTTAGTGTTTTATTTTGTAAATTTAATTTAATTTTTACATTGGTAATTTTCAATGATGACCTTGTCAATATGCATACAAACACAACACAACACACATAATATATTATATATATATATATATATATATATACTATATAATATATATATATATATATATAATATATAAATATTATATATATGATAATGTTTTAATATAAGTATGACTAAAGATAAATAAAATATCATTATCGCACAGCAGTCTTCAAGTGTTTTATTAATTAATTGATATGTTATGATATAGTCAGTAACTAAAATTTATTCCTTACATTTGTTTTTTTAAATAAGTTGTGATTTCTCTGATTATTTAGTTGTATTTCTGTTTATTTGGCAATTTTTGTAGCATATGACATTTAAATTTATAATACAAGTATTAGAGTAGATTTGAAAGGCTTGGTAAAGCATGCAAGAGAAACAATCCAGTAATTGAACTCAGACAATTCAAATGTAAGGTAGCGTTTTATCTAAATAAGAATGGAATCGCCTTATGTTTTAAGCTATAAACCTTGGATAGATTCTTATTGGTGGAAAGGAGAATATGGGGAAGTTCGTCATAATGTTGCTTTTTACAGACCAATTTATTTTAATACCAACGAGTTCATATTTTGTTCAAATTTTAAAACAGGGATATTTTCCAAGAACGAATGGAAATTAACGATAGAACCAAAACTCGACAAGAAAAATGCTGAAATATTGTATTTTATTGGCAAAGTTTTTTGGATTCGGTCAACTCATCCTGACACGTCTGTCGGCGTGGAAGGTTTTTTAGATTCATGTATAGAATCATTTGATTGTTATAAGGGAGTAAAAACTGCTAATTTTATGCTGGCTGATTCTAATACAAATCGCGAAGTTATATCATTTACACTTGAAAAGGATACGAGCTCGTATGTTACCACTGTAAATTTAAACCAATGTGCTTTGTTAATTTATGTCTATGAAAAAATTTTGGTGAGTAAAATTAACAAAGTTGACTTGTCCAAAGATCTATTTACGGATTATGATATAGTTTTCAAAGGCAAAGGTTGGGAATTAAAAGCCCACAAGAAGCTTTTAACCAAAGCCAGCCCAGTATTTTCTAAGATGTTTCAGAATCAGTTTATACAGTCTAAAACCGTTAAAATGCTCGATTTTCCAAATAACGCGGTAAAACAATTTCTGTTATATCTCTATACATCTGAGATTACTATAGATTATGGCAATGCTGAGGATTTATTCAAATTAGCACATTTATATGAAATACAGTCTCTTCAAAATTTAACTGAAGCTCATTTGTGCTGCAATGTTGGCGATAGCAATGTGTGTCGGTTAATGATCTCTGCCATTTCGTATAAGGCCAAAGCACTTAAGGAATACTGTACGCGTTGGATAGTGTACAATTTCGAATCGATATCAGAATCAAAGGAATATAGGGATATGACTAAGAAACATAAGAATGAGAAACAATTAATTAGACAACATCAAGAAGAATTAAAAGAATTTTATATTTAATTTCTCTTCTGGGGATAAGACTATACAAAAGTGTTGTGAAAATATTGGGTAGGCAGTTGAATCGTAAGATCGTTCCCAATAACTCTTTTCGATTCACCCAAGTTCAGTCGACCCTATTTGCTTCATCTCTGATTATTCTATTCCTCAAGTCTCGGATCATATCTGTTCCTTATCCATGTAAATGACCTGTTTAACTCTTGACTAAAGAGTCAAACAGGACAAGAGGCTAAAGGGCCTTCAGCCTTAAGATGGCTAACAACATCATATGTGCCTGTTTTGTTCCCACATGGCAGCTTCATGAACTTTCAAAGAACTTTTTAAGAAGCCTTACGAACTTTCTTACAGAAAACTCCATCCATTGCTTTCATTCCATTTGGGTGATTTTCTTTAAATTTTTCCTAAAAAGACACTATATTGTGACCAGCAAGGCTTTTATTGAGTGAATTTTATTAAGTGAAATTTTATTAAGTGAATTCTAATACTGGATTAGAATTCACTTACAATACCCGTTATTAAGAATTACTTAACAAGTACTTCTTATCAAATTTTAAGTGTTTAAATTTTAAGCCATTTGACAACGTTAAAGGACTTAAGAACGTTAAGAACATTATTTATTATTTAAAAAATCATTGCGAGTACTAAATTTTATATATATATATTATATATTATATATATATAATATTATATATATATATATATATATATATATATATATATTATATATATATAATTATATATATATACATATATATATATCTTGTATATCTCTTTATTTGTCTTAACATGCACCGCTTTGGCATAACATGTTGATTTTATATCTGCTTCTTTTTTTTCTTATAGGTGTATTATTATTTTATTTTCAAGTATGTTTGGTGTATTTTAAAACAATTGTAATCAACAAAATTAGATTTATGAGGTCATGGTAAGATAATTTGGACAATATTTTTATATAAAATTGTAATATTTATTATTCCTGTTATATTATATGTCAACAAATATTTTGTTAGATTATTTTTTTACATTATTTTTGTTCATAATATTTTTATTTACTCTATGAATTATTTTATACTCCTTTCAAGTTTATATAGTTAATTTCTTGTTATTTTATACATTTTGTAAATTATATTTTGTTAATTTTTTTGCGTTTGTTATATAATATTTTGTTATAAAATAATCACTACTTTGAAAGTGTGTCTGAATCACAGGAATACAAAGATATGATCATGAAACATAAGAATGTGAAACATTTAATGAGACAACATCAAGAAGAGTTAAATGACTTTTCTATTTAATTGAGTCACTCGAGGTGTAGTGGTTAAAGCACGCGACCAATACACAGAATGAATGGAATTTAAACTTCCAAGTTTATTTAGTCACGGGGTTCAATCCCAGCACGGGCCTCTGGGATTTTTATTAGTGGGATAAAAATTCTGCGTATCACGTCGTTTAGAACAGACGTTAAGCCGGTGGTCTCGAACCTGAGCGTTGTCAGGTACTCGTTAAAGATCCCTTACCCTAAATGAAACTGGGTATAGGCAAAATTAAGGACCCTCATAGTAGATTCATTATAATACTATAGTGTGTTTGCCTTGTAGTTTAAAGTGTATGGAAGTTTGGTTTAACAGCGAGGGCACGTGTTGTTTCTAGTTTTCATCAGTCAGTGAAAATATGTATGATTGCTTTAAAAAAGCAAGAGAGGAACCATAGAAATTCACGGCTCTTCTGTCTAGATTAGATAAAATATACCTACACTTGAAATTAAAAGGAGTTGAACACTATCTTAGGGAGCTGGCAAAAAGGGCCCAACAACGTGGCCTACTTGCCTGGTAGTTACATAATAGAGCCTACGCCTCATGGATTAACATAATAGTTTACTCGATTTACGACTGTGGAACCAGCAAAACTCAGGCTTAATGACGTATCTTTTCTTGGTGAGTAATGATCTATTAAAAAACTTCAATCATCTGCTATACATATTACCAAGATTCTAAAAGGGTGAAAACTGCTAGGATGTTCTCGTACATAATAAATTTGGATTCAAGAAGTTTAATGAAATGATTTTAATAAAAATACGATTTTAAAATAAATTATTTTATTTAACATTAAAAATAATTGGGACGGTCTGAAAGAATGTTCCTCGGCTTTGTTGTGTACTCTAAATATATACGTTAAATTATGTCTCTCTTGGAGTTGCCATTCCATTGATTTTACATTATGGAACGAGAAGTTCAGTCGTGCTCTGGAATAATAAAAAAAAAAAATGTGTATAGATATTTTTTAACTGATGCGATTACAGAAACAGGACACTTAAGTTTGTGTTCTTTATTGTGATACAATAATAGTTATATATGTATTTTGGCATACATTTTTTTGGTCAGCAAATTAAACATTTCTTCAATATACGAAACAGACAGATATAGCTTAGGTATAGAAACATTGCATTATTGTGTGCTATACTAGTCGAGACTAGATACTAGATTAATATTTAGTAAAATATACCCAAAGTTTTCAAAAATTCCATTTCCCCGCTCAAATGTTATGGAAAAGAAGAGGTTTTTCCGCTTTCGAGGTTAAAGTTTTCTCAGTCAGAGAAAACTCAATTGACTTTAAAAGAATGTCGAAAAAGTTGATTTGACTACTTCAAAGTTGAAGTGATTTTGACTACCAAGGCTAAGCAAAAGAAGCCAAAATAGACAAAAATAGAAAAATTCTAGAGCCTTCCTTCCACTTGTAATTCTTATAAGGCTATTCTAGCAGGAGTTATTATTGACATCTGAACGCTATGGCAGACTGAGCCAAAAAGGGCCCAAATCTACATTTCAAGGGGGCCAAATGGGGGGAGGGTTCCTACATTACTTCCTAAGTAAAGGGGTCTAATTTTAAGTAGAGTAGTATTAATATTAATACTAAAAATATATATAGTCTTAGTATTACTTTTTTAATATTAATATTAAAAAACTAGTATAGTATTAATGATTTTAGCAAGCATAATTTATTTTTAATTTAATGAAATTAAATCAAATGAAATTATTTTATTTAAAAAACATCAATCTCTAAGGCCCAAGGTCCTTTTTAGCTGCTTTAGGGCCCTGATAAAGTTTGAAAAGGGGCCCTTAAAGGTCTAGGTATGATGAATAGAGCCATAAAGATCTAAAATTTGGAATATATTTTTAATTACATAAAAATACAAATATCTAGAGCCCTGCTTAGCCCTGCCTTATGCTGCTTTACAGCCCTAATCGAGTATACTAGGGCCCTGTTTGGCCCTAGTCTTCCGTATAGGGCCCTTAAAAGTCCAAAAAAAGCTAGGGACCTTAAAGACCTTAGATTTAGGTAACAATAACAAATTAAGAATATTTTTAAGTATTTTAAAAGGAGCTCTTTAGGCCCTACATTAGAGTATTGCGCCCCTTTGTCTCTAGCGGTAATGAATATATATAATTATATATATATATATATATATATATATATATATTATATATATATATATATATATAATATACATTGTTAAAATAACTTCATCAGACTAGTAGAGAAGTAGAAAGTAGACTGAGTCTACTTCTACTTCTCTACTAGTCTGTACAAGTCTATATGTTTCACTATAATTTAAACATCTGTTTTATTTGTTGTATATATATATATATATATAATATATATTATATATATAATATATATATATTACATATACATATATATATATATATATACATATACATATATATATATATATATATAATATATATAATATATACATATATATATTATATATATATATATACAATATGTATTTTACGGTTCTTTTTTTATTTTTCATTTATTTTTGCTTGAGGGACCCAAGGAGGGCTGCTGTCATTGCCCTCTCTGACCAGTCTACCCCCAGGCTGAGCGATATTGACAGAAGTGCGTTCTCTTCTATATTATCAATATTAACTATTTATGCCGGTCTATAATCGAATTATTTTACTCTAAACTTTTTTAACGTTCGAAATATCCAATTTACATTTAGGATACCATACAATGTCTAGGTTATCTTGGATAGTTCTTTTGGTTCAGAGTACTTCAACGGAGATGATTATTCTGACGTATTGTTTTCACAGTGGGAGGCACCTCACAGGTTGTATTTGTCAACATAATGGACTTGTCACTAAGCAAAACCAACGTCAATGTATCATGTTCATGGTCGTTACAGCGTCAAACCGGAATACCAACTTGATCTAACCCTACATGAAGAAAACTTCAGAAGCCTACTCATGTTATTAGAAGTAACACGTATTCATTAATACAAGATACTTTAATATTATCAGGATAGATCTGAATTGATGTTTAAATCAAATAATTGATGATATTTTTTCGCTTTAACTTTTAAATTGTGTTGCTTATAAGTTACCTGAAATTCAGTTTGTTGTTGAACCTGGAAAAGAGGATTGTCTACTCCATTATTAGAATCACCAAGCCCTGGTAATATGTTAATATTTTTCTTTACTATGTTTGGACCTCCCTAAAATATAAATAAACAATGAATATAATTATGCATGAAACATTGATCTAAAGTCACCTCCGCAGACGCAAATGCTTGATGTCACAAACGTCATGTGATGTGAGTAACTCCCCTACTCCCCTCCAGACGGGCTGATTTGTTCAGCCCGTAAGGAACATACTTGACGTCAATTTTTTAAAGTGTTTTCCGACAGCTGTTTTCAAAACAAAGACTAGTGTTCCATAGAAAATGGTCTTGAATGTAAGATTTTGCAAAAAAATGTATTTGTATTAAACATTTTCATCATCAAACATTTTGCTTTTTGCTTCATCGAACATTTTGACTAACATTTTGACCTTCTTCTAAAAATTATAAACAGGCCATAACTGGATTTTTAAAAAACATCGTTCGACACTGTTTTGTATAAAGTTAAGAAAACAAACTTGTAAATTGTATATAATTTATTTTTATCGATAAGATAAACATACTACTAAATTACATACTAGCGCTCCAGTTAACGGGCTACGGAACTAAAAATTTCTTGTCCGAATTAATAAATCCCAGGATTATCTCTCTTTATCTATTTATTCTTCGCTGTTGGCACATAGAAAAAAGTATTTTTTTTGCAAAAATATCCGAAACCGGGGTTGTCACCGGATTTATCAGTTTCACGTGTTTTAATACCTCCGGAGTGGTGTGTAAAAAGTCGTCTGTCTGTAGTATATGTGTGTGTGAGTGTGTGTGTCGGTTATCATTGTAGCTCCTAGTGTATTTATGATAGAGAGTTGAAACTTGTGTACACAATCAATCTACAACTATAGTAGTCCTATTCGAAAAATAATATTTTATAGTCATTAATGACTCAGCAAAAATTTTGAAAAATCATAATACGCGGAAAATGATGCAATCTGAGCCAAGACTAATAATATATCTGTGCTAAGTTTCATCTCATTATCAACATTAGTTCAATTTTTATCAAATGACTTGAGTACGTTTTTTTTTTAAATTGCAAAAACTTGGAAACAATCCAATTTAGTTGAAATTTAATATAAATATACCTTAACGTTATAAATAAGTACACTAAGTTTAGTTTCAATACGACAAGTATATCTATGATTTTTGTCGTATCACAAATGTGAAGCAGCATTAAGCGCGGTCAATGCTTTATAGGTGACCGCTGAGAATGAAACAGATGCATTTAATATCTGAGAACTAGCGAAGAGTATTGTTCTGTATTAGACTATAAATTTGGCGTATTGTATATTCAAAACACGACCAAAGCGAGTTCAAAACAGGGATGATTGTAGCGAATCCGATGTGATGAGGAAAAGTTTCGAGGTACCCCGTACCCGATTAATTATTTTGTAATAATACGTATAAAACATAAAATAACGACCAGCAACCTCGTGGAGGAGAGTAGGTTTGTAAAAAATGTAAATTTTATAAGGCAATGGAAACCGAGAAGCCAAATGAGGTGTCATTTGCTCATTCAAACATATTTGAGATACTTATTTTTTATTGTTTATTTTGATCTATTTTTCTATTTTTTAGTTGATTTTTCTCTGAAGAATGCATCCGTGATATTGACCTTTTGCGTGAAGGATCATGTTTGACAGCCTTGAAATATTTTTGCTCTAATTGTCATTTACGACAGCGTATTGATCTGTTGAATAGCTGTGAATTCACCATAAACCTTCTAATATCTTTAATCCAGTAATGATTTTCCGGTATAATTTTATAAGTATACTAACCTGTATGAAGTCTTCCTGAACAGAAGTGTTTTGATTGCTGTATCCAATGCTTGTTGAAGCACTTTCGCTGTTAGACATTACAGGGCCACTACCTCTTCTGTGAGAATGAACAACCAGAGTAATAAATTTATTTAAAGATATCTAGTGCTTACATAAAGAATTGTAAGCACTTCTACATATAAGCACCAATACTTCATTAAAACCATCTAAAAGGTAAAGCGCACCCTAGGAAAACCATCAGTGCTCTTTTGAACATAAAAGTGAATGGTTCGGTTTTTAGGAAGAGATATTTACTTCTGCCAATCAAATTTGAAATTATCGAAGTGTGCAAGGTAAATGATTTGCGCAAGCCCTAATTAGTACCCCATTTACTTAGTAATAACTTTTTACTAATTTCAAAACGGTTGTTCTGCACTATCAGCATAGCATGCACTGTCAAAGAAAATAAATACAGTCCCAGCTGGGATTCAATCCCTAGCTTGATCATGCATTGTAGTTTATCAGAGAACAAAGAAAGCGGAGTGGATTAGACCACTCAGGCCTTTAAAAGTTAGAACGATTAAAAAACTCTAAATTTTCTTGCTTTTACAAAAAAAATATTCTAGACTGACATCATTACTAAACTGCAAATGCTTCCACCATTATTGTCATAAATGTTAAAGTTTTTTTCTGATCACGGCACCGTAGATGTATCATCTACTAAAAAAGAGAATTCATCCATCGACGTTTCGCGTCCTCTCAAGAAAATATCTTCCAATTGCTAGACAATTATATTACCTGGAGAGAATATTGTTTATTATTTAATTATACCACTTTATTTTACTTAAAATTTCCATGAAGAGACCTTTATCAAAGCTAGCCGTTAAATAATGAAGAATATAATACAGGATTATGGTTTCATATCTGAGCTGTATGACTCACCATCTTTTTCCCACTTATGCTCTCACTACTTTTATACTCAAACCACCACTTATGCTGGCCTCTATTTTAGCCTGAAAAATTTACTTGCTTACTGTAGAGATTCCTTTTTAATTTATTAACATTAAGTTTATATCATTTGATACTACCGATTTTTTCAAAACATGAATAGTTGACAAAATCTCTCGCAAAATTAAATTGTGTCAACTAAGTTTCTTAATGTTATTAACTATTAGAATAACTAACTAATGTTTACTAAATCAAATGTTACCAACTGCGGTCTTTTGCAGAATGAAAGAGCAAAACAAAGAAAAACAGGCGATATACACAGGAAAAGGATCAGGGCTCTCGTCCATTTCCGACTGATGTACTCTGAGTGTATTTTTTGACGTTCCTCGTCAGTGGGAAAACGTGGAAAATCGTCGATGTTTTCATGAGTATTCTCTGTGTCTACGTCGTAGGTTTCTAAAATAAAAATGTAAAACAGTTGATTGTTAGACAATCTACATTTCTTAACATGGTTACTTACTTATTACCTTCTTTAATTTTTCCCTGTTACTTCTTTATTTGGTTAACAATTATCAAGATGGTCCATTAACCAATGATGTAGATCATAACTCGATCTTATTTATAAATAATAAGTCCATACCTCCTTTGACAATATATTTAGAACTATAATACGACACACGGCTAAAATCAATTGACAGCGCGCCAAAAATCTGTGAGGGAAAGAATTCTATTGGTTCAGACCGACCACGCTTCTTCCCCTCCACCTCATGCCAACCTCGGTATAAAAAAATACCTTTTCGTAAATAAAATCATAAAAAGACAACACTGGTTGTAAATATTTGTAACCTCGCGTCGCTTTTATTTCCCTCATTGTGCACATTGACTGTTTGAGTTGGTTTCGTTTCAATTCAATCTGTTCAATTCTCCAATTAATTGCGGAGTTGTAATATGTCTGAGTGCCTATATTTGACGCATGGACATTGACGTATTCTTCAAGCATTTCTTGCTATTTGAGTACAGCGCTAAGTCTGCGGTCTGTCAACCAAAAGACACATTTTTTTGGAAAATACCATGTCTTTCAATAGATGACATTCTTGACTTTTTTAAGTTATGAATGCATATTGTGTCATACTATTTTTATAATATGAAACAATACGCATTCAACTATACAAACTTGACACAAAAAGCAGTTTGTTTTGGAAAAAAGTGATTATAGCTGACGATTTATTTAAATCGTCAAACTTTTATCATAGAACTATTTATGATCCATTTGAATTTACGTAAATTAATAACTTTAACTCCACTTAATTCATACTTCCGAACAAATTTAAAAGCAAAACTTAGTTGATAAATTATATGATACACAATATTCCTACTTAAAAAGTAAATAAATATAAATATTTTGGCGCGCTGTCAATTGATTTTAGCCGTGTGTCGTATTATAACTATCAAAACGTGAAGCGGACAATAAAATAAAATTAATAATTTTCTTCTATACTCTGGTTAAATTTTCTCTCGATAGAGTGGCTATGGTATTATAATCAACGAATAGGAAAAATATTATTGAGTTGAAAATTCCAAATTTTAGATTTCAACGTTTAAAAGTCTTATTTTGAACTCAAGGCACCACAATTTGGGGAACAAACATATATAACAGGAAACAATAGTACGTTCACACACACTTCTAGATCTGCGGATTGTATTGGATACGATCTCTCGATGAAATATAAATGGATCCTCCGATACGCTGTATGTACCTTTAGAGACGATTCGTATTTAACGGATAACCTTCTCGTCGAACTTTTATTTCACTTCAATATTACCGTTTTTTATCAAATAACTTTTGGAATATTATATTTTTTAGTGTAACTTTATTATATGCAAATAAATAACAATTTAATTATATATATTTTTTGTTTTTAACTTCCTTATAACCAAAAATGAACCTTCACTATAAAAGACGCGATGTTTTAGGCGGGATCAATTATAACGTAATCTTATTCGATCGACTAAACAAATACGGTGCAAGAACCTTATAGTATTTAATGCGTATCCCATACGATCGCCTGTTAAATACGCTGTGTGTACGTAGTAATATATTAAGAATATTCGACTGCGAAATAATCTACCCCGTGTCGTCACCCTAACCCATCAAAATTCGGTACACACCTACTGAAGGGGGGTCTTGTTCTACTTTGCTTCCGTCTTCACACTTCACATTAGGGCAGTTACATTTGTGGTAAGGCAATGAGGTGTTGCATAACTTCTCTTTATCAGTGCAATCACAAACCAGAGGTTCTTCTAATGCGTCTTCTTTTTCTGGAAAAAACATTTTTTTAATACCAAAAATAAATATACCGCTACAGAGTACCTCGAAATATTTCTCACTATATTAAATTGGCTTTGCTCACCCTCACCACTCTGGACTCGAATTAAAATAATATAAATCTCATTTGCATGAAGAAGAGTACGATACTGGATGCCATGTTTATCTCGTTCCTGGTCAAAAAATTCCCAATTTTAAAAATGAGTTTTCATTATTTACCTATTCTTTCACATGTTTACATATTATATTTCGGTGTTTTATATATATACAGGGTGTTTCATATAAAGTGTCACCAGAAAAGGAGGTGATAGTACTCCTCAAAGGAACAAAAAACGTCCTAATAATAAAAACCCCGAATCTCCCAACGTTTTTCCCACAAGGTGCAAATTTATATTTTTAAAAAATATTTGACCCCACATCATAAATTGTTAATTAGGGTTTAACTCGTTCAGCTAGAAAGGGCGAAATTGATCTCATTAGAAAGCTGCAGTAAATTTCCTAAAGGACAAATTACTAAACTTATTTGTTTCAAATATTTTTAGAATACTGGCCAAAATTAGCATGAAAAATGATTTTTAACAAATTGAAATTGTATGGAATTTTTATAGTAGGGCATTAAAGGTAAGTAAGAGATAGCTAAAAGTTCAGCCAAGAACGGAAAAAACTTCTCTTATGATTGCCTTTAAGAAAATCTAAATATTTTTTCTACATTTCATGTCAAAAATTGTAAGCTTATTGTTGCTAGAAGTTGCAAATCGATAAATTTTTGTCGTTACAAAAGTGAAAATAATGTTGTTTTTTTTACAAAAATATTTTTTTTTTTTTCGATAGTAATTTAATAATAATGATTTTTTAGACTCTAGAAAGGTAAAATACACAATATTTTAATTCTTAAGACATTTTTCTCTACTAAAACCTCTTTTTCTTCTTTGCCTTATGAGATTTTTAATTAATTCTTTATGTACCATGTAATTAACATTTGTAGAGATTGCCCAAAAAATACCAAAAAATATCAGTTTTTTTTAAACTTCATGGCAGAAGGGCTTAAAATTTTGACCTATTGAATGTATGATTATAGTTTAGGTTTTTCTCTTAAAGGCGCAATCATAAGAAGAAGTTTTTTCCGTTCTGCTGAAACTTTTGCTCATCTCTTACTTCTCTAATGCCCTACCATAATTCCATAAAATTCACTTTTTTCAAAAAAAATAATTTTTCATGCTAATTTTTGGCGTAGTTCTAAAATATTTGATCATAGTTTAGTAGTTTGTCCTTTAGGAAATTACTTAGCTTTCTATGAGACCAATTTCGCCTTTCCCTAAGCTTGAACAGTTTTAAACCCGACTATTAACAATTTTATGAATTGAGGTCAAATATTTTTTTAAAATATTAAATTGACCTTGTAGGAAAACGGTATTAGGAGATCGGGGGTTTAATAGGACCGCGTTTTTTGTTCTTTTGAGGAGTACTGTCCTCTTTTCTGGTGGACACTTTTTATATGAACCCTTGTGTATAATAATAATATATTATAATATTATA
>JACMZG010000022.1:44480685-44708090 GCA_018340805.1 Microvelia longipes | reverse complement strand
GGGAAACCTGCCAAAAAAATGTATTAGCTCAAAATTCGTTTCAGATAAAAAAAGCTGTTAAGGGCAATAAAATGTTTTTAATTTTTTTTGGTGCAGCACCTCTAATTTATAAGTGGGGTCCGACCCTAAACCAAATTAAAATAAAATACAATAAAACGTATGGAAATAAGAATATAACAATATTTAAATGACGTCAACGTCTGGGGATAAACTCCTGTATGCACCTTGGAAATTACCTTGCAATTACCTTGTTAATTGCTTTGGCTCCAATAAGGACCAACTTATTGCTCAGGGAAGTAATAGCATTCATTACTTCTTTAGTGCATAAACTATTACTTACTTGCCATACTAACTACGCCTACAAACCTTAAGTGATGTCTGATTAATGAGATGTTCCACTAATACTTGAGTTTCCCCCCGACCAAATTTATCTCTTCTCACAAGCTGTTTGGAATCTTTAGTTATCCAGTATAAATAGTTTTCAAAGACGTCTAACATCAGTGGGCTTTGTTGCGCACCTGCCAAAGAGGGAAATGTTAGTTTAAAAGGATATTAATTTGTTGCTATCAGTAAAAAAGGCCTTTAGCTCCCGGCTGTTTAGTGGGCTTTCGGCTCCTGGCTGCTCGGCGTAACTTTGGTTCCCAGCTCCTTGGCTGGCCTGTTTTAAAAATAAACTCCAAAGCATTACACTTTATTATTGATACTTGTTTGTTCTCCATCATACAAGATGAAAATCAGTTTAGGCCACAGAAGAGACTAGATTTCATTAAATTAAAATAAAAACTATATTTCACTACTTACATGATGCACATTTATGTTTAATTAAGCTAATTTATGCAAAGAAAGTTCTATACATAACGTCACGTGGACCTCCATTATACCTCTTCATGTTGGCTTAGTTGGTACCTTACATACATTTTATCTGATTGATTATCGATAGAACCAAAGCATTAATTAGATCATTAGAAACTCAATTGACTCTTTTCTTCGCTGCTCGCCAGTACTGAAGTTGATCTGTTAAGATTGAAAGCTGGCTATGTCAAATATATATCATTAGTGGAGAGACTCTGTTTTATTTCATTACTTGAAACTCCACAACTCATTTTTCCTTATTTCAATTGACTCAGTTAAAATCTTATACAATATCTCTGATTTATCAACTATAGACTTATAGCACTAATTAGATCATTAGAAACTAGATAACTTACTGTTAACAATTATTTCCGTAGGCCTTGTTCCATCCGCATAAACTGAATAAATAGAATTGGATTTTGTATCTGACCAGTATAATCTACCATTGGATAAATGATCCAGCGTCAAAGCTGTTGGACTGGAGCTATACAGCCTTATCAGCTGTCTTTTGTACATCCCGTTCATCCAAGCAACTCCTATAAGCAGTGGTGTCAGTGAAATGAAAGAAATAAACGAACAGGTAAATGAAAGTCCAGCGTCAGTGGCTAATTTACTGCAACTTTTACAAGGAGTCAATGTCATTTTTTAAAACTTGGACCTGTAGGGTAATTCAGAGTTTCCTATCTCCCGAAAGCCTTTGAGTATAGGTCTGCATTCAAGAAAGCCCTCAACTTTTACCCTCACCTTTACAGGATTGCACCTGACAAGTTAACAGTTTGTATTCTTTCTCTTTTCCTACTAGCTACGCTGATCTCATTAGCCTCATCCAGGCTCCTACTAGTTTTACCAATTTTACAAGTTCCTCTTAGTCTAACTACGAGCATGATTAATGATATAAGAATGATAATATTCATTTTCTACCTATCTCAGCATTTTCTCCTCCTGATGTCCAGTACATTTTGCCATTCTCAGGGTCCACGACGAGAGCTGATGCGAACATGACATGATCTGCAAATTTAATCATATTGCAAATTGATCATAGTCAGAATGTTGGTTTGAATAAATTAGAAATTAAGATCATAACAATTTTCGTGATAATGATTGCACCATGCATATTTATGCAAGGGGCCAAGAAGACCCTTACCCCTGTGAAACGAATTTCACCCCCCCCCCCCCGTCGGAGAAGTTTTCAGCGGAAGTTTCATAAAAATTGTGAAACATCGCTTAATGTGGCATTGGTTTCATCACTCTCACAACAGGTTTTAGATATATTACATTGAGATATAATAATAATAAGGGACCATATTATTATAGACCAGGGTATAGTCCCTTATTATTATTATCCCTCATTGAGATAGGCCCCATCACAATAAGAGTCATACAAATATTTTTTGACATTATAACCTTTAATATTGAATCACATTATAACCTCCAATATTTCTTTCAGAGGTCGTGCTTAGCGAGGCTTTAGTTATCACGCCTTAGACCTAGGGCAATTTTTTCCTGAGGTCGAGCCAAGTGACACCGATTTTATTATGAGGTCAAGAGGAACGAGAATCAAGTAATTCGTCCTCAAGGTTTTGGGCATCATAATATATTCTGAGGATGAGATGAATCCGATGTTATTAGGAAAATTTTTAAGGTATCTTGAACCCGACTTTTACTTTTCCTCGTGTATACTGTAGGTATATTGGAAGGAAAAAAAATTGTTTTCACACTAAGTATCCGAGACCGGAATTTCACATGAATTATCCGTTTCAGGTGTTGTCAAAACGTCCCGAGTAGTTTATACCAAGCTGTCGTCCGTAACATTGTGTGTCTATTATCATCGTAGCTCCCAGAGTGTTTACTCGGATTATTTTTACGATTTCATTAAACACTTATATACGACTCAACCAAAATTGATAAATTTCATAAAGCCCTGATAAAGGATTTGATGGATTTCAAATTCAACACACATGTAGCCATATTTAAGTCTTATGTTTGAGTCTAGTTGCATCTCATTATCAGCATTAATTCGATTTTTATCGAATTATAAATATAAGTTTTTTGAATTGTTTAAAATTAAAATCGAATTGAGTTGTAAATTTAGTACAAGAGTATCCTTTTAAGTAATCAATAATTAGGTATACTGAGGTTAATTTTTGTACGCTTTTTTTGGATCTCTTTATTAGGATGTATCGAGCAAGAACAGTGCCTGGATGACTGCTGCACTGTTGCTTCGCTGGATCGCTGGGAATAAAACGAATGATTTACTGCCTGAAAAACAGCAAGCGAGTCCAAATAGTAAGGATCATCGATTCCGATAAGGCGAAGAAACTTCCGGATATCTTGTGCCAGATTAATATAGGGCTAAAAGAGATTGAATGAGAGAATTTTTTGATTGTTTTGTTTGGATGTTTTGTTGATTTTTTTGATGAGTTGTAACGTCTTGACTGAGTTGAAATACTTCATACCTACTAACGTCTTGACTGAGTTGAATACTTCATACCTACTAACGTGACTGAGTTGAAATACTTCATACCTACTAACGTATTGACTGAGTTGAAATACTTCATACCTACTAACGACTGACTAAACGAAATACTTCATACCTACTAACGCCTTGACTGAGTTGAAATACTTCATACCTACTAACGCCTTGACTGAGTTGATACCTACTAACTGACAGAGTTGAAATACTTCATACCTACTAACGTATTGACTGTGTTGAAATACTTCATACCTAACTAACGTAACGTTGGTATTGACTGAGTTGAAATACTTCATACCTACTAACGTATTGACGAAATACTTCATACCTACTAAGTATTGACTGAGTTGAAATACTTCATACCTACTAACGATTGACATACTTCATACCTACTAACGTATTGACTGAGTTGAAATACTTCATACCTACTAACGTATTGACTGAGTTGAAATACTTCATACTACTAACGTATTGACTGAGTTGAAATACTTCATACCTACTAACGTATTGACTGAGTTGAAATACTTCATACCTACTAACTGACTGAGTTGAAATACTTCATACCTACTAACGTATTGACTGAGTTGAAATACTTCATACCTACTAACGTATTGACTGAGTTGAAATACTTCATACCTACTAACGTATTGACTGAGTTGAAATACTTCATACCTACTAACGTATTGACTGAGTTGAAATACTTCATAACCTTCTAACGTATTGACTGAGTTGAAAAACTCATACCTACTAACGTCTTGACTGAGTTGAAATACTTCATCTACTAACGTATTGACTGAGTTGAAATACTTCATACCTACACGTATTACTGAGTTGAAAATACTTCATACCTACTAACGTATTGACTGAGTTGAAATACTTCATACCTACTAACGTATTGACTGAGTTGAAATACTTCATACTACTAACGTATTGACTGAGTTGAAAATACTTCATACCTACTAACGTATTGACTGAGTTGAAATACTTCATACCTACTAACGTATTGACTGAGTTGAATACTTCATACTTACTAACGTGACTGAAATACTTCATACCTACTAACGTATTGACTGAGTTGAAATACTTCATACCTACCAACGTATTGACTGAGTGAAATATACCTACTAACGTATTGACTACTTTATACCTACTAACGTCTTGACTGAGTTGAAATACTTCATACCTACTAACGTATTGACTGAGTTGAAATACTTCATACCTACTAACGTCTTGACGTATCGTCCATCCAATTTCGATACTAATATTTGATATTTATCTACATTTAATATGTCAACTGAAATCCAGTACAAGTTCCCTGCAGTCCAGTCTATGGCTAAACTGTTCTTGATGTGCCAAATACCTGCAAAAATAAATCATTAATGTTTAGCTGTGTCTGTTGTGGAATTCTTAGGAAAAGACTAATAAGGCCCGTATTCAAAGACATTTCCTTACCTAATCTAACATTTTCCTTAAGGGCTTATAAGGAATCCTTAAGGCTTTCTTAGGGAGACCTATCATTTTCTTTACCTAAACTGTACTCCTTAAGGAAAATGTTTGGTTTAGGTAAGGAAAATGTCTTTGAATACGGGCCTAATTTTTTATAATAGCACACGATGTTTAGGTTTTCAGTTTGATGAATACTTGTAAAAGAGAAATCCCTTAAGACGATACTAGTGAACTTTCGATATTGCGGGATTTGGGGTTGAATGGGAGAATAATTACCACATACCGAAGATCAAACTAGGGGCCTTCAATGCAGTTTGATTATCAGCTACCGGAAAGATGTCCCTGGCCGCTTTGCGAGTCTTCAGCCAGCTATATATATATATATATATATATATATATATATATATATATATATATATATATAATGTATATATATGTATATATATTATATATATATATAATATATATATATATATATATATATATATATATATATATATATATATATATATATATATATATATATATATATATATATATATATATAATATATATATATATATATATATATATATATATATATATATATATATATATATATAATATATATATATATATATATATATATATATATATATGTATGTATGTATGTATTGTGTTTGTGTATCTTTATTTATTTATTTATTTACATAATTGAGGTTACTCTATTACAAAGTTTCTCAATTGTCAAAAATTTACAATTAAAAGGCAAATAGATTATAAATTATTCAATAGACTGCATAAACATAGGCAGCATAACTTGAATAACAAACTTGATTAAAAAAACAAAACAAAAAAAGCATGACATAACACGAGAAACACTAAACATTTAAGGTGGGAATACTAAATTATCAGCTAAAAATTCGTTAACATTATAGTAGGCTTTCTCGAGTAACAATGTTTTAATGCTTTTTTTGAAATTTTTGGGTGGAAGTTCAACTATTGAAGCTTGTAATTTATTAAAGCACCTTATTCCATTAAAATTTGGGGACTGATGTGATTTGTTGAGCCTACAAGTGGGAATATTGATGTTAGCAATATATCTAGTGCCATAATTGTGGTTCTTAATATAATTGAACTCCCCCTCATCATACTTTGCTTTAACGAACAACAACAATGAAAAAGTATAGGTTGAATGAAAAGTTAAAATTTTTTTTTCAATAAAATATTGTTTGCACTTAGAGTCATCTTTAGCATTATTCATGATACGAATAGCTTTTTTTTTGCAAAATAAAAATACTGTTGGCTACGGGGGCTGCTCCCCATTCTTTAATACAATACAGCATACGTGAATGAAAATGCGCATAGTAAGCAAGCTTCATGGTATCAATATCTAAAGTTAAACTAAGTTTACGCAGCAGAAATAAAATAGATGAAAGTTTACTACCTAACTCATTAACATGAGTTTTCCAGTTAAGTGTACTATCAAGGGACACTCCAAGTATTTTAATGGGTGAAATGTTTATATTATTATTATTATAATTATATTTAAGAGTTTGAGTTAAAATCTGGTTTTTTGACTCATTTAAAGTTAACTTATTTACTATAAACCAGTCATTTGCTAGCTTGATAATATCATCTATTTTATTAACTATTCCATCAAGATTCTTCCCACTAACTGCATATGTAGTATCATCTGCAAATCTTGGACTCATGGCTCCATAGTCAGGGAGATCATTAATGTAAATTAAGAACAGCAGGGGTCCAAGAACAGAGCCCTGAGGCACTCCGTGCTTAGAAAGAGCCGGAGCGCTTGTCTCTCCATTAAATATAGTGACCTGAGTCCTAGACTTGAGGTATGACTCGATGAGAGCTAGCGGGGTTCCCCTTATACCATAGTGATATAGCTTTTGCAGTAAAATATCATGACTAACACAATCAAATGCTTTAGATAAGTCGCAGGATAAAGTAATAACATCTTCCTTAGATTCAAAAGCCTCATAAATGAAATTTGTCAAAGCATTAATAGCATTCTGAGTGGATAAACCTTCCCTAAATCCAAATTGAGAATTATTAAAAATTTTACATTTATTAAAAAATTTTACTAAACGGACTTTTATAATTTTTCAAAAATTTTACCTAGGACTGGTGTCAAACTAATTGGTCTGTAATTGTTTTCGTCATCAGGGTTGTCTTTCTTCAGAAGTGGGACTACTTTGCTAAATTTTAATATATCAGGAAAATGTCCGTGGGAAAGAGAGCTATTAATTAGATCATTAAGTGGGTGTTTAATAATATCACTCAATTGTTTTAATATATCATTATTTAGATGAAAGATGTCATTGGCCTTAGACTTTTTAAGGTTTTTAATAATTTTAGCTATTTCATTTGGACTAGTTGGAGTTAAGTAAAAGCTTTTATCATTAGGATTTTTTAAGTAATCATCAAAACTAACATTGATATTGGAATTAAAAGGTAACTGCTTAACTAGCTTATCAGGAACATTAACAAAAAAATTATTTAATTCATTAGCAGATAGTAATGATGAGGTAAGTTTTTTATTATTATTTACACTTTCTTGTTTAATTAGTTGCCATATTTTCTTGCTATTGTTTGCGTGTTCTTTCACAAACTCTATATTATGTTTTTTCTTTTCATCTTTAAGCTGATTTTTGTATTTTATTTTTGCAGACTTTAGCTTAGCAGATAGGTAGGGGCTATGGACGTCTTTACTTAAGGCAGATAAGGTAAGTACCTCTTCTCTAAGTTTTTTCAATTTGTCTGAAGTTTGGTAAGCATTATTGTTTTTATTTGTATTTAATTTTACTTTTTTTACAGGGAATGCTCGGCAGATAAATGAATTAAAGGTCTTCCAATTTAATTCGCACTCCTCTATGTTATTAGCATTAATTTTAAATTTTTTAGATCATTAATTAAAAATTGTTTACCTTCCTGATTAATAAATCTTCTATTGTAAGTAATTTGAGTTTTACTATCTTTTTTACTCATAGTGAGTTTACAGTCAAGGCAATGTGATCAGAGAAATTACCCAAATTTATTTGCTTTAATGTCATGAATTGGTAAAAATATTGTCTATACAGGACTGGCTAGCAGGCCTAGTACGTCATTCCAAGTAGCAGACATATGTTTGCTAGAAGTATATTATTAAGTTGGCAGGTGCGACTATTATTTACATCCAACAAATCTATGTTCATGTCAGTACACACATACACATTTTTAGCCAATTTACTAGCTATATTTAAAGCCATTTCAAGTTTTTCAAAAAAAGTATCATCATTCCCGGAGGGAGCTCGATATATACACATAATAATCGTATTAGCACACTTTAAAAGCACAGCAGATATTTCAAAATCTGATTCTATTGCAAGATTATCTATTTTACTAATATTTTTGTATGACAAAACTATTGTGGAGATAAATAGCAGATCCACCTCCGCGGTGCATACTGTTTGGCCTGTTAAATTTTGAGACCAATGTAAAGCTTGGAATAGAAAAAAGTTCACAATCATCATTTCTCATCCAAGTTTCGGTAAGACAAACTACTTTTACGTTCTGATTCTCTGTAAGTTGGTCTTTTAGTTCATCATATTTATCCCTTAGTGATCTAATATTGGTATAAAAGATAGTATTAGTTTGATCTACATTTCTACTGCTTTTCGAAGAGGTTTTCAGATATTTTTTATTTATATTTGAGACGTCACTTGATTTTATTAATACTAAGTTATTTGTTGTATCATTTTTAAACACAATTTTTTTTTTTTTAAATAAAATATTAGGGCATAGCCGTTCTTGTTTGTCATATAATCCTGGTGTTTGTATGGAAGTAAGTATATGTAAGAGTTTATAACCTTGCGAATGGCACATCTCGAAGATTTTCTTAAATTAAAACGAAACTTGGCATGTGGTAAGTTGATGGGGAGGGTTTTTGATAAGATACATATTTGGTATTAAGAGACCAAATAATATCTCCCCTCTCTCCCACTCTATTTTCGTCATCAGAACTAAGTCATATGCGTCATTGTGTGATAAAATATCGCTAAAATTGCGGAATATTCATGTTTTGTAGTCAAAAGTAAGACCTTTGTTTGGGTCACTCTATTTACAATGCAAGAGTAAGGCAATAATTTGACCCCTTATTTGTCAGTACGTTTATTCACTGAAATAACTATAACATCTTAGAAGAAAAAACTAAAATGTCAAAAACTTTTGATTAATGTCCCCTTCAACGGAAAAATTAGAACTTAAACTTAAGTTAATAGGGTTTCTTAATTAACTTCATTCATATAAATAACTTCTTTATACGGGAATTATTAAGTTTAATTAAATATTAACTTACTTGAAGGTCCGACTGATTGAGGATGTCCAATAGTTACTTTATTATCTTTAGCTCCAGGTAAGTAGGATCTCGACACCCTATGCCTTGTCGACCAGTACACCATGTCCGTGGCTGGATCGTAATCCATTTCGTCAACTCTACCGGCATGAACTACAGGGCTAACTTTGTGTTTATCTGCACTGTACGCATAGATCCATGCGTCAGAACTGTATAGCACTATAATCTATCATAAACAAAATAAATAGTCAAATTGTTTTTTATTATTAGAGCTATAACCTGATTTACCCATAGATCGGGATCTGATATTAGGTATCTGGAGGCCACAAAGGAAGCGTCTAAAACCTCTTACACGCATATATATATTATAATATATATATATAATATAATATTATATATATATATATATATATAATATATTATATATATATATATATATATATATATACATTATTTATTATGTATATATATATATATATATATATATATATATATATATATATATATATATTATATATAGACCATTCCTAAACTCTGTTATTTTCTTAGAAATATTTAAATCATGCAGCCAAATGGAATCGACCCCCCACTCCTTACTTCATAAGCTTTGTTTTAGACAAAAATTGGAAAGTTCTTTTTTAATTAAACTTTTTTAAAATTCTAATAAAAACTCTTTCTTTTTTAATTATTCTGTATATTTGACGCAAAGTTCAATTTCTAAGCGATAGTAGTTATGTTAACATTTTAAACTACTTCAAGTGGGACTTAGTGTAGCAACTTACTTACCAACTGCATACCATAAATTTACAAATTATATCGAGAGTAGAAGTAGCCTCAATATATCCTGCGTTATCGATAGGATATACTGGATAAGACCCGAACCCCAATCTTCCAGTATTATATCTCCGTTAAGTGTATCACAGGTACACAAGTACATTAGGTACATACACAGGTGGCATTAGGTCAAAAAGGTAATTTCACAATTACATTATAACGCAAATAAATTTACATTTTGATCATTAGCTTTGCAGGAGCCTGGCAGGCCACTGTTGTCCTTTTCAAATCCTTCCCGACAGCTGCATCCAAACGTACCGTTTAGGTTGATACAGTCATGACTGCACCAATGAACACCTATCTCACATTCATCTACATCTGTAAGCAACATAAAATCTCTCATTACTATAAGAGGAACAATAAAGTGTTTCTCTTCACTGTTAGTTCTGTCTTGGGAATGGTAATGAGTAAGCTAGAAGATAATTACAGATCACCAATAAGATAAGAAAAATATATGTTTTTCTTAAAATTACTTACACTATAGTATAAAACACGGTTGTAATCAGTTGACAGCGAGGAAAAATAATGGAAGGGAGCCAATGAGGTTAGTCCTGAATCAATATAACTGTGCGAGAGACACCTAGGAAATGTAACAATAAAAATGCAATGCTACATCTGGGAACTGTTCCATCATTCGACATTCGTCATCTCTGATGGCTCGACATAATGCCATGTCCCACTCTGTTTCGTTACGTCGAACTCATCAGGGCGCCGACAGAGCCTGAACATCAATTAATTCCGAAAAGACGAGCGGTGCTCTCTTACCTCCATCATGCATGACAAGCAAAACATATCATTTGATACTACCGAGTTTTGCAAAACATGAATAGTTGACACAATATAATTGTGCGAGAGACACATAGGAAATGTAACAATCAAAAAGCAATGCAAGATCTAGGAACTGTTCCATCATTCGACATTAGTCATCATTGATGGCTCGACATAATGTCATGTCGAATGATGAAACAGTTCTCAGATGTAGCATTGCATTTTGCTTGTTACATTTCCTAGGTGTCTCTCCCACAGTTATATTGTGTCAAATGAAATCTTTCCAAGGGAGAGCCTCCTAAGAGGAAAGCGAAAAAGCTTGGCATTTCTTTAATTTCTTTTATAGTCCTACCTTGACATTTAAAGTTGGAGTTACTTTTGAGAGCATATCCATTGTAGCAAGTACACCTGGACCTGTTACCCGGCAAGTCAGTGCATGTATGTTCACATTTATAATGCACTCGTGATGAACACGGCGTTCCAACTGGAAAAACAAAGTATGATTATTATTTAGTTTAGTTCAAACTCATTTGATGGGTAAAAAAATAGCCCACCGCAAGCCAGGTTGATTTCCAAGGAAATATCTATAGAACTAGAATACAGAGCAGTGTTGCTCTATATTTATAGAGCAAGAATACAAAGCAGTGTTTCTCTATATTTATAGAGCAAGAATACAGAGCATTGATTTCCAAGGAAATATCTATAGAGCTAGAATACAGAGCAGTGTTGCTCTATATTTATAGAACTAGAATACAGAGAAGTGTTGCTTTTTATTTATAGAGCAAGAATACAGAGCAGTGTCGCTTTATATTTATAGAAATAGAATACAGTTCTAGAAGAAAATAGAATAGAATAGAAATAAAATAAAACTAGAATAAATAATATATATATATATATATATATATATATATATATATATATATATATTATATATATATATATATATATATATTATAAAATATATATATATATTTTTTTTTTATTCTAGTTTTATTTTATTTCTATTCTATTCTATTTATAGAATAGAATAGAATAGAAATAAAATAAAAACTAGAATAAATATATATATATATATATATATATATATATATATATATATATATATATATATATATATATATTATATATAAACCACTGTATAAAAATAATAAAATTCTATATTTATTATGTAAGCCTTACAAGGATATAATACGTCATATATACAAAGCAAATCACACTGAGTATATCAGCTAAAACAAAAACAATAATCTAATTATGGATATTTCTGTTTTATTTCTGTTAATATTCTTGTAAATTATAATATTCTTAATCAATAAATTAATCAACGTTAAATTAATTCTTGGTAGCAAGTATATGTTTTACTTACGGCAGCCAAATTCGTCTGATTGATCAGGACAGTCCAACTTGGTATCGCATAGTTTCTTATGAGGTATACAATGACCGTCAGCACACTGAAATTCGTTCTTATTACAGCAGGTTTTGTTGTACGTATCTTTAGAACAAACTGTCACATTACTGTCCTCAGCACTCTCCAACTCGCCTGCTTCTGTCGAGTAATCAGCGCCTTCGTCGCTCGCTTCAGTCAATGAAGTATTAACTTGAGTTAAAATTAAACACAATATACTAATTATTATTAATCTATAACCTATAAGTCCAAATTTAAATTTATCTCCTAAAATTCTTTTATACTTAGCCGACATTTTGAATTTAGTCAAGCAAAATCCATTATTACATCAGGGAACGAATTTATATATTTTCAGAAAATTATGTCTTTATTTTAAATTAAATATACAAATTTAAATAACTTACTATAACACTTTTTTGTAAATGTTTAAAGCTTTAATAAAACTTTGACCAGCAAAAAATTAACTTGATCGAATGATATTTTTTATCCATACATTTTATTATGAAATTTAAATTAAGAGATATCTTTGTTTAATTAATAAATAAATTGCTGAGAACAAAAATAATCATGGTTATGATACAATCAAAGTCTATTTAGAATTTCAAGGTAAAATGCAAAAAGGGACACACACACACACACACAGAGTTACATACAGATTTCTGTTAAT
Source organism: Microvelia longipes (assembly GCA_018340805.1). Lineage (NCBI taxonomy): Eukaryota > Metazoa > Arthropoda > Insecta > Hemiptera > Veliidae > Microvelia > Microvelia longipes. Next base: position 44,695,312 of record JACMZG010000022.1, on the reverse strand, counting down.
TTTTTTTTCGACTGGGCTCATTAAAGAACCCCACTAGCAAAAATTCTGCGCCGAGCCACCTCAATTTGAGGCAGTCGAAAAGGTCAACTACAGCCTCGTGCAATGATGTAGCCTCACTTCTAAGATAACTTCAAATGATCTGTTATTCTTCACGCCAGGTAAGTATATTTCCAAGGAAAAAATGGCGAAAATCCTTTGAAAAAAATACCATCTTTCTAATAACTTAATGATTGTGATTTAATTCTAATCTTTAATTAATGAACTTTAATTAATTTTATTTGATAAACAGGAACAAATTGTGTTGAGAAACGTTATAAATAAACTTACTTGGTGCTTGGTAGCTGCCCGATCATGAAGGGCAATATTCAGAAAGAAATTTATCCATTGCACTTGTGGATAAGTTGACTTTTGCGCTTTCTCAAATCGAGAAAGTCGAGCACATAATTTTTGTTAGTGAGGGGAGTACAATAGTATATCCCTCTTCTGTAAATTGAAAATAAAATTCATAAAGTCAAACCATTTTTAATTAGAGAAGAAAACAAATTTTTAAAAATACATAAAAAATGATAATGAAATACAACGTCAAAAGAAATTCACAAAAAAATAAAAATTGTTACTTACTTACTTTTATTAGAAATCAGTCCTTGAAGACCTTCAAAAATTGCATTTAATAAAACTATTGCAGTTTTTTCTAAATGCGGGGTATTGGTTAAAGTTTTCAACTAGCAATAAAGTCACGTCAGATTACTCTTCACTCGCCAACTTATTGTCCATGAGCAAGGATAAGTTTTCGTAAAGCGTTTTTCGATTTTTTCATTTTTTATTATTTATTCAATTCGATTTATTTTAACAATTTAGAAATAACTGACACAAATTTTCTTAAATTTTGCGTATTACTATACATTTAGAAAATTTCACAAATGAAATAATTCATGAAATTTTTCAAAATTAATTATTACGATTTCAATTTGTAAATTGTTGAAGTAATTTCCCGAAATATTTTTCGAAAAATTATTTATAATTGAAAAGGAAATTTAAATATAATTCAATATTTTAATGTAATCTTTCACTAAAATTTATGGTAATTAATTGAAGAATATTAGAAAAGCTTAAACATCTTCTAATTGCCTTTACAAAGGTCTTGCTTAAAGTTTTTTTAAAAATTGAATGGTAAGCCTTTTGTTCATGACAATTTTATAATTTGTCTAAATTTTTGACAAGTTCTCTTCTTTTTTTCTCGTTAATTTTGGAAAAAGAAAAGGACTATTTTCAAATAAAAATGAAATTTCTGAGTTGTAGGGGTTTTTTGAATTTTAAGTTGTGATAATCAACTCAGAACTGGTCAATTGCCTGATTTTGGTTTGTTAAGGAAAATTGTGGGAATCGATTAAAGCAAAATTAACTTGATCGGATAATCTGGTAAAATTCTATGACTGTTTAAAGTTTGCGATGTGAATTTTTAATTATAGAGATATCTTGTTTAATTAATAAATAAATTGCTGAGAACAAAAATAATCATGGTTATGATACAATCAAAGGTCTATTTAATTTCAAGGTAAATGCAAAAGGGACACACACACACACACACAGAGTTACATACAGATTTCTGTTAATTTTTTTTCGACTGGGCTCATTAAAGAACCCCACTAGCAAAAATTCTGCGCCCGAGCCACCTCAATTTGAGGCAGTCGAAAAGGTCAACTACAGCCTCGTGCAATGATGTAGCCTCACTTCTAAGATAACTTCAATGATCTGTTATTCTTCACGCCAGGTAAGTATTTCCAAGGAAAAAATGGCGAAAATCCTTTGAAAAAAATACCATCTTTCTAATAACTTAATGATTGTGATTTAATTCTAATCTTAATTAATGAAACTTTAATTAATTTTATTTGATAAACAGGAACAAATTGTGTTGAGAAACGTTATAAATAAACTTACTTGGTGCTTGGTAGCTGCCCGATCATGAAGGGCAATATTCAGAAAGAAATTTATCCATTGCACTTGTGGATAAGTTGACTTTTGCGCTTTCTCAAATCGAGAAAGTCGAGCACATAATTTTTGTTAGTGAGGGGGAGTACAATAGTATATCCTCTTCTGTAAATTGAAAATAAAATTCATAAGTCAAACCATTTTTAATTAGAGAAGAAAACAAATTTTTAAAAATACATAAAATGATAATGAAATACAACGTCAAAAGAAATTCACAAAAAAAAAAAATTGTTACTTACTTACTTTTATTAGAAAATCAGTCCTTGAAGACCTTCAAAAATTGCATTTAATAAAACTATTGCAGTTTTTTCTAAATGCGGGGTATTGGTTAAAGTTTTCAACTAGCAATAAAGTCACGTCAGATTACTCTTCACTCGCCAACTTATTGTCCATGAGCAAGGATAAGTTTTCGTAAAGCGTTTTTCGATTTTTTCATTTTTATTATTTATTCAATTCGATTTATTTTAACAATTTAGAAATAACTGACACAAATTTTCTTAAATTTTGCGTATTACTATACATTTAGAAAATTTCACAATGAAATAATTCATGAAATTTTTCAAAATTAATTATTACGATTTCAATTTGTAAATTGTTGAAGTAATTTCCCGAAATATTTTTCGAAAAATTATTTTATAATTGAAAAGGAAATTTAAATATAATTCAATATTTTAATGTAATCTTTCACTAAAATTTATGGTAATTAATTGAAGAATATTAGAAAAGCTTAAACATCTTCTAATTGCCTTTACAAAGGTCTTGCTTAAAGTTTTTTTAAAAATTGAATGGTAAGCCTTTTGTTCATGACAATTTTATAATTTGTCTAAATTTTTGACAAGTTCTCTTCTTTTTTTCTCGTTAATTTTGGAAAAGAAAGGACTATTTTCAAATAAAAATGAAATTTCTGAGTTGTAGGGGTTTTTTGAATTTTAAGTTGTGATAATCAACTCAGAACTGGTCAATTGCCTGTTTTGGTTTGTTAAGGAAAATTGTGGGAATCGATTAAAGCAAAAATTAACTTGATCGGATAATCTGGTAAAATTCTATGACTGTTTAAAGTTTGCGATTGTGAATTTTTAATTATAGAGATATCTTTGTTTAATTAATAAATAAATTGCTGAGAACAAAAAATAATCATGGTTATGATACAATCAAAGTCTATTTAGAATTTCAAGGTAAAATGCAAAAAGGGACACACACACACACACAGAGTTACATACAGATTTCTGTTAATTTTTTTTTCGACTGGGCTCATTAAAGAACCCACTAGCAAAAATTCTGCGCCCGAGCCACCTCAATTTGAGGCAGTCGAAAAGGTCAACTACAGCCTCGTGCAATGATGTAGCCTCACTTCTAGATAAAAATGATCTGTTATTCTTCACGCCAGGTAAGTATATTTCCAAGGAAAAATGGCGAAAATCCTTTGAAAAAAATACCATCTTTCTAATAACTTAATGATTGTGATTTAATTCTAATCTTTAATTAATGAAACTTTAATTAATTTTATTTGATAAACAGGAACAAATTGTGTTGAGAAACGTTATAAATAAACTTACTTGGTGCTTGGTAGCTGCCGATCATGAAGGGGCAATATTCAGAAAGAAATTTATCCATTGCACTTGTGGATAAGTTGACTTTTGCGCTTTCTCAAATCGAGAAAGTCGAGCACATAATTTTTGTTAGTGAGGGGGAGTACAATAGTATATCCCTCTTCTGTAAATTGAAAATAAATTCATAAGTCAAACCATTTTTAATTAGAGAAGAAAACAAATTTTTAAAAATACATAAAAAATGATAATGAAATACAACGTCAAAAGAAATTCACAAAAAAATAAGAAAATTGTTACTTACTTACTTTTATTAGAAAATCAGTCCTTGAAGACCTTCAAAAATTGCATTTAATAAACTATTGCAGTTTTTTCTAAATGCGGGGTATTGGTTAAAGTTTTCAACTAGCAATAAAGTCACGTCAGATTACTCTTCACTCGCCAACTTATTGTCCATGAGCAAGGATAAGTTTTCGTAAAGCGTTTTTCGATTTTTTCATTTTTATTATTTATTCAATTCGATTTATTTTAACAATTTAGAAATAACTGACACAATTTTCTTAAATTTTGCGTATTACTATACATTTAGAAAATTTCACAAATGAAATAATTCATGAAATTTTTCAAAATTAATTATTACGATTTCAATTTGTAAATTGTTGAAGTAATTTCCCGAAATATTTTTCGAAAATTATTTATAATTGAAAAGGAAATTTAAATATAATTCAATATTTTAATGTAATCTTTCACTAAAATTTATGGTAATTAATTGAAGAATATTAGAAAAGCTTAAACATCTTCTAATTGCCTTTACAAAGGTCTTGCTTAAAGTTTTTTTTAAAAATTGAATGGTAAGCCTTTTGTTCATGACAATTTTATAATTTGTCTAAATTTTTGACAAGTTCTTTCTTTTTTTCTCGTTAATTTTGGAAAAAGAAGGACTATTTTCAAATAAAAATGAAATTTCTGAGTTGTAGGGGTTTTTTGAATTTTAAGTTGTGATAATCAACTCAGAACTGGTCAATTGCCTGATTTTGGTTTGTTAAGGAAAATTGTGGGAATCGATTAAAGCAAAAATTAACTTGATCGGATAATCTGGTAAAATTCTATGACTGTTTAAAGTTTGCGATTGTGAATTTTTAATTATAGAGATATCTTTGTTTAATTAATAAATAAATTGCTGAGAACAAAAATAATCATGGTTATGATACAATCAAAGTCTATTTAGAATTTCAAGGTAAAATGCAAAAAGGGACACACACACACACACACAGAGTTACATACAGATTTCTGTTAATTTTTTTTCGACTGGGCTCATTAAGAACCCCACTAGCAAAAATTCTGCGCCCGAGCCACCTCAATTTGAGGCAGTCGAAAAGGTCAACTACAGCCTCGTGCAATGATGTAGCCTCANCAGTACCGGTGAGCTTCCTAACACCTCACTGGCACTGATGATGACCTTTAGTTGGTTGAAAGCCTGTTATGCTTCATTTTAAATCAATTTTTGACATCAGTGGAGAGACTTATTTTATTACTCTGACAGTAAAAATACTTTCTCGTCTAAAATTTTTTAATGATGAAAATGTAAATTGTATAAATCGAAAACCTCAAAGTTCGTAGCATATCTTTGCACGGATATAGCGATATATCTAGTGATAACTAGATGTAACAGTTGCCATATGACACAAGCATCCTTTCACCTAATTTCACATTGAGACATTTAGGCGAGACATTGACATTGAGGCAAAGAAAAAAATAATTTATCATTATATCGGTCTTCAGGATAGAAAGAGTATTTACTTCTTCATCAAACTGAACAGTTAACCCAAAATGAACAGATATTGGGATGTAACCCTGTCTGAGCGAGGGTGAGATATCCCAATTTTATTTGACCCCCGTTATTAACTTAAAAGTGTTTAGAAGTGAGTTCAATTTAAAAATAAAGATAGAAGGTTTCACTATTAAGTCATCCATTTGTTGCTTACATAATAATCTCTAAAAACATAACCTTAAATAATCTTTACAGTTGCAGCATGTAAAGAAGAATTTTCTCGGAAAAGCCAATGCTAGATGTTAAAAATGAAAACATTGACTTTAAGCTGGGATTAGAAACCTGACAAGGTTTACATTCAACAAGTATCAAAAACAATCTCATGAGTTCATTTTTCCCCAATGAAATTTTGCTTTAACAAGATGGAACCCTCATAAAGTTTGTAGATCCACGAGAAGAATTTTCAAACATTTCAAAAGCAAACAAGAAATTATTGACAGTTTCAATTAAATTGAATTATTAAGTAAAGGTATTAATAAGTTTATACGATTGTTTATCTAACAATCGTTTAAATTTAAACAGTAAATCTTGATTATGTTTTGATTTTTTAAATATCTAAACTTTGTCCTGTATACCAGGGCATATCGTATTTAAACAGGAATATACTATGGTATAATTGGGGACTTCAACTCACACTTGAATAATAAGTGAATATGATGGGTATAACTAAACCAAGACCAAATAATATTCAAATACATCTTTTTTAATTTAAAACGACAACTTAATTGTTACAGAAATCTATAAATATTAAGTCGTTTTCAATATATATTGAGTTGTCAAGATAAAAACAGGTGAGGTTGGGTGGAACAACATGAATAGTAAAATTTCAAATATAAATTTGCAAATAAGTAAAAAAATGTTCAACAGTTAAATTTAAACAATCTTAAAATTCATCCATCTTCTGCTAATGAAACATTTTTTGATTTTTTAAATAATTCCTTTGAACGAGAGTTTTACATCTTGGTAACGGGAGATTTTTAAATTAAACATTAGCATTAGTTCCCCAGGTGTAATATACATACAACTCTGTGAGTACTAGTAGCCTAAATAATTTCAACAGCAGCCTAAAATATCAGTTTCAATAGTTGCACAGTATTAATATCTTTTTTGAGCATGGGTTAATAAAGCAGAGTTATTCTCCTATTTTTATTTTATTTAATAAAAACCCAGTTTTTATTAAAAATTGTTAAGGAGAAGAGAATCCAGGGCGGTGACGGAATATTCCATTAGTTTGATTTGCTCTACCTTAGCTATTCATAGAAAGTCTCCGGTGATTCAATTAATTTCTTAAATTCGACTAACCACTCAGCTCCAATAGCACCATCAACAACGCGGTGATCACAACTTAGTGTCACTCTGAAGAATTTTTGATTAGATCTGTAATAAAAAAAAAAAATAATAATAATAATGCATAAACTACCTTTCACATAAACTTAATGTACAATGGAGGTTTAAAACATAGATATCAGCAAGATAAAGAAAGATGGTCCAGCGATTAATTATTTTGGACAAGAAAAAGTTAGTTCTGTGGCCAGTTAACAGGAGTGCTAGTGTGCGATTTGGTAGTTTCATCATGCAACTAATAAACCATATTCATATCCAACAGCAAGTATCGACGGTGACTGATTCTTAAATTGCTTCTTCAACTTGCAGTAAATATTTTTTTTTAATTTTAATAATAATAACTTAATAAACAGTGTAGGCTTCAGCGGTTATTATCATGAAGATTTAGGTCTTCCGGTGGTGACCGCATCAATGTAAATGAAGAATCCGATGTTTCGCTTCAACTGTGGATCTACATTGACGCTGTCACCACAGGAAGACCTAAATCTTCAAAAATAACTTAGAAAAGTAGGAACAAAGAGAGGGAAGAATGTTATAAGGAGGGTTAGTTTCACAGCTGCTGCTAAAGATCTGCACAGAGTTTACCCCCACCTTCTGTCAGACACTCTTGTGAATCTTCCGGCATTCTAACCAATAAACTAGAATTAAAACTATTGTAACATAATTTTTATTTAAAGAAAAGACCAAACTTTTAATACGATTAGTAAATGAAACTTTTTTATCATGGTAAAGAATAGTTTATAAGTATTTTTTTTAAATACGAACTAAAGTTTTTTTAATTATAAAACATTAAAGCTTTTGAGAAATTTGTTGTTTAACACCTTTAACTAATTTATCAATTCAGTGAATAGACATACAACTCTAAAACAGGATTAAATGTGAAGGCGGTTTCATGCTTCGGTCAAGAAACTTTTTTAAAATAGATTTGTTGATCCGAAAGGAAATAAGTTCTTTGCCTTGGTTAATTGTTGTGGATATTCAGTAAGAAAAATCATCAATTTTTTTTTAAGTTTATTCCAAAGAGATAGTTCCAAAATTATATTTTTATAAATTTAATTAAATGTAGAATAGTGAGTTTAGTCAAACAAAGCATCTTCCTCAATTTTCCATAAATTAGAAATTTCCAAATTATTGAATGAATCTCTCTGATACATTTAATTAACATTTTTTATTTTTTCACAAAAAGTATTCCCCCCCCCCTCTTCGGTTAAGAACTACTGGCATAGCATGTTTATTTTCCTTGGTGTCTCTGGCACAATTATTGTGTCATGTTTTGCGAAAACTTAATAGTTTATGCTTTGCATGCCAATTGAGATGGTAGTAAAAGAGCACCACTTTCTTGTTTTTAATATTAAATAAAAATTCTGATAAACTAGATTTGAAAATTAATAATAATGTAATTTGGTAACAGTTGTAATATTAAAAGCAATAAACGGTCTATTATTTAAAGAACTAAGGTGAGCGATAATGGAGTTCATCTTAATAAAAGAGGAAGAAGTATCTCCACAAATATATATTTCTTTTTAGCAAAGCGCTTTCAACCTAACAAGAGGTCATCGTTGAATAAAGAAGAGGGTTATAGATGAGTCTTACAGATCAGATATCAAAGATAGACTCCTTAGATCAAAGAGAGATCTTTTAACAAAGGAGACTCAAGATATCAAAGAGTCTATCTTTGATATCTGATCTATAAGACTCATATATCACCCTCTTCTTTATTTAACGGCTAGCACTGATCATGACATCTTGTTAGGTTGAAAGCGCTTTGCTAAAAAGAAATATATTTTTGTGGAGAGACTTCTTCCTCGTCTATTATTTATTATTGAGTCAACCTTTAAAAACTTAAAATAAACAGATATTAATTAAATAAAATTTCAGTTGAGTTTTACTTACAGTTTTCCTTTGTCCAGAACAGGTTTTTCCTGGAGTCCTCCAATAGCTAAAATACAAGACTGAGGAGGATTGATAACAGCGGTGAAATGACTGATACCAAACATACCTAGGTTAGACACCGAGATGGTGCCTCCCTACAACAATCAAAATATTATAAGTAACAACAGTCAAACTAATATTACTAAAAATAAATCAATTAAAACAAACTGCTTAAAAGATTTTATAACTCACATTGCAAAAATACAATGAACTCAAACGTGATAATCATGGCTACCAACTAATGCCAAAAAAATAATAAAAAACTCAAAACGTGATCAGCAGATCACGTTTCGAAAAAGCATTTTAAACATCTTAAGAATTACTTTTATTAAACCAATCAAATTCCTAGATTTTTAGTAGACTATCTAACAGATTTTAGGAGGGTTGTCAATCGGGTTTTAGGTGAGGTGTCAACTGATCTATTTACATTCAAATGACCAGAAATTTTTAAATCTTAAAATTAAAAATGAACAACTAAAAATAAATATTTAGGCAGTTAGGGATAGGTTACCACTACCCATACTATGTCTATTACCAATTACCAATACTAAGAGGGCATATCTATTACTAATAACCGGGGCATATCACCAATAACCTTTGCTATATTATACACCTTCAGAAAGCCTATATTTTATAAAACAAATACAAGTGATAGAAAAAAATTGAAAATGCTTTTAAAATAGCATACTTAAATTATCATTTTAAAATGTGGTTTTATTTTTTTAAATACTGAATAATAGTCTCACGAACCTCCTCCCCTTCATCTATCATAATTTATTCTAATAAAACATTAGACATGTACTTCACTAGACAATGACCTGAAACTCATGTGGCTGGAGTTTTCCTTCTCTGGCTTTAACAGCAAGAGTTTTCATATCGGTGCTGATTTCTCTCAGTTTCTTTTCATCAGCATTGAATACAATGGGTGTAATTAAACCTCTCCTGGTGCTCACTGCTACACTCACATCCACTGTGTGGTACCTGCAAACAGATGAGTCAGCAATTTATTTGTAAAAAACCAGCAACGAAAATGGATTGTGTAATACTCACCGTGCTATATCTTTGGACATGGTCACGTGACTAAAAATCAACTGGAAGCGAAAAAACATGTAAAAACATATTTTCAGCAATATTTTTTTTTTGGAGGGAGAACATGAAACCCTTGTAACACACAACAAGGGAAGAAAAAATTCCCTACAGCTGCAAGGGGGGGGGGAATGTGTAGGTGGGGGTAAGTCAGGTTATTTTACCCACCTCATAGGAATTCTTATCTAACTCTTCTATTCAAAAGTAACTATATTTAGCGATATTTTTATCATTTCTTTTACTAACAAACTTTTTAATATTGTTATTTTATAGGATTCTTGCATACTCACTCTGAAATCTAATGTTATTTATTCAATGTCTACTCGGAAAAACTAAAACTAATTAATAACAATCATAGGATATCGTCATGTTAAAAACAAAATGCTGTCAGCATCTTTATTATCTAGCAGCAACACAGATAATTATTGCATTTGTTAATTCCTTATGTATGAGCATAAGAATTATAATATATTTGAGCACGCACACAGGGTGGTTGTACTCTGGTTATCTTTTGACGTCACCTAAGTACCTGTAGGTATTTTTTTCTTTCCAAAGTTGGACACCTGATGTTTCTATTAAAACAGCTGTTTATCCATTGTCGAAAGATATAGTGCGGCGAGTATAATGAGATTGCGTCTTATCTACCAACAAATGAGTCAGCAATTTATTAGTACAACCAGTAAAGAAATTGAATTGTGTTCATGAAATTGAAGTCTATTAGATGGATTATTAATGACTGTCGTCAATCTAAGTACCAAGGTTTTTATTCAGACCACTGCTTTGTACAAATAACACAGCCTAAATCTTCAATATAATAATTCAGCTTCAATCCTTAAACTTCTGAACCTAATTAGAATTGAAGGCGAAAGTCTTTTGTTGATGATCTTATCAATGTGGATGATAAATCCAACATTTTGCTTACTCTGTGAGAGGCATCTTCAGGGATGTAGGACAACATGGATGAAAATATGAAGTTCTAGAAAATTGAACTGAGTTCATTTCAGACTTTTAGAGCACTGTGTTTTCATCTATGATGTTCTACATCTCTGAAACTGACTCCCATAGTTGAAGCGAAACTACGGATTCATTATCTGTTGTAGAAGACTGAGAGACCTTAATCTTCACAAAGCCTCAGAAACCTATGCAGAGTATTTAAATTAAAAGTCTTAACACTTCTTACACTGATTGTGTAGCTTTTTCAATTTGTGCTGCAGTTATTGCAGCTCTTGACTTATGCACTTTTAGCATCAGGTCATCTCGATTTTGTGGGGCTTGCCTGTATACTTCATCTTTCATTGCCCCCCTAGAGAAAAAAATCTAGAGGTGTAAAATCAGGAGATCTCGGAGGCCAGGCTATTGGTCCCTCTCGTCCAATCTAGCGATTGGGATGACCTGATGCTAAAAGTACATGAGTCAAGAGCTGCAATAACTGCAACACAAATTGAAAAAGCTACACAATCAGTGTTAAGAAGATGTAGACTATGTATTAGAGTTAAAGGAGGAAGATTTGAATCTCTCTTATGATTTACATGAAGAATGATTTTTAATTCCCCTTGCTGTAAAAAGTTAATTATTTATTTATTATTAATTATGTATAAATATACCTATTACTTTGTATTCTTTCAACAAAATTCTTCAGAAATGTTTTGTTGCATTGTTTTATTATAAGACACTTAAATTAAGTTGTTTAAGCTATATGGGAGTGGAGGGAGGGGGTTGATTATTTTCTATGATTAACAAAACATAGAATAATTAATAATATAGTTATAACTAATAAAATAAAGTTTATTTTGTAAATCAAATTGAAATAATTTAAATGTAAATGTCTTTGTTTACATAGTGAATAATTTAGAATCTAAGCGACTTACATCAAGTTTTTTAAGAATATCTCGGTTAAAGTTAAAAACGAGCCATAGATTATGTTATATCATTTTAAAGGGTATGGAATGAGGCTGTTTTTAAGATTTTTAGGTTTTAACTATGAGTGAACAAATATCGAAGATTTTGGCATTTAAATTTTTTTACATTTTTAGTACTAATAAAAAATTTTATTTTAAATGCATATAAATTAAAGTTTAATTGTGATGATTGCGACATAAAGTATACCATTTTAAAGGGAATTTAATGTCCTTGAGAATAGTGAAAACCGCATCTCTTTAGCTTTAGTAGTTTTCAAGTTGTAGATCGTTTTAGAGAATTAGATAGTAAAGTATCGAATAATTCGATATATCGATTTTTCTAGAGAACGATTGAGAATCGACCCTATGCTTACATGACATTTTTTGTTCATCCTGGTCCATAGAATCAAGATTTTTATTTTGTCCCATTAAGAGTAAGTCACCCTGTATATCTATTGTATCTCTAGATATTGTATTACATTAATTTATTACTTCACTGTTTTTTAAGTTTTTTTTGCTATTTAGAACCTTTTTATGGACTTTTTAATGTTTTTAAGTAGTCTGTGATAGTTTTATGTAAAGATAGTTATTGTTCTGAAGATGGCCACAATGTTGGCTGAATAATTAAAAATAAATTTTGTGTAACATAATGAATTAAAGCCTACTTTTATCTAGTGATTGAGATACTCTAACTAACAGAGCCTTTATCTGTTGGATTAGAATCTCATGGACTGAGTTTATTAGTGCTCAGCTGGCACTTCCAGACCCCAACCATTCCTAGTCTTTACTCAAATAAATCTCTAAACTTATTCTTATCTAAGAGATATTTTTCTTAGATAAGAATAGAAAATTATAGATATATTTCTTCTAATTATAGATAAGAGGATATTGGCATTAAAAAAGCAGTTTAGATATAATGAGTGAAAACACAGCTTCTCCAAGACTTTTAAGCTCTAATCATTAAAAACATAGATTCAATACTTAGGGGTCACCCATCCAGGTTTTGACTTCGCTCAATGCTGCATCAGTGATCAGACAAAAACCATAGATATACAAGCCATAATAAAATGAAAATTTGAAGACTTGTTTATAATATAATAAGGGACACATTTACACCAACTTGATTGGTAATTTTTAATAAATAATAATTTTTTTAAAATCAAAAATATTAAAAAAACATCTACATGTTATTTGACAAACATTAAAGTAATTCTGTTAATGAGATGAAACATTTTTAATTCTATAAAGGACTACACAAATTTTAAATTGATCCAAATATTTTCCTGAATAATGGCTGAGTAATTAACAAAAGTTAATATCATATAAAATAATTTTCCAGATAGCACAACTAAATTAAAAATTGACTTTTTGAACAAAGTTTCAACTCTCTAGCATGAACACAATGGGAGCTACAGTGATAAAAACATGCACACATACTGACAGACAGCTTGTAAAAAACACTCAGGAGGTCTTAAAACACTTGTAACGGATAATTTAGAAAAAATCCAGAAAAATTATTTTAGTGCAAAGACATTACTTTTTCAATATAACTAAAGTATAATTGAGGGAAAATAAAACTTATGAGATGAGCACAACTTACTCTCTAATAAAAGAATCCATCCAGTGGGAATTAACCTCCGGTACTTTCTTACAGGCAAGTGCAGTTGCTTTTATAATGAAATCATTTACACTTAATTTAACTCCTAATCCATCCAATTCTTTGTTGAGAATAGTTCTGACTTGGATCATATGATCCGCATCAACATCCATCGTAAGGTAGTAATGTGGAATAGTCTGTAAAAAACAGAACAACACTATATTCAACACGGATATTCAATTTGCAACGACTACAAAACCTGAAAAACAAATCCAGGGGTGGTCATAAGAATATAGAACTTCAGAGAATATGACAGTATGAGTTATATTTCTTGTGTTAAAGGCATTTACCAAGTCAATTAAGAAATTGGGTAAAGGGTACCTCAGAACTTTTCCTCATCACATAGTATTCACTAAGCTCATCCTCAGAGTCACCCGTGGTGTAGCGTTTAAGGTATGCGGCCAATACACAGAATGAATGGACTTAGTCATGATACACAAATTTTTCAGGTTTAATCCCAGCACGGGCCTCTAGGATTTTTATAATTAAATACCACGTCCTTCAGAAGGACGTGCAATACGATATACCTATCGTATTGCAATAAAACTTAGTGTACTAATTCATTATGTAATGTTGTATGTACACTTGTACCTGATTTCAACTTAATAGGATTATTTTACCATTTTTTTTAAAATTTTAAAAAAAATGTACACAAGACATTTGGAAAATATTGAACTAATGCTGAAAATGAGATGAAATTTGGCACATATGTAAATCTTTTACATGGATACATGCGTGCTAAAACTCAATACATATCATATTTATATATATACTCGCATCATATTTACAGGTTTATGATTTTTTGAAATTTTGTGCTAAAGCATTATTGCGGGTTTATCACGCCATAAAAAAAATATTTTTCGAATACCAAAACTACAGTGGTAGACTGATTTTTGTACAAAGTTCCAACTCTCTAGCATAAATACATGCTACAATGATAACAGACACACACACACATGCAGACAGACAACTTTGTGGAAACCACTCAAGAGGTCTTAGAAACATCTGAAATAATTATCCATTTCGGTGAAATCCCTGTTTTGGATTTATTGACAAACACAATACTTTTCCAAAATACCTTCGGTATAAATGAGGAATAGTTATCAAATAAAAACCTCCAGTTTAAATCAAAATATCAAAAATCAATATCATTAGTTGTTTTGACAGATATTTTGTGGTATATGTTAAAATGGTTAATATTCAATACACTTGAGTGTTTAAAAAAATATTTAATTGTCAAACCACAATACATAAAAAAATGACTGGTTTCTTTATAGATGTACTCTAATGATGACTAATTAATAGTTGAAACCGGCCAGTTTTCTTTTTTATGTATTGTGGTTTGACAATTATTTTTTTTTAAACTCAAGTGTATTAAATATTAACCATGTTTAAAAATCAATATGGTGGATTTTTTAATAATGAAACATTTTCCTCAAATTGATTTTTAAATGAATTAAAATTTCATAAAGAAAAAAAGGTAACATTTATTTTGACCATATATATAGTAATATAGAATATATAGTAACTATATATTCCTCTATGGACCATATGTTAACTAAACCTGTAGATAAATGTTTACACAAGAGATTAACACTCTTGAAATGTGATAATACTTACCTTTATTAACAACAGGTACCTATTAACACAAATTTCAACTTAATTAACAGCTCAGTGTAAACAAGTCTAACAAATGATAAGTACCCTAATTTAATTATGGAAAACAATTGTACAAACAATTGACTCTAAGTAAAGGGTTTGATTAAAGCATCTGCTTTTCTTCTCACCAGTAATTTTTTTTTGTTTTTTTGTTATATTTTGTATGCATTATTATTTTATTTAATTTATTAATTTTTATTTATTTATTTTTACTTACATTGTTTTTTATTTTTTTGAATTTTTACTTATTAATAATTTTCTTATGCTTTTTAACTTGTCTTGTTTCGATTTTTATTTATTTTATTTAATTATTTATTTATTAAGTTAGTTTTTAGTAGTTTATTGGTTGATTTTCTTATTTTTCTTTATATGTTGGGTTAGGTACTGATGATCAAGATCTTGAAAGCCGGCTCTGTTTATAATAATAAACGATTTGTGGAGAGACTTTGGTGTTTTATTCAGCTATATATACTAACTCCACTGCTCAGTTTTATTGTCATGTACAAAGTTTGAAACTGTCTTGACACTGTGGAATTACATGAGTTGGATGAAAATTTGTCATCCCAAAAAATCATACTTGCAAAAGTTATTAAACCGACAAAGCACAGTTGCAAGCCATATATTTAAAATCAATAAAATATTTAAAACATGTTTTTCCTTTAAAACAACGAAAGAAAATAAGTCTCCATTAAAAAACACATTAAAAACATACATTTATTGGCAAATCACTTTCAACCTAACTAGAGGCCACCATCAGTGCAAAACCATTGGAATGTTAAAAGAAAAGTTAGTCTGTTCTATTAAGTTAGTTAGTTATTAAAGAAGAAGAGAAGTTAGTCTATGTTAGCTCACAAGGTATTAAGGTCAGATTTTTTTTGGGTATAACTTTAATACCTAATAATGAAAACATAGACTCGTTTCTCTTCTTCTTCGACATTTCAAGGGTTTCGCACTGATGATGGCCTCTAGTTATGTTTCTATTATGACAGCCTTTTGCCAATAAAGTTTTTATTCAGTGGAAAGCCTTATTTTCTTTCATTATTTATAATGGACTCCATTTACACGCATTCTAATCATATATAGTTTTCCTTTATAGATAGTTTACCACAGATTGTGTAGCTTTAAAAAGAAAGAAACATTAATTTTTTTAACAAAAACAGGTGCTCTTCATAAAATCCTTCCTTTGTTCAGAAATGAAAGTGTGTAGGATTAAAACTGTTAAAGCAAAATCCAAATTTGAATTTCTTACTTGTTTTGAAGTAGTGAGTCTCTTAGCAATAACTGTTCTAATGTTAGTCAGCTGATGATCGGTGAACTTGGCACCAGGGGGAGGGGGTGTTCTTTCTACAGTAGCAGCAGCCGATAGCACAGAGGGAGATGCTGATTCTACATCCTTCATTTTGATAGAGTCAAACAACCCTGTTCCTTTACCTAAAGACTGAACAAAAATTATATTTCTCCTTTATACCTTCAATAGAAATATATTAAAAATAGCTTCAAGACCAAAAGGCTTTGCTTTAAATAGTTTTGACAAAAAAATTGGATGTTCATATGAATTGACAAAGGTTGCGACAATAGAAAAATAAACTTGTCAACTGCAACTATTTTAATCATGCGAACAACCTCAAAACTGCCATTTCCTCATAGTCCAAGAGCCGAACCTGAAAAAATGTCTCATTTTTTACGTCTTAAAACCCAAATATTTCAGAAAATATACCTTAAATTATGAAGAAAAAACATTGTCTGCCTATCCAGAGTAGAGCCCTTTATTTGATTGTGCATGCTCAAAATTTTAGAAAATCACACAAATTTCAGTTTTCTTGTAATAAGTGGTTTCCTGAGGGTCACTTGTAAAACATGAAGAGAATATTTATAAAGGTGATAAAATGTTTTATAAAACGAGTGTTTAATCATCAAAATCGGATGACTGTAGCCAAAATTTAATTTTTAAAATTTAAAATTTAAATTTCTTTAAACATGTTAACTCTCTTAGATCTTCTAACAACATTCCTAACATCATGAAACTTTCTGACAAATTAGCTCAGACCCCAATTGATGTTGCTAATTTATTTGCTGCCCATTTTAAAAGTGTCTACCAGACTGATCAACACACTCATAACTTTGATGTACCTCATTATGTTAATCAGGTGGATTTATTCAAATGCTATATATCTTCTAACAGTATAAAATTTAAATTAATTAATCTTGATGTTGATAAAGGACCAGTGCCGGATTTGATTCCCCCTAGGTTATTAAAGCTTTGTGCTGACTCTATAACCGATGCTTTATTTTTGCTGTTTAATAAATCATTATCCAATGGTAAGTTTCCTAGCTTTTGGAAATCTAGTTATATCTGCCCAATTTTCAAATCTGGCGACAAGTCTGATATTACATGTTATCGGCCTGTTTCTATACAATCAGCTCTTGCCAAAGTATTTGAATCTCTGGTCTTAGATGTTTTACTCCCTGATCTTAAATCCATAATAGTTTTAGAGCAACACGGTTTTATGCCAGGTCGCTCTACCTTAACTAATTTAATAATGATGGAAGATTTTATATTCAGAGTATTTGATGAGCATGGGCAGGTTGATGTCATATATACTGATCTTGCTAAAGCATTTGATTCAGTCCATCATTTGATATTGTACCTCAAATTAAAAGCTCTTGGTTTTCGTGACCCTCTTTTATCATGGTTGTTTTCCTTCTATTCTGGTCGTAGATCTTGTGTCAAAATAAAATCTGTCTTGTCTGATGAGTTTTTGGTTCTTAGTGGGATACCTCAAGGTTCTCATTTTGGACCAATACTCTTCCTCTTATTTATTAATGATTTGCTTTTTTATCTTCCTCCTAATATCTTTGTATCCCTTTTTGCAGATGATCTAAAACTTGTATACAAAATTATGTCTGTGCTTGATTGTACTGTGTTGCAAAAGGCAATTGATATATTGGTAGAGTGGTGTAATAAAAACTGTTTGAAGCTTAATATAGATAAATGCAAAATAATGAGGTTTTATAGAATTACACACCCAGTTTTATTTGATTATTGTATCAATAACGTTGCTCTACAATCAGTTACCTCTATTAAGGACCTTGGTGTTATGTTAGACAGAGAATTAACTTTTAAGTTACATATAGATTATATTTGTAAAAAGTCTCTTAAGATGTTAGGTTTTATTTCTAGAAATACCCAAAATTTTGTAAATGTTAATAGCCTTAAAATTTTGTATACTAGCCTTGTCAGACCTCACCTTGAATATGTTTCACCGGTATGGACACCTTATTATAATAACGCTAAACATGCCATTGAGAGAGTGCAGCATAAATTTCTTAGAATAATCAACTTCCGCTTAAATATCCCAATTCAACAAATTTCTTATAATAATTTGCTCAGTCAGTTACAATTAATCGTTTAGTGCTTACAGGCTTTGCCGATGATCAGGCTATAACCGCATGTGATATGTATGCTGCTGAGAGATTAATAGATGGTGTACAAAGGAGATTAAGTGAAATAGGACTGAGTGTGAATCCACAAAAAAGTACAGCTTTTATTGTTCTTGACGGTAAAATTGAACAACGCTCTCTACAGCTAGAGTATGGTGATGAAATTGAGTCTGTGGATGAAGGGGAAACGATCAAATATCTTGGTTGTACTTTTTCAGGAGAGCTGGTATATAGTGAAGAATCCGTACGTAAGCTTCATGACAATCTAAATAAATTGACAACGTCGGATTTTTGAAGCCTGACCAAAAGCTAAACATACTAAACCAGTATATCTTCCCTGCACTGACGTACCCGCTTCAGACAGCTCCTCTCACTAAGCTACCAAAACCAGTTTTAGAAGGGATTGACGTCATCATCAGAAGAAGCACTAAAGCAATCATCGGACTACCTGCAAACACCACAACTGCTATGTTATATTCACCTCGTCGTTTTAGAGGGCTTGGAATTTTAAGATGCATATGGGAAGCTCCTTTACAACACCTTAGCATAGCACAAAATTGAGTGTAATTCCTGATGAATTGTTTCAAGATATATTTAACTATGACGAGGAAATTAATCAGTGCTTTGAACGATTAGGCGTAGAGAAGTCATCTAATGAAAACATGAGTGTTAAAAAACTAAGGCAAGAGTTAAGGGAAAAGAGTTTTGATGAATGGTCAAAATGTAAGTGGCAGGGAATGGTGTTCATCACTTTAAAGATTATCCGAGTGGTAACAAGTATATTTGGGATCGGAAAGTACTTACGGGATCTGAATGGACGAACTCAATAAAGCTTAACACTAACTACGCTCCTTTAAGAGCAGTTCCTGGGAATAGTGTCCAGTCAACAGAGATGTTGGGACCCTCTGTCGCCATTGTGGCAGAGAGAGAATGAAACTCCAGCCCATGTGCTTGGGAAAATGCCCACACAACATGCTTCTGGTGACCAGACGCCACCATAACGTTAAGCAAAAGATCTCAGAAGTGCTTAAAGAGAAAAAGTATACTTGTTACGACGAGGTATATGCTATTGACTCGGAGGGTTCTTCCAGGTTTTCCGATATAATAGCATTCCATCCAAACAACAAAACTGCCCTTATAAATCGACCCTACAATAAGGTATGAAACCAATGATATCGACCAAGCTGATAAAGTCCACAAAGAAAAGAGTAACATCTATGAGAAATGTATAGAGTATTATAAAGAAAAGTTTAGATGCCAGCATGGAGATAGACTTATACAATACATGGTTTATGGTTTGGATCAAGGGGAACTATATCTGATAGGTCTAAAAAGTTCTTTGACGAGATCGGAACGGATCAAAATTTTCTAAGACTTCTCTCAGAAATATAATTTTAGACTCTTTAGGCATTATAAGTCACCACATTTATTCTTAATTAATGTACTTTTCTTATTATTTTTTTTACTATATTTTTTTTTTTTTTTTTTTTCATTGAATTTATATTGTATTATTCTCTTATTTTTGACTAACCATTTTTCTTAGCGTTATGTATATACTATGACTTAAATCTACCTTTATCAAAATATTTCTTTTATTAATTTTAATATTTGTCTTTAGATTGATAAGTACGCTGTGTATGTAGCAACCTTTGTATAGGCCAGCTTCACATATTTATTTTTGTAAATAAAGTGTTTATATATATATACACTTAACGATAGACGTATAACAGCTGATCTCATTTTTTTATATAATATTATAAATAATTGTATAGACTGTCCTAAGTTACTGGAGCTATTAGATTTTAGAGTTCCTAATCATTCTACTAGACTTTCTTACATTTTCCAAATGTCTCATAGTTCCTCTGGCACTAATTATATGCAAAATTCACCCATGGTAAGAATCCAAAGATCTGCAAATAGATACCTTTCTGGTGATATTGATTTGTTTAATGTTTCCAAATATACTATAAAAAGAATAACATTTTAATTTACTTTTAGTATTTAACTCAAGAGTCTAGTCATTTTTTTTTGTTTCTTCAATATTTTTTCTCTTTTCTTCCTGGTGGCAATTGAGCTTAGTATACATTATTGTTGATATCGAGCTAACACTGTAAAGATCTCAGACTCTGTATTAATTCTCTCTATTAGGCTTTTTTATATAACAATTTATTATTTTAATTTTAACTACTAATTAATTAATAGTTATATATATTTATATATTATTTATACATATTTATTATGTTTTTATTCTTATACTTTGCATATTATTTCTGGTATATTTTTTATAACCATTTATTCTTACTTAGCATCTATTATTTTATGGTTGTCTTTATCAGTTTATAATAATAATAATTATTATAAGCTTTTTTTTTACATTTTACCTGTTACTATTTTTATTTTCCTTATTACTATAATTATATATTTTTTTTTTCATATTTGATTTTTGGCTTTAACTTAACTTTTATATTAATTTAAAGTATATATTTGTTATATAATATATTTGTTTATTGTTATTTTTGAAAAAGTTTTAATTGTTTTTTTTCTTTCTTTCTTGTTTATCTACATTATTACTTTTAATAATTAATATTATTCTTTCTGTGATTACATAATTATGGTATTTATTTACTATTCTAATTTTTAATAGTTTGTACTTAATTTTTTTGCACTCCTTATTTTATTAAAATAAAAATATTAATCGCTAATGCGTGCATAAAACAAAAAATCTTGTTCTTTTTATATTTATAATTTATTTTTTTTGTATTATTTTATTTACAATTTTATATGTTTGTTATTACTGTAATGTAACTTGTATTATTAAAATAATTTTGTTCTTATTTTGTAATTGGGCTTTGCCCGTTGTTGTTATAAAAATAAAAAAAAAAAAAAAAAAAAATTATGGCTATTTCAAAAACACTAAAAAAATGGTTAATTTATGCGAAGTCAGCGAATTTCTTTAGAAAAATAATGACATTTTGTGCGTTTTTTTGCCATTTAACAAACGTCATAACTTTAGTTGTATTTATCCAATTTTTGATGAAAAAAAACACTGTTTATATAAAAATTTATTAGCTTTAAAAAAGTTCTCTTCATGTTTTTGCACACGGCCTACAGGGAACCAGATTATTACAAGAAAACTGGAATTTGTGCGATTTTCTAAAATTTTGAGCATGCAAAATCAAATGAAGGCTCCACTCTGGATAGGCAGACTATGTTTTTCTTCAAAATTTAAGGTATATTTTCAGAAATATTTGGTTTGAAGAAGTACAAAATGAGTCACATTTTTTAGGCCTCGCTTTTGAACTATCATGATATATGCTAAAACATGATTGGACATATGGCCACTTTGAATATTGGGTCTAATCTGCTGGTTTTGAACAAAGTCATGTTACTCCAAAGACAGTCTGTTCTGTCAGTCTTAAAATATTTACTGCAACAAATAATTTAAAAAAATGACATCCAATAAAAATGAATAAAATTAGGGTAAGTAATAGACTTACTTTTCTTACCTCTAGTCGTATATTTTTAGCTTGTGCTAACTTCCTAGCCATAGGACTGGCATAAATCCTTCCTTTCTCCGATGCATACTCGATTTGTGGAGTAGAAGCTGGGATAGGAGCAGGTGTAGGCGCAGATTGACTTGGTGCAGGCTGGATAGGTGCAACAGGTTGTGGTGAAGGTGGGGTAGGTTCAGGAGGTTTAGTAGGCGTAGCAGTACCACCATCGTCTTTGTAATCTTTAAATGCTGATATATCACTCTCATTTTCAGCTATCACACAAACTAACTGGAATAAAACATAAAAATTATGTTTAAAAATAAAAATGGTTAACATCATAGACTATACATAGATAACAATATAAAACATACATAGATTAAATTAGACTATGCATAAGATATCATTATAGACAATACATAAAAAACAATATAGATTATTCATAGATAACATTATAAAACATGCATAGATTAAATTAGACTATGCATAAGATATCATTATAGACAATACATAGAAAACAATATAGACTCTACATAGATAACATATTAAATGTAGAAAGACTGAGCTCTTTATTTAGGTCACTAAATACTACTAGAGGTGCCACGGCTTATGCGGCAAACTGCATGTATAGAAGAACTCTGTTAATCCTAATTTAAGTAAAAAATGAAATGTAAATCTTTTATAATGCAAATAAATGGCTTATTATTATTATTACGTGGTGCTTTTAATTCTTAGCCTAGGCTAGTTTTAAGAGTAAGGGGCGGGTTTTTTACCGAGTCACCTTCTCATGAAAGAGCTAATTGTGGTCTCACAAAAGTTCTGTCGAGTCTTGTCTATGTTGCATACTATTAAGTCATATTCAAGGTCTTTTGTACTATTGAGCAGGTTTATAAAATAACTGATTTTTGGATGAGCTTAATGAGAGAAACCAGTATATATATTTTTTCTATTGCTGATTTTAAATCTTTATGAATTATTCCATTTGCTGATTATACTATGGGAATGACTGTAGCTGATTTCATTTTCCAAATTCTAATGATTTCCGCTAATAATAATAATCCGCTAAAAATTCTAATAATAAAAATAATAATTATTATTATTAAATACTACTAATACTAATTTATTTACTATTTTACAGTAGATAAGCTAACCAGCTTCCCTACCTGCCAAACTAGTCAATTTGTAAATTACCTTTCCAATTGGAACATCCCTGGTCCCAGCTGATACCAATATTTTAGCAAGATAACCTTCTTCAGGAGTTTCAAAGCCCATGGTAGCCTTGTCAGTTTCTATTTCAGCTAACAGATCACCTTCATTCAACTTGTCACCTAAAAGAAATTACAATTAACAGAGAAAAATCATTAAGTATTCTCCCTTATGCATTTTCTATTTCAATCATTATTATATTCTTTCAAGCAGCAATCATCCTATGATCACACTGATCCCATAATAAAAGTTCAAGCCACATCGATCTCTTTTTAAAATATGCATTTTCATAATTTGCACCCCTCAATGATAATCAACTTTAAGCAAATGAAACTAAAAGAATTTGAGCAATTGTAACTAGTTTATGCAATTGATAACATGCTAATGATAATAACATAATAATTTTTTAAACAAGTTAATTGGCAAAAGTATACAATGTTTGATATACAACATAATATTGTTTGTGTTATTTAATCAATATTTACATCACTGCGGAGATAGTTATATAATTCTGATAATAGACTATTTGCATAGATCATTATTTTGCTTATCTACCTTCTAAGAGTAGATGGTAGCATTGCACTAGCAAAAACAGTAACACCCACTTTGTTCATCAAATGTTGTTTCATGACTTACCGATCCAAAAAATTGGAGTCTTAAGCATGTAAGAGTATATTGTTGGACAAATTCCTTGTAAACATACTACAGTTCAAATGGAACGAAGATTAAATACCGAAGATTAATTGTATTTAATCTATTTGCAGATAATCCTGACAAAATTTGAAAAAAAATAGTTATTAGCATAAGTAATTTCTCCTTAGTCTCACTTTTAAGTTTATAGAACTCACACATTTTAAAGAATTGAAATAATGACTTATCTATAAGAAGCTGTAAACACATCATGTAGCTAGCAGTTACAAGATGTGACCTGGGCAAACTACATTGGCACCCAAACTAGAGGGATGATTAGAGTAACTCAGAGGAAGCAAGATATGTTAAGTTTAAGTTCTTAATAAATCACCCAAGTCTCTCCACATATAATATTTATCGTCAGAGACAGCTTTTAACCTTTTGGTAATCATCAGTGCCGGCAAACGATGTATAAAGGTAGTAAGGAGTCACTTGTTAGCTTTGACATATCGGACTCTAAGACTTTAAGTTATTATTGCTCATCATCTGCTGTCTTATCAGGTGTAAATTTATCAGAGTTTCTATCAACATCATCAAAGCTCAATTATTTAAAATTAATTTTAATTCCTTTACATTAACTTTTGATGTATATGTAATAATAATTTTGATGTAAATAAGAAAGCAGATGATGAAAAATGGACACTGAGAAGTTAATGAAACAAAAAACAAATGTTTTTTTTTCAAGAAACAAAAAATGTTTTGTTTTTTCCCCGGGCAGGGTAACTTTGTTTGTTTGAATCGTGTTTGTTCAAACACGATTTGATAAAAAATTGATTTTATAACATAACAAAAAAGCCATTTTTGAAAACTTAGCAGCTAACTAAGTAACATATCAGCAACATTACCTTGTTAGTGTATGCCAAATTTTTGAAAACATTGTTAAAAGAAGAAATGATTTTACCCACCTTCTTTTTTAGCCCAAGAAACAATTGTTCCCATTTCCATGGTAGGCGATAGTGCCGGCAGGGTAACTTTAATATGAGGAGGATAATCGGCATCGGAATAGAACCTTATAGAAGTATGCTGCCAAGACTTTACTTTATACCCATTGTTTTTTAATACTTGTAAGTTTAACCTAAAACATCGAAAAAAGATACCAATCAAATAAATAAACAAGACAATAAACTGGGGAGGCTTCCCCGCGGAAAGCTGTAGTCAGGAAGATATAGGTCTTCCAGTAGTGACCGCATCAAAAAGCTTCATCAATGTAGATGAACACACCGTTTTACTTCCACTGTGGAAGGCATCTCCAGGGAAACTGAACTCAGTTTTGAACTGCAGGTTAGTTTTGTAGAGACTTGTGTTGTCATCCATGATGTCCTACATCCCTGAAGATTCCTTCCACAGTGCAAGCGAAACGTCGGATTCTACATCTACATTGGTGCGGTCACCACCACAAGACCTAAGTCTTCATAAATAATACAAATAAACTAATATTTTATGAACAAATAATTTTTTTCCAACATCAATAGCAGAGGATAGCTAAAGACTGAAGGCCTTTGGAGAGGCTTGCTAAGCAAATCCTTGCTTTTGTTTGGCAACAATACTACAAGCTAAATAGGCACTTGATTTTGGCACCAGAGGTCCAGGTTCTGCAGCCCGGGTTAAGCCCTAAAATTATATGAATAGTATTTGTATTAATAAGATTTTAATTAATTCTTAGAGGATAGTAGATGCAACCCACCTGAGGTTGTTCCCAAAGGGTAAATACTCCAATGGGCCGAAAGGTCCTAAAACTGGCAATTATTTTTTTTTATTTTTACTACAAGCTTCATATGTATTCAAAGTACGCTTAAATCAAAAAGTAAACAAGGCTTGAGATAAAAGTGACTCTACTTTTAAGTCCATCCAAAAGAAAAAGGAGGCAGGAGTTAAGCTTTAATTTTTTTTTTAATAAGTAAGTTTTATTTTTAATACATGTGAATATAAATATACCCTTAATTTATTAATATCAATAAAATTAATGATATTTTTTTATTTTTGTCATTTTTAAGAACTGAAGAAGCTCAGAATCCCTGGGCGAAAGCTCTTCAAAAATATATTTTCAATAAGTTTTAATAAAAAGTACTAAAGTCTTCATTAATTTAATTGATATTACAATTTGTAATAGTCCAAAAAACTCTTAACTTATTAATTTATTAATGATGTCATAAGGAATTTGAGATAAATTTGATTAAGGCTACAAGTAGATTTGAAAGAGATATAATACATTCAAACAGTATATTTAATAAACGATCATATTGCATAGTGATAGTAACCTCTCCTTTAGGAGAGGTGATAGATCACCCAGCAAGTAGGCCACATTGTTAGGCCCTTTTAGCTAACTCTCTTAGATAGAAGACAGTATTCCACCTTATGAATACCTAGTGTAGGCATTTTGCGTCTAATTCACAAGAGAACCGTGAATTTTATTAAGTTTTTTAAAGCTTTCACTAGAAACAACTTGTGCCCCACTGCCTGATCATATTGCATATTCTGCTGTCTAAGCAAACCCTAACAACTTGACAGTCATTTAAAAAAAAAGCATGACTTGCAGTAGTTTTATGTAGCAGTTGGTTAACTTGTCATTCTATTCCACTATATCGAATTGATGGTGGATTCCACTTTCTATTAGATGGTTGAAATCTTAATATTAAGTCATACATCATTCCAACCAAATCCCCTTCAATTATGACATTCTAGTAGCAATTTAATCAGGTTCCAGACTTAAATTAAGTACAAGCTTTCTTTAGATTTTTGACTTCATAGTCATGGAATCAGAGCAAATTTTCGGTCGTTAGATTCACAACCTGGCCTTGACAACTAGAATCATGTACCACCCATTCAGAAAAGAAAAATAAATTAAACAAGGTCATATAAAGAATTAACTCGTAAATATGACCTTAGCAAAAACATTTCTCATATTTTATTCAGTAACATGCTTTCCCAAAACTTAATGAAATTATCAGAACACAGAACCGACAGTAACGTGAAAGTAAACTTCAAACAGGTTATCCATTATTTAAATATATTTTAATAAATAAAGAATCCAATTACCTATTAAATGGACAAATAATTAGACATTTTTCATTATTATTAAAACAAGCAGAAGATAAAGATCGTTGAAATCGCAATAAATTAGTCCTCTTACAAACTAGTCTAGATATAAAACTCATTTCGAACAAGTAAAACAGTTAAATAAAACTTCTTGTTGTAACAATCAGATAAAAATTGTGTTTAAAAATTAATTAATAAAAAGAACAAAAAATAAAATTAAAAAAATTAACAGATGTAAATTATCTTATCAAAAGACAAATTTTAACAGTGCTACCAACATATATTTAGAATGTTCAATTGATAAGAAGGTTTAATAAATCTAATTTTAGACTGAGTGTTTAACACGAAGGCTGTGAGTCGTCAAAGTGCAAAAAGGGAATATTTGTAGTTTAATGCTGATAATATACGGGCATTTCACGAAAACTTATCCTACTGATTGTTTTCAAAGTAATTTTAATGATACTTTTGTCAAATATATTTCATTTTATTTCATTAAAAATTTAGGGGGTGCTGCCTCCAAAAAAACTTTTTTTAATGCTCCAAACAACTTTTTTTTGACCTGAAATGGATTTTGAGTTAGTAAAAATTTTTTGGTCGTGCCAAAATGGAGGTGTAGCATTCATGTGTAAACAGGGTGAAACATTTCAGATGAAAATAAGGGGGGGGGGAATGGTCCAAGACTTTCGATAATGGTCTGTATCATAGATTTTTGATTAAAACTAAAAAAAAATAATGTGTAAAAAAAGATAAGAAAAATATACTTGCATAAAAATCTATGATATATGTCAAACAGTACCTTCATAAATAAATACTTGGGCGTAGTGATATTTATATCTAATTTCTTAGGAGTCAATGCGGTTTCCAAAATAGGTAATATTACGGTATTTTATAACTTATGTTTTTTAAATTACCAAAGGTAGACAAAATTACCATATTTGGGAAATGGTTATCAAAATAATAATTACAATTAAATTTATAATTTTAATTTCAGCGAGACTAATTTTTATAATCAAAGGGCTGTGTTTTCGTCGCACTGCAGAACGGAGTAGGGTTACATTAAATTTTTCCTTCCGGTGGAGGAGCATTCTGGTTGTGAGGGGGGGGGGGGTACCCCCGGGCACTCTTGAAAGACACTCTGGTTATGACATAGAACGGAAATGGAAATTAGTTGAGTGTCCCAAATAGTTTTTTAGTCTCATATACCTCAAACTACTATAAATATACTCCTTGGTAAAATCTTAAAAAAAGAATATAATTTTTGCAAGAAAACCTACATTATTTCATATTTTTATAGAAAAACTTTGCCATGCATAGAGAAATGATTTCAAACTCGAAATGTTTTTCATCAATAGATTCAACTCTATTGATGAAAAACCAATTTAAAATACAATCAGGAAAGTCAACCGAACAGCAAACTTTTTTATGTTTTTCAGCCAATTAGTATCAGTTATTTTTTTTAAAGTTCTAAAGTCCTGTTATATTTTATTTATATTTAAATTACACGAATTTAATTCCATGGCACGATTCCAGGAATTATTTAAACTCTAAAAATCGATTTCCCAAAGTTTGCAAATCTTGTGTTATGACAGTCTTTTATCAGTCGATGTCACTACGAGCAATATGTATTAAGCGCCTTCAACTTGTATGCAGTACTCAACATGCAATACACTTGTGTATAACATAGATAATAGCTTTTTTACGAGGTAAGGGTTTCATAAATAAAAATCAGTCTTTACCAGACATTGGGAACCTGCGACTCTTGGGAACAAGCAACCTGACTCTTAACGAGTGGCTCAAAAATATGTTTATCTACTCACGGCAGCAAAATTAGCCATTACTGGACTGTTTTTAAGCTGCTGCAAAAATGTCATTTACCTACACTGTCAAACAATACGGGAAATATTTTAAAACAGTACGCCAAAATGTTTCAAAACAGTACGCAAAATGTTTGGTAATGAAAAAAGTACTAGGGAGTTATGGCTCATTTAAATAACATGGGAAACAAGTCAAAACTCCTAGGCGGGAAAATGATGAGCGGAGGTTATTTTTTACAAATTATTGCATGAATTTCGGTATGTTTTATTTTGTAAACTATGATTTATTCTAGCTTGTTTCTAGTATGTAACTTTCTTTATTGTTACTTAAATTGCGATATTATTCTTAAATGTTTAACATTTAACATTTTGTTTATCTAATAATATATATTGTTTTGGAAGCAAATTTGGCAACACTGATATATTTTGGCATTAAATTAAATTATTTACCAGCTGTTTATGAATCGACAAATTTTAATGTTTAAGATCAGATTTTGTATTGTTAATTGTTGTTGATATTTAGTTTGAATATATAAAGTTACAAAAATAGAACGTTATCAAAAACTAAATCTGTAAACTAAAGTTAAGTTACTAAAACATAATGAGTGAGAACAACAGTGAAGTGAAGATACAAACATTGTTGACGTTGACGAGTTATTGGACAACACTACACCTGATATTGTCAGCGTTGCATCTACTCCAAAGCAGTCTTTACTGCCTGTAAAATCTCGCAGCAAGTATTTAAAATAATCTCTTGTGTATTTTTTCTGCCGTTAGTAGATAAAATAGTATATGCTACTATGCAGCAAAGGAAACATTGCAGACTCGTGCAATAATTACCTGCCTCGGCTTAGCCTCTGGCAGGTAAATTCGCCATTTGCCAGCCTCGGCTTCGCTCGTTGTCAAATGGTTAATTACCTGCCTTGGCTTACGCCTCTGCAGGTAATTTCCATAGCCCGCCCTCGCCTTCGGCTCGGGGGCAAATTTATAAAACTCGTTCTGCAAAATTCCATTTTGCTGCCTAGTAGCATAATTACTATTTTCATAAGCCGACAAAGACATTAGGTAACATGGCATAAATACAATTTTTATTTTATAAATAGGTAATAAGGGCACTTATAAAAGACTAGTTTTAGTTTAATAGGTAACTATATTTCACTACATCCTCGCAGCATATTCATACCCTAATTTTTACCTTCATTTGATTTGTTTAGGAGGACTTGTAAATAATTAATTTACGAATACTTTTAATGGAAAACTTTTGTATTTGATCGATTTTTGTAATTCTGTAAGTAATTTTTATTTTCAACATACAATCGTATGTATTCTTTCTTTTGACTTATACTATTGGTTTCTTTTTCTTTGTTTTGTTCTTATTTTTAGATTAACATGAATATGCTACGAGAATGTAGTGAAATATAGTTACCGCTGATAAACTAAAACTAGTCTCTTATAGGTGCCCTTATCACCTATTTATACAATAATGGAGACCCACACTAATCATAATTTTTATTTTAATACCTCATTCTGAGGCCTTGAATTAAATAAATTAAATATCAGAAAGACGACAAAACATTCTCTCATTTGACTGGTTTCACTCGCGTTAAATTATGACCATTAATGGTATAATGGTCGAACAAGTGGCTCCTAATAGCTTCAAATGTATTAGAGAAAAAACTTGATTTGTTTACATTATGTCAAATAATGACATATTGTTTTGTTGCACACATATATAAATATTTTTAAAAATATAATGATACTAAATTAATAATAATAATAATAATAATAATAATAACCATTATTGTAGCTTAATACATATACATAAGATTAAAGTATAAAAGTAATAATTCAAAATTATACAAAAATTAAACTCTTTTTTTTACAATTATAATAATTTTACCTTTTATTTTGTTTATCTATTACTTTTTTATCTATTTTATTTTATTATTTTTATCTTAATAATGGCTACAAATCGGCTATAGCCGTGGTCGTACTTAATAAAGTACAAAATATGTAATTGCATTGATGCATTTTATGTTTTAAATTTTGTTAGTAATTCAAACAAATATCTTTAGTTTTACAATTTAAAAACTATTATTATATAATTGTGCTTTTTGTCATTATTTTATTTATTATTTATTTATATATTTACTTTATTTATACTTAATTATTTATTTATTTTATTTTTATATACTTTTATTAATTTATTATTCTTTTATTAATTTTTTTATTTTATTTTTTTAAATAAACTTGGCAATAGATATCTTTCATTCTCTTCCATTCTTGTCTCATTCCTGCTACTCTTTGCCATGTCACATCGCAATTCGCAATTTGCCATTCTCTCATTTCCTTATCCCAGCTTTGTGTTGGTCTACCTCTGCTTCTTTTTAGGTCTCTTGGATACCAATCCAACATATCCTTGGTCCATCTTCCATCTTGCGTTCTGGCGATATGTCCTGCCCAATTCCACTTTCTTTTCGTAACTGTATGCCCTATATCTTCCAATCCTGTCTCTTTCGTATCCATGCATTTCTTTTTCTTGTCTTTTCTCGTAATCCCAAGCATGCATCTTTCCATTCTCCTCTGCAACTCGTAGTTTATTTAAGTTTTTTCTAGTCATGGTCCACACTTCGGCTCCGTAGGTCATAAACAGGTAGTATGCAAGTCATCAGCTTTCTTTTCATTTCTATCTTTACATTGGATCGAAACAGATGTTTATATTTATTGAAAGCACTCCAGCCTAGTATGACTCTCCTGCTGATTTCTTTATCTTGTTCCTGGCTGTTACTACTTATTCTTACTCCTAAATAAATATATTCATCTACTCTAACTAATGCATTTCCTTTCTCATCTGTAATCTCTTCTGTATTACATTCTATATTTACTGTCATTAATTTGCTTTTACTACCATTTTTTGCAAGCCAATCTTTTTTACTTTTTCTATTAAATCGTTGAGCATTGCTTTAGCTTTCTTCAACATTCTTTGCAATGATTGCTAAATCGTCTACGAATTTTAATAAGTTTAGCCATTTTCCATAAACTTTAATTCCCATTCCTTCCCAGTTTAACTCTTTGCATGCCTTTTCAAGTACTTTTATAAAAGATTTTCCTGATTCCACATCGCCTTGCTTTATTCCTCTGTTAATGTCTATCAGTTTCTTTTCTTTATCAACTTTAATTTCTAGCTTACCGTTATCATACATGTATTCCATAACTTTATAATATTCCTCTTCTATTTCTGATTCAATGAACATTTCTTTTATACTTGCCTTGAATATGGAGTCAAATGCCTTGCGGAAGTCTATAAATATAATAACTATGGTAAATTTGTATTCTTTCGCTCTTCTGAGTAATTGAGTCAGTACAAATACGTTATCCAAGGTACAAAAATTTCTCCTAAACCCTGTTTGATTGATAGGTAATCCGTGTTCCATTTTTCGCTCGATTCTTTTAGATATTATATTCATAAATAATTTATAGACTATTGATAATAAATTAATTGGTCTGTAGTTCTCTACTTGTTGTCTATCGCCTTTCTTAAAAATCAGAACGAGTTGGGCTACTAGCCAGTTGTCAGGTATTCTGCCGTGTTTTAAGCATAGATTACAAATATCTGTAATTATTTTTATCATAGTTTGGCCACCAGCTTTAATCTCTTCTGCAGTTATTCCATCCTTTCCACTCGCTTTGCCTTTCTTTAGTTTCTTGACAGCCCACTCTACTTCTTCTCTTAAGATATCAGCGACTGGATCATTATTTGTAGCTCTTAGGTACGACTCTAAATTAATTTCATTTTCTCTGTAGCTTTCATAAAGTTCTTCGTAATAATTACTTATAATATTAATTATTTCCTTTCTTTCTCTTTTTACTTCTCCTTGTTCGTTCTTCATTGCTAAAATCTTATTTCTCCCTACAGCTTGTGATCTCCAATAACCTTTAATACTGCCCCCTTCTTCTAATACTCTTTCTAATTCTTTTACTCTTTTTTCTTGACTCCATTCATTTATATTTTTTCTAATTAATTTGGATATCTCACAGAACTCGATCTTTTCTCCTCCATCTCTTTTCATTTTTCTTCTCTGTCTTAGTAATTTAATTATTTCTGGTGGTAATTTCTTTTTATTGGCATCGTAGTTATTTTTAATTGTTTTTTCAGTAGCGCTTTTTACTGCAGTAGAAAATTTTATTGAATAATCTGTTAAATCATTATTATTAATAATATTTATATTTTTCATTTCTTCTTTTAATATATTTTCATATAAACTTTTGTCTAATTCTAAATTATTTTTTGAATTTATATGTGTGTTGTCCTTGTAGTATCTTTTATTTTCAATTTTAAGTAATATTCTAAGCGCTCTATGGTCACTCCCTATATTAAGCCTATCATCTGCTTCAACGTCTATAACTAGATATTTTTTATTTGAAATAGCAAAATCAATTTCGTTCTTGGTTCTCCCATTTGGGGACACCCAAGTCCATTTTTTCTCCAAAGGTTTATTTGCAAAAGTATTCATGATAACTAAATTATTTGTTTCAGAAAACTCTACTAATTTCAAGCCTTGCTCATTCCTATGCTGATAACCGTACGGCCCTAAACATTTAAAGTTTTGTCTATCGCATCTACCTACTTTAGCGTTAAAGTCCCCCATTATAAGAGAATATTTACATCTGTCATCATCTATAGCTAATTGTAACATATTATAAAAAGATTCGATGTCTTCATCGCTGTAGCTATAATTATTTTAATTAATAATAATTAATTTACGAATACTTTTAATGGAAAACTTTTGTATTTGATCGATTTTTGTAATTCTGTAAGTAATTTTTATTTTCAACATACAATCGTATGTATTCTTTCTTTGACTTATACTATTGGTTCTTTTTCTTTGTTTTGTTCTTATTTTTAGATTAACATGAATATGCTACGAGAATGTAGTGAAATATAGTTACCGCTGATAAACTAAAACTAGTCTCTTATAGGTGCCCTTATCACCTATTTATACAATAATGGAGACCCACACTAATCATAATTTTTTTTTTAATACCTCATTCTGAGGCCTTGAATTAAATAAATTAAATATCAGAAGAGACGAAAAACATTCTCTCATTTGACTGGTTTCACTCGCGTTAAATTTGACCATTAATGGTATAATGGTCGAACAAGTGGCTCCTAAATAGCTTCAAATGTATTAGAGAAAAAAACTTGATTTGTTTACATTATGTCAAATAATGACATATTGTTTTGTTGCACAATATAATATTTTTTAAAAATATAAATTGATACTAATTAACTATAATTAAAAGAAATTA
Source organism: Microvelia longipes (assembly GCA_018340805.1). Classification (NCBI taxonomy): domain Eukaryota; kingdom Metazoa; phylum Arthropoda; class Insecta; order Hemiptera; family Veliidae; genus Microvelia; species Microvelia longipes. The sequence goes on along the minus strand of JACMZG010000022.1, from coordinate 44,661,381 downwards.
GCTATTAAATAACTAAGTTAAGGATTTTTATAGAGTAAGATTTCATAGTTAAAACTATAAATTTATTGTATAAAAAAAGATAATTTTGCATATTGTTGTAATATTTTATTGTATGTATTAATTTAATTTTAATGAAATTTATCCACGTTGAATGGAAGAGAGGACCTTATGGTCCTAATTCTGCGTGGTTAAATAAATCAGTAATCAATCAATCAATAAAAACAGAACTAATACTGATAATAAAATGTAACATCGTCGGGACAGTATCGCTTTCACTTGTTTGTCAATTTCCCTGAATTTTTCAAAGGAAACGCACTAAAAATATTTAATATAAGCGTAAGCTGAGCTTTGTATGACCGCCCAAAATTTTGTGCAGAACTAATTATGCAAGAGAGAGCATATTTGTGAACAACCTATGGTATACAAAATCAGCTTCCGTTGAAAAATCTAAAAACTAGAAGCAAGTAAAAGTATTCTTGTTCCGACTGTGAAGTATAAACCGAATACCTGAAAAAAAAACTGGATTGGTGAGCAAGAACTAGGTTGGTGAGCAAGAACTAGATTGGCGAGCAATAACTAGATTGATAAGCAAGAACTAGATTGGTGAGCAAGAACTAGATTGGTGAGCAAGAATTAGATTGGTAAGCAAGAACTAGATTAGTAAGCAAGAACTAGATTGGTAAGCAAGAACTAGATTGGTAAGCAAGAACTAGATTGGTAAGCAAGAACTAGATTGGTGAGCAAGAACTAGATTGATAAGCAAGAACTTGATTGGGGAGCAAGAATGCTATCATTCCAAAGGTAATTCTTCCGCCTTGGTAACCTCCGCGCAAGAATATTTTTATATTTTCTATAATATGTATTCTGCATCAACTGCAATTTTTGTTGTATTATTCAATAAAAAATGTTATATATATAATTAATAATTATATATATATATAATATAATAAATATATATATATATAATTATATATATATATTATAATATATATATATATATATATATATAATATATATATATATATATATCATATATATATATATATATATATATATATATATATATATATATATATATATAATAATAATAACTTACAGGGGTGAACAGTGAGGTTTGATGGGTTTGAAAATTTTCGACGTATGTCTTCGTCAGTCAGAATAGGCAGGGAAGTCCCGAGTGACTGAAGTTAAAATCATAGTGTAGTGGTATAAATACACTGTAGGTTTAGTAATGCTGACATCTAGCGGGTGAAAGATCAACTTTTGTTAAGTTGCCTTAGAGTGGCGGTTACTGGCGGCGTTGAACTAAACTGTTGTACCGCGTATATAATAACCCGCGCGTGTTGAAATCAACACGAAGACGCACTCGAGACAGGAAAGGGATAATGTAGGAAGGAATGGGATAATAAATAATATTAATGACAAATTATATCTAAAACAAAGATAATGGTAACGTATAAATGTGAAATATAAACACTAGAGTATAGATAAATAAATAAAGATATAAAAATAAAACATATATGTAGTATAAATATGAGTATTTATCCATATATAGAATTAAAAATAAAAATATAATAAGAATAAGTATGAATAGATAAGTAAAATATAGGCAGAGATTATCTCAATTAAGTCCTGGTGGACTTTTAGATTTTGTTACTAGCTGGTATGCCTGCTCCATTTGTCTCCTATCGTGGTCTGAAGTATTAGTGGAAGGGTTTTTAGAATTCTGACGTTGAAGCACAATATCAAATGGTGTGTTATGTGAAACAGCATGGTTGGCAACCGGAAGGTGGGTGAGACTATTGGTTACAGAACTGCGGTGGTTGTTGATTCGGTAGTTGAGGGGTGTGCATGTTTCTCCGATGTACAAAGCATCACACAGTTTGCATTCCAGTAGTATACCACGTTGGATGATTTACATTAGAATCTGATGTGATAGGGTACGATATATTAGTTGATGGGCTGGTGAAAACGGTAGAAGGGTTGGTAAATTGCAGGTGAGACAACGGGTTTATTGCACTTGTGTGTGCCTGGGTTAGGTTTAGGTCCAATTTTCTGATCGGGGTTAGTGTGTACAACTAGGTTCCTGAGGTTAGGGGGTCTACGAAAAGAAATAGATGGCGCTTTAGGTAGAAGTTCTCTTGTCAGAGGAGAGCTTTCCAGTATAGGGAGACCAGATCGAAGGACATTTTTAAGTTTGTGTAAACCTGGAGTGATGTGGTGACTAAGTTCACAGGGGTTCCAGTATTGGTCTGGATGTTGTTGAGGGTAATAAGGTTTACTTAACTGTCTCTCTAAAGTGCCTCCGGTAACCCCTGGCCAAAAGGGCTTGGGAGAGACCAGTATTGAAAGTATTGAGCTTCTTGATCTGAACAGATCCTGCGACCTCTAGTGGCAAGCGAGTACGGGATAGAATTCCTAGTATGAGATGGTGGCAAGAAGAATAGTGTAAATATTGCTGGTGATTTGTGGGCTTTATGTGGACTGAAGTAGTAAAGGCACCGTTTTCATTTTTTAGATCAACATCTAAAATGTGGCAGAAGTAGCGAATACGACCATGTGAATTTTACACTGAAGCTTGAGTTTAATGAGTTAAGAAAGGTTAGGAGAGAGTCCAAACATGTTTCACCCCCTGTAAGTTATTATTATTATTATAATATTGTTATATTATACTTCTAGTATCTTCTTTTCTTTTAAAATATATATATATATATATATATATATATATATTATATATATATATATATTATATATAAATATTTATATATCAACTATGTATTCCTTTTTAGTAAAATTTCAAAGTATATGATGCATAAAAGAGAGTTTAGAGGGTTGACCTTCGATCCGTAATGTCATTTTTAGTTTTTCAAGCTTATATTAATTGTGTGATAACCTCAGTAACATCGCATTATGAATAATATGGTACAGAAAGGTCAAAAGCATGACACTTTACGAACATTTTGTTTAGTTAAAATCTAATGCTTTTAGTGAGTTGGGTCGTCTTGAAAAACTGAGCTATTATAAAAGGACAAAAGAGCTTCTATCTACGATAAAATAAAATGAATAGTGGAGTGAGGCGTTGGTTTTTCATAATTAGCTCGAGTTTTTCCGTCTCGACAATATTAACGCAGTTTTTCATTTTAGTGAAAAACATAGATAATACCAGACAGAGCATTAGTTAGCATTAATTTTGACATTTTTCGGGAGGTAAATTCCAAGAAATAATTATACAAAGAAGGGCTTTATCTTGTTTTTCCCTTTTGCTAATTTAATTTTGAAAAATAAAAATGTATTTTAAGAATTGTTTTTCCCGTAAGATCTCTTTAAAAAGGCTAGGTTGACCTAGAAGTGGCCTCTGCAAAGGGATGAAGCGTAGGATTGCTTCAACCCTTTGCTGTCGCCTTGGGTTCCAAGGAGGACTACTTTTAGTAGAAATGAAAGTATTTAAAATGATAACACCGGGCTTTTCAAACATGAACATAAACATTGATGTTGTTACCCAATGATTCTGCGAGAGACTTCTACAGAATTCTCCGTTCTTAAAAGATTATATATGACATAAAATATGATAGGATATAAAGCATAACATTCGTTACGTCAAAATTATCAGGGTACCGAATGAGGCGATACTTATTTTGACCTATGCTGATAGCATTTATAAGGTGATTTAATTGAAGGGTTATGCACTGACGATGGCCTCTAGATGGATAGAAAGCGCTTTTCTTTCATTGTTGACTTCTTTTCTATCATTATTTTTGAAAAGGTAATTAAAGCTTAAAAATGTAAATAAAAGCTTTATTTTAATTTTAAAACTAATATTAGGACTGACCAGATTATAATTAAAAAACAAAAAAATCATAGACTGTAGTCTAGATTCCATGTGCCTTTAAAGGAATAGAAAATGGTATCCGCATTCTATCCTAACCGAACTTCAGCTAGGAAATTCACAACTGTTCAGCTGAGAAAATTCAAATCAAAGTGCATTAGAGATTAGATCACTCGGCTATTCTAGGACTCTATTTTTTAAAGGATTTCTAACAAAAAATAAACTTATTAAAAATATATCTGTCATGATATAATATTCGTCAAATATATATGTCATCATATAATATCTGTCATCCCTCATCAAACTTGTCACTTAAACAATTCTCTCGAACACACCTGTAAAAACAAAACCTTCAATTAATAAAACAAACAAACTTATTCAAACAAATTGTTAAGATGAAATCTTGACAGTCTATCGTCATTTTACACTTAGCAACATAAAAGACACAACTTGACATTTAATGGACTGGGGGATACTTATCAGAACTTGACTAAGTTTATATAACAAGACTCTAAAGTCACTCTTTTACTTACTAAAGGGCTTATTTTCAAGAAGCAAGTAAACAGGGTTGCTTTTGCTAAAACATCTTTATAAGAAAACTCGATAGTCTTTGATGCCATTAAAGTTTTGAAACGTCCAAAGAATAATGTTTTCTAAAAAACTTTTTTTTTAAAGTCATTACTAAGTTTTAAGTAAGTACTTCAAAAACCGATACTTAAAATAATTATTTTCAAAAAGAACTCAACTAACCAAGAATTTTATGAGAAATAAATTCTGATAAAAGTATCAATAAAAGTTTTTTTTTTTCAAAAGGGACTGAAAATGAAATAAATAGAAATGAAGGTTGAACAAAAAAAAAAACATTAATTAAAATAGATCTTTTAAGCTCTTTATTTATTTTACATTTCTTTTGATCTGTATCAATAATAATTTATTTTATAGAAAACTGATAAAAAGAGAAAAGATAAAAGGAGAAAGAAAAGAAAACTTTCATTACCACGAATTTGCTGGTGTATAAATCTTGAGGGTAACATTTGGCTTTGTCGAGTTCTTAGAAAGTTAACTCAGTTCAATACGAATAATACTTATAGGGTTAAGATTAAAGTTGCCTATTACCGAGTGCGGTAGCTAAGTGGTTTAACGCTTGCCTTTCGTCATGGAGGTGGGGGTTCAAATCCAGCCGGGGGAGGACCTCAATGTGAGGTTATCCAACGCGGGGTTGGATCTAGTTTCATCTGAGACAAGTCTGGATCCACGTTTCCGTTGTCTCCAACTCACGAAAAGGTAATGTTCTGCGGGCTGGGGGAGATGAAGGTCGGAAAGATATACTGAGCCTTTGTATGTCCGAAAACTTATTTAGTGAAAGTGAAGGTGGTGACACGAATAACGTAAGTGACTAGGAACGAAGTGTTCGGTTCTTGAAGACAGACGTCTTCAAGAAATACTTTCAGGTTAGGGCTAAAAAATGAGTTTGTGCACGCTGACATCCGGGTGCAAGAATTCTCTGTTGGGTGGCACTGGATTGGCCAGAGCGGTGAGCCTAGCTAGAGTCTGGTGATGCTAGAGGAGTTGGTTGGAATTGGTGAGACTGGTTGAAGGACGGGGCAAGTGAGACTAATGTGATCAAGAGGAGCTAGTAAGACTAGATGAACCTAGCACACAGTGAACTAATAGTCGCTGCTAGCCAGAGCGATGAGCCTAGCCAGAGTCTAGCTGGTCTAGATGAACTATACACAGTGAACTAGTCGCAGACACTAGCCAGAGCATTGAGTTAGTATAGAGTCTGGTTGGGCTAGATGATATCAGCTTGCATAGTAAGCTGTCATAATTTATATTTATCATATATTTGGTACATACGTAAGGGAATTGAATATGTAAGTCTGTCTCACACAGCTCAAATTGTCAAGATTCTATCTATTAAAATAAGCAAATATCTTTATAAATTATCTCTGACCAAGTATTTAAAAGCAAACCTTGGGAAATTCCAAATATAAAAGTAACCTGGAAGAGATTTTTTTGAAAATACCTCGGTTAAAAAAATAAAGAGGAAAGCCTGGAGAAAAGCAGTTTTATAGATATAAAGGACAATGTAAAGATATACAATATAGATAAACTTAGTCCTTTGTACAAAATGTTTTTACAGACGTATTCCTATCAGAAAATCTAGGCCCTTATCTACACTAGTGGAATGAGTTCTGAATTTCGTACTTGGATTACATCCATTAGATACAGCGGCCATTAAAGTTAATTAAAAGTAGACAGTTTAGAATTACAGTAGTTTTCAAACTTTTCCAAGAACGTAGAATTGCTACTGCATAATATTTTGTTTAGAGATTTTTTAAGTTTTCATATTTATTCGTACTAAGGAAGTTTAGAAACGAGACATATTTTCCCCATATTATTTTGACGAAAGTCAGTAGGGAATTACGATATGGCAAAAATTAGCTATATTTCTAAATTAACAAATGAAGATAAACGGCATGCATTAAGATAAAAAAAATAAATTAGGCAAAATTGCCATAAATTACAAAAGACAATAATTTTTAATGAAGATAAACGACTAAAATGAGTACGCATATACTATCTATGAAATATAGATAAAACATTTCAGATGCGCCAAAATTAAATTCTTAATGATATGATAAAAACACGGTCTTATAAAAATTGTTATCCAAAGATGGTCTTAAATTAAAAATTGTTCTTTACACTTAGTGCGTAGACTCGTGTGTATTAAAATTAATTTTCAAATTTAATTTATTCTTTGGTAACAATATAAAAAAAATATTTAAGATTAAAATTAGTGTGGGTCTCCATTATTGTATAAATAGGTTATAAGGTCACTATAAGAGACTAGTTTTAGTTTATTAGGTAACTATCAATCAATTATTAATAATAGAACATAATGATTCAGCAACCGAAAGTATTACCAACTTTTTTATAAGAAAATTGTGTATTGTTAGGGTGGCAGCATTACTTAAGACCACCAGTGAACCGCCTTTCGTGTTACCAGTAGCGCTCCTTCTATATATAGTATTATTCTAAGTGTTTTAGTTTATCAGGTAACTATATTTCACTACATTCTTATAGCATATTTATGTTAATCTAAAATATAAGAAACAAAGAAAAAGAAACCAATAGTTCAATGTCAAAACGAAAAAATACATAAGATTGTAAGATGAAAATAAAAATATGAATACTTACAGATTTATATACTTGAATACTTTTAAGTGTTTCTTACCTTACAATAATGTATTTATTTTGTATCCGACCCTAATTTTTTACCTTGGTTTGATTTAATTAGGAGAACTTGTAAATAATGAGGACGAGTGTTGTGTTTTGATAAGAGTAAGACGTTTATTTTATTTTAATGATCATTTAAAGTAATTTAAATATTATTTGTTTCACTCAAGAAAATGGACATTTTACTTCAAAATTAATATTGTATACTTGAACTGCAAAAGGTAAATGCATTTAGAAGTTTAATTAAAATAATGTGTTTAAAATTGTGTTAAAATAATAAATAAGAATATATTTAAATGTTATCACATTAAAGTAAATTATAAGAATAAAATAAAATAGTTACATATTTTTAATATAGGAATAAGAAGAGAGTTAAATAATTACAAAAACACTATTAGAATAGTGTTATTTGTAAACTTAATAAAAATATATTAAACAAGAATGGAGCGACTCCAATGAACCACAGCCTCGGCTGATTTAGATCTCTGTCGTATATAAGTAGATTTAAGTTAAATTTGACAATAATTTTTTTTGGATCTAATAAATGGTATTCTATTCTATTCTATTCTATACTTGTAAATAATTAATTTAAGGCGTTTTAATTGAAAACTCTTTCATTTGATCGTTGTTTGTAATTTTGTAAGTATACATATTTATATTTTCAATGTACAATCTTACGTATTTTTTAGAACTATATTGGTTTCTTTTTCTTTGTTTCTTATTTTTTAGATTTTAAAAAATCTAAAAATGAGAATGTAGTGAAATATAGTTACCTGATAATCTAAAACTCTTAGAATAATACTATATATAGAAGGAGCACTACTGATAACACGAAAGGCGGTTCACTGGTGGTGTTAAGTATTGCTGCCACCTTAACAATATAAAATTTTCTTATAAAAAAATTGGCAATACTTCCGGTTGCTGAATCATTATGTTCTATTATTAATTAATGATTGATTATTCATAAAATGCTAGTGTAAGTATCGGCGCATTACAATATTTTAAGCATTTTAATTTGTAATTTAATGTTTTTAATTAAAATTATATTAAAAATAATCCTCGTCAACTAAATGTAGATTCTTGTATTCCGCTATCCTTTCGCCATCTAAGACCGGATTTATTAAATATTCAGCAGGTTATTATATTTGTTCTTTACGATCTTTCTTCATTAATAGATATTTATGACACATATTTAAAATAATGTTTTTTTTGTTAGGGTGGTACCCCTACTTATGACCACCAGTCAAGTAGGACCACCAGGCTTTTGTGTCATCAGTAGAATTCCATTGTGTTTACGGTCCTATGCTCCTTCTATGTTAGTATTATTTTAAGCTAAAACTAATCTTTAACATTTATTTGGGAAGGGGGGTATCTTAATGATATACCTATTTTAAAGTATAAAGTATAAGTTCTAAGAGATTTGGTTGTAAGAAAAAAAAATTGTAAATGATGCGGCGCACGACAGATAAATCTGATGAGTATAAAATAAGGCACAGATGAAAGAGGAAAAGAGAGGTAGGGAGGCAGTTGCCCTCTTTTTACCTTCTCAATCTCATCTCTCCAATCTCTCAGTTATCCAGACACCGCCGTCCTAAGAGCATCTGGAGAGACATTTTCCGTAACTAAACGTATGTCGCGTGCGTAATCACAATACGTAACATTGGGGACAATATCATACAACAAATAAATTGCTAAAAAATTAATAACTTAAAAAAAGAAAAACAAATTCGTGACGTAATCTTATTTCTTTCATTTTTAATCAATAAATAGAATAATTGATATAAATTATATCAATCTTATAAAACTTATATTTAAATAACATTGAATGAAAAATATATTAATAAAAAATATAAACTGAAATACAAAATGTGCATTGTGTTAATGAAAATTATGTTTCTTACAAATTTTTTTAAATATTAAAAAATATGATAATTTTGTGGTTAGAATTTATAGTAAATACATTTTTCAATAAAAATGCTTGAAATAATTATAAATTATAAAGTCAAAACGACAAATATAAAACGAATAGATTATTTATTTAACTGAGCTTTGATGTTTTAATGTGATCAAAAATAAAATTTTAATGTTTATTTACATTTTAAAAAAATATTTTGTATTTTCCTGGTGAAAAAAAAGTTTTTAGTGATGAGACTCTTATTTACATTATTTACTCTGTCGTTCGCACAGGATTTACTTAGAGGTAATTTTTAATATAAAATGGAATAATTTAATTATAGAATTGATAGTTAGTAATTTTTTCTTATGAATCAAGGAGTTTTGGACCACTTTATTTCCTGTTGATCAGATCATAAAATATTATTTTACATTATATGTAATGTAAAAAAATAAAAATATCTGCGTAACTAATTATTTGCCTCATCAAATTTATTAATATTTTAGTAATAAGAAAATAAATAATACATCAGGGAAAAATATAAAAAAACTGTAGATATTTAAGATTATTTAAGTAAAAGGTCGAATTTATTTTCTATGAAATTCTTGGTACTACATTCGAATGATTATCTTGTTTATTGAATACGCTAATTTTTTCATGGTGAATTATCCAAACTTACTACATTTATAGAAAAATTTCTCAACTTTCTATGAATGTCAATATTTTTTACCATCATGAACAATAGAATCCTAGATATTTTTACCAACAAAGGCAGAGGGCATTTTGCTTCATTAAAAATTTGCTAAATCTGGAAAAAAGTCAATTTTTTTTTAAAGAAAATAGCTCATATTATTTTTAGCACGAGAAATTTATGTGGCATAGTAGAAATTCGTCTTTAGCACCCTCATACAACATAGAATAAGCCAAAAATCATAACTTTTATAAACCTTTCCTAGTACACCTAAGTGTTTGCTCTATTTATTGAATTAAAATGGTCATCTAGCGAGTCAGGTATTTGGTAGTTTATATCGGTCTTTATTGGTAATTAAAAATAAATAATATAGGATCACTTCAATATTCTTAGGTAGTAGCTAACGGTTAACTATTAGCTGACTGGTAGCGATATTTTAAAATTAAAAAAAAAATGTTTATATTAACCATGAGTATAACCTTTTTTTTTTTTTTTTTTTTTTTTTTTTTTTTTTTTTTTTTTGGCAAAATTTTTCTTGCGGGAAAAAATGTTACCAAAAAGAGAGAGAAATGCATTTACGCACGAAAGACAGCGGTCTGTCAACAGTGTTGGACTCAGGGTCTGCCTCATACCAACTAAAACTCACTCCGCGAAACCCTTAAACTAGCTGGAACCGTTATTCACATTACTTCAGGCTAGGTCTTATCTTGAGCCTTCGGCTCCCTCCCTCTTACCCCCTATGTCTCCTTTTGTCAGAGCTTTAATGTGGGTCCAGACGTTGCAAGATATCTGCAACGCCTAAAACCAACCACAAACCGGACCAAAAAAAAAAAAAAAAATTAAAAAAAAAATTAAAAATAAATAAATAAAAAAAAAAAAAAATAAAATAAAATAAAAAAAAAAAAAAAATAATAATAATAATAATAATAATAATAATTTAATAATAAAATAATAAATAAATAAAATAAATAAATAAATAAATAAATTAAAAAAAAAAAAAAAAATAAAAAAAATAAAAAATAAAAAAATAAAAAAATAAAAAAAAAAAAATAAATAAAAAAATAAAATAAATAAATAAAAAAAAAATTAATAAATAAATAAAATAAAAAAAAAAAATAAAAAAAAAAATTATATTATATTAAAATATAAAATAAATAATAAATTATAACTACAGTATTGGTATAGTGCTCCTGTTCCTATAAAACATTGTCTAGATCATCTTTTTTAGCTCGCAGGATGGTCTCAGCAAAAGTATTGATCATTTCCACGAGTCCTCGTTTTTCAGCATGACATTTACTATGGTGTCGGGTGTGATTGGCCCATATATCATGGTTAGATTTAGTCTCTCGTTGGTCCATTTAGTACAATCAAAAAAAATATGTTCTGCGTTGTCAATGAGACAGGGCAATAGAGACAATCAAGACTGATGCTTCCCGATTTTGTGTAAGTAGGACCTAAATATCCGTGCCCACTAAGGAGCTGTGTTATGTAAAACCTACTTCTCCATGCGTTCGGTCTACCCATGATTTGATATCTTTATCAGGCGCCATGTCCAGCGGCCTCTTGTCTCCTCATCCCATGAAAGTTGCCACCGCCCCATGGTTTCTATCTCTTTCTTCTTTTCGTACTGCATAATGATTGGCTTCTATTTTTCTTCGTATACTCTCTTTCACTCAATAGCAAGCAGGTCAATGGGAATGACGCTTGCAATTACTAAAACAGCTGGTTCGGAGACCGTTCGGTATGCAGAAGCTACCCTCAAGACTGATTTCCTTTGGACTCGCGCTACGATTTTTTTGTAGCTTTTTTGCTAAGAACATCGGCCCAGATTTCTGCTCCGTACAGGATAATAGATTGACTTGATGACATTAGTAATCTTCTCTTGCTTGCTCTCGGGCCTCCGATGTTAGATATTAGCCTTCCAAGTGCTCGCATCGCAGTGAAGTTTTTTTTGCAGCTATTTTTAGATGATCTAGGAATTTTATCTTTACGTCGATGGTAACTTCAAAGTACTTAACTGTTGGCTTGCTGGTGACTACTTCGTTCCGACTTGGACTGGGATCATTGTAGGAATTCTCTTTTTAGTTAAGAATGTGGTTCTGTTTTGTTCAGTGCTAAGGAAAGGCCATGGTTAGACATCCATCTTATAATGATTCTCATAATTTGGTTGAACTTTATTTGGGCCAGTTCTGCGTCTCGGGCTATGATGATTGCTGCTATATCGTCTGCATATGCGATTAATTTGCATTCATCTGGCAAAGCAATTCTGAGAAGTTCATCATATACTATGTTCACAAAGTCTGGGCCAAGGATAGATCCCTGCGCTGCACCAGCTGTAATTTTTGTTTTTTTTTGTCCATCTTTTGTGTCATAGAGGAGGCTTCTATCATTTGAGATAATCGTTCAATATTCTTAACATGTATTTTGGTAATTTGAAATGTTCTTCGAGAGCCTTTATCATGTCGCGCCATCTAACTGAGTTAAAAAGCGTTCTTTACGTCTAATGTTACTAGCAACACTACTCTTTTGCATCGGGAACTTATGATTCTCTGCAGCTGAGACAGCCTCAGGGATCTGCCTTATTGCATCTATGGTAGAAAGACCTGATCTGAAACCAAACTGCTGCGGTGCAAGGTCTCCTGATGAAGTTATTGCGGACTTCATTCTTGCTTTTAAAAGTTTTTCGAGCACTTTCCCAGCTGTATCTAGCATGCATAAAGGGCGGTACGATGAGGCTTGTTCAGGGTCTCCCTTACCTTTGTCTATTAAAACGAGACGACCTACTTTCCATTCAGAATAGAATATACCTTCGTTGAGGCAGGAGTTGTACATGTCCAGTAGAAGGGTGGGTTTATGTTTTAGTATTCCTTTAAGGCTTCTGATGGTATCCCGTCTGGGCCAGGCGCTTTTTTGTCCTTCATAGATAAACCGCTTCCTCTAGTTCTCCAAGGGGTAAAAGGGGGACATTCGTCGACATCTCTAATGGGATCTATTATCCTTAGTTGGTGAGATGGGAACAGTATGTATCGATAATTTTTTCCATTCGCGAACTATCCATTCATTACTTGACTTCATATCACCTAGTTTTTTCATTACAATCTTATAGCCTAGGCCCAGGGGTCTGAGTCGATATCCTTTACCAGTTGTCTCCAACACTCAGATTTTCTTTTCTTTATAGCTCGGCGAAGGGCTTTCCGTGCATATTTATAAGACGCCAATTTATTTGTTCTTTCGATTTCGTTATTGGCTCTCTGGGCAACCCTTCTCAGCTTGTGGCAATTTTTTCGGAGCTCTGCGATCTCGTCTGTCCACCAGTTATACCGGTTTCTTACCCTTATCTTGTCTGACGCGAGGCATGGAGGCGTCACAGGCTCTAGTAATTAATCCATCGTTGATGAGACTATATGGTTCGCACTTCCTGCTTCATTTCTATTTCTGTAATCGATTTTAGCCCCCAGTCAAGCATCATGGAAAAAATATCTCTTTCCATTTTTCTAATGTTTCCATCTTGGTGTTTGGTTCGGGTTCTTAACTTTTCCCTGGCGTTTGTCTTTAATATCGAACTGAATATATATTGGTGATCGCTGGCTGTATAATCTTCAAGGACTCTCCAGTTGCATATTCTTCTTTCGAAGCATTCTGAAACGAAAGAGATATCTGGGATTGTTCTGCGTAACCAGGCCGTCTAAAGGTGGTTACATTTCCTTCATTTAGTACTTGGAGGCCTGTTCTCGCTGCCATTTCTAGAAGTGATCTTCCTCTGGAGTCGGTGTAGGTCATTCCCCATTCGAGTCCTTTTTGCATTGAAGTCTCCTGCTACTATAAGATTTTGCTCTAATCTCTGCATTATTTGGTACTCGAGATCGTCCAGCTTATCTCTAAAATCTTGTATGGGTTCGTTTGGGGTGAAGTAACAAGATATAAATGTTGTCCCAATACATTCAGTCCATACAAATCCTCTGCCTCTGCCGTTTTTTTTGGTTTGTAATTTCCCTGGGTTAGTTATCCATATAGCAGCTGTTTCAGTGAGGTCTGAGAACCAATTAGTAAGATCCCTATTTCTATACTGTTCACTAATTAGGACAATGTCGATTTTCTTCTCTTGGACCATTTGGTGCAGTACATCGTCTGCAAGTCTACTTCTATGCATGTTTCCTTGTAAAACTCGAGCCATCATAGGCGCTGTTTGGCTTCCTTTAAGGCTTCTCTAAAAATTTACAACGCCCGGTACCGGGTACATGATTAACTTCGGTATTATCTGGGTTTTTCTCACAACAGAGAACGCACTTTTCGGGTTCGGTACAGTCTTTGCCTTGTGATTTTCTGAACCACACTTGTAGCATAGTTTACTTCTGTCAGGTCCTCTGCAGTTACGAGCCATGTGGCCATAGCCTAAACATCGAAAACATCTTTTCACCACGGCTCTTCTCCTTACTCTGCAAACAAGCCATCCAATTTTTATTTTTCCGGCGTCTACAATTTTTTCTGCTAGTTCTTCAGCCATATCTACAATCGCAATCCTTTGTCCTCTTTCATTTGGAGTCGTAAGTCCTACTTTAACATCCTTTATCCCAGGCAGATCCCTAGAAAGGGCCTGTTCGACTTCCTCTGGCTCTGTGAGAGAGTCTAGGCCCATAATTTCTATTGAACCTTTAGGCTGGAGATTCGACACTGTCGCATCTGATCCAAGGAACTGCTCTATGCTAGATTGGAAGGCTTCTTTATTTTTGCTGTTCGGGCCAAGTTCTAATAAGATCCCTTCATTTCGAGTTTTCCTAATAGACTTTACTTCCGTCTCTGAGTATAACCTAAGCTTAACACCTTATGTTTAAATGGATGTTACATGATTGACGTCTTAACTATTCCATTAGATTTCTGAGTTGGAAAATAATTTTAGAGTTAAAGTTCTCGTATGTTCGGTAACATTCGAATAATCAAGGTCTAAGTAAAGTTAAGGCAAGGAGTATATAGGTATACTCTTTGGTTAAGGGCATCCGAAGTTTCGCTAGTTAAGGGGTTCTTCTGGGATGTAGGACATCATGGATAAAAACACAATGCTCTACAAAACTGAACTGAATTTACCTCAGATTTTAAAAGCACCCTGATGTTTTTATTTATAATGGCCTTTATCCTTGAAGATGCCTCCCAAAGTGGATCCAAAAGTTTGGATCTTTTGTCTACATTGACAGGGCCACCACCGGATTTTCTTTATCTTAGTGACTATAACTGCATAAGCCAAGGAAATTCATGCATATTTTAAATACTGCATATTGCTTATTTTTAATCTAAAACATACCTTTAATAAATTGAAACAAACTAATATACTATAAAAGTAAATTAATAAACAACATAAAAAAATTTTAAAATAAATTATTTATATTTTTCTTTACGATTAGCAAAATCGATTATTAAGATTATAATTGGATAGACCAGAACTAAAATAGATAATTAAAGCTTTGTGTTGTCAAACGTATGTTCTACATCCTCATTAAACCGAAAACCTCTAACAGAATTAAAACAGTTTTCGAATTGAAAACATTGTTTTTTTCCAAACGCGTTCTCCTTTATCTTCCTATCTTTTTTAATCCTATCGGAATAAATTAGTAAAAGAGAGCATTGTAAAAGAGTAAAGGGATGAGACTGTAATTTACAAATTTACTAAATGAATTTAACGCGTTATAAAATTTTCATTTCAGATAACAAGCGTTAAATTTTAATTAAATTGATTTCAAATTTCAGAACGCTTTTATCCTCTAATTATCATAAATGTAGACAGTTCTTAAACATGAGTAATCGGTGAATTTTCAAAATTTTATAATACTGTACGTTGAAAATATTTTTCGTTTTTAATATACATGGAATGAGATTATAGCTGGATTATTATTGGTATCATTATGAACAAAATGTTTTACATAACAGAAGCTTCCATTTAAAATGAAATTTATATCTAGCTTAAAATGTTTCAAAATAATTATATCTTTGTAAAAATTATATAATGTAAAATGATTCCCAATAATATAATCCCACACAGTGATAAAATCCATTAGTAAATGGATCACTGGTGGTCTTGCTGTGGTCTTAAGTAATGCTGCCATCCTTAAAATATACAATTTTCTCATAACTAAGTTGGCAATACTTCCGGTTGTTGGATTATATATAGTGATATTTTTAATAAGGCGCGGTCGAATATCTACATTGGATCACCATATCATATTCGATTGGATCACCAACAAACTTTTTTTATAACTTTTTTTTCAACATTTTCAGTAATTAGCCGGATTTGTAACAAATAAAGCCTATTTCCGTAATCTGAACGCTCTTTTGGTTAATCTCAAAGAGTATTTACATTCACTCAACGATTTATTTTTAATCTAACTTGGTACATACATAACTACTGTTAGACGTCAATGTCAACAAATATGACATGTCAAAATATAACACAAATCAGGTAGATAACATTGACGTCTAACAGTAGTTATGTATGTACCAAGTTAGATTAAAAATAAATCGTTGAGTGAATGTAAATACTCTTTGAGATTAACCAAAAGAGCGTGCAAATTACGGAAATAGGCTTCATTTATCACAAATCCGGCTAATTACTGAAAATTTTGAAAAAATCGTTTGTTGGTGATCCAATGTTCTAGAAGGCCGTGGATATTCGACCGCGCCTTATTAATGTTTAATTAATTACTATATAAATATTAGTACATTATAATTTTTGAAGCATTTTACATTGTGTTTAAACAAATATATTAAAAATAGCCCTCGTTAATTAAATGTCGATTCTCGAACTTCATTAACTTTTTTGCTATCTAAGATCGATTTTACTAAGTACTTAAACTAGGTACAAACTCAATTCCAATGTGAGGAGGTCTCCAAATAAAAAAGTTAGTTGGGTACCTAATAAGTCTGAGATTATGCGTAGCGAGACCCATAGCGACACCACTTTAAGCTTTGGATAACCATGACTTTTTGATGAAGAGCAAAGCGAGGCCGGAGTGTTGTGAGTGGACCGATGTACCGATGTACTCCGTACTCGATATTTTGTTCTTTTAAAACTCCATAATGTTTTTAAGATGAGATAAAAAGTTACGTGTATTTTAAACGAGTCTCCTTTAGAAGCTATTGAAAAATAAAGAGCAATATTTTAACAGTTCTTGCAATAACAATAACTTAACAGTTTGATCCCCCTGAGTGCAATAAAACTGGAAAATAAAATATTAAATAAAATAAAATTGATCAAACTTTAAGCACTTAATCTTTATTTTAGAAATAAAGAAACGAGGAAGTTTTTAATATAGTTTATATTTTGGTAGTATTAGCTACACTTTCTATTTCTGGGAGTCACTATTGACGGTAAATTAAATTGGAGAGACCATGTCACAACAATGACTAAAAGTATTGCTAGGTACTTATTTGTTTTTAGAAAGTTAAAAGACTCGTTACCAGAAGAAACTCTTGTGCTCGTCTACAAATCTCTTGTTCAGAGCTGGTTAAATTATGCTATTATTGCCTGGGGACACGTCAATTTAGATCCATTGCTTATTTATCAAAAAAAAGATAATTAGAAGAATAACGAGAGCCAAACCTGGTTCACACTGTCAATCTTCCTTTAAGAGACTGGCAATAATGACTGTCATAAATCTTTTTATTTTTAATTCTGTGCTCTTTATTAAAAAGAACTTAAATAAATTTAAAACCAATAGTGATTATCATAGATGTAATACAAAGAATAAAACTGTACTTACAATACCAACTCATAGACTTAAGAAGTCAGAAGTGGGTCATAGTGTATTGGGGGTTAAACTTTTTAATCATTTAGATGTAAAAATTCAAGAGTTGCCAATAGATCATTTCAAAAAAGCCGTAAAAAAAGCCTTGACAGAGCAGCCTTTTTATAGTATTAATGAGTACTTCTCTAATAAAATTATGTTTGAGTAATTTATGTTACTTCTAATTTTTGTACATTTGACGATTTGACATTGTACTTGTATTAGTATTTATGGAAATAAAGATTTTTTTTTATTTTTTATTTATTTGTTTCGCTTGTTCTCAAACGATACTATGATGCGTTTTATTCTCAGTGATGACTAATGAGTCATCACTAATAAGTCAATGGACCTCGCTCCATGCTACTTAACATTAGTGATCCGAAGAAACCGTAGAAGGAATGAAACTTAACATACAATCCTACCAAATGTTATTAAATTAAAACAATGGGTACGGGGGTACCTAAGAACATTTCCTGATTATATCTTACTCGCTACGCTCATCCTCCCTACTTCGGACTCGCTTCGCTGATCCTCAGAATATTCAAGTCGTTAAATTTATACTGCAACACGTCTTCAGACTCGCTTCGCTCTTCTTCAGATAGTAAGTACATCCTTCTCATTCCCAGCATTAACCCATCCAGGCTCTGGGGATCACAACTTTTATGATCTAACAAAAATGATGGATACTTGTCGCATTAAAACAAAACTCGGTGTATTTATTACGCACATGTAATAAATACACCAATACACTACATAAATACACTTGTACCAACCTGATTGTATTTTTTTTATTTTTTACAATTTTTTTAAAAAACGTACACAAGTCATTCGATAACATTTGAACTAATGCTGATAATGAGATGAAACTAGGACCATATGTAAGTCTTATACATACCCACATGCGTGCTGAAGCTCAAATTGATCCCAATATTTTTCCACGTTTTATAATTTTCCGAAATTTTAGTTGAGTCATTATTGCAGGTTAATGTCGTCATAAAAAAAATTGAATTGCACAACTACACTTATATACTAATTTTTGCTTGAAGTTTCAACACTCTAGCATAAATACACTAGGAGCTACCATCATAATAGACACACACACACACACAGACAAATTAGAATTAGGGAACAAGCTGTACGTTACAAATATTCAATTTGAAACGTCGCTTCTCTACCTATAAGCTAAAAAATTATAGAAGCATATAATATTACACTATATGCTTGCTTGTTTACAAGACAAGTGCCCATCCAGTCATATAAATATCTAATAACTGTTCCAGCCACAAAAGTGGTTCAATTATATATTACATTATATTCAATATTAGTATATTACCTATTCTATGCTCTCGCGATTGCCATTTATTAAATAAGTCAACGTTGGAACGAATTCACTTTTAAATAAACGACACATTTTTTTCCCATTGATGGTCCAAGTAATTGCCTTACATTTTTGGGAATGCAATTTGTCTTTCTCCTTTTAGGAATTCAATTTTTCCTTCTCCTTTTGTGAATGCAATTTTTCCTTCCCTTTTGGGAAGTGAGGACACTATATATTACAGTTTGGCGTAATAAAGCTTTTAGTGACCGTACGCCGCCTTATGGCTGCCTCCCTACGCGGTCACATTGTGGTCACAATAGTAGCGATTCAAATATATCAGTCAATCAACACCACATAAAATTCTATATGTCATATTACGTTATTTATATGACAATATTTTGATATTCATGAGTTCAAAGAACTCATTTCTTCCTTTCATTTTCTCATTCAACTGTCACTGTTGCAGATAAATTAAATTGAAAAACTTATTTCATCTTCGGGCCTCCCACATTTGAAACAAACAACTATGTTTAACCTTATATCTGGAATATTTTTTTTATTATAATCTTGTTTCGTTGTAGGATTATTCCTTTCTAGATTAATTTTTTATGTGCTTTCTTCTTTTTTAAAGGACTTTTTTTACTTAAAAAGTGTATAAGACATACAAAAAAATTAAGCTGTTGAAGTTTTGTTTCTTTATTAGTTTTTTTACTGTGGAAAAACTTTTATGACAAAAGCATATGGAATTTTCTTTAGGAGAAAAGACACTGAAAAAAAGCCGATCTGTTTTATAGTAATTTTATTACAAAGGTTGATGAAACAAATATGGGCATGGGGGTTCAATTTTTTAATCCATTAAGGAACTAGCAGCTGTAATGAGTTATTATCCATACAATCCTCATATAGACCAAGAGCCCAGGGGTGTTTTGTTAATAAAAAGTGTAATGGCTGGAACCGGTCTCAATTTTTCGTAAATACCTTCCTGAACAAGGATCTGCAATTCTGCCGACTTGTATCGGATGGGTGTCCCAGGCAGAACGCACTTTAGGGGTCAAAGGTTCTGCCTGGGACACCCATACGATACGAGTCGGCAGAATTGCAGATCCTTGTTGAGGAAGGTATTTATGAAAATTGAGACTGGTTCCAGCCATTACACTGTTTTTAACTTGGGTGGTAAATTTGACCTGTAAAGAGCGTTCTGCCTGGGACGCTCATCCGATACGAGTCGGCAGAATTGCAGATCATTGTTCAGGAAGGTATTTACGAAAAATTAAACCCGTTTCCAGCCATTACACTTTTTATTAACTTCGGTGGTAAATTTGACACGTAAAGTGCGTTCTGCCTGGGACACCCATCCGATACGAGTCGGCAGAATTGCAGATTCTAGTTCAGGAAGGTATTTACGAAAAATTGAGACCGGTTCCAGCCATTACACTTTTTATTTACAAAACACCCCTGGGGTCTTGGTCTAATCGAATTCAAAATTCTATGTTCATATGAAAATATAATCTGTTACATTCTGTTTTATGTCAAAAGATGTCATATTTTTATTCAAAGTAAGTCATATGTCTTATTATGGAACACTTTTTACAAAAGTTTAAAACAAACATCTTATTGTTTTAAAAACCCAGCGTGTAGGGTAAACATACTTCAAATTTTTCTTTTATTCGTTCCTAAGGAAAACTTTTAATTTTACCATTCTAAATTAATTTGTTTTCATATAAAAAAAGTTAACTGTTATAAAAGAAGAAATCGGGTGCAGGGTACCTCGAAACTTTTCCTCAATACATCGGACTCGCTTCTGTCGTTGTCAGCATATAATAATCACAAAATGTACAACAGCACGTCTTCGGACTTACTTTGCTCATCCTCAGGCAGTAAATATCCAGCCTGAGAATGCCTATTTTATTCCCAGCAGTCACCTATCCAGGCAATGACCTCGCTCAATGGTATTTAACTTTTATGATCCAACAAAACCCGTATATGTACTTGCAGTGTTTAGACAACACTTAGTATATTTATTTACTACTTAAAGAGATTACATTACTACTAAATAAATAACATTACTCTTTTTATAACAAAAGAAAAAAAATGGTCCTTGGCTTTTTCAAAATGGTTTCTAACCTTGGCAAATTGACTCTGTAAAGTTTAAATTTACCATTATTTGAACTTATTTAGCATTATTATTTTGGGGTAAAGACCATTTATTTTGAGCACTTAGGTTGGTGCATCAGAAATGACCCACCCGGTATTTTTCAGTAAACCTCAATAGCATCGTCATGATTAATGAACAGAAAGAAATACATGCTAATTAAAACTAACTAACACAACTATTAAAACTAACACAATCGTGTTGTGATGATTGTAAGTAAATTTTTTTAGTATTATTATTATCATGTTGAGGTGATAATTGGATGTATACAAACATAATAATATAAATGATTATATTTGTATTATTTGTATTTGTACACGATAACAATCTTTTTTCTTTGCAAACAACGAGTGACATCAATTTAATTTCATATATTTATTGCTCAAATTGACTTTCTTAGTTATAACAGTTTCTCAGTTATTATTTATTACTATTACTACTAGTACCATATTTTAACTCAAACTGATTATTTACCGATTTTTTAAAATTTATTTTAAAACCCCATACTAGTGTTATTTGATAAAAAATTGAACTAACGCTGATGAGATAAAACTTTGCAAATATGTTGCTCTTAAATATCAATTCATGATTACCATTGATCATATCGATACAAATGGTCACTGTCCCTTATTCATACCGTAGGTATTAGGTATATAGGAAAAGTATTGTGTAAGCAAAAAACTCCGAAACCGGGATATCACCGGAATTATCCATTTCAGGGGTTTAAGGCATCCTGAGTGTTTTTTTTTTTACAAATCTGTCTGTATGTGTGTGTCTGTTATCATCGTAGCTCCCAGTGTATTTATGCTAGAGAGAGAAATTCATAAAACCTAGAAAAATGATGCGATCGGATTGAGATTTAGCACACATGTAGTCATGTATAAGTGTGACATATGGGCCATATGGGCCAAATTTTATTTCATTATCAGCATTAGCTAAATTTGCATCAAATGACTTGTATACCGTTTTTTTTTTAAATATGGGAAGTATTCCAATTGAGTTGAACTAAGTTCACTAAGTTTCGTTTAATGTTTTTTTTTTTTTTTTTTTTTTTTTTTTTTTTTTTTTAATTACCATAACAGTATACCTCCAATGGCTCTTTATTTTCTAAACATGCACCGCTTTCGCATAACATGTTGATCTTTTATCTTCTTTTTTCTTTTTTGTATTTTCATTTTATTTTAGTTGAAGCATTTGGTTCAAGAATAATTATGATTCTTTTTTTTCTTTTCTTTAATTGTAATCTTCTTTCTTTTTCGTAGCAATCTTCTGTTTATCATTTAAGTTTTGATGATGCGATAAGTATATCTATAGTTTTTGTTGGATCATAAAAGTAAAACATCATTAAGCATGGTCAGTGCTGCATGGATGACCACTGAGAATAAAACGGATGTATTTAATAACTGAGGACGAGCGAAGCGAGTCCGAAGACGTGTTGCAGTGTAAATTTGGTGAATTATAAATTCTGAGGACGAGCGAAGCGAGTCCAAAGCAGGGAGGATGAGAGTAGCGAATCCGATGTGATAAGGAAAAGTTCCGAGGTACCCCATACCAGAATTTTCCTCTTCAGTCTTGTAAGAATCGAGACAGGATGCAGACAATATTACCAGAGTCTGCATCCAGTCTCAAATCTCGCAACAAGCCTTAAGAGTACTTAATAATAATTAAACTAATACTACTAAATACTTATAACTTGAAGTAACCATTTATAGCACGCTTACCTTGAAAGCTTATGTTAATGAACTAAGCAGTGAACTTTCATCTATTTTATATCGTAAAGCTACTATATAAGGATACTATGCGCTTTTTTATTCACAAATGCTCTGCATTAAAAAATGAGGAGTAGACCCTACAGCCATTATATTTAAATTCTAGGTAATTAATGAAGTCTTCAGTCCTTTAAAATATTTTTTTTAATTTACATATAAATTAACGACAGACGTTTCGCCTGGAAAACAGTGATAAACAATTAGAAAATATATCAACATAAACAACCATAAACAAAAACTAGTAAATCATACCAAAAACAAATAAGAATACAAAAGAACCATCACCAAAAATTTTACCACAGGTTTAAATAGCAGTTAAATTTAAAGTTAACACAAAAAACAATAGGTTAGAAGTGAAACGTCTGTTGTTAACTTATATGTTAATTAAACAAAATATTTTAAAGGACTGAAGTCTTCACTAGTTGCCTAGAAGATAATTTCTTGTCAGACTTTGAGAGCAAACAAAATTTTATTGTTAATGAAATTTTAACTTTTTATTTATCTCGCATTTTTTCATTGTTGTTGTTCATCAAAGTCAGAGTATGATAAGGATGAGTCAAATGATAATAAGAACCAAAATTATGACCCTATATATGTAGCTATTATCATTATTCATGCTTCTAGGCTAAAAACATTCCACTCTCTAAATTTTAGAAAATAAGGTGCTTTAATAAGATACTCACTTTCTTAATCGACTTCCTCTCAAAACCTGAAAAAAAAGAAAAACTATTAACTCTATGTTGCTTACCTGATGACTTAGTATTTCCACACTAAATGTTTAGTGTTTGTCGTGCATTTATTAATCAAATTTAAATTACACACAATTTCAATTTGTTAATGAATTTGTATTACGCTATGTATTTTTATGTATATTAATTTAAAATGAAGTTTTCTAAGTTTCTTGTAAACTTGGTGCAATTGAAAAAAATTGTAAAAGAGTAACCTCAAGTATGTTAATAAATAAATAAAAAAGGAAAAAAATATCTTCAGGAAAGATCACGCATTGAGGATGACCAATAGTAAGTTTAAGGCTGGTTTGCCGTCATTATATTGGTTGAATTGTATTTGTAGTATAAAGTAGTATAAAGTTTGTAGTAGTGAAGTTACACTTCATAAGATGAATTTATTGTATGGTACATTTATTAAATTTAAATTACATTTACTAAAAAAAATAAGTGTAGGCAGAGATGAAAAAAAATGTATTCGTTTGCTAAATATAAACAACAAAAATAGAATATTGGCAAACAGAATTACCCTTACAAACCTTAGCAATTATTTTTAAATTATATTCCCTTCTAGCATGGCTTTTAAAGGCATAAATTCAAATATCTGTCGGATCTTTTATAAAATGTATCTACCACGGAATGTAGTTTGGAATTAAAAACTAACCATGACCTCGGTAACCAAAAACTGCCTCTAATTTGCATAAATGCTCTTTTTTCTCTTATTTTTGTAACTCTCGTAATTCATATTTTATTGAGTTAGAATGCTCTCTACAGACAGAAATTATATAAAAATGAAATAAAAAACTACTCTCAGGCGTCTACCTTAGGCGTTAAACCCAAGAATTTTATTTTAAATTAAATTACTTAGGTTTTCGCAACTTAAAAAATCTGACATTTTTCACATTTTCCCCATCGTGATTTTTTTCTAGAATTCAGATTGGAAGTAAGAAAAAATGAAAAAGTATTTAATGATTTTGTAGACAAAAGACTGGTCGCTACACATAAATTGTTCGTTTACTTGGTTTTATTCTTTTAATGTATGTAATGAATTAATGTAATTAAAAGGTCGAAAGTTTAGAGCTCCTACATCAATACATAAATACATTTTCCATTTAAATTAACCTTTTCCAACTTTTGGAATCAGCAAGAGTTATAATTTGACAAATTTCGAACATTAAAACAGAAGTCTGTATATATATATATATATTATATATATATATATATATATATATATATATATATATATATAATATATATATATATATATATATATATACATGCGTGCCAAATCTTAAACTGATTTTTCATTTAGCTAATCTGCATTTTCTGGGAAATTTTTGTGAGCTAAAATATTTATATAGAAAATATTTTATAGAAAATATTTTCTGGATAGCATAACTAAACATAATGATTGATTTTTCTACGAAGTTTCTACTTTAGTATACATATATGTGTACATATATGTATATACATGTACGGGAGATATCATGATTACAGACACGCACACACACATACAGACAAACATCTTTATAAAACTATTCAGGAGATTTTAAAACACCTAGAAGTCTGGTCTGATTCTGGTTTCGGATTTTTTACAATCATAATACTTTTCCTTTATACCAATGGAACAAATGAGGAAAAGTAAAAATATGAAATTAAATTATTTAAATTTGTTTATGTATTATAATTAATGTAATACACTATGATCATACATTATAATACAATTATAATAATTAGACTATCACTACGTTTAATAACATTTTCCAAGATAATAAATAGTTAGCTCTGTTTAATTAAACTCTATGTTAAATTAATGTAGCTCTAAGTTTTACCTTGTCTTGTAAAAAGCATCTTTAAGTCTTGTTGCCAAAGACCTTAAGCAAGAGTAAGTTTTTGTTTAAATATTAGTTAAAGAAATTAGAAATTTCAAAATTTTCAAGAAAATTAATTATAATGTAAAGGGAAAGCAAAATGAAAGGAATCTCAGTAGCGATACAAGTCTTCGACGTGTGATAATTTAATTTAGAATATATGTTTATTATAATATAAATTTTACTTAATATAAATGACAAAAAATGTGTTTTTTCTTCCTCAAAAGTAAATTTTCGTCTTTTTAAAAACTAAAAGTAAACTCTTACGTAGTTTTCGACGCTGAATCTAAATATACTATACATTTGATCCTAGCATGTACAGTTGTCGAGAAAAGCGTAATAAATCATTTTTCTACGTATTTCACGGACGCATTTTTGACGATAATCGCACAATCTTATTTTCGATAGAATAAACCTTTTGAGATGCGGTTTTTTGCGTTTCCTATTAAGTTTTACCCTCTGAATACAACGCTACTTTTAGTTTTGTCCCCTGTGGTTTTTTTTTCCCCTCAAAACAAAAAGTTAATGTGTTTTGAGTCAATACAAAAAAGTTTGAAGTCGACTCTAAACCCTTAATAGAGGACAGCTGACAGCCTGGAAAGCGCGGTTAGCGTCCTGGACAGCTGACAGATCGACATCTCTCCGGCACTGATGATGACTCGACAACTTTCCGGCACTGATGATGACTCGACATCTCTCCGGCACTGATGATGACTCGAAATCTATCCGGCACTGATGATGACTCGACATCTCTCCGGCACTGATGATGACTCGAAATCTCTCCGGCACTGATGATGACTCGACATCTCTCCGGCACTGATGATGGCTTAAGCTGAAAGTCCATTCTGCCCTAATGATGCGAATTTTGTGGAAAAGAAGGATTTGATGTTTTTTTAAAGACATTCCACAGTGAAGTATAAGTATTAAATTTGTATTTAGTATAGTAGTAATAGGGTGGGGGGGCAAAGCCAGGCAAATAGGCCACGTTTTTGGGCCCTTCTTGCCAGCCCCGATTCCTTAGTCTACACCACCTCCACCACGAATCTCCTGGAAAGGTTGATATATTGTAGGATATCTCTCAAACTAAGAGAAGAAAGGTCCTCTTCATACAAGAGGCCTACGCCATATACGGGTACGAAGAGTAGTATAGGCCTCACACTCTGCAAGCAGGTGAAGTTATTAAATTTGTATACATTTTTATTTAGCCATTTATTACTTATTTTCATGTATACCGTAGAAATATAGGAAAAGTATTGTGTTTGTGAAAAAAAAAACCGAAACCGGGATTCTTCCTGAATTACCCATTTCAGATGTTTTTATGGCCTCCTGAGTTATTTTTACAAAGTATTCTGCCTGTATACGTGTGTGTGTCTTTTCATCCTAGCTCGCAGCATATTTATGCTTGAAAGTTGAAACTTGTTTTTTTATTGGTCTTGAATCATCAAGCTCCTTATTTCATTTTACGGGATTATCATTTAGAAATATGGCTCATGTAGTTGATCGGGTTAACAGAATTAAGTCTCTTAATTTTAAAATTACATGTCTTAAAATGTCTGAAGAAACCTACAATGATAGGCGAAATATATTAATTGAATAAATCATTCAAAACTTTTTATAGAAGTAAAGTCCCTTTGATCAAGCCTAAGATGGAGTTCTATAAACTTTCAGTGCTACAAAGAAAAACTATTAGAATATCTTAAAATATTATATATGAGTTTTAATTTTGAAATGTCAACCACTTGATCTTGTGACTTCGCTCTGATTTTTTCTCATCACTACAGTCACTATATTATTATTATCGCTCCAACTTTGGTATACGTTTTACTTTTTCTCATCTGCTACTGTAGATATATAGGAACAAGAACAGTATTGTGTTTACCAAAGAAATCCGAAACCGAGATTTCTTTATAATTAACCGTTTTAGGCACCTGTATGATGTTTTAGTGATTTTCATCATGATGTGTGTCTCTAAATGTGTGTTACGCATAACCCACGCTGTGTTTATGCTTAAGAGTTTAAACTTAGCTCTAAAATAAGATTTTAGGCCAAGCTGTTCTGCCTGGATGATTAATACTTTGGTGAGTCATCAAAAATGAAAGAGTAAAAACTTAAAAAATGAAAATGAAAACGATTGAGTTGCTATTTGGGACATATCTAGTATCTGTCACAGTTAAAATGTAGTTGAATGACAATGTCATTCAACTACCTCCTCAAGACTTTTTTGAAACTTTGATCACTTTGAGTTTTAAGTAATTAATCATTTCTGACCACTTAATAATAATTATAATAATAATGCCCGTTCAGAGCCTTGCAGCTCATCAGGGATAACCCCTGCGGGAACCACCTTGGGTGGTAGTAGTAACTGTTACGCTCAAAGTGTATTCTAAGGTTGGCGATAATTTATCTAAACGATAATCCTCTACAAACCGAGAGCGTAACCTAGGATGCGATCCCCAGAGCTCCGTGGATGTCAAAGGTCAATGTTAAGACTAACGCCTTAACGACCTCGACCACGGAGGCGGTTACGAGGTCGAATAATTGACCACTTACGAGATTAACCACAGCGAGACCGAATTAATACTGCCTTAAGATTGAAATAATTAATAATTTCTAGGGACGACCGATGCAAATCCGAATCTGCGAGAGAAAGTTCCCTGGTACCTCGTACTTCGAATTTGGGATTCCAACATGTAGCTCCAAATTACTATTCTGACCGTTATAAAATGTTTCTTGTTTTCAGATATGAAATGAATTAAAGCATATAGGCAGTAACAAATAGCTTTTTCTTGTTTTCGTTTCTGGATGGTGATAGCCAGAAGATCAATAGACTTGAAAACGATAAAATACTTTATTATAAGGCTTAGTTGCTTTGAGGCTTATTTGGCTCGTTCTCCCTATTTAAGACTCATTCGCTACTTACACTATTTTTTAACAAATTTTGCGAATTCTTAAAGTCATCAAGGATCCACAACTGCGAGAGTAGCATTACGACGAGAAGCTGAAATAGGTTTTATTGAGCTCAGCACAACAAAACCAAGTTTTTGTGGCAGATGACACTTCTAACAGACTAGGGGCTCAAAATGACGAAAATATGTAATAAAACCGTAGAAGTATCTCCCCTTTGAAACGTCGTTAATTGTAAATAGTAAGGACACACGATAATATCCTGCTAACTTAGCTAACAATGCATTGTAGTTAGGGAAATCCTGTAACTGCTTCTTTAAACAATAGCTGAGTGCCTCGTACTATAAGATATATCGGGAAAGTTGGTAGGAAGCAAACTTTACAAGTTTTACAAGAACCCATTCTTTACTCGTATAATCTCTAATTCTTAAGAGAATAATTTATTTGAAAATTATTTACAACATAGTTTTTAGGTGAACTATAAGAAACAACGAAGTTTTGTTAAACAGCTTGGCACAAATTATACTTGTAAAATCATATATTTTTTGTATGTGTGGATCTTTTTTACTGATAACTTTTTAGTTTGTACTAGTTAGCTTGTAAAATTATAACTATATTAAAAATATAATTATTCTAACATTAAATTAAGACATTATTAAATGATATATTTGACGATTAAATTGATTGCAATACTTGATATGTCTGGTTCTCACATCTATTTTATACAAAGAACATATTATATTTAAAATTTCATTTAAAGCAAACTCTATTTTTTTAACATTTACTAACCTTTTACTGTACTTGAAATATTATACGATATGAAATTATTACATCCCAAACAACTTAATTTAATTTACTTAATTTAACTTAACATTATTTCCTATCCAATCTCAAAATAACTTTGATGTACTTACATAATTTAATCTTGAGGTTTGACCTAGATTAATGTAACTGTAAATTAAATTTATGAATAATGTCCAAATTATTTAGTTTGTAACAATTATATAGTTCAAACATCTTACTTGTGCTACAGTTGTTGGGTTTGGATTTTTAAAATATTTGCAAAACATTTTTGTGTAACAAAATATCTCTATCGTATTTTATTTGAGAAAGATTAAAACTTGTTTTCATCTATAATCACAGTATAATGCATTACCCCTCCCCCCTCTCCAATTACACTCACTTCCATAACAAAACCAAATATAAACGTTTTAGCACCTAAATATGGCGTCTGTTTTTATTAATTTGGAAATGTTACTGTTTATGAGCACTTGTCTTGTGACCACTATCCAGGCCAAACTAGGTACAAAATCAAGTCTTTTGAGAGTTAATGTTTTGGGCGTTTAAATATGGCAGCTTCCAACTTTGATTTTCTAAATATTTTTTGCTACAAATTATATTATTTCTTTTTTAAATTGTGTCGAGTCCAAAAGACCTGAGTTCTTCGATATCAAAGAACAATTTTCATGATTGAGAATACATAAGATTTTTAAAATAATTTTTGAAAATCACAAAGCTTATTTTCATTTAATATAAATTATCCATATAATATTAATAAGTTTAAAACCTTTTAACGTCATATCCTGACATTATGCTTGCAAATTCCTTCTTTCTTTTGTTTTAACATTTATTATTTATTTTCCTCTCTTGTTAATTAATTTAATAATTTAAACTGAAATTTGTAAAAAGATTAATATCGTTCAAAGCTTATATTTTAATTTATCTTTAAAATGTAACAAAACTGTAAGAAATATTTTTTTTTTTAAATTTCCATGTTGCCTTTATAAAAATTTAAAAAGGATAAAATAAAAATATATCTTGAAAAATTTAAAAATATAATAAAATCTACGCTCAAAAGCAAAGTTAAAATCTAGAATCCTTTTTGTTAAAGATATTTTATGTGTTACTTATAAGAAAGAAAACACAATAGAATGAAATAAAAGAAAGCATTATAAGATAAAGAAATGTATCTTTTAAGGAAGAACAGTGGTAGTACTGGGTTAAATGATTATCAAATAATATAGGTTACATCCATTTTTTATATAAGATATAATAAAAAATAACATTTACAAAAATATATAATAGTTGTAATTTATAAATTAATAATACTCTAATGCTCTAATGTAATTCTCTAATTTACAACTGAATAATAATACTCTAATTCTCTAATGTAATTCTCTAATTTACAACTAAATAATAATACTCTAATGCTCTAATGTAATACTCTAATCTACAACTAAATAATTATACTCTAATGCTCTAATGTAATACTCTAATTTACTACCAAATAATACTCTAATGATCTAATGTAATACTCTAATTTACTACCAAATAATAATACTCTAATGATCTAATGTAAAACTCTAATTTACAACTAAATAATAATTCTCTAATGTAATTCTCTAATTTACTACTAAATAATAATACTCTAATTAAATAATAATCTAAGTATTGCATTTATTGCATTCATTATTACCTAAAAGCTTAATAATATTGTGAGCAGAAAAAAAATTTAAATTAGTCTAATTCTAGTCTAAGTTTAAATTTGAACTTAAGTTTAAAATTAAACTTAAATTTAAGTCTTAATTTTTTTTTTAAAGTAAAATGATTTATTGCACAACATTCTACAACTTTTAAACTTCTATTCCACGTAACTTCAGAAACTTCGCAGACACTTTTTTTTGCATATCTTCTTCATAAAAGTTTGCCACCTGTGTCTTTAACCAGTTTGAAACATTTTCTTTCAGTTCTTCGTCATTTTTTAAGTGCTGACAGCCGAGGAAAGATTTTAGGTGTAAAAACTGATAAAATTCGCTTGGAGCGATGCCAGAACTGCACCAAGGATGGCAAAACGTTTCAGCCAAAACATTTGCATTGTGTGTTCATGCGCTGTCGTGAAAATTTTGTTACAAGCGGTGGGGTTTCCAATCAACATTGCCATTTGAAACAAGCACATCAAGCAAATGAAACTTGGCTGACAGCAGTGATTTCAAAATTACGCAGGTTTTTTGTCCTTTATATAGAACGTCTACCGCACATGTGTGGAACTGCAATCACAGTGTTATAGTGGTTAATTAAAAGGTTAATTGTTAATTTGGTTAAAATGTGTTAAATTAATTATCTTGTAAAATTTATATAAAATGGAAAGAGAGTCCGAGTGGGTTAGAACTCTCCTTCTTTACTATACCACTAATGAAGACTTCTTGAGACTATTAATTATATAATTTTCTTTTGGAGATTTTCCTAGTTTAGTTTTGTACTCTAAAACCACCAGCTAAAAGTTTTTTCTTCATTTCAGGTTAAGTATTGTATTTCATCTCGTAGCAGCTTGGCCAAAGAAAGCAGTTAATTGGTGTCGAATTGTGTAATATTACAGTTTTTTGCGTTTTAAAAGCACCAATAATTAAAAATCCAACTACCAAAAATATAAAAATACCAAACATAAACCAAATATATAAAAATAGGTATATATAAAAAGTAAAGTATTAACCCATAAAAATATATTATACTACCAGGCTGGGAAAGGAATATGTTTTTACCTCACCGACTATGTATACTTGTGAGCGAAGTTAGTCAGTAAAAGGAGCTGAAGTAATAGAGCCTGCTTTGGAAGCGTGCTTTTTTCTCTTTTCTTAACTAATTATTAAAAACCAATTTCCTTTAAACGTCAATGTAATACTGTCACAAATTTAAAAATAAAGTAAAAACAAATAAAAATATATAAAAATAGATAAGTATTTCTTGCTTAGCAACACTACCGCCGATGATAGAATTTGAACGTCCCTGATGATGGTAAGACACTGATGAGATGCGATGGATTAGGTTAGCTAACCTCCAGAGGATATAGCTGATTAACGCTCCTTTTTATCTTCTTTCCTTCTCCTTGCTGCACCCATGCAGTTCTTATGTTTCCATCCTCACTCTTTATTACATCGGTGATTTTCCCGATTCTCCAGTGTTGTCTGGGACGGTTGTCTTTGTCTTCGACCAACACTACATCGTCCTTTTCAGGAGTTTTTCCATTAGATGCGCAAAATTTTTGTTTTTCTCTCAGACTAAGTAAGTATTGTTTCTTCCATATCTTCCAAACTTCCTCCAAAAGTAAGTTTCCTTTTTTCCATTTTTCTAAAATGCTAGTTTTGCTCGAGTCAACAAAATTATCGCAACATCGCAAATCTGCTGCTCGGATGGTTAAGAAGTGAGCGGGAGTTAATGTTTCTACTCCGTCTTCTCCAACGTAAACCAACGGTCTAGAATTAACGATCGCTTCGATTTCAGTAGTAGATAGTTGAAAAATGGAAAGATATCGGCGCCCTAAGAAACCTTTAAACAATTTTTAACAATTTTGACCAAACTTTCGTAGGCACCTCCCATCCAAAGAAAAATTTTGGGTATGAATTTCCAATTTATATTATTAACTGAACAATAATTTTTTATTTCTTCCCCCTCCACAACGGTGTTCCAAATTTTATTAAATACAATTTTGGCGGATTTAAATTGCGCTGCATTATCCGATATTATTAAGCTAACTTTCCCCTTCTAGCAATAAATCTTCGGAAAGCAAGTAAAATTGCTCGGTAGACATATTGGGTAAAATTTCAATATGTACTGCCCTAGTCACCAAACAAGTAAAAAGACATCCGTATACCTTTTCATTCCCCTCTGAGTTACTATGTACCCAGAGAGGTCCAAAATAATCAATACCAGTACTTTGAAATGGCAAACTTTTGGTGACTCTAAACGCGGGTAAAGGTGGTGAATTTGGATAAGCAAAAGGCTGTCCTTTAAATTTTTTGCAAGCAATACAGGATTTTATAGTATTTTTTACAGTGGCTCTACCTCGAGGAATCCAATATTCTCCTTCTTACTTCAGCTAATGTTGAGTCAGTCCCTAAATGATAAACTTTTATATGACAATTTAAAATGATTAATTTGGTAAAGTGGTTTTTGTTAGGTAATAACATAGGAAATATTTCATCTTTTTCTAATTGAGAATTTTCTAATCTACCTTTACACCTAAGAATATTATTTCATCTAAATATAAGCCTAAATTCCTTTGTAATTCATCTGATTCTCCGTTGTTTATATCATTTATAACGTCACCATAGTTTTCGGATTGAACCCACCGAACCCAACTATCTTCGGCTAATTTATAATCATTCGCTGTTATCGTATTAGTGTCAATTTCGTTTTAATTTATTTACGATATTTGACAAATTGCCGTAACCCTAATAAGTTTTCTTAGAGAAGAGAATGTTGATATTTTATACAAAACGGTGGTTCAACATGAGATTGGTGTTTTTTGATTCAACAATACCAATTCACCTCTTTATTTGTTCTGTTTCTTCCCCTAATTCTTCTAAATTATTTTCTTTATTCTTATAAAGTTCATTTTTTATAAAGGTCTCATTATAAAATCTATTTTTTAGCAAAGTGACAGCAGTATTATAATTTTCATTTGTGACAGACAAACCCTCAATGCATTTTTCGGCGTCACCTGTCAAAGAGCTCTTTAAATAGCAAAATTTCTCAACGTCACTTAAAGTATCATTACAATGAACCGCATTTTCAAAATGATTGCCAAAATGATTTAAACCTTAAAATATCCCCATTAAATTTGTCAATTCCAATTTTGTTAATTTTATTTTAGAAGACGAGGAGGGGAGAATCGATGATAACGTGCAATTTAATCCACTGGTCGAAAATTGATTTAGTTGTAAATATTTTTCAAGTTGGCACTGTACATCATCTGAATCTAGAATTAGATTCATTGAGTCTTCTTCCTCATTTTCCAATTTAAGTTTTTCGTCAGCATTTAAAACTGAAATTTCCCGTAAATTATTTCGTAAAGATTGATACCGCTCTCTAAATTTTTTAAGTTTCCCGAAAAGTGTCAATGCACGATCTTTAGTTTTTTCCGTGCTATTGAAAAAGTCTTGAATATCCTGAACCGTGTCTATTAATCTCTTTTTACAGGCTCTAAAGACATTCTTAAGACCCCGAGATTTTCCATTTTTCCAATTATTTTTTTATTTTATTTTGACTTATTAAAATCAAAATAAATTTTTAAACCGCCAGTTTTTAAGTAGGTACGAGATATTCAAATTTTTGACTCACTTTTCTTTTTGCGATACCTGGTTGTTTTGGATCTTCACCACGATCTTGATACCATGCTTTGGAAGCGTGCTTTTTTCTCTTTTCTTAACTAATTATTAAAAACCAATTTCCTTTAAACGTCAATGTAATAACAAATTTAAATAAAACAAATAAAAATATATAAAAATAGATAAGTATTTCTTGCTTAGCAACAGAGCCATCACAGATATGGGATGTATACTATTAAGTCTGAGGCTATGTGAAAATTATGGCTGAGAAGGAAAAAAAACTTTTATTTACCGCTTCAATGGATTAAGTGTTTAACTCTGGTTGAAATACTACGAACCCAGTGTCACTTAATTCATTGTTAGACCTGGTAAATAAAAATTTCTATTAAATAAATACAAATAATTAATTTAAATTTAATTTAGATTATGGTTTAGATTTAGACAACAGAATGAAGGTAATACAGTGAAAACAGTTTTGCTATTTAGCGGAACTATGACTGATGAACTCAGCAGTGCAAGAAAAGTTTTTTTCAGACGGCTGTAAATAAAAGTAGGTAGAATGCGTTTTTACCGTAAAATTCGACGGTAAAAACTACGAATTTAAGGCAAATTCGTAGTTTTTTTAATCTTCAGCGTCAGAAAAAGTGGTTTTTACTGTCGCAGGTGAAGTTCCTTAAATGACTACTAGGTAGGCGCTAGTAGTTTACTACAAGGTTATAATATTACCTTCCTTGTTCTTCTCACAAGGGGAGCATAAAGGAAAAAAGTGTCGCCACCGTTTTCAAGAAAAATAGATGGGCATGGGACAACTTGTCCTGTATAGAGTTTAAAAGTATTGGAGAAGAGTATAAAGTTTGTGTTTTTCACTTTTAAGATCTAACACGCTTAATATCAACAGACATTAATTCTAGTATTTCCTTAGGATTCATAACTTTATAATCTCAAACATGTTAAGAATATCATTAAATGAGTACAATTAACTTCTACTCAATAATAAAGAATTAAAATTTTATTTTAATTATTGGAAATTGAGCACCAGTGGAGTCGTTCATTATGGGTAAAGGAAAGAGTCTCCACAAAAAGAGAGACTCTTTTCATCTTTTTTTGGGTGGAGAGAACTCTTTTCTTTCACCCATAAGAAAGGGTAATTTATAATAAACATGCAGCCTGGTAGAAATAACTCGAAACTATTCTTTCAGGGTCTCTTGCAGTTAAACCATACGTTTTCATTTCTTGTGATAACATTTTAAAACTACAGCGTCAAACTTTATAAGTTTATCTTTCAAGTTGTTCGTTCTAAGACAACCCAAATGTTAAGAAGCGATAAAAAGAAAACTTTTACGTGTCTTTCAAATAAATAACACACCAGTTGACTACCTTGATAAATAGTTTTGGTTAGATTTAATTTTATCAGAGTTAGTTATGACATTATTTATCTACAATTGTGAGAAATGTCAAAAGAGTGGGTTTTTACCAAATGTTCAAAAGATAAATGAGCTTTTTAAATTAGGGTCATAGAAAAAGAGGTACCTTATTAAAAACGCGGAAGAATAATGCGATCGGATTGAGGTTCGGCACGCATGTGGTTATGTGCAAGACTAACATATGTGCCAAGTTTTATCTCATTATCAGCATTAGTTCAATTTATATCAAATTATTTGCGTACATCTTTTAAAGAATTGTAAAAAATCAGATAAAACCCTAATTGAGCCCAGTGCACCGTGGGGTCATCACTAGCCGAGTCTAAGGCCGAGAGTTCAGTCACAGAGGCTAGCTAAGATCATTGTTTATAGTTTACCTGTAGAAACTATAAACAGGGCTATAGTCTCTGTCATGATTGAATACGAACGTTTATTCACGAATCCCGATCTGTTTATATTAAAAGTAAACAATCAGGGGTTAGATGACCGGCCTGAAGGCGGTGGCGTTAAGTGACCCCAAACAATGGTGGATAAATACTAGACACAGGGACACACACAGGTCACTCTAAGTCTGTGCCCTGAATGTGTAGTAGCACTCACGATGCTGTTCGAATCTTGGTAAGTCACCACTCCTTTAACCAATGAAACCTTTAAAGTCAAAGTCATTCCTTTTTAACGTAATTTGTCTTTTTAACAAGTCATATTCAAATGCAACCATTAGCTTACATGTAAAATTAGTTATGAGTTAGTTATTAGTTAAGTTATAAGTTTATTAATTAGTTTGCAAAATGAATCAAATGTAAATATTAACAAGTTATCGCATTGTTATTTATTACACCTTAAGACAATACAATATCAATCTCTTTACAAGATTGTCCTCTCTCGCAAGCGAAGCGAGTCCCCCAAGCAATAATGGTGCGTCGTACGCACGCAGCGTGACAATACTTATATATACTTTATTCTATCTAGTTATTTTATCTCTGCTAACTCCTCTCTTATGATTCTATTTTATCCTAATCTCTTATGATTCATTTTTACTCTTCTAACTCCTCTCTTATGATTCTATTTTATCTCTTCTAACTCCTCTATTTTATCTCTTCTAACTCCTCTCTTATGATTCTATTTTAACTCTTCTAACTCCTCTCTTATGATTCTATTTTATCTCTACTAAGCCCTTTCTTATGATTCTATCTTATCTCTTAATATTTATTTTATCTTACGTTCCCTTTGTAGATTTAAGGTTAGATAAGCGGGTTAACTTAAATAATTCTTAAATTACTGTGCAATTTTTAAACTCTAAAAATAAACCAAATGATATTATAATTATTACCAAAAATTAGTTAATTAGCTTTTATTTATAATAATTTATAATTTAATTATAAATAATAATTGCAATTATTATTAATTTAAATTTATTATCATTATATTTTTATAGAAATAATATTCATATTTCTGAATGTTATTTAACTCTTTTTATTTTAATTATTTTTTTATTATATTTTTTTTAAATTACAATAATGTAATGTGCAATTTTACCTTTTTATTTTTCTTTTCTTATTTTAGATTTATTGCTATTTAACCTAGCCCCAGTAATCTAAGTGTACTTAAATTTTTTGTTTACCTAATTATTTTAATTTTTTTTTATAATTATCTTTCATTTAAACTTTACTTTTTTTAAGGAATTAAACAATAGTTTGTGTTATATTTTTGTTAACTTACTCGTTTATAATTTTTGTCTAAATTATTATTACTTTTTGTTTCTTACATTTTATAATTTTTACTTTTGTTTTCTTTTATAACCATAATTTTTGTGGTTAATTGCCTGTAAATAAATAAATAAATAAATAAATAATAGTTTTTTTGTTAGCAAAATATATACCGCTATGTTCTACTAGGATTTTTGATCTTCACTTAATTTCGCCTTGTTACATTATATGCTTCATATCTTTAATACTTCACTCTGCAGGTTTTCATTGGCGGAAAACTAGATTGTAGTTTATATACTTTGGTAGATGCTTATAACCTGCTTAAAGTATAGAGCGACTCATAGTGGTAAGGCCACCAGTTTGGATGCTCTCTGGTAAGTTAAAGTTTGAGGTTAGATAACCATCTAGGTTACTGAGCAGGAGTAAAGGATTGGTACCCTATAGTAGCATTAAGTTAGACAGGTTATTTCAGGTTTGTTTTATTTTATTTATTTTTATTGTCAACTGGAACGAGACAGGCTGATCAAAACTACGAACCGTGTCCTCTTTAGGTACTGCAAACTGGTAGCTGATAACCCAGAGGTACCTGAAACAGGAAAGTACAAAATTATTATTAAGTTAGGGTTAAGGTAGTTACCTGATACCAACACGACTAGGCGTAAAATCTGGCCTCGTATAAATAATAGTTTTTTATTTGTTATTATACTTACCTTGGTAAATATACTTACCTGTTTAGTAGATATAGTTGCTGAAGAGTGCTCCTGAAGGATTTCCTCGTTTGCCTTCACTCCCTTCCTTACCCAAACGAGGTGGCGCTTACCTTTACCTTCCTATTTCCCTCATCCTACCCTGTTCCTATCATCCCATTCCTGTCGGTGCACCCCTGTAGATACTTACCCCCCCCCTACTACCGAATAGAATACCGCGAAAAAACCGGAACATAAGTACACTAAGTTTCGTTTTAATATGACCAGTATATCTATAGATTCCGATGGATCACAAAAGTATATCTATAGATTCCGATGGATCACAAAAGTATATCTATAGATTCCGATGGATCACAAAAGTATATCTATAGATTCCGATGGATCACAAAAGTTAAGCAGGATTATGTGTGGTTAGTGCTGTATGGGTGACCTCTGAAAATGATACAAATGCATATACTATCTAAGGATGAGCGAAGCGAGTCCGAAAACATTTTGCAGTATAAATTTGGTGAATTGTACATTCTGAGGGCCAGCAAAGCGAGCCTGAAGCAGGGAGGATGAGCGTAGTGAATTCGATGTGATGGGGAAAAGTCCCGAGGTGCCCCGTACCCAATTTTTAATTTTATGTAAACAAAGATATTCATAATCTTATACCAAATGTTTCCACTGAAACTTCTTATTATCAAATAAACTTTTTATTATTTTATGTTTATTATTCATGTTGATTATTTTTTAAACTACTTCATTTATTTTATTAACATAAAATAAAATGAAGTCATTTATATTAGTTCTTTAAATAACTTGCTAAATAAGAACTTAATATTGCAATATCATGTCTTTGAAAAGTGTGCGTCAAG
The DNA here is from genome assembly GCA_018340805.1 of Microvelia longipes. NCBI lineage: Eukaryota > Metazoa > Arthropoda > Insecta > Hemiptera > Veliidae > Microvelia > Microvelia longipes. Next base: position 44,622,424 of record JACMZG010000022.1, on the reverse strand, counting down.
TTAAGGGCTGACGACGCTACCAACTGAGCCAACAGGGAATGCAGAGCGGGAGTAAAGTAGTTGCGCTATGGTAACCAAAGCTATTTTGCTTCCATTAGATACTTTTCTTCCTTGTAGATTTGACCTAAAGATTTGTGTCACTTTTTCTCTCTACTGAAGGTAAAGAAGTTTATTTTATTTAAGATCTTTAATTAATTTTCCGCAGTCAAGAGTCAATAATTATATTTCAAATATTAATAATTTTTTAATAGCAATAAATCCACACTAGGAATTATTAGCAGAAGCAAAAAATAAAAATGTTTTTTAGTTCTAATTCATTAAGTTCCTTCTTGCGGTATTTTTCCCTTTTTTCCTAACATTATCTTAAAATTAAACTAATTATTTCAAATCTTTTTTGGGCAGATAATTACCTCAACTACTGAATAAATTATTCATCAAGGCATTCCACTGAAATTATGTTCACATTTTTTTTCTTTACTTTTGTGGCAAATTAATTACTCTCAAGATAAAAATAATATTTTTAGAGATTTTTTTCTTCCTTTTCTTCTATTAATGCTGCCAAATGAAATTTTAATGGAAATTATAATTTTTTGAGTTATTTTTATTTCTAAGTGCTTTTTTTTAATTATTGGATCTTTGCAAATATAAGTAGACAACTTTATATATTTACACTTAACAAAGGGCAAATTAAAAAACACTACTTAATTAGACAAAAAACTGATTTAACGAATTTAGCGTAGCTGCTGCGGCCATGAAGCCAAAGGCCTCTTTTTTTCTAATATAGTAAGAACTTAATTATAATAAATTATATATTACAGTAAACTATTAAAACAAAAACAGTACTTTCTACTACTATAGCAATATTATTAGAACATCTGTAATAGACCTATAGCAATATTAGAAGCATTTCTGTACTACTACTATAACAATAGTAGAAGTACTTCTGTACTACTATATAGCAATGTAAAAAAAAAACTACTATATATGTGTACTAATAATGTAAAAAAAAAAACTTCTGTACTACTATATAGCAATGTAAAAAAAAACTTTGCAATATAGGAAGAAATTCTGTACCACTACTATAGCAATATAGAAAGAACTTCTGCACTACTACTATAGCAAAATAGGAAGAACTTTTGCACTACTTATAGCAATGTAAGAAAATTTTCTGTACTACTACTATAGCAATGAAAGAAGAACTTCTGAACTACTACTATAGCATTATTAGTAGTACTTTTGTACCACTATTATTACTTTTTCAATAAATTAATTTTTTGAATGACGCAACAACATTTATTGTTGTTTCACGTATTAGATTTGAGATGTTTTTTTAATAAATCGTGTTTTGTAGATAAAAGAATTTTAGTTAGGAAACTACCTATGTTTGCTTTTCCTCCGAGATGGCACTGGAATTAAGCGTCTCAGATGTTTTTAAGACCTCCTGAGTGGTTTCACAAAGTTGTCTGTCTGTATGTGTGTGTGTGTGTGTTTGTTATCATCGTAGATCTAATGTATTTAGGCTAGAGGGTTGAAACTTAGTTCTAACTTATTCTACCGCTGTAGTTGTGCTATTCTGTTAATACATTTTTATGACGTCATTAATCCGAAATAATGACTCAATAATCTCAAAAAATCATAAAACTCTGAAAAATTGCGTTATTGGATTGAAACTCAGCGCGCATGTAGTCATGTATAAGACTAAGATAATTTAAAAAATCAGAAAATGATCTAATTAAGTTTAAATTTGATACAAGTGTATACCTAAACAAAAATACTTGTAAAATACTTATAAGTATTTTAGTTTACAATAGTTGTAATTTTTTACTCAAAGGTTGTTACGAAAGAAGTAAGTGAAATGACATTTATTATAGCAACTGTTACTGACGGAGACCGGTAGAGGTAGAGCGGTCGTCTTTAGACCTGTAGGTCGAGGGTTCAAATCCAGTCTGAGGAGGACCTTTGTGCAAGGTTATCCTTGTAACGCTCTTTTAGAAGGTCTTGAATTCGAGGTCGGCCAACCCCGCTGTGGTTTTATTTGGCTGTTACACAAATGCGAGGTTGGTTTTCATCCGAGACAAGTCTAGATTCTATACGTTTTACTTGTCTTAAGTTTATATAAATACAAAGTTTTGCGTGACGTTGCAGAGTTTGAAACATGTCGAACCTTCGGACCGAGCACTATGAAAGTTTAGACTCGGATTTGCGGAATTCTGTGTTTGATTCTGGAATACGCCTCCAAGAGATCTGTAGATTATTGGCGGATCTATCATACTAGGGTTATGGATATGGGTTTACGCACACTGAAAATGTTCGAGTTCATGTTCATGTTCGGAGTTGCTTCCGACGCCTCTCCCCGTCGGGCTGTACTGGATTGGACAAAGTAATATCGAGAAACATAAATAATAAAAATGAAATAAAATGCCCGTTTTAGGGCCTTTCGGCCCATCAGGGTATTCACCCTGCGGGAACCACCTCAGGTGGGTTGCATCTACTGCACTCTAAGAGTTAATTAAAGATGGCGAAATCCTTTTAATACAAATACTATTCATAAAATCTTAGAGCATAGCCCGGGCTGCGAACCCCGGACCTCCGGTGCCGAAATCGAACGCCTTTACGATCACGGCCACGGAGACAGAATCGAGAAGAATGGCATGGGAAAAAACTAGTAACTGTCGGGGCCAGATTACACTAATGTTTATGGTATTTTATAGAACAACCCACTGTGCGTAAATACTTCAAGTACTTTAAAGAACAATGTATACAAACCAGATCACCATTCTGATTTATTATAAACTAAAATAACTATATTATATTATTTATTGTATTTATTCTTTACCGTATTCTTTATTTGCATTTTTTTTACTCCCTCGGGAATATAAAATCTCAACTTTTCCTTCAAATAAACTCATTTAATAGCATAACTTCATAACTTTTATTGAGCAATAAAACTTTTGTCGTATTTGTCTAGTTTATATTAAAGAAATATTTACTACTAAAATATTAAATAGCAAGAAATAAAATATATATGAATTTTTAAATTTTAATTGAAGTTTAAAAGTTTAGTTGCATTTATGCTTGACATGAAATAAAATTAAAAAATTTAAAGAAATAATGGTAAAAATAACAAATAGCTCCCAAGATTGGATAGTTTTTCTAGTTACAAACTAAGTATAAAACTTATATTGTAGGATTATACGATAATCCTGTATTTCTACCTTTTTCTGTAATTCTTCAGTTGAGTTAGATATGAACCCTGACAAAACTTACTACAGTATAAACGTGCTTGGAGTGTTTATAATTTAATATGAAGTATTTCGCATTAAAGAACTTGTTCAAGTTCCTAGATTGAGGAAATATGAATACTATTTTTTTGACAAATGACAAAATGAACAATGAAATGTAAAATGTAATTAAAATTTTTGCAATTTAAATTATTTACTTATTAATTGCCGCTCCCATAAATCATACATTTAATAACTTCCTTTGGCCAGAAACGGGTATTCAGCCAATATTTTTTGGTCGGGTCGCCCTAGAAATTTTAGGGTTGCCGTCCCTGAGAAGATGTTGGAAAAATTGGTCGGTTCCTCTCACAAATTTACTTTGTCAAAGAGGACTTGAGGGCTCTAATCCCAACATTTTAAAAACCCCTTCTTACTCCTAATAAAAAAGGACTTTTTAACCCCAATTTCCTAAAAACTGGTCAAGTAACTTAACATTACACATCGTCTGGATATGAGACTAGTTTTTCATCCGTGCAGTACATACATTAATACAATAAATTAATTTCATTTATAAAATCTAGCACACCACATGTCTTAATATTAATTTTCTTATATACAGAAATATTGAGTTTGCACAATAAGTCGAAAAGCAAATACAGGAAATTATCCATTTTAGATATTTTTAAGACCATCAGTGATTTTTACCAAGTTGTCTCACTAAATGTGTATGTGAGTGTGTATGCGTCTGTTATCATCCTAACTCCAAAGTGTGTTTTTTGCTATAAATTTAAAACTTATAATAATCATACCTTAAAATAATCAATAAAAATAATAATAAATCGATAAAATAATCAATCTTTAGGTCTAGTAGTCCAAAAAAAAGTTTACTAAGATGTCATAAACCCGTCATTTTTGACTTTTTTTTAATAAATCCCTTTATTAGTAAATATATAACAAATTAGTAATAATTCATAACATTAAAGGATATTATGCCACACTAAAGAGTTTAAAAACCCTGCGCTGTGTGGCATTTACTTAACAACTAAAACTTAACATCTACTAGAACGAAAGAATAAAAAGTCTCTCCACAGTTTATGATATTTATTTACAATAAAGCAGAGCGCTTTCGACCTAACAAGAGGTCATCTTCAGTGCCTATTAAACAAATAAGACAAAAATAAATTTAAAAACCTTACTTAGAAAGAAAGAAAAAAATAAATAAATAAATAATACAAAGTATACAAATAAAACAGAAATGCAGTTAAACATAATAATAAAATAAATTTACCGTTGAGCAGAGAAATAAAAGATAGAATGAATTATTAATTAAACAAAATTAAGATAGAGGTTTGAGCAGGCTGTAACAAGACACATACTGGTTGGTTTAGGGTGCGGCGCTCGCAGTAACGCATTGATAAGCGGCGTCCTCCCCTCTCTCGTTTAAGTTTAAATCACCAACAGTGTCTTGACTTCTGAATATCTCCAAGTTTTCTAAAAATTTTAACTACGACCTTTATCTCCGTAATGCAATATGCAAGTTTATGCGGAGCATTCACGTGGTTGTCAGTGATGAGGTGTATTAGAACTTGCTGAAGCACGTTTAAGATGTTCAGAAAGTCTGGTGCTTAGTTCTACCAGTCTGGCCTAAGTACTCAGCTTGGCACCCCCACATTGGACTTTATACACCCCACTACGCGATTCCAAAGGGATTGGGTCCTTCACATTACTAAGGGTTTTTAAAGTCTTGCGATTGCTGAAGCTTACATTTAAGTTGCTACTCTTCAACACACTACCTAAACGCTGCGATAAAATTATAAAATTCCCAACATAAGGGATTGAGCACCATTGCTTATATTCCGGCTCTGAAGTGCCTGGTCATGATGACTATTCATGGCTGTGGAGAGACTTTTTATTCTTTCGTTCTATTACGATGGACTCCATTTATGCTCATTTTAAAACATCATAACATCTACTAGTTTTAGTAATCTCATGCTTGTTAGTAAAGCATGCAGCATGCAGTATTATTAGTGTAATTATTTTCTTAATATATTTAATTTTTTTTAATTTGTTTTATATATATTTCTTAATTTACTCAATTTAAACCATTTAGAACTTTCAGCATAGTTATTTACATTTAGTTATTTCTCTTTTTTGACAATATATTAATTAAATTTATATTATATTACATTGAATTATATATTTATATTATTATATATAATTACATATTATGTATATTACATTATAGTATATTATATTACATTTACTTAGCATGAATAATTAACATTTATAAAACGCGAAAAAATATTCGGATAGATATTATTTTATTATAAGCGGATGGGTTACCGCTGGATAGAAAATAGAAAACTACGAATCAATATGTGTAGTGGATCTGATAACGTAAGAAAAAGTTACGAGGTACCCCGGACCCGATTTTCTTTTATTTTATTTTACCTAGGTCCTCGAGGCAAAACATTGAAAATTTTATAATATACGGGATTACCTTATAAAACAAATGCTACGAAATATACTTATCTTAAATACACTACATATAAGTTGTGATTTGAAATAGCTGCTAAATAAATCTATCGCATGATACAGATTTAGCATGCATATTTATCTGGTAAATCCATTTTGAATTGGTAATGTTTACGAAGGATGCGTCTCCGTTTTACAGAGTCGTTAAAATGACATTTTCCCTAAATATTCTGTCCAATTAATCAATAAAGTAGGAGGTAGTTAATAATTTTACAAATCAATATCTTGTTAATTTGCCTGAATTATAAGATAATCCCGGATTCCGGACGTAACCGTAAAAATTTAAGGAATGCAAATCTAAGGGCAATGTAATTGCGGGCGGATGTTAGGGTGTACCCGAAATTACGTGAAAGTGATTTTAGCGATTTCATATCATAAAAATAAAGCTTTATCATAATTATAACAAAATATTTCAGTCTGTCTAAAATTTTCGCATAGTCGGAAATTATTCGTCGGATTAGAAACAGATTTTCCTAAAATAAAAGATTATTGAAAAATCGGGTACGGGACACCTCGAAACTTTTCCTCATCACATCGGATTCGCTACGTATAATATCGGAAAATTATATAGTTTTAATGTAAAATTTTATTTTAATTGAGGTTTTACTTATGAATATTTTATGCAAAGGCTTAGCAATGCTTAGTAGAATAATGTGCTAATAAAATGTTTAATGAGCGTAATATAGAGAGTAATGGTTCAGAATTAGTTCAACAAAAACTTCAGTAAAGACTTCAGTTTATTATTTTTACAAGTATAATTTTAAGAGTTCCTTTTCTGTTTAAATAGGTTATGAAACTGGCTTTGATATCGTTTATAGGGGTTTTAATTGTATATATATCAAGTGAAGCGAATATTGATGGAAAGAGTGTTGAAAACCTAGATTGGATTTAGTCTATTCTTGTATAACAAATTCATAACCTTTTGTATGGCTGGAATATCTACTGACCCGAAGTTGGGAAAGGTTATGAATTTGCCTAGACACTGGAGATAATTAAACTATATACCGTAGTAATATTACCAAACCAGTGTTTTTTGTTAATTTTGAGTACGACGTGATAGTTCCTACAGTGAAAACACGACTGTGTTATTAAAAACATGTTTTATGTTTGGTTGATGGTTTAAATCGTGTGTTGAATGGGGGAACGTTTTAAGCTCGGACTCTTAACATGTTAAAAGGATGTGTCATACAAGAACTAATAATTATTGATAGAATCTTTGTTTTAGAAAATATAGTGCAGTCATCGACATGTATAGCATCTGTCTCTAGATCAGGCCTGGGCAACTACGCCCGCGGGCCACATGCGGCCCGCAGAGCAATTTTTATGTTGCCCGCAAGCAAAATTAAAATGGTTAGAAAAAAGATGAAATAAATTGAAAATAAATAAAATATTAGGTATATAAGCAAATAAATTGTTTAATTCAAAATTATTATGATAAGTTAGATAAAAGATAAAAAAATAATGGATTGTTACTTTAACTTTAAAATTTGGAGAAACAAAAACTAGTAAGATAAGAAACGATTGCATAAAGAGCGGCCGCCTTTCATATCAATTCTCATTGTCAGATTTGGCGAATTCTAATTATTTTAGCAAATCTTTATTTTCACAATAATAAGATAAAAGAAGCTATTTTGCCTTGTGTGAATTGCCGAAAAGGAGTTACAAGGGAATACAATCCCTTTGATTTTTTATTTCATAGGAATACTTAAAATTATTTTTACACCTAGTATTCTAGCAAAATTTGTCTTCAGTTATATTTCAAGATCTGAGGAAGATACTCCGTTTTGTTTATTCCGTTTAGTGCTAAAGTTCCCCAATCATTATTCTTTGAGAATAAATTTGACTTTAGTAAAACACCAGCGTAACTGCAATATTTTGCGGGTTTTAGCATGTTTTAAAAATTAAAGAATGCGGCCCGCGACATGCGGTAAAAAGACTAAGCGGCCCTTTGCTAGAAGAGTTTGCCCAGGACTGCTCTAGATGCTAAGTTGAAAAATGTATAAATTGAACTCTATGATCGTAGCTCGAGCCTGATGGGCAGTAGCAAATAAAATTCACAATATTAATCGCAAAATAGTATTTAATTCTTAAGTAAAAGAAACATATAATAAATCAATTATTAAAAAATTAAAATAATTAACGAGGAAAATAACATTACATTAAATACCGCCATCTCTTATAAAAAAAATTCTAACCTGCGTAAAGCAGTGTTGCTAACATATTTTGAAAAAGAAAATCTTAAAATAGAACTACAGATCCGCTGTTAATCAAAAATAGATACTAGGCTCATGGCTAGTAGTCCAATAGCCAGATCTAAACAAATTTGACTCATTTTGCACTACTTCAAAACAATTTTTTTTCAGAAAATACACCTTAAATTATGAACAAAAACATAGTCTGCCTATTCAGACTGGAGCCCTTTATATGATTGCGCATGCTCAAAAATTTTTAAAATCGCACTTATTTCAGTTGTTTTTAAAGAAGTGGTTCCCTGTGGGTCGTGTGTAAAACATGAAGGGGGCATTTTTTTAAAGGTGAAAAATTTTTCTATAAACAGAGTGTTTATTCATAAAAATCGGATAACAACAATGAAAGTTATGGCTCTTTCAAAAACACCAAACAATGGTTAATTAATGCAAAGTCAGTGAAATTCTTTGAAGGAATATCCTATTCCTATCTAGGAATAGGAGGTTAGATGGTGTTAAGAGAGGAAAGGAGGAAGCTCTGATAAATGTGAATTTCTAAAATGAAACAGAGAAATAATATAGGAAATCTACTAGATCGATTGCAGTTTGAAACACTGCGATCAATGCCACAGTACGAAGGATATAAATTAATTTTGAAATTTGAATTATCCCTGTAGTATAACCTGCAATGCGCGCATTTCGAAATAAAATTGTACTAAAGGAATGTTTATACAAGTATTTTTTGTTTAAATTATTCTAAACAATAATGATACAATTGAGTTGAAATGGTACAAGGGTGATGGTACCTTTTCGTTTTAATACGAGAAGTATATCTATGATATCTATTGGATCGTAAAAGTAAAGCGGCATTGATTCTGGTCAGTCCTGTATTGGTGACCGCTGAGAATGACCTGGGAACGAGCGATGCGAGTCCGAGGTAGGAAGGATGAGCTTAGCGAATCCGATATGATGAGAATAAGTTCCCAGGTACCCGCAACTGATTTTTTATTTAATAAAAATTATTAATTTATTATGTTATTTTTATTTAATTAACAGTATAAGTAAAATCTTATTATTACTTTCTTCATTTATACCGTGGGTTTAAAGGAAATGTATTGTGTTTGCAAAAAAATCCGAAACCGGGATGAAAGTAGAATTATCCATTTCAGGCGTTTAAGGGCCATCTGAGAGGTTTTCGCAAAGTTTTCTGTATGTGTGTGTGTCTGTTATCATCGTAGCACCCAATGTATTTATGCTAGAGAGTTGAAATTTTGTACGAAAATCAGTCTACCGCTGTAGTTGTGCTCTTCGGAAAATATCTTTTATGACGTCATTAACCTACAATTTTTTTTCGAAAATTTCGAATATCATAAAACGCGAAAAAATAGTGCGATCAAATTAAAATTTGGCACGCATGTGACTACGTATAAGACTAACATATGAGCTTTGTTTCATTTCATTATCAGCATTAGATTAAATTTTCATTGAATGACTTGTGTACGTTTTTTCAAAAAAATGTAAAACATTGGGAAATGGTTTTAATTGAGTTGAAATTTAGTACAAGTGTATATTATTACCTAGTAAATAAGTACACTAATTTCGTTTCAATACCACAAGTACATCCATGATTTTGTTGGATCATAAAAATTAAGGAGCATTGAGCGTGGTCAGTGCTTTATAGGTGACCGCTTAGAATGATACGGATGCATTTACTATCTGAAGACGAGTGAAGCGAGTCCGACGTAATGTGGAAAAGTTCCGAGGTACCCCGTATCCAATTTTTATCTTATATTTATTGTTATTGAACGCAATTTAGGTAAACAACCTAGTTGCTAGATAAGCTATGTTAATTCTTTGTAATTATTACAGAATAAAGGAAAACTGTCCATTTAAACTTCATTTAACTTTAATTAATGCAAAAGTTAACCAACAAACCTTGTAAACAAACAAATAGTAAGTTAAAATTGTTTTTCGTGAAATTTGTTTTGGTCTAAAATAATTTTCTTTAACAATGGTGTATTTAAACTTCGACTTTAAAGTTTCATTTTATAAATAACAAAGCTAAAAGATAATATGAAACAGAAGCAATATTTATATTATTACTTAATATCGAAATACTTGAAGGGTCTTTATAAGTAAATTATGGTTGATTATAACCTAAAAGTAAAGATTATGTTTGTAATTATGAATTTATTTGTTAAACTTAGTTACTAAACATTATAACCGCTGTAATTTTTAAATTTAGTTTTATATTATATTTAGTTGATATGATTTTCATTTTAATTCATTTGCTGACGGGTAAAAACAATTGTTATTATTGATAAGAGGGCACAAATTAGACTGTTCCTTGCTTTACGGTTCTATATTTCACCCATACCTGGGTATCAATTATGTATCAATCATTGTATCATTGTATATCAATGATGTATCGATCATGTATCAATGATCTTAATACATGGAGACCAATACCTTAATCTATAAAAAACAATTTTTGGGCTTTTATATGTTTTACTGTTGTTCTAAAGGGGCATCTAGTTCATTGCTTTAAATTAGGCAAACTTATTATAAAAATTAATAACATTTAATAAAAATGTAAATGTTATTTATTTTGCTTTTCTTTTATCCAGAGGAAGAATGTACGAACTATGGGAGAACGTACGCACTATGGGAGAATGTACGCACTATGGGAGAATGTACGCACTATGGGAGAATGTACGCACTATGGGAGAATGTAAGCACTATGGGAGAACGTACGCACTATGGGAGAATGTAAGCACTATGGGAGAATGTACGCACTAGGAGAATGTACGCACTATGGGAGAATGTACGCACTATGGAGAACGTATGCACTATGGGAGAATGTAAGCACTATGGGGAGAACGTACGCACGCACTATGGGAGAATGCACTATGGAGAATGTACGCACTATGGGAGAATGTACGCACGTACGATGTTATATGTACGCACTATGAGAGAAAACAGTCATTACACTCCTCTTTGATTTCCTCTCTTGGCTACACCTAAGAAGTAAACTTCAGTGTATATACTTAGTTGAGGCTACACCTCAGAAGTAAACTTTATAAATCCTTCGGTTCCGCCTCTGGATTTAAACAAAATGGTTTTCGTTCAAAGCATTTATAAAATATCGGGACATAATGACTTTGTTTTTTCCCTTGTAACGTAAATAACTATTAAATATCATATTTCAAATACATTTGCTTTGGAAAATAACCTAATATTAACCTCAGAAGAAATTTACTAAAATAAATAAATAAACACACAAAAATAAAAAATAAATTAATAAATAATTTTACAAAATATCCAAAATGAATATTCCCGTTACCTCTGTTTATAAGGGCAACTGAATTATAGATAGAATGGCAGATAATGTTTTAATGGAATATATGCAAAGCCAGTGCTGTCTATATTATGGTAATTTACAGGGAATTAACTTCTCCATTATGCTTAATACTACGTAGTAATGGATAGCCTTATCTTCACTCATATTTAATACATACGAAGAGTTTATGAAAACATATCTCAACGGATATAATAATTTTAAAATCAGGCAATTCTGGCATGTTTAATATACAAACAAATTAAAATTGAAGTATAGTTAAAATTTCATACTAATTATTTAGTTTGAACTTATTTTTTAAGTCTTTTTGGAAATTTTGTTATAATTTAAATAGGGATAGGATCTGGTGACTCAAAAGACTAAATTTGGCTGTAATACTCTACATACGAACAAACTTTTAATAAACAAGAGGTGTGGTCGAAGTCCATTTCAAAAGTTTGTTTTAGAAAAAACAAACTTGTTTATTAACGGAACAATACAATCATCATATTTAAAACATATTAATAATAAGTATCGCTCTATGTTACTTAATTCTTATGACCCTACAAACTAATCTGAAGGTATAACATTTGATACTACTGTGTTTTACAAAACATGAATAGTTGACACAATATAATTGTGCGAGAGACATCTAGGCAATGTAACAAGCAAAAAGCAAACAATGCTACATCTGGGAACTGTTCCATTATTCGACATTAGTCATCATTGATGGTTCGACATAATGCCATGTCCCACTCTGTTTCGTTACGTCTAACTCATCAGGGCGCCGACAGAGCCTGGACTCACTCTGACCTTCAATTAATTCCGAAGAACATAATGTAAAGTATTTACCAGACACGAGCGGTGCTCTCTTACCGCCATTATGCATGGCAAGCAAAACATATATCATTTGATACTACCAGAATTAAATCAGACTAATCAGAAGGTCTTAAAAACTATAACATATTATTTAAATACCCAACTCAGTCAGGCCGCAGGGGTGGGCTTAAGTTAGAACTTAGTCTCAGAATCTAAGTTCAGAATACAATATGGTTTCAATCCTTTCAAATAACAAATAGAGCGCCAGGTTCTCTTTAGATTACTGTAGGAAAAGAACCAAACCTATGGTGCCTTCATTGAAGTCCAAATGGACTTAAAAATAATATGACGTAAGGTTACTTACAAACTAAGTACTCAATAAAGAATAACTCGTTTCATTCGAAGTTTATGAAATCGGAACTGTATTTTTTTTTAACTTCTATAAAATATTTTCCATTACAAAATATTAATTCTGAGTAATAATTAATTCTGAGTAATAATTCATATCGTTAAGAGAAGATAATAACCTGGTTAAGAAATATAACCACAGTTAAGAAGGTTAAATATATTTTTCTGTTTCACTACCGTGAAATGTAACATAAAATGTAAATTCCATACCTTAGGTTAAATAGTGCTATGTAATACTTAAAACTAACTTAAATTAAACGCATAGAAAGTTTTTAAGAGGTTGGTTGAGGAGTGAGGTTCGAGTGGTTGACACAAATCTTTTGTATCATGCTTTTTCAATCAAATTAAGAACTAAAGTACCATGTCTAGACCTGTCATCTTATCCAAGACTAGAACCCTGTAAAATAAATCGAGAACGGAACCATTAGAAAACATGAAAAGCGAGCTACGGCAACATGGTGAATGACATAGACATAGAAGTATAAAATTACGAATCTTACCTTCATTTGAAGGGTGACTATAACGTTTACAGACTATCCTGAACATCATAACCAAACTAAATTCTTACACCAAAACAAATTAAAACCACTTTCAAATTAATAAAGAAAAAGGGACAAGCCCTCGGCAACGCCGAGGCTACAAGCGGACAACCGAAATTTCCTAACCTCCGTTGTGAGTGAAAAATCAAAGCCTCCTCAATATTCTACCACAAAACTAAATTAAATAAAATTAAGAAACTATTCAACCAAAATAAAATATACGCCAATAGAAAGGAAATAAACTAGATTCAAAATAAAAGTATCCAAAATTAAAATAAAATAAATTTTCAAGGAATTTCCATAAAAATCCCGCGGATTTTTAAACTTAAAAATTCAAACTAAAATTTCCGTTACAAAACATCTAGAACGGATAATTTCGCTGACATTCCGATTTTGGATTTTTTGCGAACACAATAATTTTCCTATATACCTACGAAATAATTGAGGAAAAGTAAAAATTTTTCATTAACGGAATCTAATATAAACACTGTATAAAGACTTTGTGATATTTTGAAAAGTTTGTGAGGTCATTATTGAGGGTTGATGACGTCACACAAAGTATATTTGAAACTCCTACGCCTACAAGGAAGATTAAATAACTACGCAGTGTGATTGAAATTAACACCACTTAACAATTTTAGGTAATAATCTTTTTACTTTTACTCATTTATACCGTAGTTATATAGGAAAAGTGTTGTGTTTGCAAAAAAATCCGAAACCGTGATGAAACCGGAATTATCCGTTTTAGGCGTTTTTAGGCCTCCCGAGTGGATGCAAAGTTGTCTGTCTGTATGTGTGTGTGTGAGTCTGTTATCATCGTAGCACCCAGTGTATTTATGCTAGAGAGTGGAAATTTTGTTTTTTATGACGTTATTAACCCGCTTATTAATAATGACTTGGCAAAAATTTCAAAAAAAAAAATCATAAAATGCAGAAAAATTATGCGTTCGAGTTGAGATTTGGCACGCATGTGACTATGTATAAGACTAACATATGTGCTAAGTTTTATCTCATTATCAGCCTTAGATTATTTTTTATCGAATGACATTTGTATGTTTTTTTTTAAATTGTAAAATGGTCCAAATAAGTTAAAATGTAGTACAAGTAAATACCATTACTTAATAAATAAGTACACTAAGTTTCGTTTCAATACGACAAGTATATCAATGATTTTTGTTGGATCATAAAGATTAATTATCATTAAGCGTGACCAGTGCTGTATAAGTGACCGATGAGAATGAAACGGATGCATTTACTATCTGAAGACAAGCGAAGCAAGTCCGAAGGCTTGTTACAGAATAAAATTTGGCGAACTGTATTTCTGAGGACGAGAGAAGCGAGTCCGAAGCAGGGAGGAGGAGCGTAGCGAATCTGATGTAATGAGGAAAAGTTCCGAGGTACCCTATACCCGATGTTTAAGGTTATATCGGTTTACACAATACTTTTTCATCTCCTTTTGGTTAAATACAGTGAAAAGTAAAAATAAATGTCTATTATAATATTTGTATTTATGCGTAGTAGTCATTAACAGCATGTGGGATGGTCCAATAATTCATTACGCCTCGTCACGCGACTGTCTTAATTTCTTAAAAATTAGTTTTAATAATGAATTTTTTTTTTAGAAAAGATAAACGTAGTCATTATACTTAATAACTAGGTAATTTAATTTGACGTATATCATTCCGATTAAAATGGCTTTTAGTTGATTAAATGGTCAATAATTATTGTCATTGAGTAGTAAATTAATTGGAGAGTCCATTTCTTTTTCAGTTTATTATTATTATATATTTATAATTTTTTTATTAATTTTATATTTTTTATTTTTATTTTCATTCTTTTAACTTTTAAGAATTAGAATTGTCATACAAGATTATACAATAACAAGTATTCCATTTACAAACCATAAAAAAAATAATATTTAAAAAATATAATAATCACTACATTTTGAGACGATCGTCATTAAGAAATTCTTTATTGATACTTTTATCGTAAAATTTTAAGTTATGAGTTGTAATTTTTTGATGACCTGTTAATATCTGTTATATTCTCTGATATGTTGATTTTTTATCGAACTTAATTTAGAGAGAGAGAAACGGAGATCACTTCTCTATATAATTTATCTTATTCCTATTTTATTATTTTTAAAATGTATAGATGCCTGTATATCATCTGTTATTTTTACAATATTCTAAACTAGTTATTATTTTTTTTCCACATTTAATATAGCCGTATTAGAATAATAGGAAAAGTTATTGTCTTTGCAAAAAAATAAATCCGATACCGGGATGAAACCGGAATTATCCATTTCAGGTGTTTTAAAGGGCTCCAGAGTGGTTTTCGCAAAGTGTCTGTCTGTGTTGTGTGTGTGTGTGTCTGTGCGCGTGTGTGTGGTGGTCTGTTAATCGTAGTGTCTAGTGATAACTATAGAGTTGAAACTTTGTACGAAAATCAGTCTTCTGCTGTAGTTGAGCTAGTCAGAAAATAAATTTATGACAACGTCATGAACCTGCAATAATGACTCAGCTAAAATTTTGAAAAATTATAAATCGCGAAAGAATGATGCGATTGGATTTAGCATGTGAGATTTAGCACGCATATGGTTACGTACAAGACTAACATATGTGCCAAGTTTCATCTCATTACCAACATTAGTTCAATTTTTATGGAATGACTTACGTACGTTTTTTATAAATTGTAAAAAATTCAGAACATTATACAATTAAGTTGAAATTTAGTACATGAGTAAACCTTAACTTAATAAATAAGCACACTAAGTTTCATTACAAAACAACAACTATATTCATGAGATTTGTTGGTTTATAAAAATTAAGCAATATTTAGCGTGGTCAGTGCTGTATGGGTGACCGCTGAGAACGAAACGGATGCATATACTATTTGAGGACAAGCGAAGCGAGTCCGATAACATTTTGGAGTTTAAATTTGGCAAATTGTATCCAATGTGAAATCGGAGCGAAGCGAATCCTAAGAAGGGAGGATAATCGTAAAAGTCCGTTGACTTTTGATAATTCACATTTAATGAATTGTCCAATGGGACAATTCACATTTAGCTCCCTATATTCAAAAAATATATATCATTAGTATATGTATATATATATATACACATATATATATATATATATATATATATATATATATTATATATATATATATAATATAATAAAAAAAAAGTTTTAATCAAAACGGGTCCATCTCCCCTTGCACGATCCACTTTCAAAGCGGATTTTTTCTAATGGGGAATCGCTAAATCTTAATGACCTGATTCTTGAACTACGTAGTCATATAAATGTACCTTTTCTTCTATTTTCTATCAACTGTACCCAGTGATAGAAAACCAAACACAAAGTCTATGTGTTTGTTTATCAAAGAGATGATAAGTATATCATCTCTTTGTGTACATTAATAGTTCCCTTCTCTTGAAAACTTTTGCAGGAATTCAAGGTATTTCAAGTTATAAGTTTATAAATTTACTTAAAAGGAGAAACCCGAGAAACCCTATAACTACATATATTTTACTATATTTCTAAACCTTCCTTGACTTCAAAATTCTTCGGACACCATGCCAAAAAGCTTTTTGAGGTAAACATATTATTTCAGAATACACTAAGAGTCAAAGTCATAGAGCTGATTTATAATTTAAGAAATGACGTGTGTAGTGTTTTTAGTCCAACGATATAACTTCCTATGATACGATATTGTAGTATCAAAGTGTTTTCGATCTAAAAAGAGATTATATCTTTGTCCTGTTTGGTGTATTTTATTAGTCTGCGTTTTTAGTGGCATAGACTAATAAAATACAAGACTATAATAATAGCCTTTCTGATGCAGGATACTATGAGACTAAGAGAATAAACAAAGAGGTGAAGCAAATAATACTTTAAAGTTAAAAAATATTCTTTGGAATAGAAGATACTAAAAGGATATGAATGATATATCAAGCTAGATTTTCCATGTCATTATAGTACTGTCAATACACTATGTTTTCTTTATGAAGGCATTTTCTTGAAGATCTTGTCCTTTGAAAGACCCTTAGCTTTTCACTATCCAACATCCTTAGAGCCTTTTATTAACCAAATGCATTGAGAAGGCTTTTTTTCACTCGAAATAAACTACTCGGAAAAAAAGTAGCTCAAAAAGGCAAACCCACTATAAGATTGTGTTATTATACCAAGTGTATAAACGACTGTCCTTTTCTCCCCATTTTTATTTGCAATACTAAAAAAACAGTTTTCTTTCGTAAAATTTATAACGAACCCTTTTCTTTTTAATATGATTCTTTTCTTATAAAAGAAAGTATAAAGGATGTTTTTCCCTCACGTAAAATAAAGACAAGGAACATAGTAACGATAAAATATATGATACGGTTAGTGATATAGAAACAAATGACAATAACCGAGTTAAAAAGATAATATTACATAATAAAATTTTAGTTGGTCATAAATAACATTAAAGATTACAAACGGTGAACAAATTATCTAAATTTTATTATTTATCGTTGGTTTTTTTGTCCTCTAAACTTTGCGTTGGGGATTAAACTTGTATTTTCAGAGAACGAGAGAAGTGAATCCGAAGGTGGGAGGATGAGCGTAGCGAATCCGATGTGATGAGGAAATGTTCTCAGGGCCCAAATTTATTTTATAACTAGTGACGAAAAAAATAATTTATTAAATGATTTATATAAAAATAAATGATTTATTCAGGATTTATTTTCACCAAATATGTCATTCCAAGCAAATTTTTTTACCACTCATAAGTACCGTATGATAAAATGACTAAAATTTTGTGAAATTAAGTTCTCGATAAGAAGTTTTAGACTCGTTAAGCATACGTAACTTAGGTTATAATTTGAAGACTTTATCAGGAATATAAACTAGACTAACAAGGGTACCATATTACCCGGTAATAATTCCTTAAATAAATACTTAACAAGAAATTTTACACCAAACTTATTTCCCGTTACCATCAACGCATGGTAATGTTAAAGAATCCTCAATTCCACTCATTTTTCCCCTAATTTATTACCTGATACGTGTTACAAATATCTCTTCCTCTACTAAGGTTCCTTTTTAGGGAAGATAAAAAGAAAATTTTCCTACCTTGTTATCATTATATTACTAGGCCGTAAACTTATTCGTTCTGTAAAGACATTATGTACCATAGATAGGCTACTTCTTCATTATATGAAACCATGCTTGTGTGCATCATGTACATGATAAAATATAAATATCTGATTTCATCCTTAAATAAAACGTTAATAAGCTTATAAATACAAACACACGTGTTTAAGATATAAACGCATAATTATACGTAATAGGCAGTGTTTATACGCTGTGATTTTCAATTTTGAGCCTTAAAACCGTATTGAATTATCAAAAGACTTTAGAGCCGTAGTACAAATAATAAGGTTTGCTTCAGCCTTCATTAATCATAAATAATACGTTGAGAGGTTTTATCTTGCCTTTATCTAAAATTTTATACCTCAGTAAAGAAGCTTAAGCACGAAAGCTTCGTTATTCCCTGGGGAATAAAGCATCGTATGTATGTTAAAATGAACCTTTATATAATTAACTTCGTAGAAGGATGTACCAGACCGGTGTAAAAACCACTTCATATATTGTATGAATATCCTACTCTCTCAGATGATTAACAATTCTTTGGGATGTTGCTTCTGTATTTGTTTTCAAATTTTTTAATTTAGCGAATTTTCTTTAAAAAAACACACGACCGGTAGTGCATCCCGAAGTCCGTTTTAGAGGTCCTTAATAATGAAAAAATACGTTTCGCGAAACTTACTACATTAAGAATAACATATCAAAGTTATTCTTAATGTAGCTATTGCAAACATTTTTGCAATAGCTGACTTCCTCACAGATGTCTACCACTACCCTCTAGCTTTCTGTGTCATGGATAAAACCCTTTAACTTCTCCAAGATTTTGGAGTTAGTTCAAGTCTTAACACCAGCCTTGTGAGTGTGTAAAGAAGCCTCTTTACACAATTTCAATTTTCCTTATACTTTGAACCAACCGTTAGACTTAACTCAAGTTTTGCTCTCTTCAAGTGCAGTGTTCGATTAGAGTCACCAACCTAACTAACCAAAGCATCCGTGCCGTTGCTGCCACCCGGTTTAGCGTCGGTTACAGTATTGTGCTGTTACAACTGTTATATAGCGTTACCAATCTTTAGTGCTTGTTTGTGCACACAGGATGCATCCACCACACAACCACCATTTTACCACCATTCTCCAATCAGGCCAGATTTATCTTTTTATATTTATTGGGACCATTTAACCAATTTCTTTGCATTGCCACCATCAATAGTGGAACTTCTATGACATTTTATCTGATTTTAATTATTATTTTATAAAAGGACTTTCAACCAAATAATTATTTTATATTTTCTGTAATACTTGAATCCAATTTATCTTATTTGTTAAGGGTAAACTATTATATGTTTAAAACTAGCCTCCTTATTTCTTGCATTTATTTATCCAGTTTATTTTATTTTAATAATTACATTCCTCTTACCACCAACAATATATATATAAATATGTATACGTATACATACTTAAAACTTAATCTTGAGGAGGACACGAATCCTATTGAACATTAACCCGGTTCGTTGAGTCAGCAAATGTTTTAAAAAATCGGTAAAATTTGAGGTTAAAATTCTTCACCGGAAAAAAATGTCTTTATAAATAATAAAAGAAAAAAAGTCTCTCCACAAAATAAAACTTTATTGGCAAAGTCCTTTCAAAATAACTAGAGGCCATCATCAGTGCAAAACCGTTGAGATGTAGAGAAGTGAGTATGTTTTTTATTAGATATATTTTATTATTTACAAGAGTCTGACTATCATATCTAATCAAAAAAAAATTAACTCACTTCTCATCTTATTTACATCTCAACGGTTTTGCACTGATGATGGCCTCTAGTTAGGTTGAAAGCGCTTTGCCAATAAAGTTTTGTTTTGTGGAGAGACTTATTTTCTATCATTATTTATAATGGACTCCATTCACACTCACTCTAAAGATATAGATTGTCTTTATGTTTTTTAGGGTGCTAACTCGAATATAACTGGTCCAATACGATACGTCTACTTTATGTTCAAAGAAAATTTGGTGATAATTTAAGGAAATTCCATTTAAGAAAGCCTATAATACACGAGTGCTAAATACTAATGATTAACCTAAATGACAATTATTACGAAAATTTAAGTTGGTAGAAACAAGACAAATTTATGTTAACCTACTTAAAGTGACAATTAGCGTTAATAATTAGACTTGGCAGAAGTTAGTCTCAGAAACCTTCCAAAATAAATTTTCTTAAAAACTTTTAAAAAACTTTCTGAAACATTTTACGTGTTAATTGTTTTAAAAGAATCGTTAAGTTTCACACTCACGATTTTACTTACGAAAATGTTATACTTAAGTGGCATTATTATTTTAGAATACTTGTATCATTGGCTTTTTTAGCAATTAAAGCTTTTGAGGAAACTTTTAAAATTTTAAGAAATGCTGAGTAAAAAGTAAAGCTTTAAATTACTATACATATATAGTAATAAGTATATATTATATATATTTATTATATTATATATTATATAATTATATAATATATATAATATAATTGTATATATATATATATATATATATATATATATATAATATTATAATATTTATATTATACTATAAACATAATTATTACCCTGATTTATGCCCACAGCAGAATCATGACTTATTACATTCTCATAATCATTTGAGAGACTTAACTTAGTTTTATATCTAGAGACTTTAAAAGTGATCTTTTCAGGTAATATCTGAATGAAAGCTTTTTCTCAGTCTGTTTAATATGCTCGTTCTAACTCAATTTAGTTTTTTAAATAAAATCCAAGGAATTTAATGACCTGTAGTTCTTTATGTCTAAAAACTGGAATAAAAGCGATTTTATAAAATTTTGAGCATGCGCAATCATATGAAAGGCTCTTTGGATAGGCAGACTACGCCCTTTGTTCATAATTTAGGTATATTTCAGAAATTTGGTTGAAGTAGTACAAAATGAGTCACATTTTTTAGGCCTGCCCTTGCACTATGAGGATAAGTGCCGATATACCCCGTTCCTGATTTTTTATTACTGGTAACAGTTAACACCTTAATTCAAAAAGGAAGTCTTCTTTCATAAATGGAAAAAGTTCTAAAATGAAAAAAGTTTATAACATTACTGACTACGTCGGTATGTATTTTTAGATAAAAAAGACAGAAAGAAGAGAAAGCTCCCAGATTTGATATTCAAGAGAAGGTGTAGATTTTTCAAATTTGCCTGATTACATATTCATAAAATATAGATAAAATGTAGCAGAGAAAATTTTATATCAATAGTGGACACTCATGTTGCAAAAAATTTAAAGCCGTGAAGGCCGCCAAATAAGTGGGATAATGTGCATCATGAATATTAAAATATGAAAAATTTTGGATCGAAATTCCGCATGCCGGACGAATTTCCTTAATATTTTTTAGTTTCTTACTAAATATTCTACTCTTGCTTAAAATTTTACATTGTTTCATTAATCGAGCCATAGCTTATTATTTGTTACTTAACACGTTCCTTATTTGTACCGTACGTAATAGGAATAGTTGTGTTATTGCACTAAAAATATAAAACCGGGATTTATTTATTTATTTAATAGTCAATACCGCCTCCGAGGCCGAGGTCCCTTTGACACCCACGGAGGTCTGGGTTCGCATCCCAGTTACGCTCAGTTTATAGAAGATAAATTATCGCCAACTTTAACATACACTTTGAGCGTAACGGTGCTGCTACTACCGAGGTGTTCCCGCAGGGGTATCCCTGATGAGCGCAAGGCTCTGAATTATTATTTTATTTAAATTATTATATTATTATAATATTATTATTATTATATTATATTCAATAACAATATATACAATATCATAATTTATAGATATTCACTACAAAAAATAATTTGATTAGTTCACAATTGTCATGTGCATGTGAATAAGAGCCTCCAAAAATAAACTCTTGAAACAGGAGGCTCTTTGTCACTGATTTTAGGTTTATTGCTTTTTAATTTATTTATTGGGAAAATAAATAAAAATAATACAAAATAAAACTACGATTTGGTAGCCAGAGGTTTATATAATAATAATTATAATAAATAAAACCATTATGAATGATATAAAAACAAGATACATATAATTAACATGCAAGATACATTCAAATCAGCCGGAGCTGTGGTTTTATAGCCTTTTTAAACATATTATAATATTTAAAATCTTTAATATTTCTAATTTGCTCTGGTAGCGAGTTGTATAATTTAGGTCCAGCAACACTGGCATGTCTTAGTGTCTGTTAGTGTTGCATGCGATGTGGGCAACTTTTTTATTATTTTTACCTGGTTTGGTACTTATGATCTATAAATTGTTTTTCGGGTTTGAAGAAAACTGTATTTACATTATAACGATTTTGCCATCTTTAATTAATACTTAGAGAATATTGGAGGCAAAACTCAGAAGTAGTTCCGCAGGGTGAACACCGTGATGGGCCAAAAGGCCCTAAAACGGGCATTTTATTTATCTAAATTTTAATTTATTTAAAATAGAACAATAACAGTTGAAACTTATATAAACGAGTACCCACTAGCTCTATTATTTAAAAATAATATAAAGTGAGGTGACCATGATGATTGAGATTCCTTTGAGAGAGGCTGAAGGTGACAGCTTAATCCAACGTGAGTCCAGACCAGAGACTATAGATACTTAAACAGTAAGACTGTCGACTCAATGGTGGGAAAATTTGGATTCCGGTCGACTAGCGCGGCGGAGACCTACCTTTCAATTGAGTGGGCGTGTCTTGATTTTCCCGCTTTTTGCCCACAGTCAGTTTGAAATTAATTTTTATACTTTCATAGTTATACTTCTAACTAACCTACTCTTTAATCTTACCAGAACGCTTTGATTATTTTTAAGTTTTTCATTCAAAATTTATTTAATTAATTAATTCAATAAATAAAATAGTGGCTAAAGTTTACACGTGGTAGAAGATAGTTTTGGCATTTTTTCATTACATCGGCAAGATGCGCACATGTGATTTAATGTAATTACCTAATAAAATCAACTAAATCAATAAATTAATTAAATGAAATTTACACTTATCTGCCATCAGTAGCGTTCTCTGGAAGTTTTAAAAAAGTTTCTATTTACTTTTAGTTTCTGAATTTTTGAAAAACAGAACATGCAACGGCGAACCGTTTTTGTGAAAAAATACATACAGAAAGCAATCATTTTTAACAATAATAAATGTAGCTTCATAACAAGAATTGCCATGGTATTCATAAAATTAAATATAAAAATATAATCAGTCATTTTTGGAAAGCTGTTGTGGTTAGTTCATGAGTTGTCCGCACCGGTCCGCCGCAGCGCTATTTTTAGTAGCTTGCGATAATCGAATCCAAACTTTTCCTCATCTAAGTTAACCCCCCCTGGTCCAGACGGATATAGGTTAGACCTAACACAGCACTGATGTCCTTGTTTACAGATTCACTGCATCATGAATTGATAAACTATGATTGCAATCTAATAACTGCAACTATCTAACTAATTTTAACACTGTTAATTGTTTTTCAAAACTTTTTTAATTAATTGAATTTACTTGGTTAAGAAGTGATGCACATGTGCTCGCAAAATGTCGAATTTAGATTATATTGAAAAACCGATTCTTCTTCTTTTTTTTTAGTGTGTGTAGAGGTTCGATATGTCAACAGATCCTTAGAGCAACAGAAGTTGCGATCTTTTGAGTTTGTTGTATAAATCGGCTTGAAGAGTATTAATGCATTGGTGGACAAGAAACATAAATAAAAGTAAAATATTAAAAGGCAAATAACTAAAGTAAAAAAATCAATATTAAATTGGATATGCCAACAAAACAAACAAGATAAAACTATAAAATAAACATAATAAATAGGTTTGTAGGTTCATGTATGAACAGATACAAAAAATTCTAGATTTTTCTGTATTGCAATATTTTCTTCATGTTTGTGGAAATTAGAAAGCAAATGTTCTTTTAAACTCAGGCCAGTACGTAATCTTTGCAAATCATTTTTTTAATTTAGCTTTATGTATAAAACTTTTCGTTAATGGTTCCATTTTCTCAAAATATACATTACAAGTAATCTGTAATAAATATTAATAAAAATTGAATTATAAAATGGACGCTAAACTTATATTGCATATTTATGCAGTTGGAGCTGCAGTCATTGTTTAATACTGATAGCGTACAATTTATATTTATTGTTTTTTTTAGAAAAGTTATAAAACACGTTACGTTGTTGGATTCTTTCCAAAATGTTTTCATTGTCTATTTAGCAGTAGGGGGTTTTCACTAAAGTGATATATATATATATAAAGAATTTATCACAGTGGAAGTGTAAAAGAGGTGTTGAGTGATAAACGGCGATAAACAACGAAAAGTTTTGTAAGCTCCTGTTTTTTCCTATTATCCTTGTACCTCTACTTTCAATCATATTCAATATTTTTGCTTTTGGTGCCGTTTTGGTGGCCGTTTGGTGCCGTCGTCTTTTGTCTATTGAACCAGATCTTGTGTTGTTGGATCGGGATAGGCAAGTATTGCCAAACGAAAGTGGCTCGCTCTGATAAGCCTTCAAAAACTGAAACTAATTATTTTTGGATTTTATTCAGACGTGTTCACTGTTTACAGACGCAAAAAAGTTCATTATTCAAAAATTCATTATTTCATTATCACGTATCATATTTTTTTGCGCTTGGCTATTAAGTTAGTTTTATTTAAGCTGAGAAAAATTAATAATAAAATTACGAGTGTAACCAAAATTTGGCCCATCGAGTTAAAACTTAATTAATGTAAATGTCCTTTAGAGGGCGAGCACTAGATCCACTACATTTCATTTATAATATCGTACGCCATCATTTTCACATCTTATTTTCACTCCACGGCGCTGGAGAGCCGGTCCGCGGCCCCTGCATCTTCAATTGGTCACTTCGCTGCCCCATGGGTTATATTCTATACTAGGTTGTCATATTAATAGTTTATATAAATGGCATACTGCCACGATATAAGGAAAGTTTTAATTTTATCAGTCAAAAAATCACATCAAACATGATTTTATTACATTTTGTTATATGTCAATCGATTAACAAAGTTACAGCTGATAATAAATGTGTAGCTTGATTCAAGTGTTAAATATACACAGCAGTGCATACATGTATACAATTTCAGCTTGATCGGGCAACTTTTTGAAGGTTTGTGATTTTTTAATTTTTGCTGAGTCATTATTTAAATTTATTTATGTCACACATATTTCAAAAACAATAGTGTTTAGGATATTAACAATGTTGATTTAATTACCAAGTATTATTTTGATCCGAGATAGCGTTCGAAAGTAATCCAGTTCCATCGAAAACGTCATGTAACAAGGTCTCGTACATACACACACACACATACAACACACACACATATAATAATATATATATATATATATATATATATATATATATATATATATATATATATATATATATATAATATATATATATATATATTAACTATTTATTATCTTTAACAGTAAAGTCACCATCCTTAAAAATAACAATGTGCATAAAACTTAAGGTATGGACTTTTTATAACTTTTAATTATTCTTAGATGAGGTTACAATGATGTTACACAAAGCGTTGTGAGCCCTACAAAATATTTTAAGCTTCTCAATGTATTGAGATAGGGTATGGCCTCTTCATGTAATATGTATTTATGCTGAAAGGTTTGAAAATTTGTTTAGCATTTCATAGCTCTTTGTAACATTATATTAAACTTTCATAGAAAGCATAGTGAGGTTTAATTAATCGTTATCGGCTATTCGTACATTGTGTGTGTTTTAGTGAGTATTAAAACCTATTGTTAATTTGATAATCATTGTTTATATTGATAATCAAGGGTTATCAGGTTACCTACTTATTCGATGATTCTAAATGGCGTTTACTAGGTACGATATCTCTATGTTTCTTGATATTTATTTTCGTAGTTCAAAGCAAAGCTGTTCGTATCACATTTAATTACTTTAAAACGAAAAGGTTATCCAAATCCTTTTTATAGCATGGAAAAACCATGAAAAGTTTTTTTACGTTATTTATTGAAATGCATACTTTAAGTTTTCACGTTATTATTAAGTATCCCCCAAAGAATATTTATAAAAAGAAATTCCCTAGTTTTATTATTTCGGACAAGAAAAGTTAGTTCCGTCGCCAGTTAAAGGAGCGCTAGTGTGTAATTGGTAGTTTCACTATGACAGCTACGAGAACGCGCCACAGTCGTTTTATTTCAGCAAACTACTTCTGGCGCAAAACTAATTAATTTGAATATTTGCATTGTATAATAAAGACCATTTTCGTTCAAATTGTAATAAAGAACGAGATGATATCATAATAATAATAATAATAATAATAAACATTTATTAATGTTCTTAATAATATTATACAAGAATTTTATGAATTTACAAATCGTAGATTAAACATCAATTCAGCCAAAGCTGTGGTTACTGGCTGAGCCAGCTAGTTCGGTAATTATATAAACAAATTACATCAATTATAGATTAAACTGACTATTTCTAATTTCTGCAATGCATTACGTTCGATAAATTACATTTTTAATATTATGATTATAATGATAATTCTATGATATACATAAAGGTTATATTGAAAACTAATTTAATTTTAACAATTTATATACAAAATAAATAATATTTCTAACAAAAAAAGAAAATAATTATATGAAAAATAATTAATAACTATAATTAACTATAATACTATTTTTCAATTATTAATTAATTAATTTTTATATTTTATTTATTTTTTTTTTATTTATTTATTTTAATTTATGTATTAATAGTTTTATAGAATAAATTATGATTTTATTTATATTTATATAAGTTACATAAGTTTGATTTCCACAATATGGAAACTTTTTTTTTTTTTTTTTTTTTAAATTGTTCTGGTTTTAAACATTTTATCATGCAGTAATTCTGATGCTATATAAAAAAAATCGATTTAAATTAAATTAGTTGATATCATAATACTAACTTTAAAAAAGTGGTAAGAATGTTATGGTAAGGACAGTTAGTGTCAGAGTTGCCGCTAGATGCCAGCACCGATTCTATCCCTACGAAGGTAGGGATGGAATCGGTGTCAGACAGAAGTCTGACACTCTCGAATGCCTTCCGACGTTCTATACCTATTAAATTCTTTGGTATCACCAAATAGTTTTGTTTTAATAATAAATCTATAAACGAGATTTTATTTCAAGAGGTTTATATTTGCCGCAAGTTGAAGAAACAGATACTGCCGATACTTGCTGTTGGATATAAATATCCCTAGACCGGTGTCTGCTTAGCATTATCATCAGCAGGTGGAGAAAAACTCTCAACTTATAAAGTTATATCAATGAATAACTTTTGCAAGACATGCCCTCTGAAGTTCAGATGATAGCATTAAGCCAACCAGTCCAGGGATATTCATGTTTAACAGCAATTATCGATGGTAGCTGATTCTTCAATTTCCTTTAGGATTCGCCTGCAAGAGATGGAAATGTTTTCATGTGCCATTCTTTAAAAGGGTCGTTAAACCGGTGGTTTCAAGCCTGTACGATGTCAGGTACTTGTAAAATATCTCAAATCCTAAATAAACCTAGGTTAAGATTTAAGATCATCAACAGAAGCTAAAATAAAATATATAGACGTTTCTGTTGTATGGTTCCAGAGCAGGAACAATTAGTCTAGCTGTAGAGCACGTGTTGTTTCTAGTTTATGATTCTTCTGTGAAATAGGAGCAAAAATACCTGCACTCATAAATTAGAACACTATTCTCTATTTTTGGGAGTTACCAAAAAGGCCACGTATGCCAACGGTTGCATACCTGCTAGGTGATGTATTACCTCTCACTAATTACAACCACAACCAATACTACAGTTATTTTCTTCATTTTCTAGAATTCAATCATTTTCTTTTTATCTATTTTTTTGAGTTTAGATTAAAATTTTCATTTAAAATAGTATCCACTTTATTAGATTCAAAGGTCCTTTCTCAGCAACGAAGGATATTAAGTATCTAATGTTTGAATAGCTACAAACGCAACATAGGATCAAGTCTTTTATAAGCTAACACTAATTACAGCTACACAAGCACTTTATTTATACTTATATTGCTTTCATAAAAGCTGTCATTCTAGCTGTTTTCATTTTATTTTCTCTTTAATTCAAATATTTCTCAACCTTTCATTAAGGATTTGATTACACATTACCTCAGTAAGTCTTACTTATTTTTTGTTTTTGTATGCTTTTAAAGGTCTTACTTGTGTATTTTTGATACAAAAGGCTTATGTAGATAAATTGAGAATTTTTGCATATTATAAAAGAATAAAAAGAAAATATGTAGACGAAGGATTATAATTCAAACAAATATGCTTTCCATAATTTTACATTTATAAGCTTCTTATTGCTTCCATTCTTAATGTTTAAATCCTTCAGTTAAAACTTTATAATTGTTTTTATGATTCAAATATATGTCAATCATTAACTATGTTAGGTAGATGGAACACTATAACTATAATCATTGAAAATTCTTCTGGACCATAATATTTTAAGAAATACATTTATACGTTTCTTATGATATTTGAATTAATGGATCCTCAATGGGTCATTTCTAACTTATTTATCGTCAAACCCGCAGCTTTGTAGTTCTTTTACTGGATATGACAAAAAATGTCATACGCTTCTTGTTCTAATGAAAATTCGGTAACATATTCTATAATGAAACCCTTTCAACTAGGTTATTTGATAAAATTAGTTTTATTCCTTCGTTGTCTTTGCAAAAGGTCAGAAGCGGCGAAACGCCCCAGAAATTAGAAAACCGCTAATCTAATTGCAAAATGTCGTTAGAATAATTTTGAATTATCGTCTTCGTGTTATAAAAAAATAATACACAATTATATAATAAAAAAGGAAGAAGTTTCTCCATACCAGAAGTCTCTCAGATCAGATATCTTTTATATCTGATCTGTAAGACTCTGTAAGATCTATCACTCTCTTTTTTCCAACAGCTAGCACTGATGATGGCCTCTTGTTAGGTTGAAAGCGTTGTGCTATAAAGAAATATAATTTCGTGGAGAGACTTCTTCTTTTTTTTATTAAGATGAACTCCATTAACGCTCACCTTAGTTCTACAAAATTATTATGTGATCCATTCGCTAGCAAGCAGACGCTACGGATTGATCGAGGCACGAAGCGCCCTGTGAAGCTGGCAACACAGATTGACCGAGGTGAAAATAAAGAAATGTATACTTATCGTAGACATCTTACTTATCGTATAGTAAGATCTTACTTATCGTATTGTAAGATACTTATCTTACTTATCGTATAGTAAGATACTTATCTAACTTATCGTATAGTAAGATACTTATCTAACTTATCGTATCGTAAGATACTTATCTAACTTATCTTATAGTAAGATACTTATCTAACTTATCGTATCGTAAGGTATTTTTCTTACCTATCGTTAACCTACTTATCGTACGATATCAGTCCTATTTATCGTGTAGTTGTACAACCCTTGGTTCGCTCGGACTGCGAACCCACCATCCATGTAAAGATTCGTTTTCCTCACTAGTAACATAATGTAGAAATTCCGTCATTATTTCCTTTTTCGTATTTTATAATCCATTTTTTAAGTTTCTGGTTAAGGAGAAAAATAAAAAACAAAATTAATAACTAGAAGTCCTTTAGAATTTAATCACTGCTTGACTTATATTTCATACTCAAGAAATGAACTGTTAAGCACGCAAACACGCGTTTTGAAAAAAATTTGAAATGCGGATCATCGCGCCTGATTTTTTTTATTTGCTGTGCCATATTGCTACATCAAAACAATTATATACTTGGCACAATGTGACTGTTTTTAATATTAAATTTATATTAAAACTCACCTTTACGTACTCCTGAAATACTTTTTATTACTCCGACTTTATTCAACATTTTCTTTCTTTTTCTAAAGATTTATGATTTCACGGTGAAATTCCTGTAAAAAAACAGGTTTGAAAGTCCACAGATTTCGTTTCTTTACCGATCTTATTCTGTTATTTTACCTGCAAATAATGGATTTTATTTTAACAGAATAGAAAGAAATAAAAAATATAAAAATTGTAGGAAATTGAATTCTTGTGTAGCTTATTGGAAATTCAAAGGAACTACAACACAAGTTTGAGGGAATCGAATTTTTGTACATTTTATTATTTTATACTTTCTTTTTACAAAATATTATTTCTTTCTTCTGATCTAAATACAAAGTAGTATTTGTTTTAAGAAAATATAGGTCAAAAACGTTTATCATTAAAAATAACAAACTGCCAAGTATAGAATTAAGTTTATATACTTGAACTGGAGCTATAACTAAAATAACAACCTACCAAGTATAGACGTTAAGCTTATAATCGTTAATTGGGACTATAAAAAAAAAATAACTACCTATCAGGTGTAGAATATTTCAATGTTCTAAATTTGTGCAAAATTTTTACTTGCTTAATGACAATAAAAGTCTGCCTCCGTGGCCGTGATCGTAAAGGCGTTCGATTTCGGCACCGAAGGTCCGGGGTTCGCAGCCCGGGCTATGCTCTAAGGTTTTATGAATAGTATTTGTATTAAAAAGATTTCGCCAACTTTAATTAATTCTTTGAGTATAGTAAATGCAACCCACCTGAGGTGGTTCCCGCAGGGTGAATACCCTGATGGGCCGAAAGGCCCTAAAACGGGCATTCCATTTCATTTCATTTCATTTCATTTCATTTCAATGACAATAAAATGCGGAGGCTTCCTCGGTTATTGTCATGAAGATTTAGGTCCTGCAGTGGTTACCAGGTCAATGCAGATGAAGAATCCGACATTTCGCTTCCACTGTGGAAGGCATCTTCAGGGATGTAGGACATCATGGATAGAAACAGCATGCTCTACTGAAGATGAAGACGATGAAGGCCAGGTATAAATAGGGCCTCCATCGTCTCCATCTTCAGTTTAGTTTTGTAGAGCATTGTGTTTCTATGTACAACATCCCTGAAGATGCCTCCAACAATGGAAGCGAAACGTCGGATTCTTTATCTACATTGACGCGGTCACCACCGGAAGAACTAAATCATCTTGCTTAATGTCGTCACAAAAAATATTCCGAATAGCACAACAACACCTATAGACGGATTTTTGTACGAAGTTTCACAAACTCTCTAGCTTAGATACAATAGGAACTACGATGATAAAAGACACACACACATAAAGTCAGACGACTTTGTAAAAAAAAACTACTCAGAAGGTTTTAAAAACCCCTGAAACGGATAATTCTGGTGACATCCCTGTTTCAGTTTTTTTTGCGAACACAATGCTTTTTCTATATTAAAATAAAAATATATTGAAAAAACATTAATAACAGTGTAAAATATTGAAAAATATATTATAAAAGAAAAGGTGTAAAAAATCTAGCGAGAGGTGAATGAAAAATGTTGTATATTCAAAATAAACTGTTTATATGAAGTATATGGGTGTCGTTGGTTCGATTTCGATTTAAGGTTTTGAATTATTCATAGAAGCACATTTCATAGAAATAAAACATGAATCCCTGATGTCTGGCATGAAATAACTCTTCTATTAGGGCGCATTTCGCAAGTGGAAATTCCGTTTTCGAAACATGACTTCATATATACGATATATTTTAAAATGAAGATACTTTTCATGTATGAAGGAAAAAATATATATTTTTCCATATACCTAAATATTTTCCTACATACAGGTATATTGGTAAAATATTGTGTTTGAATAATCAATTTCAGGTGATTTTTTTAGAACTCTTGGGTATTTCTTACCCGGTGATAGATCTGTATATATGTAAGCGTGTGAATCTGTCTGTTGTCATCGTAGCTTTCGATAAGTTTATTTTAGAGACTTCAAATTCTAAAAAAGATCAAGTTGTGGTCTAAATAATATATTGTACTAACAATAAAAGAACTTCTGCCTCTTGGCAGATATGTAATTTTATGTGGCTGCTTCGTGACCACATTGTTGTTACTAGCCTCACTACCAACATATTACTACCTTGTATAAGTGACATATTGTCACAATTTTATAAATTTTCCAAATGTATTGGTTAAAAAAACATAAGATGTTAGATAATTATAAGGTAATGCAATTCAATGTAAACAAACCAAACGCATTCGGAGGTTATAACCTGACTTTTTTATGAATAACGTGTGACATCATTGCAGGAATCGGTATAGGCGTTCAACATTGAAAATTTACTATTTATCCTGCAATGACGTCAATTCCGGACTGTAACCTAAAATGTCGAAAAAAATTGATTTCATTCATAAAAACCCTCCAATTGATTCACCTTATAAATTCTAACAGCTTGAAAAAACCTGGTTTTTTCACACAATGTTTTATATGTGTCAATGTTCAGAATCGTATTTATTTTAAATTTTACTTATTTATACCGTAAGTAAATAGGAAAAGTTTAGTCTTTGCAATAAAAAATCGAAGCTATGATGTCGCCATGATTATCTGTTTCAGGTGTTTTAAGGCCTCTTAAGTGGTTTTTACAAAGTTTCCTGTCTGTAAGTGTGTGTTTGTGTGTCTCTTATTATCGTAGTTCTTTGTGTATTTATGCTAGAGAGTTGAAAAATTGTACAAATATTAGCCTATAGGTGTATTGAACTAAACGAAAAATATTTTTTATGACGTCATTAAAAAGGAATAATGACTTGGCAAAAATTTCGAGAAATCTTAAACGCGGGATCTAATGATGCCATTAAATTGAGATTTAACACGCATCTGACTATGTATAGGACTTACATATGTGCCAAGTTTTATTTTATTATCAGCATTAATTTAATTTTTTCTAATGTGTGTGTAAATTTTTCAAAATAATTAAAAAAAATAATTATGTTGAAATTTATTGCAAGTAATAAACGTAGTCAAAAAGTAGACTAAGTTTAGTTTCAAAAAGTCATGTATATCCATGATTTTAATACTGGAGTTGACCGTGTTACATACCTAACTGTTATAACTCTGTTAACGATCATTTATATTGTTCGGAATGTAAACTGCATTCTTTACACTTAAATGTTTTTTAAAGGTTGAGATGGTGACCACGTCGATGTAGATAATGAATCCGACGTTTCGCTTCGACTGTGAGAGGGATCTTTAGAGATATTGGACACCATGGATGTGTTTACATTACTCGATGAAACTGACCGTAACGAATACTTCGGTACAGTTTTCTAGAGCACTGTATACACATCCATGAGGTCCTTTGTTTGCTAAAGATGTCTTGTGTTTTTAAAAAAACTTAAATGTTACTTAAATGTTTTTGAAAAACAAAAACGTTTAATGGTTATTTTAGTACCATATAAAAGCATACGGTATTAATGAGGAAATGCAAAAAGGATTTACCTTAAAAAGATTAATAATCCTTATTAATAATAATAATAGGATTAAATAAAGCTTCTCAAGTTTATTTAAGTTTCTATTTTTTAATACATTTATTGAAATTGTTTAGCTAGTATCTAATTGATAATTACTCCCATGTATTAAGTTATACAAAGTTTTAATTAAATAATTTAATTCAAAAAGCTAGATTAATTAATTTTTCATCGTTATATAAAATTTAAAATTTTAAGCCCTTTTTATGATACTTATTTAGGCAGGTTTGAAAATACACATGAAGGATAAAGTTTTTAATTAGTCCTGCAATTATAATTTTATACGATGGGAAAATATAATAAGTGATAACTTTGTATAGAGAATCTTATACTTCTTGTGGGTATAAAAGGCAATTATTTATTTGGCAACCCTACTGGATATATTTCAGTTCAAGAATGGAAAAAATGGAATTTTTTGAAAGATTCCGAAAAAATGATAATTTGTATGAGATTTAATTAATTATCATTGATACTACCGAGTTTCGCAAAACATGAATAGTTGACACAATATAATTGTGCGAGAGACACCTTGGAAATGTAGCAAGCAAATTGCAATGCTACATCTGGGAACTGTTCCATCATTCGACATTCGTCATCATTGATGGCTCGACATAATGTCATGTCCCACTTTGTTTCGTTACGTCTTACTCATCAGGGCGCCCGACAGAGCCTAAACTCACTCAGACCTTCAATTAATTCCGATGAATATAATGTGAAGTACTTACCAGAGGCGAGCACCAGTCACTTATATGATGACGAATGATGGAACAGTTCCCAGATGTAGCTTGCATTTTGCTTGTTACATTTCCTAGGTGTCTCTTGCACATTTATATTGTGTCATTTAATTATTTATTTATGATGTTGAGCTTAAACATAAATAAAACTAAGTAAGTAGTAAAAATCGGGTACGGTGTACCTCGGAACTATTCCTCATTACATCGGATTCGCTACGCTCATCATCCCTACTTTGGACTCGCTTCGCTCGCCCTCAGAATACACAATTCGCCAAATTTATACAGCATCATGTCTTCGGGCTTGCTTCGCTCGTCCTCAGATAATAAATGCATCCGTTTCATTCCAAGCGGTCACCAATACAGCACTGACCACGCTCAATGCTACTTATCGCATTGAAACGAAACTTGGTGTGCTTATTTATTATGTAAAGGTATATATTTGTATCAAATTTTAACTCAATTGAACCATTTACTGTTTTTAAAAAAAAACGTACACAAGTCATTTAATAAGAGTTGAACTAATGCTGATATTGAGATGAAATTTGGCACATATGTTAGTCACATGAAATTTTGCTCATACATAGTCACATGAGTGCTAAATTTTATTTTTCCGCGTTTTATGGTTTTTCGAAATTTTTGCTGTTATTATTGCTGGTTAATGACGTCATGCCAAATTATTTTCCTGAATACCACAACTACAGTGGTAGACTGATTTTTATAAAAAGTTTTAACTCTCTAGCTTAAATACACTGGGTGCTACGATGATAACACACAAACACAGACAGACAACTTTGCAAAAACCTCTCAGGAGGCCTTAAAAACGCCTGAAACAGATAATTGCGGTTTCATCCCGGTTTCGGATTTTTGTGCAAACACAATACTTTTTCTATATACCTACTGTAAAAATGAGGAAAAGTAAAAATGAAAACAGAAAACGCATAAACATAAAACTAAAAACTATGATTAGAATTAATGACCCGATACTTCGTGAAAACTAATTATTTCGTAAATTCGCTTATTTCGTATGATTTCATGGTAACGAACTTGACCACCCAACATTCCTCTGCCTCTTCCACTTTCTTCATCTGAACAACTTTATAACGGATATTTTCTAATTAAAATTCACTAAAACTCATACAAAATATTTTATTAAATATTTTTATTCATACGCATTCGCAATGTTATTTAATTTATCACGCTCACAAAATATGTCCTCTGTTTTATATTTTTACAACCTTTATGCAATATTAATAAATTTTGTTATTACTACATTTATTTGTTTTCAAATATTATTCGGTTTGAAGGAATTTCACATTCCCTTTAAATTCTCTAAAATTGGTAATTTTTGTGTGGTATTATTCCAAAATTTACAGAAGAGTAGAGAATATTTTGTTGTTTAATTTGTATTTGATACGTTCAATATGTTAAAATATACTAAATTTGATGAAGTAGTTTATTTAGTCATTATCAGCTTAATAATATAATTATTTTAATAATAAAGTAAACCATTATTGTTAAAATTATAAATAAATTAATCATACTGGTTTGTTTAATTATCCTGAAAGTGACGACTATCCGAATGCAAGGTGGTTAAATTTTATGACTTTTTAATGTCTTTCGGAGAATTATGGATAAACATAAACTAATAGATGATGTTACGGAGAACTACAGATGGTGTTATAAATAGCTATAGATGGTGTTAGGGAGACCCATATAGGGTGTTACGGAGACCAATGGATGGTGTTACGGAGACAGATGGTATTATAAATAGCTATAGATGGTGCTAGGGAGACCCATATATGGTGTTACGGAGACCTATGGATGGTGTTACAAAGACCTATAGATGTGTTATAAATAGCTATAATGGTGTTAGGAGACCCATTATAGGGTGTTACGGAGACAAGATGGTGTTTATAAATAGCTATAGATGGTGCTAGGGAGAGACCATATATGGTATTACGGAGACCTATGGATGGTGTTTACAAAAGACCTATAGATGGTGTTATAAATAGCTATAGATGGTGTTAGGGAGACCCATATAGGGTGTTACGGAGACCTATGGATGGTGTTACGGAGACAGATGGTGTTATAAATAGCTATAGATGGTGCTAGGGAAACCCATATATGGTATTACGGAGACCTATGGATGGTGTTACAAAGACCTATAGAAGGTGTTATAAATAGCTATAGATGGTATTAGACAGACCCATATATGGTTATTACGCATGGTACACATATTGTAATACCTTGTAATACCTATAGATGGTATTACAAAGACCTATAGATGGTGTTAAGGAGACTTATGGATGGTGTTACAGATACCTATGAATTTTGCTACCGTGACCAACGGATGATGAAACGGATACTTAGTTTTTTTTTGGTTGCTGAAACGCCAACGTTTGATGAAAAAAGTGGGTGGAACATTAATGCTAATAAAATGCTTTCCCCTCCTTATAGAAGCTGAAAGATTTTTTTTCGTTGGTTTGAAAGTAGCTGCTGTAAATTTAGTTAGTTTGGATTTTAGATGTAAAGAGGCTTCACTTTAAATTACTGACGTATTTTAAATATTTCATCATAAAGGATTTTCGTAAAAAATCTTTTCCAGCATTAAAGAAGTTATTAATATCAGATATCAAGAGAAGCCCAGGTAGACAGAGTGGAAAGGATTACGTCCAAATTCTTTTTACTTCGAAAGCCCTTCTTAATCTTTAAAATTAAGGCTGACTTTGCTTAACATCCTAAATTTTCTTCCTTTCCTTTTTTTTGAGAAAAATCTACAAATTAATGTATCACAATCCCCTCATATAGATTTTCTGGAAATAAACCTAAACCAGGGGGGGTTAACTTAAATAAGGAATAGTTTATATTCGATTATCGCAAGCTACTAAAAATAGCGCTGCGGCGGACCGGTGTGGACAACTCATGAACTAACCCCAATAGCTTTCCAAAAAGACTGATTATATTTAAATTATTGAATACCATGACAATTCATGTTACGCAGCTACATTTATATTATTATAAAATGATTGTTTTCTGTGTATGTATTTTTCACAAAAACGGTTCGCGCCGTTGCATGTTCTGCATTTCAAAAATTCAGAAACTAAAAGTAAATAGAAACCTTTTTATAACTTCCAGAGAACGCTACTGATGGCAGATAAGTAAATTTCATTTAAATAATTTATTGATTTAGTCGATTTTTATCAGGTTAATTACATTTAATCACATGTGCGCATCTTGCCGATTGTAATTAAAATTCAGGCTGCATTGAATGCCAAAATCTATCTTATACTACGTGTAAACTTTAGCCACTATTTCTTTATTACCTAATTGAATGAATTAAATTAATAAATTACTTGAATGAAAAACTTAAAAATAATCAGAAGTGTTCTGTGAAAGATTAAAGTGGTAGGGTTAGTTAGAAGTATAACTATACAAAGTATAAAAATTAAATTTCAAACTGACTGTTGGCAAAAAGCGGGAAATCAAGACACGCCCACTCAATTGAAAAGTAGGTCCCCCGCCGCGCTAGTGTCGACCGGAATCCAAATTTCCACCATTGAGTCGACAGTCTTACTGTTTAAGTATCTATAGTCTCTGACCTAAACTAAATTTTGATTTGACACAAAACGTCAATGACTTATACTTTTTATTTTTTGTGTCCTAGAGTAGAATATATTAAAAGTAATGGTTTTATACTAAAAATCTGGAACCAAGATAACACCAAAGTTTATGTATGAAACTTGTATAAAAATTTATAATATTATGTATTACAATTGTAAAGTCCCCAGAGTGGTGTTTACCAAGTTTTTCGTCTGATTGTATATTGGCTTGTTATCACCGTAGCTTCAAATCTGTGCAACGGAGTTCGGATATCAACAGAATTCTTCAACGGATCACTGCTACGCTCAACGGAGTCAGTCGGATTGCTACGCTCAACGGAGTCAGTCGATTCGTACGCTCAACGGAGTCAGTCGGATTCGCTACGCTCAAGTCATCGTTCGATCAGTCGGCTCGCTCAAACTCAGTCGGATTCTCACGCAGGAGTCAGTCCGATTTCGCTACGCTCAACGGAGTCAGTCGGATTCGCAACGCTCAACGGAGTCAGTCGGATTCGCTACGCTCAACAGAGTCAGTCGGATTCGCTACGCTCAACAGAGTCAGTCGGATTCGCTACGCTCAATTCGCAACGCTCAACAGAGTCAGTCGGATTCGCTACGCTCAACAGAGTCAGTCGGATTCGCTACGCTCAACGGAGTCAGTCGGATTCGCAACGCTCAACAGAGTCAGTCGGATTCGCTACGCTCAACGGAGTCAGTCGGATTCGCTACGCTCAACGGAGGTCAGTCGGATACGAAGTGAGGATTCAACCTCACTTCTTCTCCAACTCGTTTTTCTCTTCCTCGGAAAATAAAAATCACGTCATTTTTACTGGTGCTATATTTTAAACACTGTTGGATAATTT
The DNA here is from genome assembly GCA_018340805.1 of Microvelia longipes. Lineage (NCBI taxonomy): Eukaryota > Metazoa > Arthropoda > Insecta > Hemiptera > Veliidae > Microvelia > Microvelia longipes. Next base: position 44,583,621 of record JACMZG010000022.1, on the reverse strand, counting down.
TTTGATTTCAACAAGTTTCAGAAAACAAATTATTTTTTTTTATGACCAAATTTAAACTTTTTAATAATTTTGGAGAAAGTTATTTATGTGCGTTGTAATCATATCAAACGAATGTGCATTAAAAAACTTTTAAACCAGAAACTATACTTAATATACATACGGAAGTAGGTGAGCAGTAAAAAAACTCGATACTAAACCACCCTTCTTTGGATGACCTATAAGCATTTTATTCAGCAAATTTTCCTAATTAGTGAATTTTCACTAGAAAATAAAGCTAATGAGGCAGTCTTTATTCTCACTATGTAGGTTATTATAGAACTGCGTATTTATCCTAAACATAATACCCTTGTGAGACTAATGACGCTGGCTACTGATATCAGTCATGGTTTAAAAGCCCTCTCTACTCTCGTCTGTCTTCATGTTCATAACTTTCATTACGTTAATATTTCATTCTTAATAAGAAACAAGATAAATGGTTATTACCTGTAAAGTAAAATTTCATGCCGTTGCTGGGATTTGTATGAAGGCTAAATATTACAGAGACGAGTCTGTGTTAATAATGTGTGAAACAAAGGAAAGGGTTGCGTCTTTCAGGAGTCGAGTTTCACAGATAACATTCCTCGCATATTTTTTTTCTTTTCTTTATTTAAAGTGGACCTCCCCCAGGAAAAACAAATTTGACGCTTTACATTTTTAATTCCTCAGCAAAATAAGTTAACCAGGTTTTACTTAGCGGAAGTTAAACTTTCATAACATACTTACTAACAAATGGAAATATAAAAACACGACGTCTTAAAAGAATCTTGGTAAGATATCAGCTTTCAAATTTTAGGTTGAAAACATTATTTTTCCTGTAGTAACTACTGGACTAACTTTTCACATCTACAGTAAAGGGTTAGTAGAAGAATAGAAATAAAAAAAAATTAAATATACGAAAGTGTTTTTTACGCTTAAACCCGATGGGTTTTTTTAGTGTTTCCACGAATGCCACTCCACTAATTAACCCGGAGTTTATGCAGATACTACAAGCAAGGAAGCCTCCGGTACTTTTACCCGAGGTCTTCCATTTTGACATCCACTTCCCAACTTCGCAGTTTGTCTGTGCAGTATAATTACTTTAGTCCTAATTTAGGCAACCAGCTACCAGTTTTTACCAATCTCGCCAGTTTCTCTAGGCTAACTGAATGCTTGTTATACTGAATCCTCAGAAAAAATCCAAGAATATGAAAACGGAAAGGTTTCTTTCGCGTCAGGTCTCTAAGGTGTTTTGTAATTAATCAAATGCTAACCACTACATCATGAGTGCGGGTTTAGTAGGTTTGCGAAAATTTCAATTTTCGCTATGTAACGTTCCATACGATTACATAGATTGGAATTTGAGCTGTCACCGCACGCAACGGACAGACGCATCGCTACCGCAGTATTGTGAATGCAACTTAAACGGCAACAAAATCAACAAAATGCTAAAACCCGTCCTTTGATGAGTCCGATCTTATTGATTAGTAATTGCGAACCTACCCTTAGTTAAACTATAATTTTAAAAAAATGTTTACAATTTATACACATCTTTATTTTTAATTAAAAAAGCTAATCAACCCCCTGAAATTGGCGTTTTAAACATTTCTTCTTGTGTACTTGAATTTAAAATAATTTTAAATTTAAAGAGAATATGAAAAGGAAAATGTTTCAAGTAAAGGCCGCTGCAAGCACAATTGGCATTGCACACTTAAAAAAGTTTTTAGCTTTTAAATGGTTTTCTTTCTTCAAACATTGCATTTTTTATCACTTTTAAATTTATAATTTTAATTTTTGTTTTTATCTAACTTGAAACAAATAGTTCTCAAAGCTATTTGTTTTGTTTGTTTTAATTAATTTAATTTTATTAGTTTCTTTTTATGCTACAAATTTTATCTTTTATCTCTTAAGAAATGATACTCATTTGTTTTAAGCTTTTTCTCAAATTTGATATTAACATTTTATTGAAAATTCTGTTCTATTTCTGTTTCGTTTTATGAAAATTTTACTCTTTATTTGTAAAATAACCAACGACGCCTGGGGTATTTTTGGTAAAGGAGAAACATTATTTAGGTGATATTTTTAGAATATTTTACTGCCTATTCTAAAACCTTATAATACAAAAATACAGAAAAATAGTTTTTATTAGTTTGTATTTTTCACATTATAGCTTTATCAAGTAACAAAGTTTTATCTCGAAATCATAAGGCATATAAAAATGTATATATTTTATAAAAGCGACTATTGATGGTCCTAAGTTTGGCCTAAACCCAGGTTCCTTTAAGGTTAGGGAGTTTTTATACGGTTTTGGAACCACAGACATTCAAAGGACAGCACACGAAAGAATTCTTATCCTTTGCACGCAAATTATGGAGGTTCGGATGGGTATTGAAACTGTACTGAGTGGGATGCACACGCGTTAACCATTCATTGCACCACTGTGACCCCCAAGTATATTGAGACTGGTGTATTAGTTAGGCCCCACTCAGCAATTTTTAAGACGGAAATCATTTGTTTAAAATGTATTTATTTATAAAGAAATATATCATTCATTTATTGGATTAAAATATTATAATATATAAAGAAATCCGGCTGGTAAACGAGAGCTTTAGAGTGAAGATAGAGGTGAGCTGGACTCTAGTTGGAGCTCTGATACTAACCCTCCTCACATCAACATTCCTTCCGCTTTTCTAATAGTCCAAGAGCAAGACCTGAAAAAATGCGACTCATTTTATACTACTTCAAACCAATTTTTTCAGCAAATGTACCTTAAATTATGAAGAAAAAACATAGTCTGCCAATTCAGAGTGGGTCCCATCATATTATTGCGCATCTTTAAAATTTTATAAAATCACATTTCATTTTTCTTGAAATAAGTGGTTCTCTGTGAGTCGTGTTTAAAACATGAAGAGAGCATTTTTAAAGTCATAAAATGTTTCTATAAAACGAGTGTTTAATCATCTAAATTGGATGACTACAACCAAAGTTATGGCTCTTTCAAAAACACCAAAAAAGGTTAATTTATGCAAAGTCAGGGAATTTCTTTGAACAAATATTGGCTGTTAGTACATTTTTTGACCACTTAACGAATGTCATAACTTTAGTTGTAGTTATCTAGTGTTGACGAAAAAACATTCGTTTTATGGAAAATTTAATTAGCTTTAAAAAATGTTTACTTCATGTTTTGCACTTGACCAACAGGGAACAACTTATAGCTAGAAATCTGAAATTTGTGAGATTTTCTAATATTTTGAGCGAGCGCATTCATATGAAGGGCTCCACTCTGGATAGCCAGACTATGCTTTTCCTTTATAATTTAAAGTATATTTTCAGAAAAAATTGGTTTGAAGGAGTAAAAAATGAGTCACATTTTTAGGCCTGGCTCTTGGACTATAAGTAATTATTATTACATTATCTCGTTTGTTAGCAATATGACGGCACAAGTAACTTTTTGAATTGGATAAAGTGCTAGGAGTAATTTTATAAATAAACGCGACAGAAGCGCATTCTCGTTGTTGCCACCGTGAACTAACACATTAAATACTAGCGCTCCTGTTGACTGGCTACGGAACTAACCTTTTAATGTCCTAAATAATAAATGCCAAGACCATCTTTCTTTTTTTATAATTTTGATTGGAGTTGACTACAATGTCTACAGATACAAAGCATTTACTAAACAGAAAGTGTATTAAAATTATTTTCAAATGTTTAGAATACACAAACCAATAGACTTCATAAAATTAGCGAATAAATGTTATTAACACACAATTAACACCTAAGCAGCTTGAAATCAATATTGAATAATTCATGTGTTCATGCATGCCGGCATCATGTAGATGACAATAAATGCATATTTATTTGTCTAGAACTAATTAGTGATAGCTTCTTTGTATTTAATCACAATGGTGAAAATACAGTGTTATATATTATCATGAATGTACTAGAATTTATATTGCATGCATACATTTGCTTTCATTTATCAAAAGATGAAAAAGTACATTAGTAGCAAAAATTAGTTTAATTAAATTTTTCGTAAATTTTAGATATTCTTTTGAGAGTTATTAAGCAACCGGTTTACCTTTTAACTCACCTCAAGCTCACCAGTAGGTGGAATTACGTCATATGATACTTCATCTCTGTTTAATTCAACGGTAAAATTTAGAGGCATTACCTCTCAGACTTAATTTGCCGCACTCTTCTAATACAAAGTTGGAGGGAACCTTAGTTCCCTCCAACTTAGAGGAATTGGTGATGTCCCTTAGGACATCAACAATTCCTCTTATCTTTCGTGGATATGTGGTGACAAGACAAAATCACCGCTTTTGAAACCTTCTCACTTACCACACTTCAAGCTTTGCATTTCAGCAAAACTTTTTTTTCTTCCTTCTTTTTTACCAACCACAGACACACATAAGTCCACTCAACCGGTGGATTCTCAGATAAATTAAAAGACAAGGTGATTTCAATCTAACGCATCAAAGGCCCTGCGACAATACTACTTTTAGTAATGGTTTGAATAATTCTACGAGTTTAACCGGGTCTTATTGGGAAAGAAATACTACAGCCGGTAATAAATAGGTAAATTTTCCTTTTTAACCCTTTTATCCATTATTTTGATCAATTTTTACCCTTACAGGTTAGTGATTTTATCTGATGGTCAAGTGATTTAATCTAATGGTTTAGTGGTTTAATCCAATGATGGATTAAATAGTGATTTGATCTGATAGTACAGTGATTTAATCTCATGGTTAGGTGATTCAATCTGATTAAGGTAATCAAGGATTTTTTAAGAAAACCTAAAATGGTATATTTTATTATTAGGCAGTGAATTTTTATTTACCGACAATATTTACTAGAGAGCGACGCGAGTCAGTAAAAGGAGATGAGGCAAAAAAATGCATTCAGTATACTACAGTCATGTAGTATACTACCTACGGTATAAAAAAAGGAAAAGTAAAAACATTTATATAATTTGATAAATATTGAGATAATACTGATAATAAAATGAGTCTTGGTATAAGGCGCGGTCGAATATCCACGGCCTTCTAGAACGTTGGATCACCAACAAACTTTTTTTACAAAATTTTCAGTAATTAGCCGGAATTGTGATAAATTGAGTGATAAATCTCAAAGAGTATTTACATTCACTCAACGATTTATTTTTATTCTAACTTGGTACATACAAAACTACTGTTAGACGTCAATGTTAACAAATATGACATGTCAAAATATAACACAAAATATTGACGTCTAACAGTAGTTTTGTATGTACCAAGTTAGATTAAAAATAAATCGTTGTGTGAATGTAAATACTCTTTGAGATTAACCAAAAGAGCGTGCAGAAAACGGAAATAGGCTTCATTTATCACAAATCCGGCTAATTACTGAAAAGTTTGAAAAAAAAGTTTGTTGGTGATCCAACGTTCTAGAAGGCCGTGGATATTCGACTGCGCCTTATTTATTTGGTCTTATTATCCATCTCTCCAATATAATCAAACTGGATTCACCGATAATAACAAACATTCAAAGAAAACTTAGTTATATACCACTCAAAGGGTCTTGTAGGATATAATCACCTGTTGTATATAATCAACTTTAATCACCTGAAAATGGATGATTCGGTTAAAATGTTGGTTTCATGGTTTGTAGTGCAAACACTGTACTTGTCCTATGAAATATGCAACCACGGTTTAAATGAGGAAAAGAAAACAAAAAAATTATTGGTAAAAATAGATGCTTGTGTCATGAATAACTATTTTACTCAGGTGATACCAGAAATAAGGACTGCTAAATAAGCACAAAATTGTATTTAAATAATTAATAGGTTATACAAAACAAAAGGCCTTCAACCTCCTTGCCACTACGCAGCGTCGGCACTGGGGGCAACTTCGCTCCCTCCGCGCCTCCTTGTGGTCGCTTTGCGGTCACATGGTTGTTGTACTTTATCAGTTCCTCATATTACTGGTTTATATAAGTGGCATACTACCACGATATAACCAAATTTTCAAATGTATTATTTAAAAAACTTGATTTGTTTACATTATTTCAATTAATGACATAGTTTTGTTTGACATGTATATGTCAATAATTAAAATCAGAACTAATACTGATAATGAAATGTTACTTCGCATTTTTGTATATGTGTAAAAAAATTAAAGCCCAATCTAAATACTAAAGAAAGATACTAAAGATTTTTGAAATGTTTGTGGGGTCAATTTTATGGGTAAATAACGTCACACATACTTTATAAACAATAGAATTTAGGACATTAACAATGTTGATTTTTGTACCATGTTTTATTTCGATCCGAGAAAGCGTTCGGATCGAACGCTGGATATATAATATATATATATATATATATATATATATATAATTATATATATATATATATATATATTATATATATATATATATATATATATATCTTGATCTGTGTGTCCATGACCCCAATCTCATAAGCTAATTTTTTCTTCGAAAATTCGCTAAGAGATAGAAGAAGGTAAAAGGAGAAAGAACGATACTAAGACCTGGCAGACCTTATGTTGGCAGAGCTATTTGATACTTCTAAAAAAAAAGATATTAATTCTTGTTGGAAAAATACCAAGTAGAAAAATATGCCAGACACAATTCATTGTGAGGTAATAATGGCTTCAGGAAATATTTATGGAAGAGCTATATCTTTTCCTAAAAAAAAAATCGTTTTAAACATTGTATACCTTTCAGCAATGTATATAATACTTCAATTACCTTGCTATTGAAGTTTAAGGAATGAGTAGATCATTGAATCAGGTAGAGGATATAGTTTGGTATTAATTAAAGAGTGATGACATGTTTTCAATTAACTGACACTATTGTACACCTTAAGAGTGCACTTTTGGTGAGTCAACAGACAAATAAATACAGAATTCTGCAAATAGAAGACAAATGAATACAATATTCGTCAGTCAGTGGTAATATCAATTGAAAAAATCCTCAGCAATGCAGAAAAATAATACACAATTCTTCAGTATGCTGTCAAATGAATAAATTATTCGTCTCTCAGCTGTCAATTGAATTCATTATTCGTTAGTCAACTGACAAAAAAAATAATTGTAAATGAGAAAAATAATGTAAGTGTGTGTATAATTTATAACAATTCTATCTAGCTAGCCTTATAACAATTTAAGACTATCAGTGTTCAAGCTACAGCACACTATCTGCGTTTTATCAGAGCATAGGAAGAGGTTTTATTTCTATATTATATATATATATAATATATATATATATATATATAATTATATATATATATATATATATATATATATATTATATATATTAAATTATTATGAATAACTCTTCCTATGTCTGATAAAACGCAGATAGTGTGCTTATATATATTATATATAATATATATAATATATTATATATATATTATATAATAATAATTTATAGATAATTTACATTATAATCAAACAAGAAGGCTACAAAATAATAGATCTATATAAACTATTAATTACTAATAAACAAAATGTTGCTAAGTCACATAACCTTAATGTAGCATTGGGCTAGTTAAGTCAACATAGCTGTAAACGTTTTTTTTTAATTTTTCGCGTGATAAAAATTTCTCAAAGACATCGTTCTGTTAAAAAAAATCTCAAAAAATTAAAAATCTCTCTTGAAAAATTTTAAAGACGGTTATGATCTGCCTAAAACGAACTGAAACCCTCTCCGTGAATTTGAACCTAGCCTGGAACCTTTTTTCATTACCTATTTGCATTACTTCTGGCAAGCAAATGTACAACAGTATGTACCAACTTGTGAACAAGAAGTGCTTTAATAAAATTCCATATCATCCTAGGGCAGGGTTGGGTAACCCCGGGAATTCGTTTCAGAGGGAAGAAATTCCAAACTTTTCCGCCAACGCTCCCTCGACAATTTTAGTTTGATAAAAGTTTTAAAAGAACAGATAAAGTAGAGGTTTTCCAAATTATAGAAAACTATGTCACATATTAAATCTTATAAATACAAATATACATGTTTTAACCTAAAAAGAAAAATTATATAACAACGAGGTATTTTTGGGCCTTTTTACTTTTCCTAATTTATACTGTAGGTATATAGGAAAAGTATTGGGTTTGCAAAGAAATTCAAAACCGGGATGAAACCGGAATTATCCGTTTCAGGGGTTTTTAAGGCCTTAAAAACAAGGTGTTTAAGGCCTGTGGTTTTTGCCTGTGTTGTCTGTGTGTGTGTGTGTGTCTGTTAGCATCATAGCTCCCAGTGTAATTATGCTAGAGAGTAGAAATTTTGTAAAAAATCAGACAACTGATGTAGTTGTGCTATTCGGAAAATATTTTTTGACGTGATTAACTCGAAATAATGACAACGAACATTTCGAAAAATCATAAAACGCGGAAAAATTATGCGATCAGATTGAAATTTAGCATGCATGTGACACATAAGAATAACATGTGTGCTAAGTTTCATTTTATTATCAGCATTAGTACAATTTTTAATTGAATGACTTGTGTACGATTGTTAAAAAAATTTTAATCAAATAGGAATTGGTTAAAATTTGGTACAAGTGTATTTTATTACCTATTAAATAATAACACTAAGTTTCGTTTCAATACGACTATTATAGCTATGATTTTTGTTGGATCATAAAAATTAAGGAGCCTTGAGCGTGGTCAATGCTTTATGGGTGACTGCTAAAAATGATACGAACGCATTTAATATCTGAAGACGAGCGAAGCGAATCTAAAGGAATGTTGCAATATAAATATGGCGAACTGTATTTCTGAGGACGAGCAAAGCGAGTCTTGAGCAGGGAGGATGAGCGTAGCGAATCCGATGTGATGAGGAAAAGTTCCGAGGCACCCCAAACCCGATTTTTATACTCTAAATGAAATATTATACGAAAAGAACAGTACCGATATGTTATGAAAAATAATCTTTTAAAATTTTTTAGGGAATTTTCATTCTTGGAAAAGCTAACAAAATCTAAAGAATGTGAAAAATATCTATTATGACAATATTTGTCGGAGGTGTTTTATGTTAACTTTTATTTGAATACATTTTTTAAATTTGTCTTCGGAAAATAAAGCAGGAAATTCCTTCGCAATTTTTCTCAGGAAACTTTCCCGCGGGATCCCCGGGAATTTAAATTTGCTCTATTATGTGCTAGGATATCCCCTAGACTTTTCAAAAACACGGATCATATAGGGAGTTTATACAGCAGCATTTTTTTACTACATTCTTCAAAAATATTTTAACATTAAAAAGAATTGCAAACAGTGGAAAACAGTACTCATGTTACTACATGATGAATGTTCAGATCGAAAAGATTAATAATTCTACCTCTCAGTTCCTAAGCTGAAAATATAACGTCAGCACACTATGATATATTGTTAGTTTTACTATATAAATTTAAGTACGAAGCACACATCAAGAACAGAAACAGTTAGTATGAATAGAATACTCTATCAACCAGAAATATAAGCATTCTATAAGAACCTATTTGACCAGCCAAAGGAAATTAAAATGAACTCGTTTCATTTTATTCTCATAAATAAATGTAGTAGGAAATCGAACTAAACTGTAATATTATTATACGATATAAAATAATAATTTTTATTACATCACGATATATATATATATATATATATATATATATATATATATTATATATATATATTATATACCAAATAAATTGTACATAAAAATTAAATAGTACAACATTGAAAATAAAAAACTCACTTGGAAGGTTATGGTGGGTGTTAAAAAGGTTAAAAGAATATATATATATATATATATATATATATATATATATATATATATATATATATAATATATATATATATTATAAATACTTACATCTGTAAACATTAAATATTCATCTTCATTAACGAATAATGGTTAAGTTCTCAATTATTAATTAATTTATCTTTACTATAATTGGACAAATAGTACGTCTGTAAAAATGGATGAATCATTAAATTAATAATTATTTTCCAAAAACTTTAAACAAAGCTCAGATTTTTACATTTATTATGAAGTTAAATGCAAATTTGTGTATAAAATTTATATTTTTTAAATTAAATTAATTGAGTATTTTATAAAATTTGAACTTCTCTAAAACAAAATAAATTTGTTTATTTTTGTATAAATACTGTATATTCACCGACTTGAAAAATCTTTGAACAATCTCTTTGTTGTATTTCACGTTATGCTATTGTAAAGAAAGCCATTGGCATATTGGTTCACTTAAAAGCATGCTAATTTGAAGCTTTGATGGAAGAGAGCATCAAAAATGACGAGCAAACTTACAAGAATTGACAATTTGACGTGGGATTTGACACATATACAATTACTTAAATATACGAAAGAGAAAAATGTGGTTTATTCTAGTAAAGAAGTTACTATATCGTATATTTACTAATATAATAAGTGATGATACTAGGAATAACTTATTAAAATTAGAATGGTTTAAACAAAGGCAAATTCCAATTAGGAACAAATTAGTAAGCAAATGTTTAAATATTGAGATATTGATAATGCGATAAATTTTCAGGTAAATTAAATTAGTACTAGCTGTAAGGAATTTTGAACTTATCCTAAGTAATAGAATATATTGTAAATCTAACAGATTAGTAAATTAATAATTCCGATTGAATTAACAAATAAATTAATAAATAAATAAATAAATAAAATAAATAAATTAAAAAATAAAAATAAAAGGGAAATTCCTCAACGAACGTGTGGAAGGAAGTAAAGTCATAGCGCTGCGACATTGGCTCGAAGAGAGGGAAAGACGGCCTAACTGCAAAATATTGCATTAAAATCAGTGCGTCCTATGCCTCTGAGGACTATATATAACGCGCACTCAATTTTGCATGGTAGGTCTTTTGGATACTCTTCTACGTTTTAGCTTTTGATTTTAGAAATGTTCTTGGTTATTTGTTTTATTATTGATTTCATCATTTTTTAACCTTTATGTATTTATTTATTAATTAATTTATTTTATTTAATTTATAATTTATTTATTTATTTATTAATTTATTATTCAGTTATTTATTTTATTTATTTAATTTATTTATTTAATTTATTTGTTGCATTTATTTATTTTATTTATTTAATGTATTTAATTATTTCAGTTAATTCTTCATTTTACTCTGCCTTCTTACGATTTTATTTATTAGTTATTTTATTGTTTTCTAGTTTTTAAATTTGTGTTATTTTACTGTTTGTCTAGACTGAGGATGGCCAGAAGTGGTCGAAAGTCGGCTATTGTTTTGTAATTAAAACAGTTAGTGTGAAGAGACTTGTTATTAGTTTATATATTAACATTAACATTATTAACGTTAATAACATTAACATTATTAACATTAACATTATTAACATTATTATCATTAACATTATTAACATTAACTTCATTTGGAATGATACACCTTTTCTAACCAGGACCAAACTGCCTGGCTGTTAACTTCATTTGGAATGATACACCTTTCCTTACCAGGACTAAGCTGCCTTGCTATTAACTTCATTTGGAATGATACACCTTTCTTTTCAGGACAACTGCCTTGCTATTAACTTCATTTGGAATGATACACTTTCCTTACCAGGACTAGCTGCCTTGCTATTACTTCACCTTTCTTACCAGGACAAGCTGCTATTAACTTCATTTGGAATGAACACCTTTCTTTACCAGGACTAAGCTGCCTTGCTATTAACTTCATTTGGAATGATACACCTTTCTTTACCAGGACCAAGCTGCCTTGCTATTAACTTCATTTGGAATGATACACCTTTCCTTACCAGGACTAAGCTGCCTTGCTATTAACTTCATTTGGAATGCCTTACAGGACTAATGCTATTAACTTCATTAAGCTGCCTTGCTATAACTTCATTGGAATGATACACCTTCATGTAACCTTTCCTTACCAGGGCTAAGCTGCCTTGCTATTAAATTTATTTGGAATTATATACCTTTAGGTATATAGGCATTGCATATGTAGAAGGCATCTTCAGGGACAAAGGACATTATGGATGAAAATACAATGCCAGGAATCAATAAAATAAGACCTCTGGTGCGTCCGAACTGAGTAATTACTTAAGTTACTCGATTGTACACTGGATTAAGGTTTTATTCAATTCTTAATAGGTGCAATAATACCAATAGCATCGCAACTGATCTACGTTTGTGCTAAGTTAACATCAATTCCGAGTAAACAATATAAGATTTGGCGGATGTAACTTTGTTCGACAATTGTTTTAAACCTGAACTTGGACAGTCCTAATATCCTTTATGCATTACTTAGTCAAGGGTTAATGAAATATATGTAAATTTAAGTTAATTAATAAGAACCAATCGGATATTACGGCAAGTAGGTATTAATCAGTAAAAAAATCTAATTAAATATATATAAATCATTTGATACTACCGAGTTTTGCAAAACATGAATAGTTGACACAATATAATTGTGAGAGAGACACCTAGGAAATGTAACAAGCAAAATGCAATGCTACATCTGGGAACTGTTCCATCATTCGACATTCGTCATCATTGATGGCTCGCTTAATTGAAGGTCAGAGTGAGTTCAGGCTCTGTCGCGCCCTGATGAGTTGACGTAATGAAACAGGGGACATGACATTATGTCGAGCCATCATGATGACGAATGTCGAATGATGGAACAGTTCCCAGATGTAGCATTGCATTTTGCTTGTTACATTTCCTAGTGTGTCTCTCGCACAATTATATTGTGTCAAATATATATAATCTTAAATCAATTTACCGAGATTAAACGGTCCTAATGTCCCGTAGATACAATCATTCAAAAAGTCCAATAAAATATATTTAATTTAAATATTTTTTTGGGATTAAGCAGTCCTAATGTCCTTTAGATATAATGAACCAAGGAACCCAATAATTTTATATATATTATTTTTAATAAAATAAGTTTTTTATAATTACAAAAATAAATCTGATTTTTAGGTATGAATATTGGTCGAAGAAATACGAAAGAATTACTGCTAATAATTACAGTAATAGTTATTAGGACTGTAAGTATTCAATGCAAATAAATTGTACACATGAATATTTATGAGGGGTCATAGATAAAATGATTTCTGGGTTAATATTATTGGCACACTGATATAATAAGGAATTATAATTCCTAGCTTAGCTACGCTTTTCTTATGAGGCTTGAAATACCTCTACAGGTACTTTTAGTTGCTTGGTAATTTTTATACTGTAGTCTTTAATGCAATATCGAGTGGTCTGGGAAAAAATTAAAATTTTAATGATATAAATGTTAAAGTAAAAATAAAGCAGATTTCTGGTTAGCCGTTTGTAAACAATACACCTAACACGCAAGACCGTAGCAAGCCCCAAACTTGAAGAGAGCGAAAGAATACTAGAGATGGCAATGTGTCACTCACAAGGGTCTTCCGCAACTAACCGAAACTTGAGGACCCCCCCCGTCCGTTTAAGCAAGACGAAAAATTGCAAACAAACACAAGCGTTTAGGCTAAACTTGCTTAATAACGTTTTTTACGTTTTTAATATATGGAAACGTTTTTTCAGAACAGTAAAGGTGCCGAAGACTTCAATACCATAATGCTAGACGATAATTGTAATTATGTTCGTTATCTGATCAAACTGATAATTTACGAAGGTTGCCACAACCGTGGTTGACGTCGTTAAAGCGTCAGTATTTATACAGACTTTGACACCACAGAGGTCTGTGTTCGCATCCCAGGTCACGCTCTTCTGTTAGTTTATATTGGATTATTGTTTAAATAAATGATCTCCAACTCAAGAATTCACTTAGAGCGCAAAAGTTGCCACAACCACCTTAGGCGGTTTCGAAGCAGGTATTCCTGATGAGCCGGCATTGTAATGGTTCTTATGGAAGGTCATAAAAATTTTCTAGACGGAGAATAATGTAATATTTATAAATCAGTATTTAGGGATTAAAGAATTACAAGTTAGCATCAGGGAAATAGAAGTTACTTGTTATTCATTTAAGACTAAAATTTACTTCCAAGAGATTTACTATTACTCCTTTTTGGGGTTAGAGCTCTATAGTCATTTGAGGAGTGTGGGACCCCTTAAAATGTACAAACAAAGTGACAGAACACTAGTTAAATAAAAAACGTTTACGTCTGAAGATAAAATGTTTTATGCACTTTGGGTGTAAAATTGAGCCAGTAAAAATCAGAGGACAATCTTTTTAACTCCCTTAAACGTTGGCTTCAAGGATAGTTATTTTAACAAATTGGGAGTAACACGCTGAAGTAACCATATTAAATAAATAAATAATTTGTTTATTTATACTAAATTACAAATTTAAACCCACTTTTTCGTCAATGTATGGTACAAAATAAGATGGACTCAAAAACAAATTCCGCCCATCCTGCAATATACTGGAGTTATGTGTATCCTTCAAGTAAAGTTACAGATATAATAAGCTTGGATATAACTAACTTGGTTGTCTCTAATTTGTATTATACGCTGATATTTAAAATAGAAAATATATTGTTACCAAGTTACCAAATTCCTCAGCATCCTAATTTAGGATGCCAACGATGTATCACAGTAGTCAGGAACTAAGCTTAATACTTCCAGACGGAAGGATTGACATTGTTCTCCTCACTAAGACGCATTTTCCTTCTTGTTGTCGCTTTCCAAAACTACTTCACATTGAAAGAAGATCCCCCAGGAAATGTACCTGTGTGCCATTCAACCGAAATAAGTAGTATGGAACTCCCTATTCTTTGTTATATCTTAAAAGACCTCAGAAGAAACCAAAATGTGCACAAGGTTTGATAGGATAAAGGGCCAACTTTGAAACCAATTTGAAAATTTTACTAAAATTTCAACTTACTAAGTGTGTTCCCTGTGTGGGACGCTGGTAGATGACACCTCTCCCATAAGTGCGTTTCTCACCTCCCACTTCCATTAAATAATATTAATGGTTTTGTTCATCACCTCAGCAATTATTCCTTCCTGAAAAAGATATCCAGGGTCAACAAATTATAAAATATTTGCAATTTAATTAAGCTCTGAATCTTTTTTTATGTCTTCTGTTATTATAAATATTTATTTATTTATTATCTCACAATGCCGCTTATGTGTAATAAATAAATTATTTCTTTAACAAACCTAACAAGGAAATAAAACATTCTTTGATATATTATTCGATAACAGTTGTATAAAAATAGTCGGAGTCACCCGTAGTATAGTGGTTAAGGTACGCGGCCAATACACAGAATGAATGGACTTTAAACTCCAGAGTTTTATTAGTCATGGGTTCAATCCCAGCACGGGTCTCTGGGATTTTTATGAGAGGGATAAAAATTCTGCGTACCACGTCCTTCAGAAGGGACGTAAAGCCGGTGGTCTCGAGCCTGTCCGTTGTTAGGTACTCGTCAAAGATACCTTACCCTAAATGAAACTGGGTATAGGCAAAATTTAGGACCCTCATTGTAGACTCATTATAATACTATAGTGTATCTGCCTTGTGGTTTAAAGTGCCTAGTTTTCACTAGACTATAAGTCAGTGAAAATGTGTATGATTGCTTGAAAAAAGCATAAGAGGAACCAAAGAAATTAACGGCTCTTATGTCTAGATTAGATGAAATATACCTACACTTGAAATTAAAAGGAGTAGAACAGTATCTTAGGGAGCTGGCAAAAAGGGCCTAACAACGTGGCTTACTTGCTTGGTAGTTACTACCACTCCCCATATTACTATCAATATTATTTACTTGTCCAAAAATAGTCGCCAACTTGATTTTATTGCTTTGACAGCAAACAGCAGAATATGGGATGGAACAAAAGCGACTGACAGATCGAAATTTGCTTATCAAGTTTATCTTAATTTTGAATGTCATCCAAACGATCGAAAGAAAGGTGATTGTGGAGGGTTTTGTGGAGGCAGTCTGATAACACCACAATACGTCCTAACTGCTGCGCACTGCTGTGTCAAGTTAGTATTAAATCGACTCATTATTACGTCTGAGCATTTAATAGAGTTTCTATTTCAAAGCAGGAAGTTATCAAGTTGTCTTAAAACTGTTATTTAGCTAAAAAGGTATTGTAGCACAGGGAATACTACAAAACTAGGAAGGAAATATAAATTTCTTAGCTTAAAAAACAACTTGTTAATTTTATAACATCAGTGAGAGTAGTGGAATGTTCTATAATTGTACCAACAGCAATTTCGTTTTTCCACTAATAAGCTTTTCCATTCTAAGCTGAGCTAGCTTTCGGCTATATTGCCATCTACAGTGCCTAAACAAGTAAAAAACCTTAACAATATAACTCTACTCACTTTGTATTTTAGGTTTTCCTCTTTTCTACCGTAGGTATAGAGGAAAAGTATTGTGCTTGCGAAAAAACCGAAACCGGGATGTCACCTGAATTATCCATTTCAGACGTTTAAAAGGCTCCTAAGTAGTTTTCACAAAGTTGTCTGTACCGATATGTTATGAGAAATAATCTTTTATAATTTTTCCGGGAATATTCATTCTAGGAAAAGCTAACAAAATCTGCTAGAGAGTTGAAACTTTGTACAAAATTCAGTCTATAGGTGTAGTTGTGCTAATATTTTTAGTGAATATATTAGCGAAAATATTATTATGACGTCATAAACCTGCATTAATAATTCAGCAGAATTTTCAAAAAATCATAAAACGCCGAAAAATGTTGCGATCATTTTCAGAAAAGAGACATATTTACTCAGGCATAAGTATAATATATGTGCTACGTTTCATCTCATTATTGTCAGCATTAGATCTATTTTTATCAAATGACTTCTGTACGTATTTTAAGAAATTTTAAAAAATCGGCTAATAATCTAATCAAGTTGTTACAAGTGTATTCTTTTACGTAATAAATAAGTGCACTAAGTTTCGTTTTAATACACCAAGTATAATTATGATTTTGTTGTATCATAAAAGTTAAGCATATCGAGCGAGGTCAGTGGCTGGATAGGTGGCCGCTGGGAATGAAACGGATGTATACACTTTTCGACGATGTGATGTGGAAAAGTTCCGAGGTACCCTTTGCCCGACTTTTTAACATTTTATTTATTATGTTTAGATTGAATTGTATTGTTTAGGCACTGTTGATGGCACCCTAGTCAAAAGACGGCCCTGTTCAGAGTGATTTTAGCTTATTGGTGATAAGACAAAGTTGGTGCTGTTAATATTTTTAATTTTTGTTTTCCAATAGGTCATTGTACAGAATCATCATGGTAAAAAGCCTTCATATACCTACAGATAAACAGTGGGCTAAAAAGTGGCCCTTCATGATAATATTAGTCGTTCATGTTTTAGTCTGTAATTCCTTGCTCCGCTTCATTTGGGGCCTAATGTTATCAGATACATTAGACCCAAAATAAATATAAGGGCAACTGATACATCGCATTTTGCTTTAGTCACTCTTCAGTGCAAGTCAGATTTGGATTGCTTGCAAGACACGAACAAGGGGTAAATATAATATCTGTCACAGCAAGTCAAGAAGATATGATAATTCACGATGGGTATTCGGAATCTTTAGTACAAAATGATATCTGCCTGATTCGACTACGTAATCCGGTGAGGATGAATGGTAAGTTTTATGTCCTTACCTAGCGTGTTTAAAAGATGTAATTTACTTGTGATCAATTATTTATAGTTCCCAGATTAGTACTATTTAATCAACTATAAGTAATTATAGCAAAAAGGAGAGCAATCTTAAATAATACCATTAATAGGTAATTGCAATTTACCCATGAGTGCCACCTACGGGCAATGTCCCGTAGGTGGACTTAAATAAACTTAAATAAAATAGATAATTTTAAACTTAAAATTATTAAGTTATTCTCTCCTTAAATAGTCCCAATATTACTTTTATCAGGTATATAATACTTCCTTGATTATATTAATGAAGCATTAATTATAATTAATGCTTTTCTTATCATGATTGACAATCTAATAAATTACTGGTCCCCAATATGGGGATAAATACTGACTAGATTAGATTTGGCATGATCCAAGGTGCACGATAAGAGTGCTCCTTTTTCTTAGCCACATTCCACCAAGAAGAATGTTGATTTTCTGATCAACTGACTGTGGGCAAAAAGGGGGAAATTAAGCCACGCCGACTCAAATTAAAGGTAGGTTCCCCGCCACGCTAGCTTCGATCGGAATCCAAATTTTCCCACCATTGTGTCGACAGTCTTACTGTTTCAGTATCAATTGTCTCTGGGTGGGGGATTCGGTTTTATTGATTGACATATATACGTCAAACAAGACATTATGTCATTGACCGTCACAATGAAAACAAATCACATATTTTGACTAATACAATTGAAAATTTGCTAATATCGTGGTATTATGACACTTATATGACGAACTGATAAAGTACAACAACCATGTGGCCGCGAAGCGACCTCCAGTGCCGACGACGCGTAGCGGCAAAGAGTCCGAAGGCCTCTTGTTTTGTGAGGTATAGGACTCTTCTGACCATATTGGGGCGATAACCTTCAGGGACGATTCAAATAATAGCTACACCGGACACTGATTAATAATACCTAAGATTCCAAGGTATACTATTAAGCTGATAATTTTTTTCAGCCAACATAAGCACTATAAACTTACCAACATATAGCGAACTAAACCATGATCAGTACAGAGGTCAGCAAGTGATCGTAGCTGGTTGGGGAGAGGGAAGATTATCAGGTAATTCAGTTTGATTCTTAAACACAACCATATTTTGAATGTGTGCTATACTTTGTTGCAATACAATCGATAATTCTCAAGTATCCAGTTTAATTTATTGTGTTCATAAGCATGCTCTAGTTGTTGTAGACTTGATGAACCAAACCAAATCACAAATAATTACACATTGGATCCCATCAAGTTATGAACTACCTGAAACTACCGTACTAGGTATGACAATCCTATCACTCACCTTAAGAAGAAACTTATACCACAAATATTGTCATTTCAGATCCACTTGGCGATTACTTAAAGTTTACACAGAACACAGTGATATCACTAGCAAGATGCAATCAAGTTTATAACGTGTCTAATTATCAAATATGTACGATGGAAGACTTTTCAGGATCTTGTAGGGTAAATATTTGGGATATCATTGATTAATGTCAGGAATAAAGTAGGTCTATAGACAAGTAAAGAAAATTTGGGTTAACAAAAATAAATACAAACACGATTTCGATTTATAACGATATCTTTTAGTCTTAATCGATGTCGCGACGGAACAAAGACGTAAGTAACATTGAGGCAAACGTATATAATTTTTTATTAGCTATTATATCACTTATTTATCTCAGCTACACAAACTTTTTCTTAATTTAATGGTATATATAATCTGCCTTTGTAGCCGCGGTTGTACAGTACTGGACTTCGGCACAGGAGGTCCGGGGTTCACAGCCTGGGCTATGCTCTCAGTTTTTATGAATATAATTTGATGTAAAAAGATTTCGCCAACATTAGCTTTACATTGAGCATAGTAGATGTTACCTACCCCATGTGGTTCCCGCAGGGCGAATACCCTGAAGGGCCGAAAGGCCCTAAAACGGGCAGTATTATTATAATGATATATATTTTAATAAAATGTATATTTTTTATTGTGTCTCTAACGTTAAATTATTGTACTATTATAGACACTAGTCAATATATTCTTAATGCCCTTAGTGTTCACTTAAATTTAAGAGATCCGACCTCTTGAAAGATTTCTTAATTGCTTCATAACATTCGATTTACTAATTTAAAATTAGTGTATTGCCAGGAAATCTGATAGGATCGCTTGTTAAATACGTTGAAATAATATGATAAATGATCAACAGATGATATAAATAACTTCTCTGTGGAGTAATCCAAGTAGAGGTAAATAAATAGTCCCTCCACTAATATTTATGTTAAAAAAAATTTATTTGAGCGTTAACTTCCAATTTTTATTTGAGAGTTTTTTTTCTTGGCTTTTTATAGACTGATGGCCGGATGAGGCAGAAAGTTAACTCTCAAATAAATATTTTAACATACATCTTAGCGGAGAGACTATTTATTTACCTATATGATCAACAGATGAGTTTGTCTCCATACCGAAAAACATTCGTTTGTATATCGGGTTTTCCTAAATTAATAAAAACGTCAGTATCTCGTGAATGTTCTTCAACCGCGGATCGACGATAGTCGACAGTTATCTATGGTAAGTTTTATGTGCTCAGCTATACACGTAGAGTTCCTGTCTGTCCGATATAAACATTATCACGGCTACAAGAGAAGTATAGACACCACTAGTTTATCTTAAGAGGAATACTTTAACCTTTTAAAGGAGACGTCTAATATTAGAGCGTGCATTGAAGATATCGAAGTGTCCCAATATAGTTAAAAGCCAGAACTTTGCTAAACCTATCAATTGTTTTGTTGATACATAGATATGGAAACTTTTCTGCTGAGCTCTTTCGTCGCTTTCTCGATGGACGGTAAATACTCATGTAGTTGGACAGTTGCATTGACGCCCTCTATTGTGTAGCTGACGTTAAAATGTACTTTGTGAAGGTATTACTTCTCCTGATCCTAAGAGAATCATTCTTCTTCGACCCTAATTTTAAAACCTCTTTAAGTATAGTTAAGTAGTTTTGTAGAAAGTCCCCAAATTCTACTAACTAATAATACTTATTATCCTTACAGGGAGATAGCGGAGGGCCTCTGGTAATAAACCATGGTGTGATGCCAGTAGTAATAGGTTTGGTATCATACGGTAATATACCCTGTGAGAACAAATCACCAGCTGTATATACGTTCGTTGCCGCGTACTTAGACTGGATTAAAAAACACACAGGACTTACGTCGCATAAAAACATTCCTTTTATTCCTTGATTGATAATATAAATGAGAAAAAATAAAATACCTAATTCTTTGTTTACTAATTACCTATTAGTCTTGTATACTAATATGTTCTTGCACCTTTGCAAAACGTTACAAAGACGCTAGGCGTGTGCAGGAGTTTGTTGACAAAACAGCTTCAAAGTAATACGATCTATAACTTGAGATTTAACTTCTAAAAAAATTAAATCTACTGTAGCAATTTATTTTTCTAATTACATCCAATCATTACTTTTAGAATCTCATTAAACCTTCAATACATAGAACCACCATTATTAACTTTTTTTAATATTATTATAAAACTCAATTAGCAAACCCATTATCCTAGAGATATAATAGATGTTAAGAATAGATCCCAGCCAACAATCTATTAAAATATCTCTCATATGCACAGGACTTCATGTTTTATTTCTAATGCGATTAAAGAATTTAATATTTTGTGTAGATAAAATAGGAATCTTTTTGTGAGACTAAGTTTTGCTAAAATTGTAAAGCAATAACATGGCGAGCATAGCGTAATGCAGTATAAAGAAACCAGGCGAGAAGTTCGAGTGTATATTAACTAAGGTGATTAATGAACAAAATTGTTATTGGACTGTTAAGAATTAAATTCTAGGTGGATTAATGAAGACTTCAGTCCTTTAAAATGTTTCTATTTATTTACATTTACATTAATAACAGACGTTTGCGTGGATAGGTTAGACTTCTAACCTAAATTGTTGTTTTTAACTTTTTTTATCTCGTGGTAAAGTTTTTTGGTGATGTTCTTTGTTTCTGGTTTTGTTTTTTTTTTTCCTCACCTTCATACCGAAGGTATATAGAGGAAAGTATTGGTTTCACCCAAAAATTGTAACTCAGATTTCACTTGAATTATCCATTTTAGGTGTTTTTAGGACCGTCTGAACTCTGTCTGTCTATGTGTGTGTGTCTGTGTCTGTAACACGCATAACTCCACTGTGTTTATGCTAGATAGTTAACGTGGTAAAAAAAATCAGTCTTTGGGTCTAGTTGTGCTGCCCGGATATCAAATTTTATGTCACCATTAACCCTATTTGCTTAGTCAGCAAACATTTAAAAAATCGTAAAAACTCAAAAAATGACCCGATAAACTTGAATTTTGGCAGGATATACCTCTTAATATAACAAACAATCTTCCGAATTTCGTTTTGATATTGGCCGCCATTTTAAATGATTTACTTTTGAAATTTAAAATTTTGACGCTTATAATACCAAAAGTATACACGTGTTTTTGACTATATTCACGTCGTTGAACCGCAAAAAAAAAAACATATAAAAATCCGATCAAAATCTTTAAATAGTTAAAAAAGTTATATAAGCGAACTTAATGATTATGTATGAGACACTTTTGTTAAACGTAAAAGTTTGTTTAAATTTGTCAGTATTACAATATTCCGCCAAATTCAAATAATTAAAAAAAACGAATAAATAGAACTTTTCTCATTTATGATTGTGTGAGTTTACGTTCTTGTATTGTTTTTTTTTTATACGGTTACGGGTACTCGGGAAGATTAAAACCCAGGCCATTTGCTAAACCTTCTAGGGACGAGCGAAGCGGAGTCCGAAGTTAAAAAAGCAGGCATTTGTTAACCCATCTATTCTGAGGACGGCAAAGCGAGGTCCGAAGGGTGAGGAAAGTTCCGAGGTCCCCGTACCCGATTTTTTTTAGTATTTTATTTGTGATTGTTGTTTGTTATGTTGTATTTTTTTATTGTTTAATTCTGAAGATGACTGGCTTTGTCATGCGTAACGTCTGTTCTTAATTTTAATGTCAATAAATAGACACATTTTAAAGGACTGAAGCCTTCATTAATTCACCCAGAATTTAAGGTGATCAAAGCGCCAGGTCATTTATAGTATAACATTATATAGGTATAATTGAACTTCTGTTCATTAAATTCAAGCAAGCGAGGATATCCGAGTGTTGTAGTTTTAACCAGTGTTATTTTATCTAGCGTGGTCATAGTATAGTTATAGTTAGTCATAGTATGATAGGTTAGTATAGGGTATAGTTATAGTTATAGTCATAGGTATAGTCATAGGTATAGTCATAGGTATTGTCATAGGTATAGTCATAGGTATAGTCATAGTATGTATAGTCATAGATAGTATGTCATATAGTCATAGGTATAGCCATAGGTATAGTCAAAGGTATTGTAATAGTTATAGTCATAGATATAGTCATAGGTATAGTCATGGGTACAGTGATATGTATAGTCATAGGTATAGACTGGTAGATGAAAATATTACGGATTGTTAATGTGTAAGTAGGAAGGACGCAAGACCGAAGATGTATTAAAAATATTAATTAAGCAAAGTTGGAGTTCTATGGACAAGTACAGCATGTCCAAATATTATGTATGAACGTAGCTAATTCAGTACAGTAAGAAACGGTTGCACTGTAAAAACTTGGTAATGTAAACTTTTGTAATTTTCGACCAAGATCCCTGGTTGAAAGTTCGGTAATTATATCTCTTTTTTGGACTTCTGATAGTATTTTTGTAAACCTTTTATCATAACTTTAATGTACTAGTATTTATTTACATGTGTACCTTATCTACAGCTAACGGTAACACAATTTTCTCTTATCAAACTAAATACAATTTCTAAATACTCACAAAACCATAGCTTCATTAATCTCATCTGTAAATTCTATCAAATTCTGTTATTGGCAAGGATATTTATCAGTTTCAAAATATCTATAAGAAACCTCTTAGCTTTAATATGATAAGAAATTAGAAACGGCTTCCAAAGTAATTTGGGATAATGTAGCCCCTTAAAGTTAAGGGGGTATTTGTCATGCTACACTGTCCCAATCCCTTTTCCCTTTTTGATTAATTGATGTAGTAAGATGATAAATAAAGCCTTTAGTGATTTATATCTTACTAATATACATTATTCAATTTATTTGCATTTACTTTTTGCAAGAAGTAATTTTAAATAAAAACAGCGACTAGGCTAAATCATTAATGTATATATATTTATATATATATATATATATATTATATATATATATATATTATATAATATATATATATATATACTTCCTTTTATCGAAGGTTAGTGGGTACAGGCGAGTACTAAAAAAAGCAGCTCATAAACAAATAAAATCTATACTTTCACTAGAAGAAATCACAACTTATGACACAACACTGTAAACTTCAATATAATTATACTTATGAATATAATACTACATGCAATAAACTAGTTTCCCAATTCCGGTGGCAAAACCTGTTTTATTTAGCACTAGGAGGTCGAGTATCCTCGTTTATCTCCTAGAATTCTGTGATAAGGCAACAAGCCTGATAAAGGAACATAATAACACAATGTCGTATGCGCAACGGGGCATAAGTTCCGCTACAAAAAAAAAAATATATATATATATATTATATATATATATATTATATAAACTCCATTCATAAAGACAAAAATATACATAAACACATAGAAAAAGAAACACGGGACGATGCACGATGATCAGCTACCGAAGAGCACTTCTTGAAAACGCATGGGAATGGCTATGGTGACTAGTTAAAGGTAGGTGTCAAGCTGTAGACGACCAAAAGTTATACTCTGACCCACGGACTTGCGACCGGGCCTTGACTTAACGGAGGATTTTTCAAAAGGAAATTCGCTAGATTATCTCAACAATAAAATATTATATGTATTTAAGGGAAGAAAGCATATTGATTTCATGCTATTTCGCTACATGAATTCCTCTAGTGTTCTATTGGTTAGTATATTGAATTCGCTAAGCTCATCCACTCGGTATAC
Organism: Microvelia longipes; assembly: GCA_018340805.1. Taxonomy (NCBI): domain Eukaryota; kingdom Metazoa; phylum Arthropoda; class Insecta; order Hemiptera; family Veliidae; genus Microvelia; species Microvelia longipes. Next base: position 44,558,934 of record JACMZG010000022.1, on the reverse strand, counting down.
TAAGGAATTGCTTCGTATAAACAGAACTGATCTAATTATTATTCCAAGACGCTTCGTTCGTTCGCTCTATTCAGTGAAAACCCATTTAAATACTGACCTCAACTTGATTAAATAATATATTTTAGTGCAAATACATAACTTTTCCTATATATCTAAACTATAAATAAGGAAAAGCAAGAAGAAACTTTTTGTCTCTTAAAATGTATAGTGAAATGCAAGAACATGCGTGCTGAATTTCAGTCAATTTATCTTAGTGTCCATACGATTCAAATTGGCTATTGTTAGATATATATTCTTAAAATAAGTGTTACATTTAGATAGAAAACCTGACTTTCAACCTGATAAAATGTTGAAGAAAATAAATGGATTATGTCATTGCAGAAAAACCTAAAAAAATCTTTTATCTTGTGATATTTACAGTGACAAAGGTAACTCCGACTATTCAGTCTCAAGAAAAAACTCTTTTAAAATTAAATTTTATTTCTCTGTTAAAATGTAACAGATTTTCACAATTACTTTGTTCCCTGTAGACAACATACCTTTTTAACACATTGCTTTTGTTGAAAGAAAATCTGACCTCTAAGTTATCTCTACTTGACCAACATAAAGAAGAAAAAAATTAATATCATAAAAAAAGCCCAGAGGTCTTTTCTTCTACAAAATGCGATCAAAGAACAGAAATTTTTTTCTGAAAAAGAGATAATTTTTAAGGAAAAATTTATAGGAAGAATTTGAATAAAATATCTTTTTAGATGGTGTAAGCAAATCTTTTTCCTATTTTTTTTATTCTCTATAATTTTTCACAAAGTATGTGGAAAGGGTTTTTTGGTAAGAAGTGAAGAATCGATGGATTTTGTGAAAAAACTCTAAAGAAGAATTTGCTTCTGCGAAAAATTTAAAATCGTTTTAAGGAATTTGTATACAGTTATGGCGGTCCACCTTTACATTTAAAAAATAATAAAAAAACTGACTTGTTTACTTTATAATAAATAAAATCAGTAGTAGTTTTGTGGACGCGGACTAAGTTGTTATTATTAGGTAGTATTAGAGTTGTAATAATAAGCGCTACACAGTTCTTAACACTGTCTTAAAATAGCACCTTCACGCACAGTTGCACTATAATAATAGTAGAAAGCATTGTACATATAAAAACGTGACCTTTACTTTACTTACAAATGAATCATGTTTCAGTTTCAGCAAAAATGGTTATTAAAAAATTCAAAAATGTTAAACATTTTTGAAAAGAAAAATAAATATTATTTTCTAATAATTATGTCTTGAGCGTGTTTTGAGTCCTGAGAGACCTTAACTATAATTTTGAGATAGAACAACATTGGATATATCAAATAAAAAATTGGTCTATGGACCGATCCGTGGTTGCCTGTTAGCTTTTTTATATATATATATATATATATATATATATATATATATTCTTTATAGGACAACATCCAACTTGTTTATAGGAACGACGTTATGGCCACATGGAGGCTACGCAGCAGCCCGCATGCTAAGGCCGAGAAGCGGCCAAGATCCGAAGACGTCTTGTTTAGGACATATGAAATTCCAATTTTAATTTATAAAAGTAACAGCATATAATTGTGAGAAATCCAATGTAATATATCGCCTAATAATTTTTTGCAATACCAACTGATAAATAATATTAAATAAAAACAATTTATAAAAGATTGCCCCATTTTTCAAAATACCACCATGAACTCAATGAAGAAGTGTATCGAAATTAGGGACAAACATTTTCTCAAACAAATTCTTCCAACAGTATTTGTTTATCAGCATCAAGTTATTGTTGATATTTCGGTAATAAAAGAAATAAAGAATAAGAAATTTTAGACAATTTTTCAAGACAGCAATAGAAATTTATTTGATGTAAGCAAGGAATCCCCAAGGAGATCTGGTAGCCCCCAGTTTATTAGCATGTCTCCTTATTTTTCTTATACTAAATATTTTTCTTTTAACTGAAAAAAATGAGAATCTCTTTGTATTTTCTTAAATTCTTTTAGATTAGGATATTTTAGTGGATTATAGTTTCATTTTGAAAATTTCTTTAAAAAAATCTTTATAAATATTTTCTTTTAATATATTTTTTGTCCGCATAGAGAAACACATTTGTAAGAGGTAGTCTAGGTCATAGTATGCTTTTAAATACTTACAAGGTTAATTTAAGCAATATCCTCAAGCAAGTCTGTATTCAGTATTGGCATCTACAAGGTGAGAATGTTAAAAACATATGGTGCACACTGCTTAGCAGTACTTTAATAATTCCTCCTCTGTGGTTTAGCATAGCAGATTTGTATAAACATAATTTATAAAACTTATGTTTGTGGACACAGAGATGTGACACTCTCTTTAGCATTTGTTTGATAATTTTATCTCTATATGGTTTAGCACAGCAGAGTCGTTACCATAACTTTAACTTAACGTATGGTTGTGGTCCCAGCTTTAGAGGGCAAAGAATTTTAAATAGATAAGTGTAGAGGCCCTGTTTAGAAAGCTTATGAGACGATGATCTATTTATCATAAAATATTTATGATAAATATATAGGTAAAGATTACCTTGTATCAGACAGGTATACTTTCATCAGACAAATACATTATTTAGACAGGCTTTACTTTGCGCAATTTAATAAATTTAATCATACAATATAGGATATTTCTTTAGCAAATTACTGTAAATTATCATCCTTCAAAATAATTATTTTGATAAATTCGACCAAAAATTAAATTTTTATGGATAAACCCATAAGTAGGTATAATAATGAAATACAGCATTATTATAATTTATAACTAGTATGCGTTTCATCAGGAACTTACGTCAAAATAACAACGAAATTTCTATTTAGCTTATAATTGAACATTGCATTTATTTTTGAAAAGAGAAAACTCTATGCTTTTTGTTGTTAAATTTTAGGAAAAAAATAAACATTAGCAAGCGAGGTGAAACATATTAAGCCTATTTTTAAAGGCTTAAACCCATGTGACCCTTGATTTAACAATTAAACATTAAAAGGCAAATAAAGACTAACAGATTAGCAATGATTAAAATAAAATAAATTACTTTTAGATTAGTAATTCACGGAAATAAAATTCAATGTTACATCCGATAGATTTTAAACCTACACAGCTAGGATTTGTTGTAAACTTGCTTCCTCGCTTTTAAACAAATGTGGAAATCTCTGACTTGTCTGTTCTGACTGATCTCTTGACTTTATTAAAATTTAAAAAAAAAATAAAAATACGCTGAAATATTTATAAACAAATTCGGAGCTATACTTTATTTCAAGCTTTAAAAATATTTTGTAAATTTAGATTCACATGTTTGTTATTTGGTAATAAGTTTTGCGCACTTTGTTATTTGTATGCTTTTTTGCACTAACATTTTGTGGATTTTACAATAATCTTATTTTAAATTTTGAAAAAATAAAAGCTATTCCCTAACCTCGTGCGAAGCAGGTAAGTATTGTTCCAGAATGGAACAATACTTATGTAATACATAAGTACTATATACATATAATACTCATGTAATATAATACTTACAATACTTAGAGTTTAACTATAATAGTTAAACTCTAGTTTTAACTTTAATAGGAAATTCCTGAGCTTTGTAATGTCAGGTAAATGCCCTTACTTAAAGGTTTATGGTTAACCATTTTGAACCATAATATATGGTAAAGACAGTGATATTTATGACCATGAAAATAGAGCCATTATATGAAATATAATGGCCATATAATGAAATAATACATTTTATTATATTTTTAAATATGAAATAATTGGATGTTGGTCACACAGTTGGGACCAGGGACAGAAAACATGATTTTATTGAGAGTTGGAATCATGGAGTATTCATGCCATATTCTACTGTATTTCTTTGGCAGTATATGGTATTTGTTAGTCCAAGGCATGCCCAGACTGGGTACCATGGGCACCTTGGCCCACAACATTTTTGAGAACTACTTAAATTTGACCTTACTACTTAATAGTACCGAAAACCCCGTTTCAGAATGTTGAAGTGGGAATGGGGTTTTCCCAATTATGTTACGCCAAAAATCAATTAGAAAATGTATTTAAGCAATTATCTGAATACCCCCCTTCTTGTAGTTTTAGTACTTGGCATCCTTTCAAATAAATTCTTAAGACACCTACTTGTTTTGTAAAATTGTAAGGAAATAGTACCTACAACCCTATAATATAAGCTACTAACGGTTTAACAAGTGTTAACTCTACATTTCGACAAATTATAAACGGGTATAAATTGGTACGACTGAACTGGACCATTATCGACTCCAGAAATAAATCGATTGCCCCTCACCCCTTCCCATGTACAATTGTAAAAACGCAATAATACAAAACTAAATAAAAAAGGAAGCATATCGCCCCTAAATGAAGCGGCATTTTTTAAATCAAATTTAAATCGATGGTATTAATTCAACTCCGTCCTGATTAAACACTCCTAAACATTTCATTAATTTCTCTCCGTAAAATCTGCTTCCATTATTTATTTTGGCAAAAAATCTCCATTACTGGATAGTTTGTATAATTTTAACAGTAATCGGATTTTTCTACTTTCTATAACACGAGGCTTTGAAATAGTGAAATTACAGTTTTCAACCATTTCTTTCTTATTTGAATTTGTTGGAAATTTATAGCATCAATTACATTCAGTGCCTTTACTTTTAGTATTCGGCGCCTTTACGGTTAATTTTAAATTTTATGGCAAGTAATAAATTTTAGAAAAAAAAGAACCGCAAAAAGAAAAGATCCATTTTCAACAGCTTATAACAATGATTTGGAGGGGTAAGTCTCGAGTGCAGTGTTACAAATTTAAACTACGGCTTGAAAATATTCCGTTGGCGAATTTCCTTTGAAACGGTTGCATTATTTCTCTCGAATCCAGTTCTTGCTCAAGAATTTTCTTTGCATAGGTTGCATTATTTTTCTTGAATCCAGTTCTTGCTCAAGAATTTCCTTTGCAATGGTTGCATTATTTCTCTCGAATCCAGTTCTTGCTCAAGAATTTCCTTTGCAATGGTTGCATTATTTCTCTCGAATCCAGTTCTTGCTCAAGTATTCGGTTTACACTTCATAGTCGGACAATATTTTTTCTTCTTCTTTGACAATGAAAATTAAATAAAAAAGTACAAGGAAACAACGAAAAAAGAGATTTTCCTGTATTAAAATATGGAATTCAGCTTTTCATGCAATAGCTTAGTTCCTACAACATTTAAGGCATTTGTACATGGCTTCGTTTATAATATTCAACATATTTGTTTGTAATGCTATTATTAAATAAACAATCAATTGTACAACAGTTAAATAACATAAATAATTTGTTAAAATAAGACTACCTCTCCGCTATAAATCATGCACTTTGCACTGCAGAGAGAGAGAGTTCCTTAACTTCATAAATAGCTAGTTTCTTGTAGCAATTGTAACAACTTAACCTAGACAAAATGTAATCTATTTAAAAATTGTAATCTATGTTAGTAATTTTTAACACTTAACCTATGATAGTATGGAATTTTTAAATAATTATCTTATATAATTAAAAGATTTTTATATTAAATGTATTTATTTGTACATACATACACTTACACATCTAGACACACACAAATACATACATAAATACAATAATGTAACTATAAGTATGTATATTAATATATTATATATATATATATATATATATATATATATATATATAATATATATATATATATATATATATATATATATATATATATATATATATATATATATATTATATAAATACATACTTATAGTTACATTATTGTTATATGTGTGAATATATACACATACATACATATACATATTAAGCATATTATTTTCGTATATCCAGAAAAAATGTATACAAGTTGAAGTGAAATAGTTCCTATTAAGCATACGCCGACTGTCTGAGCAAGAACTAGATCACGCATTTAAAAAAAATTCGCCCGGCTTGCGGACCTCCGGAACCATTATACAAGTCTCTCTGATTTACTGAGACATCTATGATCTCAAAAATTAACTATATTGCTCAGGGAATTATAGTTAATTTTGTTCCCTTGGTGTTGAATAACTATATAAACATCATCTGACGGGAGGAAGAAAACTCCATAGAGCTTTTAGTCACATTATATTTCATTTAATAAAACCTTCCTTTTACCGTGAAGTATTAACTCATATTAAACCTGCTGGAAACCTGGCCTGAGACCCGCACTACAAAACCTCTCCAAGACCTAGCCTTAAACTTGATTAAAACCACATCAAACATACATCTTTTAGACATAAAGTAGCGGCTTCAGCACAACTAAGCGCCTGAGTCTAACAACTTTAATCCCACTTATATAACAAGCAATGCTTAAGTTTGTTAAGTCCTTATTCAATCTTAAAAAGTTCTTTGCATAAAACCTTTTCATGAATATTTATTTAACTACTTATAAATGAGAGGATACATTTAAGAAGTGGATTTTCACCCTGGCAGCGTATAGTAATATATTTTTTTGAGGTAGTACGTAATTGAGCACGTTATTGGACCGTTTTTAGGATGAGAAGCCAATCATTATTGTTATAGGAGGTTATTTAGTACTTTTCACCTCCGAGGACAATAATGAATGTAAAAAAACTCCTAGGACGTAAAAGTAATTCATATGTTGCCGCCATTACTGTAATGTAGCGTGTTCAAAAAACAATCTGTGTAAAACCTTTATGAGGTTTCTTTAAAAACGTTCATTTTGTTTCTGTTTTTGTTCGCAGACTAATTTTTTTTCGTTTTTAAAAGGTGTTCTAATTGACAATTTTTGTGTGTTTATTTGTAAAGCTTTTATTTATTTATTTATTTATTTATTTTTTAAGAGCCCCTAACGGCAAAACCACAAGTAGGGCGCTCTTAGTACAATGTGACATATATGTATAATAAATTAATCTAAAATACAAAAGAAATATTAACAAAAACTAACAAAAATTAATACCTAGAGGAAAACATTTTCAAAAAGCGACAAATATAAGAAATAAATATTAGTATGTAATAATGTGTACGTAGATAGATAAAGTTAAGATAAAGTGAAACGATAACAATAAATACATATTAGATAAAAACGATTAAAAGCAATCAATAAAAGTAATAGAGGGATTTAAGACTCACTGACAACGTAAACAATAACAAAAGAAACAGTTAGATATGCAGATAAATAAGTAAATAATATAAAAATTCCACCGAAAATAAGATTATTAAAAATTAAAATTAGAATATATATGGATATTAATAGAACTTATACAATTAAAGTAGGCTAAAAAAAAAATTTAGGACTAGGCAAAAAAAATCTATAACTTAATTAAAAATGACTAGATAGTTAACTTATAAATAAAATCAAACTTATGTAATGGTAAAAGTAATTAACTTAATACCAGCTTTTCCAGGACAGAACGAAGACTATTACAGGATGAAATATGAGAGGGGGTATGGGGAAAGGAATTTAAGAGAGAGACAAGACGAACTAAACTACGAACTATGTTTTTACATTTTAGAGTAAAAGTGTGAAGCTATGGATGAATTCAATGAGGAAGATAATATGGAGTTAATTGGACGTTTTTTTGTTTTTTTTTTCAATTAACTATACAGCGCAGTTTATTTAATGAGTGCTATCTCAAAAATAATAGTGTTACCATCCGGCTGAGAATGTCTTTATGTCTTGGCAATTTTTCCCGACTCGCCTCGCTCGTCGGTAAATCTAATTGTCGTGACATAAAGACACACTTCTCAGCCTTATGGCATAAATAACTATTATTGGATAACGCAGGTTTGATAGCGTCATGCCATATCAGTAAATGGAGTGAAGTGGACAGAAAAAGAATATTAGGACTATTATCTAATGTTCTCTTAACATTTTTGTACCTCTATTCTGAAAACAAAAAGCCTCAGTCTTTTGACCGCCGAGGGGCGTCAGCGCTGAGGGCCACTTTGCAGCCTCCGAGGGCAACATTGCAGCCTCCGTACTTTCCTATGGTTACCTTTACCTTTACGGCCACATTGTTCTCATCCTATATTAGTTTGTGGTATTACTTTTGTTTGTAAGCAATATACTACCACAATATTTGCGAAAAAACAGTAACAGTAAAAAACAGAGTCATTTACATCAAATAATACAATAAGTCTAACGATTAATTCTGATATATATTATATATATATATATATATATATATATATATATATATATATATATATATATATATATATATATATATATATATATATGTGTGTGTGTTAAGTTTCACATATCCACAAAACATATGTTTTGGGCACCCCCTCCCACACTAGACATCTTATATAGCAAATTTTGTTTAAAGAAAATTCGCTAAAATATTATAACGTTTATTAAATGAGACTTATACTAGGAGTGGGGACTCGGGTTGTAAAGCACTGTAATAATGGGTTCAATAGCATGACTGTTTTTATTAGGTACCGTAACGGTAAATCCTTCAAATATAATAGACTAGAGACTCTCCGCCTCCCAAACTCTTATATCGGCTATTAGACTACAGACTTTCCGCTAATCAAGCAGTGTGATTGGTCACTGGTGAAATACCGTTGTGGTACCAGACCACGACAGTCTTTCCTGTAGTGGTTTAAGCAAAGAGACGTATATTACTAGATTTTTTTTTAACTTTATTGATTATTGTCTACAATAAATGTATTTGACGTAGTGCTAATGCTGGTTAAAGTGACTTGGCAGTCTCGATAGGAGGAATCACCCAGTGGTGATACTCCTTGGCGTGGTGTATATTACTAGAGGAAGAATACAAGGGCTGTTATCATTGTAATAGTAACGTTTATCTGAGTATATATGAAATTTTAATACCTGGACTAATAAACCCTCATGATTTTATTCCTAATCGATAGATTAGGCTAGATTGTGAATATATAGACTTAAGAATAATGTGATTGAGTTTCCATGGAAACAAGTTTATCTTTATACAAACAAAAAAATCTTTACAAATCCTGTAATTTTATAAATTCTTAGTTAAGTTTTACTCGAGTGATTTATAAAAGGTTCCTCATTGTTGCGCTTTTCTTTAACCTTTATTCCAATCTATAAGGATTATAGAACTCTAAGATATAGCTGCTGACGATGTATGTCCCTTTACTCATCAATTGCTGAAGATGTATATTCCTATACTCATCAATAGCTGAAGACGTATATTTCTTTACTCATCAGTTACTGAAGATGTATATTTCTTTACTCATCAGTAGCTGAAGATGTATATTCCTTTACTCATCAATAGCTGAAGACGTATATTTCTTTACTCATCAGTAGCTGAAGACGTATATTTCTTTACTCATCAGTAGCTGAAGATATATATTTCTTTACTCATCAGTTTCTGAAGATGATAGTCCTTTACTAAGATGAATTTTAATAAATCTTGCTAGAGTATAACTCTTGTCTGGTTTTAAATTAAATGAATCTATAGGCACCCAAAGTAATTAAATCTAGCTGGTACAGGCCATTATATGGCTAGTTTCTATAAGCAACTTTGTGCTTATAGCACAAAGTTGCTATAACGTGCTATACGTCTTTTCTTTCAAAAAACATCTTATACACAAAAGAAAGTCCAGACTTTCCTAAACACGTGCAATCATCAACTATCTATCTGTTTGCTCAACATTCACAGTTCAGTTTTCACCTGAAACTGAGAATAAAAAGCTAAAAGTCGGTATAGAGTTGAAGTGTTTGCAAACGTTTTGTGTTTCAACTCGATTTGATATCACTATAGGAAATTCTACACTTGGTATATTTTAAATGGCTCTAGGATTCTATTTCTCAGTAACTATTTCTTTTAAAAATCAAGAAAGAAGAACACCTCTGTTTCTTTCAATAGAAGATTCAAGTGTATTCGATAGACGATTTCCTTTTTTAAATTTGAAGATTTCGTCCAGTAGAACATATCGCATGGTACCTTAGGAATAAGGTGCGACCTTTAACATAAAGACACATGACATGACGAATTATCACATGTCAAACATATGTTCAATTACTGTTAAACAGCTTTGCTATAACAAATATATGTTCCTTTTTTTACCCGAGAAGAATATTCTATCTAAAGAAGAAAAAAGTCATTATTAATGTATTTTAGGAGCTGAATCGAATGATACCGGTCCGAAGTCAATATCACAACTCTAAGTTAATAAAAAATCGAATCCCCAAAAAATATAAAATTAGTTCAATAATGACCCTCTGTGTCACACTAGAAAAATATCTAAATAAGCCGTTTATATAGTTAATAATCAAATTCAATTTAAGTTGCCGATATAGCGCTTCAGCCGTTATTTCACCGATCACCATTCACCATCACTCACCAGTTAAATCATAAGTATAATTTTATTTACACAAGGCCTTACACTATAATAAAATCACACATTTTCTTTACTATAATTATTACACTCATCTAATTCCGTCATAAAACTGGTTTATATCCTAAGTCAAAATCAGCTTTAAATTTAGGTGTTATTTTATGTATTCGTTTATACCATTTTAACCTATTGTATCGTTTCATCACGCTGTTACTACGCCATTTTTATTATATTTCAAAGATCCAAAAATCGGAACTTAGTTACTCCGCCGCATACAGTCCTCGACGCTATTAAATATTTTTTAGAGTACCGCACAGAAATATATTGATATTATTTATTTAAAGGATTGAAATTAATCAAAACTACATCGCTGGAATTTTTAAGGCTATTGTAAGCATACATAAATATATAAATATTTTTTTTTATTTTCTCCAAATTCAAAATACAAAAAAATACTTAGTGAAATAAATTATTTATGGACTTTATTTTATTTATTTATTCCTGTTTTCGAACCCTTGTTATCGACCTAAAATACGGTCTATGAACAACATAATGTGTCGAGTAGCGTCGTTTTTGATGGATTTGGGTGCGTTGAATTCAATAAATCCAATCCAGTGTTCCCAGGTTCAAATCTTGATGCCGGCACTAATTTTTTATCGTCATATTTTAGGACTTTATTCTTCAATTTATAACTTATTATTATACATAACTTTTTGGAAAAAAAATACCGAGGCAAACCGCACCTAATTTTATATTTATTTAATTTAAAATTTAATAAAAGTAAAAAGCAATGAACACGTTCCTTAAATATTCAAATGATGATGATGATGATGCCCGTTTAGAGCCTTGCGGCTCATCAGGGATAACCCCTGCGGGAACCACCTCGGGTGGTAGAAGCAACCGTTACGCTCAAAGTGTATTCTAAAGTTGGCGATAATTTATCTAAACAATAATCTTATATTAACTGAGAGCGTAACCTGGGATGCGAACCCCAGACCTCCGTGGGTGTCAAAGGTCAGTGTAAAGACTAACGCTCTAACGACCTTGGCACCGGAGGCGGCTAAATATTCAAATATGAAATGATATTTCAACAAAGAAGCAACGATTTAAACTGCAAACATCTGCTTCTAATTTCTTGACCGTTTTCACTAAGTTTTTACACCCTTGAAGCACAATTGCTCTTGTTCACATGTAGCATCGAGCCCTTTTCCCGACCTCTAACCCCGAGCTACAATAGTGTTTCAACCCAATTTATTTTTATTGTTATTATTATAACCCTCCTTTCTTTCTCTATTTTCGAAACAATTCATGAAGGTTTGAATAAAATAGATTTTTATTCAGAGTATAAAAAATTCTTTTTACTATTCCATTGTTTTATGGAATAGAATTATTCTGTTTTTACAAGTGAAATGGTTTTTTACCACTAAATAGCAAATGTTTGATCAGGCTGGTTTGTATATTCGTAAGGTTTATATTTCGTACAGAAATCCATTATACATTTCTATTTTCATTATTTTATTCATGCATGTTTCAATCGAAATTCATATTTAAAAATAACTTGGAATAAACGATTTTTTTTTATTTTTTAAGAGGGGTAAAACCATCGAAGAAAAAATATTCAGAACGGTAAACGCCCTGGGGGCTTTGAAGAATTTTATTTTATAATTTTCAAATTGTCAAAACAACATAATTTTCAAAGTAATACTTTGGTTACATTATACCGTAGGTATATAGGAAAAGTTAAATTAAGCTATACATATGGTGTGTTTAAATTAAAATTTAAAATTGAATATTTATCATAAACATCTGTTTAAGGCACTTCTAAGACAATCTAAGTGATGTCTACATCCAGATTGTCAGGATGTGTGTGTGTCAGTTTAATGCACTTTTAAGACACAATATAATTGTGCGAGAGACACCTAGGAAATGTAACAAGCAAAATTTAATGCTGCTACGTCTGGGAACTGTTCCATTATTCGACATTCATCATCATTGATGGCTCGACATAATGTCGTGTCCTACCCTGTTTCGTTACGTCTAACTCATTAGGGCGATGAGTTAGACAACTTAACTTTTTAACTTTGACCTTCAATTAATTCCTAAGATTGTAATTTGAAGTATTCCCAGATGTAGCATTCTTGTTACATTTCCTAGGTGTCTCTCGCACAAGTATATTGTGTCAACTATTCATGTTTTGCAAAACACGGTAATATCAAATGATATGTTTTGCTTGCCATTCATGATAGCAGTAAGAGAGCACCGTTCGTCTATGGTAAATACTTCACATTAAATTCTTCGGAATTATTTGAAGGTCAGAGTGAGTTCAGGCTCTGTCGGCGCCCTGATGAGTTAGACATAACGAAACAGAATGGGACATGACATTATGTCGAGCCATCAATGATGACGAATGTCGAATGATGGAACAGTTCCCAGATGTAGCATTGCATTTTGCTTGTTACATTTCCTAGGTGTCTCTCGCATAAATATATCGTGTCAACTATATATGTTTTGCAAAACTCGGTAGTATCAAATGATACATTTTTAAGGTATATTCTGTTTCGCATTTAGTTTTAAGGTAGTTGCTCAAGAAAATGTGCTGAGATTTAAAATGGTGCAAACAAGTGTTGGTTACTACAAATTTTAGAGGCGCTGTACTGTAAAAACCCACCGGATAATTATGCGCATAACTTGTGAAAAATACAGAAAAAAATGAGTTACGAGTAGTGCTTGATAATTGAGTAACTGCTCAAGTTAAAAAGCATACATCTTAAGCAAGAAATAGATTGATAAGCACAAGGAATCGCGCAATTTAAAAAAAAATCGCCTGGTATGCGGAAAACCGCGCAAGAATTTTTTTAATATTTCTAAATTCATTATTCTGTGAATTTAAAAAACAGAATAACATAAAAATTTTATTAAATAGCTATTGATAACTAGTCAGTATGAAGAATTCAAAAGATTTGTGACATAATAATGTAATAAATACATATATTAATTGTAATATAAATCTGACAAGTCTATAACTTGTAACCAAACTTTTGGCTTTATCGTTTTTCTTTATAAAATTTAGTATATTTTAATGCTGATAGTAAGTGCTGCGTTGTAAACCTTGTATAATATAATGGAGTACAGCACCTTGATATGTTGTTTTCACGTATATTTGCTAAGTTGAAGATAGAATATCAAAGCAGGATGATTAAAATTTGACTTTAATTAACATTATTATGAATTTTAAATAATTTATTCGAGAAACTGTCAGCGTCAGGTCTTGTTATTTTGTATTCTAATACCTCGTTTAATTTATTTATGAAACATCAAAGTTTTCTATTTATTTTAAACATAAATTACCTGTGAAGCTGCAAGTTGAAAATTAAAACAAGATTGAACTAAATCTGGATTTTTAAACAAAAAAAATATGAGGAATTAAATATGAATACCAACCGAATAAACGCGGTGAAAATTCTATATAACGTCGTCAGTTACCTTATAATCAAAATACCCGTGGTAAATAACCGGAAACATTTGGGTCGGTAATAAATGTAATCAGAGTAAGGTGACGTTTACATTATTGTTTCGGACGCGAAAGCGAATGAAACTGGTCCTGAGTAGATTTGGCCACTCAATATGATTATAAAGTACAAAAACTTGAAAATATAAAATGCGGAAGGTAAACAACAAATGTCAAATAGGGTGTCGCTTTCAATGTTTTTTTGGGCTCTCAGTAAAATGAATCATGACCGTAGTCGATTCCAGGAGCCCGAGTTCAAATTTAGGTTGCAGAAAGAAGTTTTATCCATACATTCTAAGTTTTATAAGTTTATAACTATATGGAACATTTCCTTTTGATGCCGTCATACCAAGAAAATGTATTTTCTGATAAATGGTTTAAAATAATGTATATTGGAAGAAGAGATAAGCCATATGTTATTGAAAGTGAAAGTATCCGATTGTTTTTAAAATGGTATTTTCATTTTTCATTTTCTATTACCTACTTTAAATTACTTTATCTCCAGACGGTGTATAATGTAAAGTTTATTGACTAGTTTTTGTGAAGTAAAGGAGCACTTTTCACTCCCAAGGGATAAAAAGTGTTTCCTTATTATTTGGTTATTAGAGCCAATTATACCAATTTTTTAGGGTAGTGGTATTCTTTAAATTTATACAGGTGACCAATTAATTTGTTGTAATTTTCTCGGAGGTGGCACCCCAAAACATATAATGGGGACTGGCTCAAAATCCGTTTCAGGTCAATAGAAGTTGTTTGGAGCTAAACAAATTTTTTTTTGGTGGTCGCCCCCTTATTTTTATAAGGGGGTCCGACCCAAAAAAATAAAAATAAAATACAACAAATCATGTTAAAATAAAATCAACGTCTGGAGATAAAATCTTGTATGCACCTTGGGAGATAAATGCTTTTCCCCCTCGCAATAACCTAAGCTTCCTCGGCTTCGCCTCGGGAATTAATAGTCATAATTTTCTCGGCTTTGCCTCGGGAGTTAAATAATTTAATTCCCTCGGCTTGCGCCTTAGCAACTTACTGCTTAGGGAATAATAGCATTATTTACTCCCCTGGTACATAAATAACTAATATTTATTTTATATCTAGAGTAATATTGCCTTGACAAGTTAAGTCTGTGAGCCATTGTTTAGAGATTTCTTTCCTTTTAAAATGTTGTCTTTTGCAAATCAAAATGTAAAAATGCGAAGATATGTAAAATTGCAGAGGTCGCGGTAAAAGAAGAAAGAAGGTAGTAAATTCAACCATATAGAAAGGCAAGGGTGTTACAGGCACAAACATTTTGGAAAATAATTCAGTTAAAAGAAACAACGCCGAAAACTACTTCTTTCTTTGACAACATTGGAGAAAAATAACAAGTATCTACAGAAGGACTTGAGGAGCATTTAGCTATGAAAAGAAAATAATATTTACTCAAAATGAGATAGTTTGGAAAAATGTTTTTTTGCAAACCCAGAATAAGAAACAAAAAATACTAGTGACATAAGAAAGTTGTTTAAAAGCATTTTTCTTTTCGACTTGCTTGTTGCAGAGTTAAATAATAGCTTTATCCGACTTCAAATTCTAGATAGAAAAAATCTCATTGTGCTCTTGCTAAATTATGATTGATTACTATGTACCCACGCGAAAGACCGTCGTTATAAAACTATAACGGGTATGGATAGTTTTTGCGAGTGTGACCAATATATATATTAGCGACTATTAAATTAAGCAACTGTTCATTGAGTAGTTAATCGAGTTATGATATTTTTGTCCAACTTGTATATCATTTCTCTTTTCAACTGTTTTCGTAAAAAAAATGTTTGATCATAAGAATGATTTTTTGCGAATTTCAAAAAAGATGCTTATGATTTTGGGGTCATGCATGGAGGGGGGAAGGTGTTTTTCTTAAAGAAGGGACTTTTTGATAAAAAATATACATACATAAAGAACACACACACACACACACCATATATATATATATATATATATATATATATATATATAATATATATATATATATATATATATATCGTAGAAATATATTACACATATTATATTTATATAAGTATCTTTACTAGTTTTGGTTGTATTAACCTTATCGACAAATCACGTTTTTTACTAATACATATGGCTATTTATTAATATTGTGCCAGTATGCCACTTACATAAACTATTAATATGATGGCCTCCGTGAAGTGCAAGACCGTACTACAGCTCCGAGCGCCTACGTCATCCAAGACGATTGGTTAAGCGTCCACTCCAATAGTGGCCGCTTGACCAATCCTCTTGAAGCAGCCAAGAGGTCTTCGGCCTTATGTTAATCGCATTCAATGACACAAAAATATAGAAATCAGTAGTTTCATAAAAAGTAAACTAAACGGCTCAACAGGGTAGTTTGCTGTTCCGAATGTAGTTTACTGCGTGGTTGACTAGACCACCGATCAATGGAGTCTAATGGATAAGTGACTTGACCTATGACTGAAAACGGTTTAAATATCAGTCAACGTAATAAGTATAATTTAAGGATGTTGACTAACTAATAAGTAGTCCAATAAATTGGTTTAAAAGTTAAGTACTCAAGAAAAAAAAGGTTTTCACTATTGAAGTTTTACGATTTTTTTTTAAATGATGCTTATATTTTTCCCCTACAGCAGCCATAGAGGTTTCACTAAAAGTCAACAGCCTTCTCTTTCGAAATATTTATCTTCATTACTATCTTTCTAACCTTTCCAGTATTTTCTATAAGGTTGTGAATGTTTATCCCGTGTCAGTTTTTTCTCGCACTAGACATTATAGCAGAGTTGCTACTTTTTACACATTCATTAAACGTCCTTGCTTCTATTAAAAAACCCATTACTCTACTTCATTATTTAAATAAAATCTCTCATTAAGAAATTCTTTTATGGGAGAAAACTTCATATCCAAACTAGTCAATATTATTTACATGCAGGCAAAAAGAGGAAAGGATCGAGATTTCATATTCAAGAGGTGTCAATTTTCAAATTTCCCTGATTACATATTCATAAAATATAGATAAAATGAAGTAGATGAAATTTTACATCAATACTGGACATCTATGTAGCAAGAATATTAGAACTGTGTAGACGCCAAAAAAGATAGATAATGCACCATGAATAATAAAATATGAGAAAAGAGAGATAAAGAAAAAGATGCGATATTATTCAGAAAAATCAACCCGACAATGTTAAGGGCTTGGGGGATTTAATGGCGAACGACGATTTCCTTCATCACATCTATTCTATTATTATGCATAACGTTTGTAGAAAAATTCTTGTTTATGAGCTGTTTTTGAGTCTTTTTGAAAATTCCTTAGGGGAATTAGTCAACCGAAAACTACTTCATCTATCACTAAAATAGAAAGATGGACGTCTCCATCATTCTAATGATCCAACTGTATAACTATACTACAGTAAACATGAGACGAGCAATTCCTAATTATCTAGTGAGGATTTACTGTCTGTAAGATAGCTTATATATAGATTAAATCAAAACTTATCAAATCGAATATCTTAAAACGTTTTATATTTCTCCAGGCATTTATAGATTAAATGTGGAATATCTGTAAACCACAGAAACTTGAAATATAGTCCCTAGAACCATAAATCAAATAACATCTAACTGTATTTCTATAGTAACTGAATTTTAGGGAAAAAGGAATTATTTTTACTTCTACATTTGTAACTTAAAATATAGATTTATGGAGTCTCTGGTTGTCGATAGATTCAATAATCTAGCGCTAAACTTACTGTGCCATCTTTTTTACCAAATTCTTCTCTTTTTCTCCATAAAATGTCGTTTTTCTTTCTAGAAACAAATGCGTAAGAGTTCTGTCCTATATTTTTGCTGAATATAAGCAACTCTTTCTGGGACAAAAGTTATTTTTTCTAGAGAACAAAAAAAAATTGAATTTTACGAACCATTTATTTTATCCGTGAATTTCTGTTCCGTATGTTGAATTTTGATTGAATGTATTCGTCGCGTGAGTGTCCCTGAAACATTTTTACAACTTTTATTTTATTTTCAAGCGGGTTATATTTAAATTGTAGCTTATTTATTTATTATTGAGGTGCTTAACAATAAGGTCATCATCACTTCTTCTATATATACAAACAGATAAAATAGACTAAGACTACACTGATGAGCAGGTCAAAACGATTAAATATCATAAGATAAATTAAGTAAATCAAAGGTAAACTAAATATAAGATAAACACAGGGTTGGTACAAGTATATTATTTAAGTGTTTTTGTTTATTATTTTATTTAATATATTGTTTATTGTGTATTATTTATTTGTTATTTATTTATTTTTATTAATTATATTATGCATTTAAAAGTGACTGAAAATGCTTTAAAGTTCTATAAAATTAGTTAAAAAGGTTTAAGTTCAGTTATTAAGAGTTGCTTATATGCCGTTAAAGAACTCGTTGTCAAGGAGGAAATTAAAAAGATTTTGAATAGTGAGATCATCATTGTAGCTTCATAAATTGTAAATTTTTATTGTATTGTTATATTTCAACATATCTTCATTTAATTAACTATAATCTTATCAGTTTGTCTAAAATATGCTTCAGTACTGAGACTTATATCTTCTTATACCACCTTACTTTGCTTGACCGAAAATGAAGTTGCACGGTTAAACCTACCACTGCCTTTTAGACAAGGTGTCTACATTTAACAGACATAGCGGGAGGCCTGAAAAACCGCCTTATGATAGTTTTTCATTCGGCGTGCACCTAAAGCCAAACATATCCAAAGACACCCAGTATAGTGTGTATACTGGTTATCTATGGCCACAGCATCCTTTAGTTGCACGCCAAATGAAAAACCGACATATTTTACAATAAAAAAGTTATATTTGAACAATAAATCAGAGTTTGTGAGCATTTTACATTTGTTTAATTCTGTATGCTCCTTTTTTCCACACACTATATCCAATTTCAGTCTTCCTCGTTTTCATTTTAAAATTAATTTTAAATGTAAAAATATTAATTTGGGATGACCCATTTAAGACGTAACGATCTCACAGTGTATTCTTTATTAGCATAAATAACATTAACATACAATTTTTTTTACAGCATAATTTCCTATTATTTGTTTAACATTTCCATTCAATATTTTTCATCGTACAAAATAAACATTATAAAGAGAATATTAATAATTGGTTATTTACAATTCCGAAATGTGAATAATTTTATTTATATTTGCTTCTTTATAACAATATCAATTATATTTTTTTAGTAAACTGTAATGTAAATATATTTCGAACATTGCAACACCAATATCGTTTAATTTATCAAAATGAAATAATATTTTATTCATAAAAATAAAAGTTAATAAAGAATATTCATTAAACATTATCAATTGGTAGGCGGGATGTTGAGCCTCAAGTATTTATGTTAAATATTCCTGGAAATTATATGAATAATATTACTGATATTACAATATATTTTTAACAGATTTAAATAACGAAAATTTGTGAATAAACATGTTTATTACATAAATTGAAATCATGTTAGTTACAAATCTGCCAAGCAATGGAACCAAGTTGATATTTGTAATGAGTTTATTACAAATATGTAATAAACTTAAGTGTTAATATTAAGAGAATTGGCTATTTACTATTAATTGCTTTATGGTTTGTAAAACTTAATGTAAATAAATATCATTATTATTATTAAATATGTATTGAGTATATTTCATTTTTTTTATCTGCCTTCGTAGCCGTGGTCGTTTAGTACTGGACTTCGGCACTGGAGGTCCGGAGTTTACAGCCCGGGCTATGCTCTCAGTTTATTATGAATAGAATTTGTTGTAAAAAGATTTCGCCAACTTTAGCTTTACTTTGAGCATAGTAGATGTGACCCACCCGAGGTGGTTCCCGCAGGGCGAATACCCTGAAGGGCCGAAAGGCCCTAAAACGGGCATTATTATATATATTATTATTATATATATTGCATTTTTTAATGAGTTTAAAACACTTCAGTAAATCACATAAGTTATTAAAAATTTTATTTTCAATTCAAAATGGAAAAAAAATTGTTTTATTTTTTTTATTACTCTTGAGGGAATATAATAATAATATAAACGATAAAATACAGAGTCGGGTTGCAATAAAAAACAGTATAAAAGCGGCCTCCCCGGCTGAAATCCGATCGGAGGCACCACAAGAAATATTTCTATCAATACAATTTTTAGAAACCTTTTCGTGAGTTTTTATTGTGTAACCTCAAGTGGACAATATAACCATTTTTATATTCCAATGGATTTATTTATTTCCCTCCTTTCAAATACAGTTTCAGATTTCTTTGCTTCTGATCTGACATTTAAAATTATATTTAAAATACAATATAATTATTTACATTATTTTAATTTTTAAATAGTTTAAAATGTATTATGTATTAAAGAATTAAAACTTCCTCAATGTATATTGTAGTTTTTATTTAGGGTTTAAACTGGATTAAACACTTATTTTAATGGGTCTTAACTTTTTGCTACTTTTTAGAAGTTTTATTGGAGTTTGTTTAAAAAAGAGATTTAGAAAATGAGTTATGGTTCTGAATAAATAATGTATTTAAAATGTTAAACAATACCTGCTTTTCACATCTAAAGAAAACAAAAAGTAATAAATCGGGTAGGGGGTACCTCGGAACTTTTCCTCTGTATATCTTTTACACTATATTTATTTTCACCATTTACTATTCCCTGGTCCGCAGACATAACTAACTTTAGTTTTATACTAAGTCGTCACCTATCTACGAGGTGACCTCTCTCAATCAGGTCCTTAGTCAGCCAAAACTCAAAGAGGGCGAAACCAATCCTAGAGGGGAGGGGGGGGCGAAATTCACACATCTACATGGGAATCCCACTAACATCTTCTTCGTTAGAGAGGGCGATGCCCCCCTGGCCCCTACGGGCCTGCTCTCAATGCATCTTATTATTAGTGATAGTAGTAGTAATATGGGGGGAGTGGAAGTAACTACCAGGCAAGTAGGCCACGTTATTGGGCCTAAGATAGTGTTCTACTCCTTTTAATTTCAAGTGTAGGTATATTTCATCTAATCTGGGCAGAAGAGCCGTGGATTTCTATAGTTCCTCTCATGCTTTCTTCAAGCAATCATACATATTTTCACTGACTCTTAAAGTCTAGTGAAATCTAGGAACAACACGTGCCCTCGCTGTTAAACCAAACCTCGATACACTTTAAACTACAAGGCAGACAAGTGTGTCTGCCTATAGTATTATCTACTATAGTATTATCCTATAGTATGGTCCTAAATCACCAGTTTCATTTAGGTTAAGGGATCTTTAACGAGGACCTGACAACGCACAGGCTCGAGACCACCGGCTTTACGTCCCTTCTGAAGAACGTGGAACGCAGAATTTTTATCCCTTTCATAAAAATCCCAGAAGCCCGTGCTGAGATTGAACCCATAACTAAATAAACTCGGAAGTTTAAAGTCCATTTATTCTGTGTATTGGCCACATACCTTAACCACTACACCACGGGTGACTCCCCTTCCTAGCTGCAGGCCTGCTCTCAATGCAGCTTATTATTAGTGATAAGAAAAAACCGCATGGTGTACGTATTTATTGCCAAATTTTAGCGAGACTGTATTTTAAGAGTATTATAATACAAACATTGATTCAATATAAATTGTGCGAGAGGCACTTAGGAAAAATTACTGTAATACATCGAAGATCTTTAAGTATACGACGTACGTATTACAAACTATGCCGTATTTATCATCTTATGCTGCAACAAAATAATGTTTTAGTCATAATTTTTTTCTCTTGAATGTATTCTATTTAATAAATATACAATATTTTTATTTTACAAAAATTATGAAATATGAAAATCAACAAGCAAATAATTAAAAGAAAGGTTTAAAAAACTGCCCTCCATCTTTAGAAAGAAGTCCTGTGCTGATGGAGTGAAAAACCCGACTAGATGTGTCGTACATTACCACTGAATACATTACCACTGACGGGAGTATTATAATACAAGCAAGGATAAATTGTTTTTAAAAAGATCGTTAATACCTAGGATTACATCAAAAATAGACTTGACTTTGAGATTTAATTTTTCTTTTACATAGTTAAGAATTAGTTGAAAAGAACAACGAAAAAGTTTTAATAATCGTCGTATTTAATTTTAATATTAGGTAATTTATTTAATCTCTTTCGTTATCATTTTCTCTTAATTAATTTTAATCGCTTTTTAATTAATACTTTATGGTTATGAAGGGAAACGCAAAAAAAAGAAAAATGGACTAAAAAAATAATAAAAAATTGATTAAATGGGTCGTAATATACCTTGTGGTTCGGTACACCATAACCAATAGAATACTGGTTGTCACGAAATAATGGTCTTTCAGATAAAGACTTTTTTGGCAACATTTCCACGACTAAAAAAAGAGAGAAAACTATAAGAGAATATTTTCTTGCCTTTAGGCGATTTTCTTACATTTTCCCTTTAAAACTTTTAAAGAAATAAAAAGAAATTTGAACTAAGTACTACTTTAGAAAAATAAAGTTATATGTTTAAATAAAAAAAGTTTTCGAGAAAAATATTTTTCCCATTACAAAGCTTTTTCTATTGTAAAGATATAGAGAAGCAATCGCGTAAAAATAAAAGTTAGCGCAGTGAGATTTAAATTGGATTAAAGTTTGGATTCTTATCCATGCTAAAGTTTTTAGATTTAATTTTCAAGTAAATTAGTTATACATTTAAATATTTCTTAGTAATAAGGGGACTTTTATACCGTGTGGAAAGTTAATTTAAGATGCTGCAACACTTTTTACTTTAAACTTTTAGGGAAACAAGGTCCTAGTCTTTCTAAAATGATCTCTTTCAGTAAATTGACGCTTACTATATATATATATATATATATATATATATATATATATATATATATATATATATATATATATTATATATATATATATATATATATATATAAAGAGAGAGAGAGAGAGAGTAACTGACGCCATAACGACCTCGATCATGGCTATTTGGTAACTGTTTTAACTTTAACGATATATATTAAAACTAACTATTAAAAGCAAACAATATTTTATAGCACAAATTATATTTCATCATTTTTTCATTTTCACAATCTTCTTATTTTTCTTAACCTAATTCCCCTTGCTCGTTTAGCGCTAATGTAATAATGTCAACACAGTAACTATTACACAAAAATTATATTGTTACCACTTTTTGTAATTTTGAAAAGTAACATTCAATATTTTGAAAATTGCATTGAATTTAAACAATGAAATAATAAACTGTTATACTTCGGACATTTTTTTATCAATCTATTGTTAGACATACAGGGTGACTTACTCTTAATGGGACAAAATAAAAATCTTGGTTCTATGGACCAGGATGAACAAAAAATGTCATGCAAGCATAGGGTCGATTCTCAATAGTTCTCTAGAAAAATCGATATATCGAATTATTCGATACTTTACTATCTAATTCCCTAAAACGATCTACAACTTGAAAACTACTAAAGCTAAAGAGATGCGGTTTTCACTATTCTCAAGGACATTAAATTCCCTTTAAAATTGTATACTTTATGTCGCAATCATCACAATTAAACTTTAATTTATTTGCATTTAAAATAAAAAATTTTATTAGTACAAAAAATGTAAAAAATGTTAAATGCCAAAATCTTCGATATTTGTTCACTCATAGTAGAAACCTAAAAATCTTAAAAACAGCCTCATTTCATACCCTTTAAAATGATATAACATAATCTATGGCTTGTTTTTAACTTGAACTGAGATATTCTTAAAAAACTTGATGTAAGTCGCTTAGATTCTAAATTATTCACTATGTAAACAAAGACATTTACATTTAAATTATTTCAATTTGATTTAGAAAATATACTTTATTTTATTAGTTATAACTATTTTATTAATTATTCTATGTTTTTTTAATCATAGAAAATAATCAAACCCATCCCTCCACTCCCATAAAGCTTAAAAACCTAATTTAAGTCTCTTATAATAAAACAAATGCAACAAAAACATTTCTTGAAGAATTTTGTTAAAAGAATACAAAGTAATAGGTATATTTATACATAATTAAATAATAAATAAATAATTAACTTTTGCAAGGGGAATTAAAAGTCATTCTTCATGTAAATCATAAGAGAGATTCAAATCTTCCTCCTTCAACTCTAATACTTAGTCTACATCTTCTTAACACTGATTGTGTAGCTTTTTCAATTTGTGCTGCAGTTATTGCAGCTCTTGACTCATGTACTTTTAGCATCAGGTCATCTCGATTTTGTGGGGCTGAATGAAAATTATCCCAATCGCTGGATTGGACGAGAAAGACCAATAGCCTGGCCTCCGAGAATCTCCTGATCTTAAACCTCTAGATTTTTTTCTCTGGGGCGCAATGGTAGATGAAGTATACAGGCAAGCCCCACAAAAATCGAGATTACCTGATGCTAAAAGTGCATGAGTCAAGAGCTGCAATTACTGCTGCACAAATTGAAAAAGCTACACAATCAGTGTTAAGATGTAGACTATGTATTAGAGTTAAAGGAGGAAGATTTGAATCTCTCTTATGATTTACATGAAGAATGATTTTTAATTCCCCTCGCAGTAAAAAGTTAATTATTTATTTATTATTTAGTTATGTATAAATATACCTATTACTTTGTATTCTTTTAACAAAATTATCTAATACTGCTCCGGGCCATGATGGTATTTCTTCTAATATCATTAAAAATACAATACAATATATAGCTGAACCCTTAGTTTATTGTATTAATTTATGTTTTCAACAAGGTTATTTTCCTAAACAACTCAAGACTGCCATAGTGGTTCCACTTTTTAAAAGTGGAGAGCCAAACATTTTAAATAATTACAGACCTATTTCTCTACTTCCATCTATATCAAAATTATTTGAAAAAGCTATTAAAAATAGGTTGGTTGAGTTTCTGGAAAATAATAAACTTTTATCTAAAAGACAGTTTGGATTCCGTAATGACTTAAGTACTGAAGATGCTATATATTTTATAACTTCTAAAATAATACAGTCTTTAGATGAAGGTAAAAAAGCGTTAGGGATTTTTCTAGATTTACAAAAAGCCATCGACACTGTGGATCATTTAGTTTTACTAAAAAAATTAGAGATACTTGGTATTAGAGGTGTTGCTCTTCAGTTATTTAAATCTTACCTGACTGAACGACAACAAAAAGTTAAAATCAATAACTCATTAAGTCATGCATTGGATGTCAATATAGGAGTACCTCAAGGCACTTGCCTAGGTCCGATTTTATTTATAATATTTATAAATGACTTATTAGAGCACTTACAGTTAGGATCAGGACAAATTATTTCTTTTTGCGATGACAGCACAGCTATCTTTACTGGTAATACATGGACAGACACCTTTTATGCAGCTAATACAGGAATGCAATATATTAAAACATGGTTAGACAAAAATAAATTATCATTAAATATTTCAAAAACAGTATATCTCACTTTTTCTTTAACTGAGGTTGGTAACATTGAAAGCAATACTACAACAAATGTAAAGATTCATAAATCTGACTGCCACAGATGCAATTGTTTATGTCCAACGATAGCACAGTCAGACTCTGTTAAATATCTTGGTATTATTGTCGATAAATATTTAAAATGGAAAAACCAGATTCAAAACCTGTGTTCTAAAATTAGGAAAATACTTTATAATTTTACCAACTTAGAAGTATTTTATCCACAGATAATCTTAGAATAGTATATCTTGCTCTCTGTCAATCTATCCTAGAATATGGTATTCTGGGATGGGGTGGAGTAAATGCTACTACTAGAGACCATCTAGAAATAGTACAAAAAAGAGTAATTAAAATCTGTCTAAAAAGAAATATTAGATACTCATCAGACCTAATTTTTAAGGAATTTAAAGTAAATAACTTGCTAAAAATTTACAACTACAAACAAATATTATTTGTTAAAAGAAATATTTATATGTACAATGTAGTTAACCATACATACCATACTAGAAGATCTGAAGAAATAAAAATTGAAGAACCGACTTGTAGAACAGCTGCAGGGTCTAATCATGCTAGTTTTACAGCAACCAGACTATACAATAGACTACCTTCAAAAATAATTAATACCATTCCCTACAAAACTTTTAAAAATAAACTAAAAAAATACTTAAAAACTAACGACATTTCACTATAACACGGATAAATCTTTTTCTTTTCGGGTAAAACTGAGAGTGGGATATCTTGCTAAATCAAATACTTTTTAAATATAAATAAATACACAATTATCTAATTAATAAAATCATAATTAAAATCAGTAATAATAAATAAACAAAAAAAAAAATAAAAATAATAATGAAAATAACATCTTTTTCTTCTTCTTCTTTCTTATTTTTTGTCTTTAACTTAATACGTTCGACATTACTCACTGTTTGTTTAAACCATCTTTTTATTTATGTTTTTTTTTTTTTTTTTTTTTTTTTTTTTTTTTTTTTTTTATTGGAGCCATAGGACCTCTTCTTTTTAGTATTTTACAATGTGAAATACGACTATCATTTGGTGGTAGAACATTAATGATAATAATATAATATTTCCCATGCATACATCATGTATAATAATAATAAAGATATAGATAATGATAATACACACACATACTTTTGCAAAATATAAAAATAAGATATTATTTTAAGGTAAAAATGTTTATATTAAATAAATGTTAATAATATTTTATATTGTATGAGAACAAATAAATAAAAAGAAAAATAAATAAAAATAATAATATAATAATAAAATAATAATAATAATAATAATAATAATAAATTCTTACTTTTCACATATCACAACAATAACCTAATTCGTCTTACTGTACTCTTCTTTTTTTCTTGAATAGTTAGTTAGTCTATTTTATTTTATTTATTTAGAGAAAAAATATTAATAATTATAATAGGTATATTAAATAGATATTTATTAAGTTTAAATAGAAAATATAAACAATTAATATAACAATAACAAGGCAACTTCGACTCAGTGCCGCACACAAGCATTTGCTCATGCGGCTATACATATACATGTTTTTGTTTTAGTATTTAGCATGTTAAAATTATTTTTTTCTAAAAAAATGTTTTTTTATTGTATGCTTTGTATGCTTTAAATTTTTTTATGTATGTATAAATATATAAATAAATAAATAAATAAAATAAATAAATAAAATCTCAAGAAATGTTTTTGTTGCATTTGTTTTATTATAAGAGACTTAAATTAGGTTTTAAGCTTTATGGGAGTGGAGGGATGGGTTGATTATTTTCTATGATTAAAAAAACATAGAATAATTAATAAAATAGTTATAACTAATAAAATAAAGTATATTTTCTAAATCAAATTGAAATAATTTAAATGTAAATGTCTTTGTTTACATAGTGAATAATTTAGAATCTAAGCGACTTACATCAAGTTTTTTAAGAATATCTCAGTTAAAGTTAAAAACAAGCCATAGATTATGTTATATCATTTTAAAGGGTATGGAATGAGGCTGTTTTTAAAACTTTTAGGTTTCAACTATGAGTGAACAAATATCGAAGATTTTGGCATTTAACATTTTTTACATTTTTAGTACTAATAAATTTTTTTATTTTAAATGCAAATAAATTAAAGTTTAATTGTGATGATTGCAACATAAAGTATATCATTTTAAAGGGAATTTAATGTCCTTGAGAATAGTGAAAACCGCATCTCTTTAGCTTTAGTAGTTTTCAAGTTGTAGATCGTTTTAGGGAATTAGATAGTAAAGTATCGAATAATTCGATATATCGATTTTTCTAGTGAACTATTGAGAATCGACCCTATGCTTACATGACATTTTTTGTTTATCCTGGTCCATAGAACCAAGATTTTTATTTTGTCCCATTAAGAGTAAGTCACCCTGTATAATATCAATTTTTGTTCAAACCCACAACAATAAAATATTTGTGACAAATATCTATAATATGTGTCAAACAATAACATGATAAAACAACCTTACTTTTAGCACATTAAGGAAAATTTAAAAAATAGAGGAGGCGTCTTTTGACGAATTGCCTATAATGGACGCTATATTAGTCTCATTAGACCATTAGTTACTTATTATAATGATGGGTAGGAAAGCTTTTCTTTGAGATTCAAAACAAGGAAATCTTCGTATGATATGAGATAAATCTTAGTTTTCTTGCATATTGCAGACTGTGCACAGTTTATTGGTTTTAATTTTATGTAAAATTCCTGTGACAAATATTATGATACAATCATTCCAACTAGCTCGTATTTAAACTAGTAGTTTCTGATGAGCATAAGTTAGTTGAGTATCTGGGTTTAAGTAACTTGTGTCTAAATGGTGAAAATTATTCAGTATTCGGTAGATGGAAGTATAACTAGAGTCCTGTATTCTGCCTAAGTCCTGTTGTTGTAGTTTCGTAGCGTAGAGAGTAATTAGTAGTTTGTGGGTCTTGTTAGTTATAGGCGAAGTTATGATGTTTGGATTTACATCGTCTATCGTAGCTAAGAGCTGTTTTACTTGTGAAAACTATTTTAATCTGATCGAATTAAAAGACAGAGAATCCAAATACGATAGACGCAGAAATCATATCTCTACACTTCCTAATATCATGGATTTTTATTTTTCCACAATTATACCGTAGGTATATAGGAAAATAATCCTGAGAGGTTTTCGCTAAGATGTCTTTCTATATGTGTGTGTGTCTGTTATCATCGTAGCTCTCAGGGTATTTATGCTAAAAAGTTGAAACTTAAATTTAAAATCAGTCGACCGAAAATTAATTCGGAAATTAATTTATTTATGACGTCATCAACCCGCAATAATGACTCGGTGAAAATTTGAAAAATCATAAAACACGGAAAAATAATGCTATCCAATTGAATTTCGACACGAATGTAGCCATGTATAAGACTAACATATGTGCTAAGTTTCATTTTATTATCAGTATTAGTTAAATTTTTATCGAATGACTTGTATACATTTTTAACTTTACGTAATAAATAAGTACACTATGTTTAATTTTAATACAACAAGTGTATCCATCATTTTTGGTGGAAGATACAAGTTCAGCAGCATCGAGCGTGGTGAGTGCCTTGATGGATGGCCACTGGAAATGACGAATTTATTAAAACTATCTGATGACGAGCGAAGCGAGTCCGAAGACGTGTTAGAGTATAAGTTTAACGACTTGTATATTCTGAGTACGAGCGAAGCGAGTCTGAAGCTGGGAGGATAAGTGTAGTGAATCCGATGTAATGCGGGATGTTCATGGGATGTTCATTCTTACTCGATTTTGTAACCTTTATAGCTTAGTTTATGCTTACTTTTGTTTTAAATATTTTTAGCTCACTTCCTTAGAATAATCCGAACAAATTAAGTTAGTAGTAATGTTTCTACTTAAGCTTTAAAGCACAAATTAGAAATGAATGGTTGAGAGTGGAAAAGGATGAAAGCATTTTAATGGAAATACTTACGGCTTACGGAGCTCAGTAGAAGAATTTCTAACTTAACAATTGATAAGTAAGTAAGTGATAAGTTATCTAGAAATATCATGGATTCAATTGATAACTTTGTTGTATTTGTTATCATTCGCACATTTATTAACGTCTCATACCTTTTATTTTTTCACTCATTAAACTCATCCTAATTTTCGAACCCGTAAAGTTGGCAAATATGGCTTGAAGTTACAGCTTCATTTCTTCATACCAAATTACCCTTTTCTGTTTGCTTTTTTATAGCTCATTTTTTTCTAAATTGTTAAAAAAATTAAAAATATTTTTGTACTTTACGGTCAAGAAGCTGTATAAAAGTTTTAATTATAAAACTATTTTGTTATAAAGAATACTTTAAGTTGAAATTAAGTAAACATTAAAGGTATAATGTTTATTTAAGTAATATTTAAAGGGTATTTTTTGGCACTATAAATTGCTCCAAGAGCTACTAAATGAGCTGTAAATGATATCACAAAGTTTAATTATTATTGTATAGTAGTGTTGGGGTAAGAAAGGAGACTAAGTTTATGGGTATGTGAAAAGAGGAGCAAATGGAGCGAGGAGGAATAAGAGGAAAGAAGAGAAAATTGAAAAACAAAGATAGAAGAAAGAAAATGTAACGACAAAGATGGAAGATAAAAGAGGTGCGATATATACGATAGAAAATAACTAAGAATTTTAAGGAAACAAGGATAGCCAATAAAGAGAGTAATGAATGAAAAATTGTGATAGGAGATAAATAGGAATGTAAAGGAAAAATAAAGATAGAAGAGAGATTGCTAAGAGGGTTATGAAGTAAAAGCAAGGATAGAAGAGAGAAAATGCAGAGGGTTATGAAACAGCTAATGTAGGGTTGGTCAGGGGTCTAAAATGAAGTCTGATAAATTTAGTTCCAACTTAATTGTTGCTAGAAGAAAATTTTAGGCTTTTTACTTTCCAAAAAGTAATTAGTAAATAGAATTTCAAGGAGCAAAACCAGACGTAATTTGTTGTTCCTTTATAAAGAACTGAAATGAGGTTTGTTGTATCTCTAGAAAATTTAATAACTTTTTATAAATATTTAATATTATCATTAAACCAATATTTACTAGTAATATCTTTAATGCAAAGTTTAAAACTAATATTGCCTTATTTTTTACTACAAAATTTGTTCCTAATCTTATGGTTATTTTTTAATGACTTAAAAATACCCCATTATGACAGGCTATAAATATGAATTAAATAATATTTTCATACAAATTTTTTATAGGGAAAATAAAATCATAAAAATATATATTAGTTATAAATCACAAAAATATAAATTAGGGAATGGTAGAACCTTTCCCTGGAAATCGAGTTCAGTTTACCTCAGTACTTTTCCTCATAACTTTGAACTCACCTTGCTCGTCCTCTGATTGTCATGATTGTCAGAAGCTTACGGTGACATTTCTTCGGTTCCGCTACGCTGGACCTCAGAATTATTATGTAACCAAATACCTTATACCTACAATATTAGTATTTAAATAATAAGCACCAGTGTATTTTATACCATAAGGATGTAAATAAAAGTCTATCCACAAATTAATTTCAACCAATGTAATGATAGTAAAACCGGCTTTCAACATAATACAGGGCATTGAATACATGCTCACATAATAAATCACATAATACATGCTCACATAATATATCACATATTACATGCTCGCATAATAAATCACATAATACATGCTCACATAATACGTGCTCCCATAATAAATCACATAATACTTGCTCACATAATACATGCTCACATAATACATCACATATTACATGCTCACATACTAAATCACATAATACATCACATAATACATCATATAATCATGCTCACATAATATATCACATAATGCATCACATAATACATGCTCACATTATACTTCACATAATACATCACATAATACATGCTCACATAATACATCACATAGTACATGCTCACATAGTACATCACATAATACATGTTCACATGACACTGAAGATGACCTGTAATAGGTTGAAAGCCGGGTTTGTCATCATTAGATTGGTTGAAATTTATTTGTGGATAGTCTTTTATTTACATTCCAATTACAATATAAGGAAAGGAAATGTAAAATAAAGCTTCAGGTATGAGATACAGTTTAGTGTTACAATGTGTATCTAATTGAAACTTCTTATGTTGTTAGTATAATAACATGTATTTGGTGGTTTATTTAAAGTACGCCTCCCTAAAAAGATTAACTTAGCCTCTAATAAATCTATCACATAAACTTTCTACTCATCCTAAAATATTATTAAGTCATAAAAAATATAGATTGTCTACCTTCTAGAAAAGTATTTTAATGTTGATAGTCCAAGAACGGGATGATAAAAAATTGAATTAATGTGGCGACGTTTCGGCCAAGCTGGGCATAATCATGCCTTAAAAAGAAAAAGCAAAATCCACCCTGTTGTAAATATAGGGGTTTATCAAGAAATAATTAAAAGCTAAAACATTCATTTTTAACTTTTAATTAATTTTATGTGTGCATTTTTATGTGTATTATGTGATGCATTATGTGATATATTATGTGAACATGTATTATATGATGTATTATGTGATTTAGTATGTGAGCATGTAATATATGATGTATTATGTGAGCATGTATTTTGTGAGCAAGTATTATGTGATTTATTATGGGAGCACGTATTATTAATTCAATTTTTTATTATCCCGTTCTGGGACTATCAACATTAAAAATAAGTTAAAAGGGATACAGCTCAACGTCTTGATCAAGTATTTTATCATTCATGCTAGGAGATAGGAGACCCAGTAACGTGAATCTTATAGCAAAAATTTGAGAATTCTGTAAATACTATTACAGAATAATCTAATTTCAGCATTTCTATAGAAAAATCTAATCTAACGTTTAAACCATCAAATTTTCTTGTTCCCGCAATAAGCAAAAGCTCGTCCCAATATTTATAAAGATTTAGTACTTATAAAAGATATGTACATATTAAAGGTCCACTATTATAAACGATGACGAAACAACAAAACAGTTGAGTTTTACAAGTAAAGATGTAAAACTCGTGCAGTTGTCTAGTCATTTATATTTTGAATACAATACTATTTTGAATAACAAACTATCCTTTCAATAAAGGAGAGTTAAACCAGTTATAAGGTAGACCATTTCAGTCAATGGATCCCCTGTAACTCTTTACGTTCACGGAAGCAAAAGAAATTTAAATTATGTTCTGTAAAAGGCCACAATGAATCTTAAAGCCTTTAACTTATCCAATTTCACTAAGAACTGATTTTCAAACTAAATAAAAAAGTCAGACTTAAAAAAGCAAATCCGTCCGATTCAATTTATCTCCAAGATGTTTAGATAAATCAATAAACGGGTTGTGAAAATAGGTCCTCGAGAAAAAGAGAAAAAAAAATCAAATTTAAAAAGATTCTTTCTCAACAAACTAAATTTTGAAAAATTCACAGATGCTCAACAACTTGAAACGAAATTGTATTAAGGGTTTCCTCCAAAGTCCCTATTTTTTACTTCGTTAAGACGAGAAATTTAGTTTTATTTCACCATTTCAGGAAATTTAATATTTATAAAGTTTTAGCACTTCATGTTATTCCATTTCAATATTTTCTGTTTTTCACAAAAAGATATATACATATATTTACATCCAAAAGGGAGAAAAGTGTATTTTTTGCCCTTTTGTAGAAAAGAGATAAGTGACACTTAACTCTGACACTCTGTAAAAACTAAATATTTCAGGTTTTTGTCAAAAAGGGATTGCTGACACAAGCCTAGTAAAGTTTAGTAAAAAAGAAAATATTGCAGCGTATCAAAAACTCGAGGATGAATAGCATAGTCAATAATAGTAAAAGCTTTTGTGTTTGATAAGGATGAAAGGACGTGATAGTTTGAATTTTCTACTTTCTTTTATCTTTATATTCAGGATGTTCTCTATCTAGTTATTATATAACGTGGACCAATTCTTTTTTCTACTTCCTAAATATTGCACGATTTTATCGAGTCATAAGTTAAAGCAAGAGTTTTCATATTTGATTTCCGCGTTGTGCTAGCAAGGTAAGTTAAGGTGGTTGTACATAGTTAGATATTACATAGGTTAGTATAGGTTACTATAGTATAGTTAGTATAGTTTACATACTAACATTTAGTATGTATGTAGTATGCAATTTAAAAGTTTACATTAGGTTAGATATTAGTTTTCTCAGCAGACTTCAGATATCGTATCACTAATGGTATCGGTAAGTGAAGGTATCGTATGTATCGTACGATAAGTGCGATATCACTTTAAGATTTTAATACGAGGAATTGAAATTCTTACATTTGCCGTTCTTTAAAAGGGACGTTATGGCGGTGGTTGTACCGAGCTTGTTCGATGTCAGGTACTCACAATAGATTCTTAAGCCTATATAAACCTGAATTTAGCAAAAATGTAGTACCCTTAAAAGAAGCTCATGGTTTCAAGCAAGGATCTTGAATACAGAGGATGACGCATTAAGGAACTTTTCTGACCCCATGGACGTTGTATGAGATGGAAAAATAGGAGCAAACTAACCTTCCTATGGTTATAGCAAAAAAGGTGCGGAACGCAGGTTATGTAACAATAATATGCAGAGTTTGCTCCTCAACTTTTTTCTGTGCTTGTTAGGTGAGATTTTAGTTACCTTTGGTGCTTGCTTAGTCAATTAAAACGAAACAGTAAATAAAAGAAAATACCTTTCTTTTTACTATTTGTTTATAACCTTCTTAGTAAGCAAACCAACAGGAAACCATCAATAGAAAAGTTTGCCTCTAAAATTAGGACCTGCGCAGTTAATGTAATGATTATAAGCATGCGCGGTTCGTACCAAGCATGTGTAGTTTCTTTGAGTAAATTTTCTAAGTAAAATGAGCTTATGAGGTTGCCGCGTTGAAAAATTAGCCGCGAAAAAGGGTGAGGGCGATGAATCGAATACAACCGGTCCGAAGTCAATACTCTAAGTGACCATAAAGTCGAAAAAACAATTATCAAATACCAGAAAACCTAAAATACGTTTAAATACGTTTTCTATGTTATCTGGGACCTGTGGGTTGAATGAGAGTAGTCCAAATTCGATACAAGCAGTCAAAAGCCAGAGTACCTGGGTTCAATTTCTAGTAGGGACGATAATTTGCTATAGTTTTTTTTACATAATATAAGTTTATAACTACAAGATAATTCTAGCGCGGTGGTCCACATACCAGGCAAATTTCCTTTGAAATGCGTGTTTCCGTGCTTAACAATCCATTTCTTGCTTAAGGTTCCGGTTTATGCTTTATATCTTGAGCAGTTACTCAATTATCAAGCACTACAAGTAACTCATTTTTCAAAGGAAATACAGCTACAAATTTTAAAGAATCTAACTATGAAACCAACTGAGCATTAAACTAGTGCAAATAATGGTGCGCACTGCCAATTTTATAGGCATAGTGTTTTATAACTAACAGGATAATGAGGCGCATTATCGTGTTCCTGTCCGCATCAATAGATTATGATCTATTTGATCTATTTCGACATAAAATTTTATTAAATTTAACCGAGGATCTTGAATAAAGAGGGTGACGCATTAAGAAACATTTCAGACCCCATGGAAGTTGTATGGGATAGAGGAATAGGAGCAAATTTACCTTCCCCTTGGTTATAATGAAAAAAGACGCCAAACTAAGATTATGTAGCAAGGTTGTCGAGTTTGCTTCTAAACTTTCTTCTGTGCTTCTCGTGATTGCTACATTCGTGGTGCTTGTTAAGTGATCTGTGCTTATTTAATTTTAAATTTTGGACTATACTTTGCCAGTGAGTGGTAATTTAAGCGTGTTTTGTTATGGCCTTCTCAAGCAATAAACAATAGGAAACCATCGACAGGTAAGTTTGCCTCTAAAATTTAAGACCTGTGCTGTAATAAAAATTGTAAGCATGTGCAGTTTGTACCGAGCATATGCAGTTGGTTTTTGACGTGTGTTTCGAGTTGAAGTCTCTATATTTTTTTGGTTTTCGATGGGGTCACATTTTTGTATGGCGTTGTCCCCTTTTATTCAAAATCCTTGCATGTTACTCAACTCCAGTTAATTAAGTACATATAAAACAACACGTGGAAATGGTATTTATTTATGTTAATGCCATTATTACCAAATGGCGAAATCAATGAAGACAGCCTTATTCAACGCGTGTTAGAGTTTTAACAACGTAGTTGGTTTAACACGTTAAAAACACAAATAAAAGGGACCTGAATTCTCCTAATGTACCAGTCCTTGACTCAATAAATATCCGACACGTTTCATCCTCTTGAAACCATATCTTTCGGACTACCATTGTAAAAGATAGCTAAGTTAACGCAGCAATAAAATGACAACAAAGTGTGTTATCTCAGGGCAAAAACGTGACTGAAGAGGAACCCACCATCCCATACTAAAACCCTAACTCGTTCAAACCATAAATTTGTACTCGGAGGAAATTATATTCTCTGATATGTTTTTTCAAATTGGTATTTATATCAAGACGGGCTTTTAATAAATTGTAATACTTTAACTACATTGCATTTCTTAATCTAATATTGTATTGCTAACCTATAA
Source organism: Microvelia longipes (assembly GCA_018340805.1). NCBI lineage: Eukaryota > Metazoa > Arthropoda > Insecta > Hemiptera > Veliidae > Microvelia > Microvelia longipes. Next base: position 44,522,926 of record JACMZG010000022.1, on the reverse strand, counting down.
TACGACACACGGCTAAAATCAATTGACAGCGTGGGGAAATAATGGGAGAGAACCAATGAGGTTAATCCTGGATGTTAAACCACGCCCTCAATATCAAATCAGGCCAACCTTATTGGTTCCTTAACACTATTTTCCCGCGCTGTCAACTGATTTTAGCCGTGTGTCGTACTATAGTTTAACGTAGATGGCGATATTAATTAGGGAGAGGTGGAATCACTTAGCAAATAAGGCTGGGTTGGGCCCTTTTTGCTAACTCTCTTAGTTAGAAGATTGTGTTCTACCTTGAGTACAAGTATAGGCGTTTTGTGTTATTGTCCACAGAAGAGCTTTGACCCTACAGTATAAATTTCTTTAGCATCTAGGAGAAACAACACGTGCCCCACAGTATAACTAAGCTTTCCAAAGCTTAAACCCCATAAGGCAAAAATATATATTTCATGAATAAGCTTTTATTGAGGGTCCTACATTTAATTTCTTTCTAACTTCGTCTGTCTAAAGACAGTCGAAGACAAATGTCTAAAATTATCTAAACTTCGTAACACCTATATTTTAACCCTCTGTAAGTTATTATTATTATTTAATTTTTTATTAAATACGTTCAGTATTTTTTCATTATATATATATATATATATATATAATATATATTATATATTTATATATATATATATATATATATATATATATATATATATTATATTATATATATATAAGTTTTGCGAAACGTATTTTGTTTGTGATCAGGATCTTTGAAACAGATCCGTGACACACTCGCGACTTCAATTCATGCCATGCAACTCCTCCCATTAGCGATTTTTTCTAAGAAAATTCCCAAAAGCCTGTGTGAAACAAGGGAATGGTAAAATATCAAAATTTGAATATTTTGGTTCAAGGTATCAAAGAGTATGATAATTTTAAGGAGTCTAAGAGCAAAGATGAGGAGAACAAACCCCACTGAGAATACTTTGCTTTCTTACTACTCAAAGAACAGACTTGTGTTTTTACGTATCACAAGTCAAAGAGGGGAAATGAAGATCAGAACCGCAACAAGGATTTCACTAGTAAGACACAATTCAACGACAGCGAAAGCTTCGACATTTTAAAAACCGTAGTTTAAACAGCTCATGAATAGATGATGAAAGAAAAGTAAGAAAAATACTACAAATATCCAGACGCAGGAATGGAAATGTGTTAGGAATGTTTTTATAACTCTCAGGGAACTTTTGTTAAGAAAATGGAAGATTTATGGACTTGAATTTTTCCAGAAATGTTTAGAAATCAAAATATTAGAATTAATGTAAAAATACGTTTAACACTAAGACATTGTTTCCCGTTCAATTGTTCATTTATCTAAATACCTACGTCTCTATTTGATATAGAAAATTAATATCACGATAAACTAATATCGCTACTAATCTTACTCCTATGACTACAAGTCCTAATTCTACTACTATTACTACAGATAGCACTACTAATCGTCTCATACTACTTTTAATCCTATTTATACAACTATCATCATAACTTTTACTAATACTATTACTGCTATTATCACTTACTACTTCTACTCTTATAACTACAACCACTAATAATAATATTACTACTATCACTACTGATATTACTACTAATCTTACTAATTACTACTTTAGTTTCTATTACAAAAATTACTAATATCACTTTTAATTATGTATGAATTATTAATAATAATTATTATTTTTAGTATTAGTCTCCATTGTTTTATGCTTTTTTATTTTTCGGACACAGGATGGGACGGAATAAAAACTTCACCAAACTACATCAAAACGATATTTCGCCTTTATTTAAGCTCACAAGGCATATTCATGTTTCAAAAAATACCTAAAAAATTAAATAAGAGTTAAAAATACCTAAATGTAATTTATATTAAATTAAACAGATCTAAAAACATGCTCAAGGTTGAGCATGTTTTTAGATCTGTTTAATTTAATATAAATTACATTTAGGTATTTTTAACTCTTATTTAATTTTTTAGGTATTTTTTGAAACATGAATATGCCTTGTGAGCTTAAATAAAGGCGAAATATCGTTTTGATGTAGTTTGGTGAAGTTTTTATTCCGTCCCATCCTGTGTCCGAAAAATAAAAAAGAAAAAATTAATAATAATTTTAATTTGTTCAGTAATAATTTAATATTGATGTTATTGGAAAGATTTTAATTATATATGAGAATTATTAATAATAATTTTAATTTATTTATACTGTATTAGAATAATAATAAACCTCTACCAAAAACTCTAGTTTAAAAAAGCCATGTCTAGCGTAAAAAGAATTGAGATCTTATTTCACGCCATGTCTCCGCCTCACAAATTTCATAGGTAATCATATAATAATCATTAATTTAATTTGTGACTTGGCTAGTACGCAATGCATGCAGAAGTATATAATAATATGGTTGTTTTACAACTATACATACGACGTGAAATTTCGCTTAGCAACCCAGTGCTTACATAGCAAAAACCGTTACGATGCGTGATGTTCAAGAATTACGCCAAAGAATTATGATGAGTTAGTCAGTGAGTATCAAAAGCAACTTTGAGTCTTTATATATTATGAAATAAGAATAGTAACAAGATTAAATTTTAGAGTAAGAGTCACCTAAAAAATATCTTTTCTTAAAGAGATTATACATTTTTTTATGGGCTTAGTAATAAGGTACGGAGAGGTGAAAATAGCCTCGAGATGCTTCCTGTAAAGGAGATTTTTGACTTGGCAGGGGCACGTCAAAAATTTACAAAAATTTACATGCTAAAAACCTAAATATCCGCACTTTCCGAGTATCCAAACAAATTTCGGAAAGGGTAATTAAAAAACTTCAACTTCTTTACGGTACTCTTATTATCTATATAGAAGCAGGTCAGGCTAAGGAATTGAAACGTGTTAATTATTTTTAGACTAAAAGTAATTTTAAATTAAAAGTGACTTTTAAATTAAAAATAGGAAGCTATTCATCAAACCAACTCCAAATCCGCTTGGTTTCAGATTCTTTCAAAAGAAAGAATAAATTAAGATCCGGATGGTTTTTCATTTTATTTCAATAGGTTTTTTTGGTCTTGGGAAATTAATCCTTCTTAGAAGAATATTCAATGTTCATTACAAATTTAAAATACAATTTCTTATCAGTAATATTTAGGCACTTAATGAAACAACTCCGTACTTCTTTATATAACTATTTCGCCTGCATCCAGTCATCAGAATGTCTACCAACAAAAATTAATAATAAATAAACGTTAGAATAATCAAACTTAGTCTAGCATGCTACCACTGCAGATATTGTTTTAGAACACTTTATTTAAACCTGCAAAGCTAAGCAAGGTATTTTTATTTTTTCATGAAACATAATCAATTATAATCAATAACATTTGGCGAATGGAATTTAATTTATTTAATTTAAGGGAGTCTTGCCTCATGTAGGGAGTTTTTACATTGTGGATATTTGTTTTGAAATTAATTTAACTCAACAATATTGTAACCTCTTTTGTTTGTAACGAATTTTTTTTGTAAAGGAATTTTTTGTTTGTAACGGAATTGTTTGTTTGTTACTCTAGCTGTTTTCCAATCATTTATCTTATAAACAACCATGAAACTGTATTGTGAATATTTATTATGTTAAGCCATGAAAAAGATAAAATTATACCGAAAGCTCGGCAAAATTATTGTTATTAAATATTTCGGACCTATTTCTCCTCAAAATTATTTATAACTTTTCATAATTTACTTACTTTTTTATTTAATCTGTTTCAGACTATACATGTAACTTTACTATCAGCTGGGAAGGCGGGGATTCAGGTTCTGTGACGTCACCTGGATTCCCAACACCATATCCACCCAACATCAGGTGTTTCTATGACCTTAAAGCAAGAAAAGATCAGAGAGTTCGAGTTGTGTTTACTGATTTTGATCTTCTTCATACAGATCAACCTCCAGTTACCAAAGAGTAAGTCACAGTATAAGACCTTAAAAACGCAAGCGGTAGATCACAGTTTATTTTTCAAAATAAAAATAAATTTTCTATTAAGACAATATAATATAAACTAATTTTTACATATAATATAATATAAACTAAATTACAATACACCATTATTGCAGCTATAGTTGATATTTACTGTACAATTGGAGGAAGCTACTTAAAATTTATTTACCTAGTCTTAACCTTTGCCAAAAGTCTAGTATATAAACTGAGAATTTTTTATCTTATAAAATTCAATGGGGGGTTTGTTTGGAAAAGATTTTCAATATTATCATCAGTAGAATAAAGAAGAATAAATATTGACATAGGATAAGAGCTTGACACAAGAAAAATCTTAGACCATCTCTTCCTTAGATACATTATATCAATATATATTTATATCAAAATATATGAGATAATATGCATTGTGTGGAATGGCATAGAAATAGCGTCGCTTCAGTTTGCTTATCATAAATTAGTGGAATATAAAAGTTCCAGTTTAAAAAATAGTTATTAACTTCTATTAAAAGCGGGGGATAAATCAGATTTTTCGCTGTTTAGACAGTTATGCAGGTTCCCGATGCCAAAACCCCACTCTTATGCCACAAGAGGAGCCATACGAAACCATAAAGAACTTAAACCATACATTAGGGACCTATTCAGCGTACCTGCTTAATAAACCCTAAAACCCTCATCAGAACAAAAATTTAATTAGAAATAATCTTCGTTCTAATGAGTTATGTTACATTTCATTATTATAAATAAGTCAAAGCACCTTAGGAGGGGAAATAGATGAGTTGAGGTTATTAAGTAGCAGGTTATTGTGTAACCTTCGGTGTTTTTGTCTGAAAAACAAGATTGTTGTTTATAATAATATTTTATATTTAATTTATTATTACTTACAGTACGATATAATACTTATTAAATATTAAAATGTTTTATAATATACCCAAGAAAGAAAAGCATGACTCTATCTCTCGAACGTTATCTCTTAAACGGAATAATATTTTTTAAAGAAAACTAGGACAAAAATCAAACTTGGACAGGACACAAATCCTATTGGAAATCAGGGTTTTTTTTGAGGCCAAAAACCCGGTTTGCCGAGTCAGCAAAATTTTTAAAAGTCGGTAAAATGCATGGTTAAAAAATTCGTCGGTGAATAAATCAAATTTTTTATTCTATTCTTCGGGACGCTAGATCGAATAGAACTGTCCAAAGTCGATACGACTACTTTAAGTTGACCAAATAGACAAGAATGAAACGAAACAACTAAAGGTTGTTAAAAAGGGGAAACAATTAATAAAGGCGGCGCTGATTTTGTTTATTTAGATTAAAATTCTAGTAAACCAGTTTATGCAACGAACAAACTCTAAATAACCACTTAGTTTACAAGGAAAATCATTATGTTGACGTAATAGTTTGGAATTTAGTACGGAATGTAGTAGAGAGTGAAGAATACCTTAAGTACTTTAAATGGTTTCATGTACTATAACCTTTTAATTGATCGAGTGGTTTAAGTGCTGGAACTAACATCAGGAGACCCCGTGTTCGAATCCAGGCGGAAGCGTTTATTATTAAGGAGATATGCTTAAATTTTTGTTCAGTTTTGTTAAGTAATGTTTCGGGTAAGTAAGTAAACAAATAATTCTGGCGCAGAGGTCTGAAAGATGGGTGAATTTTCATTGAAATAAATGTTTTCTTTATTATCAATCCAATTTTTGCGTAAGTTTTCGGTATTTGTTTGATAACCTGAGCAGTAGCAAATTATTATTTTATTTTTCAAAGAAAATTCGCTAAAACTTAGTATAAACTGAGTTTCAAGTAAGTGTGAGTAATGCTGTGTCGTATATAATGTATATTCTATAGAGTAAATAACGAGTTTATATTCAACGTTGCACTTGACTTGTACTAAAAAACGTATACCAATAATTCAATAATAATTGAACTAATGCTGATAATGAGATGAAACTTAACACATATGTTAGTCTTATACATAGCAACATGCGTGCAACAACATGAGTGTTTCTATCAATTTTCTTTGAGAAATTCGAAAAAATTAAAGAATGAGTTGTGACGGTATTGCTCAGGCTACAAAACAAATACTGAAAACCCAAGCAAAAATTGGATTGGAATGCAAACAAGAAAGCAAGTATTTCAAAGAAAATTCAGCTGGCTTGCGGACATCCACGCCAGAAATTTTAAATTTAATTTAAGGAGAAGCATTGCGACTTATATTCTATCTAAGTTATTCGATGAGAAAGGAATATAAAAGACATGATGAAAATAAATTGTTTATTGAATTGACCATTAGAAAGCTTTTTGGATAGAAACTCAAGGAGAAATATTTAAATAATGATAGCAAGAAAATTGCTGTTTAATACCTATAAGATAACTGAAATACATGAATACTAAGTGTTTTATCGATATAACTGTAAATTCAATAAAATTGCAGGAGCGAACTTTTCAAAAAGATACTTGGGACGAAGCCCTTTTGTAAGTATTGCTTTTAAATCCTAGAATAAAAATAAATTGAAAACAAAATTAGGAGACAAATGTTTTGAGCTTAGTTTCCGGAGTCTGCTTATAATGCAATAATAGAGGTGATAACACCACATATTGAACTAAAAAACATTTAAATAAGGAAAAATGAGTTGTGGAGTTTCAAGAAATTAAATAAAACAGAGTTTCTCCACTAATGATATATATATTTGACATAGCCAGCTTTCAATCTTAACAGATCATCATTAGTGCCTAACCAACAAAGTAAAGAAAAAACTTTTTTACTAAGTTTTTTTTTTTACTTTGTTAGTTAGGCTCTGATGATGATCTGTTAAGATTGAAAGCTGGCTATGTCAAATATATATCATTAGTGGAGAGACTCTGTTTTATTTCATTAAAAAAACAATGAACATACAGTGTATAATGTAAAGTTTATTGACTAATTTTAGGGAGTAAAGAAGTACTTAAAAAATTACTTTTTCTCCCTTGGGAATAAATAGTGTTTCCTATTATTGGGGTATTAGAGCCAATTATATCCATTTTTAGGGGAGTGGTATCTTTAAATTTATGCAGAGGACCAATCAATTTCCGACGATCGTGCTGAAGAAACAATATTAACTCTAAATAGCTATATGAATGAGTTGCGTCCAACTACTTTTGCTCCAATTATCTGAAAATATATAGTCTAAGGCGGTCAAATATTTTGGTTAAAGTGTAACTTAGGTTGGTAAGGGAGCAAGGAACATCTTAGGCCCGTATTCAAAGACATTTTCTTTGCCTAAACCTAACATTTCCTTAAGGAGCTCTTAAGATAGGTTTACAGTTTAGGTAAGGAAAATGTTAGGTCTCCTTAAGGAAAATGTTTGGTTTAGGTAAGGAAAATGTCTTTGAATACGGGCCTTAGTCTGTCGACCTGCCTAAGGAAACCGTATAGCAATCTAGAAACATTTTAAGAGAAGATCCTTCCTAGCTCTAAGTGTGGTTAAAAATGTAGGTACTGAAATGTACACTAAAGCTGGAAAATATGAACCAAACCAAGAACCATCTAGACAACATAGATATTGATCATTCTGATTACGGATATCTCAAAATGCTATAAAGAATCCCGAAAAAAACAAAAATTGTCCATTTTCGATTAATTAGAAAAAAATACAAAATACCTGCCTTAGGTCCTTGTGGCAGTGCCAGTGCGCAGCCCTGTTTGTTGATAACATTTATCTAATGATTTTGTCTAAATCTTTCATCGATAAAATCATGACTTCTTTTTTTAGGATTAATTATATGTTATTTGATTGTAATGACATAACTAACAATGTATTTTGATAATAATCTAAATAAACTTCGTTTTCCATGCAAAAACGTTTTTGATCACCATTCCGTTTCAATGCCAGTAACATAGTAAGTGTTACTAACCGCAGCATCTCTTTGTATTTTAAATTTAAGGTACAAACAAGAAAAATGCGTGCAGCTCATCCGTGTATAAACAAATTCTCATAGACGAGACTAAATAAATATAAGTTTATTTCGCAAACTTGTTATTACATAATGTTTTAAAAAACATATTCGACTTTTCAACATATAAGAAAATTTTCTACATTTTTATTTCTACTCCTTCACAAAGTAAAACCTTGCAAAGGTCACAGGAGAGAGATAAATTCCTCCAGAAAAAAATAAAAATCCAAAACTACAGAACTCCGGAGTCAAGATAGCAAAATGTAAACCAACTCCATATGGAATTATTTGCCTGTTTTATAAGTCCTGGGAATTCTTACGTCTCTTAGTTCTTTTATTGAAGTAATATATAACAATATTACTTTGACTATTGAGGTAAGAAATAACAACACTGGAACGCAGAACACGTTTTTAGTTTTTATGCTAAACCCGTAACGATGAGAGGCTCAGAGAAATAGTTTTCCCCTAAAAATAAGTACGAAATAACATCTTAATATCGAACAACACAAAACACGAGCATCGTTTTTATCATAAAAATTCGCTATAAATCATTAATTAAGTTTGAAAGTAATTTTCCAATACAGAAGAAATTATTCATAATTTATAATAAAGTCCATCCACGTTTACTCTTAAGATGTGTATTATTAGATGTGTGAAAAGGTTGGAGACCAAAGTATTAAAAAGCATTTTGAGTTTTTAGGTGGAACTGGTCCAAAGAGAATGAAAAATCAATTTACCAAAATTGAGCTTATATCTAATAAATTTATTTTCTATTCTCTTTAGACCAGTTCCATCTAAAAGCTAAAAATAATTAATTACACGAAGTGGATTTCTATTAGAATAATACATTAACAATAAATTTCTTTTTTAATTATGAATTTTTAAAATATATTACTAATGGTATAAATAATTTTGAAACTGAATTTCAATTGCAATTAATAGCTGTGTAGAAGGTTTTAATATAACAAGTTTGCACAAATTAGTTCGATTTTAATTCTGAAAGGATTTATAGTTAAAGTTGCATTTTTCCCGAAATATAATTTGATGTTTTTTTTCTTGCTTTCATTTCTCTTAGATATTACATCCTCAATTCATTGGTTTCATTTATGCTATACATTTATTCAGGAAAGATATAAGTTAAGTGAAAAAAAATATTTTAGAATAGATTGCAAAATAAGATCTTTCTGCCTGCACGCTTGCGGTGCTTTGCGATCCAGGAGCCTCTGTCTGATCTGTGAAGGAGTCCCCGAATAATGACTCAGCAAGAACTTAAAAAAACAAGTTGTGTGATCTAGCTAAAAATTTTATGTACGTGGACAGCTTAGTATGCTTTAACCCTCCTGAATGGTTTTCACGAAGTTGTCTGTCTCTATGTGTGTGTTTGTGTGAGTGTGTGTGGGTCTGTTATCATTTTAGCTCTAAGTGTATTTAAGCTAGAGAGTTTAAACTTTGTAAAATAATCTGACTACTGCTGTAGTTGTGCTATTTTAAAAAAATAACTTTTTCATGACGTCAATAAGCCGGAAATTTCAAAATATCATAAAACGCGGAAGAATGATGTGATCGGAATGATAGTTGGTACACATGTAGCTAATATTAATATATAATATATATAATATATATATAATAATATATAATATATTTACATGTAGCTATGTATAAGACAAACATATTTCTAAGTTTTTTATCTCATTAAGTTTTTTAGCATTAGTTTCATTTTTAATTAATGACTTGTGTACGTTTTTTTAATAGGGAAATTATCCTAGTGAGTTGAAATATGGTACAAGAATTTACCTTCACGTACTTAATAAGTACATTATGTTTTGTTTCAATCAACAAGTATTCATGATTTTTGTTGGATCATAAAAGATAAGCGGCATTAAGCGTGGTCAGTGCTGTATGGGTGACCTCTGGGAATGAAATGAATGTATTTACAATCTGAGGACGAGCGAAGCGAGCCTGAAGAGGTGTTTTATTATTTATTTAACTGATGATTAACGACTTTTATATTATGAAGACGAGCGAATGGAGTCCGAAGTAGACAAGATGAGCTTAGCGAATCCGGTCTGATGAGGAAAAGTTCCGAGGTACCCGTACCCGGTTTTATTACTTTATGTAAAAAAAGGTATTTTTGACTAATACACTTGAAAAGTCGCTTGTTTCGTAGCAGTATGGCACTTGTATAATAATATAATATAATATAAAACTTTCCACAAAGTTTTATAAATATTTTTTTTTAAGGTAACATGTGTCGACCCTCGGTAGTTAATGACCACTAGAGTGAGGGCCCAGTCTTTAGGAAAACATTTTAGCTCCAAGTTATTAAATTTCTAATTAAATCATAATATGACAAAGTGATATTCGACGACAATGTGGCTCGAAGCGGCCACTGGGACGTGTAGCGGACAAGGCGCAAAGCACAGAGATGCGTAACGCAATGCACAGAGATGCGTAACCCAAAGGGCAGAGGCTTTGCAGTGGCTAAGATACCACCCATCCTATTCATAGTTTTTTAAGGAAATTCGCTAAAAGACAAATTGTGAGATAATATTCATTTACAGTATATTGAGGGGGCGGTTAATTCAAGCATAAATTGTAACTTGTTAGTAAAATAAGGGTACTGGCTTTAGGTTGTCTGAGAATTTTTTTTTATTTTACTTTTGTTGTTAAATGACGTATTTGGGTCAGGAATCATTAGATATCTACAATTCCCTAACAGGATTGTAGCCATCTAAAACTAGTAATGAAGGGGGACAAAATAAATTCCTGGGGGGAAGGGGGGTTTTTTATCACTTAAGGAAACTGCTGAAAACTATTGTGTCAAAGTAAGCGATATTTTTCTACTATTTTTTCTATATTTTTCTACTATTTTTATAATAATTTAAGTAGTAAATTATATTAGTTTATTTAAATGTCAGAAGTTATCAAATTTATCAATATCTAATATAATTTTACAATTTAAAATTTAATCATCGCATCTCTTAAACTTTAAACAACATAACCTGATAGAACACCAATCATCTCTTGAATTCTAATCTAAACCGATGTGATTAGAATAAACTTCTCCACCCTCCCAATTACCTGGCGTATCTGATGACTAGACATCTACATGATAATATCCTTTGAATTTACCACAAGTGAGAACGCTTGAATATTCAGAGGTATTTATACTGAGGCAAAGTTTATACAATATATGGTAATCAAGACTAAAGTAAACTCGATTTCAGCGTCTGCGAGGTGTTTGTTTAAACTTTTTTCTTTATTTTATATTTTTTATCTTATTCATATTTTTTTGTCTCTATGACCTGAAGAAAGAAATCATTATGACAGACTTAAATGAGTCAGCAACTTTTTTCTCTAATATACACATCTCTATACTTGCATTTTTTCTGAAAATATAATAACATTTGCGACCGAATACGTATGCATAGTTAGCATCTATTTGTGTAGATGCGTGTGTCATTTAGCGCTATTGATGTGAACACATGGCAAGTTGTGTTGCCATGTGTTTGCCACAAAAAGAAAACTGGTGGAAAGTACCTCGTTACTATCCTCCTAACTTCGGTAAATTAACTTGTGTTGTAATTATCCCAAGCCTAAGGTACCATTACTTCATATTAGCTAAGTGGCAATCCATAGTATAGGAATAGTATAATAGCCTTCTGTTGCGTTAGCGGAATAAGCCACAAATATACGTCAAGAAACATGGAATTTCATGTTTCTCTACTTCTTTTTTCAATGTACAAATAATCGTAAAAAGCAGACAACAATTAGATTACTACAACCTGAACACTCTCTTGGAGGATGATACTATGAGTTTACAAAGAGCTTCTAAGAGCGCTGATAAGGTGTATCAAGCATCTTAATGTATTGAGATAGGTTATTCCACCTCTATTAATATAGCCGGGTCTATAGCATATAGCCATAAGTGAAGGGTATAATCAGGGACTATTCTAAGTTGTAAGTACTCCGTGGTATAATAGGTAAGGTAAATCACATGTTTATAGACCAACGACAGCAACAAGACTTTGTAATGGGGTGAGACATTTAATCATATACAATATTATAGCTACAAGAAGCTACTAGTAAACTAAAAACTATTTATTAAAAACAAGTCAACAAGTCGTAAATAAAACTTAATATGCAACATAAATGAAGGTATTTCAGCTCATAGTTTATTTTCCACGGCAAGCCTTAGGAGCTAACTAATGCATATCCCTCGGCCTAACCGACTCAGGAGGAAATGCAATTTTATTTTCCTCAGAAGTCTAAGCTCATGTGAGAAATCATTCTTTGATTCTTAGCTGTGAAAATTACTACAAAATTAAGTAGTAATTTAAATATAGTTATACACACATTAGTAGATAAAATACCTCTGATATATCTAAATGGCGACAATTTTTGTCTGCTTTCTCATTTCAACTTAATAGCAAAAGTTACAATATTGTTAATTAAATATTGCAATGAAAATTCATTCCAAACATCGTGCATACATAAAGTCTTGCGAGTCCAATTCTGTCACATACGGAACAAATAGCAATTTATACATTTCATCTTTAATAAATTACTTAGCCGCAACATTTGTTTTATAACGGACTTTATAAATGAATACCCGGAAAGATATAGCAATCAAAATAACAAATGTATTCAAAGACAAAATAAAAACATAAAAATAAAAGAAAGAGGCCTTTATTATTCTTTAACGTTTCAATATATTTCTTTTTTTTTCTTCCTTTTCCTTTTGCCATAATCCCTGTTTTTCACACTAAAGTGTTTTCACGTTTTAGCAGTAACTCATCCTTATTTATTTTATATAAAGGTTGAAAAAGAACAAAAGAGAGATAAAATCTTTTGAGCGTCGGGAGTTAAAAAAAAGCGACGCCTCCTTGGTTTCGCCTCAGACGTTAATTAAACAACATATCATGATTTTCTTAATATTTTAAACTTCTAGAGAAGAATATTTGAGGTTACTATGAGATTATTAGTTCTAGAGAATCTTGAGAATAAAATTAACCACTCAGTCAGAGGTCCAACAGTATCTATTTTTAAATTGAAATGCCAAAACAAACATAAATCTGTTACTAATTAACCGAACATTAAATTTGGTCTTTCTAAACCCCTTCTCAAATTTAATTTTAATTAAATATTTTCATTATTATTTTGTATTATTGACAACTTTTATATTTGGCGAACAAATAGTTTATTTAAATGTCAATATTATATTTATTATTATTATTTATTATTGACTGACATCTTATCAACCAATCTTTATGAAATTATTTAAATTTATCATTTCGATATTATTTATAATTAGGCCTTTTATTATTATTATTGATTGTTATATGACTTTACATTATATTAATTTAAGCAAACTAAGGGTGTAACAAGATCAAACATTTAAATTAACTATTTGTGCGCCAAATACAAAAGTTATCAATAATAAAAATTAATAATAAAAATATTTAATTATTTTTATTATTTATTTAATTATTTACGCAGTGGAAGCGTGCTGGGTCCATAACGTTTAGAGAATCTTGAAAATAAAATTGACCACTCAGTCAGAAGTCCAACAATATCTGATTTTAAATTAAAATGTCAAAACAAACATAAATCTGTTACTAAGTAACCAAACATTAAATTTGGTCTTTTTACGTTAGTATCGTAGTAACTATTTGTGATTTTAAGTCCGTAGCAACGCCACCGTCGTTGATAAGAAATTGATAACGAAAGGGTAATCGTTGTTAAAGTCCTTATTGGGTTTTTTTGGTTTTTCTTATTTGTGAGAGTTATTTCTTTAAATGTTTTCTCAAAGTGCTTTTTTATTAAAGGAACGAATTAATTAATTTTTAATTAATTTTAGGGCGTAAACTCAGTAGAATCACTATTTCATTGAAAAATAGGTTTTTAATGGGTTGTCACTAGTAATTAAATTGAGTGATAAGAAGGTGAAAATCACAATATAGTGTTTTATTATAGTTATTGTTAAATAATGTTAATTTTAAATAATTTTAAATTGCGCAAACACACTAAATTACCTTTTTATTGTATTAAATTGTTTAAATTAGTTGTAACTGGTATTTAAATTAACTGATAACAAGCTGATTTTCACCGTAATTGTGTTTTAATTTATTATTCAATTTTATTTACTCACCAAATATAATTAATAACTCAATAAATTCACTTTTTTGTATAATGATTGTTTAAATTATCCGTTTAGGTTTTATTATTTCTGACTTAAATTGGAGAAATATAAGTCTGTAGTGATAAGAGCCTGATTCTAAATTTAAAATCCTGGAATAATCGAAGTACTTCTGTATAAAATATTGGCAATTTTTTTAGCACTGATAGTCGTGCTATTAGTTTTTACATCATTTATCACAAATAAGCTAACAATAAAGAAATAAAAAAATAATTTTTATTGGCTCCCATGCTAATCCTATGATAAAAAAAATTGATCACCCCTGCGTTTTCCCGCCATTCGTATTGCCAACCTTACAACTATCTCTTTGAATCGCGAATATTTTTTAACAAGTAAACAAAATTCATCCGGTCTTTTGGCCGCTCTGTGGTATTGGAGCTCGAGGACGCTTTGCGGCCACATGACTGTTGTCTTATATAATTTTGTAACATATTACTAGTTAATATACTTAGCATGCTGCCTCGATATAAGCGAATTTTTTTTTTGTTTTTTTTTTATTAAAACAAGATTACCAATAGCCTAAGGTAGAATTAATTCTGTTTCGCTACGCTTGACCTCAGAATACAATGATTATTCAAAGCCTAAGGTGTAATGATTTGGACTCGTTTCGCTCGTTTTCAGAATGTCATGATTATCCAAAACTTAAGTGGTATCAGTTCGATCTCGCTGAGAAACGTGATTTTTTACATCTTGTTATATATGTCAATCAAAAAATATCAACTATAATGCTGATAATAACATTTAAATGGTGAACATGTGTTTACCATGCATAGTAGTACATGTGATTGAACTTTCAGCTCGATTAGACAACGTTTCAAAGTATTTGAAATGTTTTAGTCCTTACTGTGAGATAGTGACGTCACACATATTTCAAAAATAATAGGGTTTGGGAAATTAATGAAGTCGATTTTGTGACTAAATTTCTGATAAAGCGTTGGAAATCTATTGTGTCCCAAAAATACGTAATCCACCTCCCCTTGCCGCTTGTTTTCTTATTTTTAAGTCAAATTTGCGCTCAGATCCATTCTTTGGGAATCTGGAATTAAAACCATTCATTGGATTCTTAGATCCGAGCCTGACTGTCACTTTTTACTACTTTTTCATGTTAATATTTGCAGGTGTGAAGGAGTAGACAAACTATCGATATTCGTGGTAACGGCACGGGGACTAGACAAGATCGAGAGTTTCTGCGGGCAAGGAATCCCACGCCACGTTATGTCCAGAGAATCAAGACTGACAATGGAACTAAGATCTTTACACTCATCCAGACTAGCAAATGGATTCAGTGCACAATATTCCTTCGTAAAAGGTAATTTTTTATTCAGTGATTATTAAATTCTGCTGAATACATGTTATGTATAGAATACATGGTAATATATAGCTGGGATGAAATAATAAATATGTGTAGAATGTCGGACGACATACGAGAGCGTCAGACAGAAGGTGTGGTAAATTCGGTGCTGGTCTTTAATGGCAGACCTGAAACCAACCCTCATTACCATAACATTGTTCCCACTTTCTTAAGTTATTATTATGAAATCGTCACTTTCTTTATTACCATTCCAACGAAACTAGTATTTACTTGATATTGGTCAGTATTAATATTTTTTTAAAACCTTTATTTTTAAAATATAGAATTATTAATTTACATATTTAATGTTAACTAGGTTTATTCCTCCACAAAAGATAAAAAAATATCTTGTGCCGTGTAAGGAGGAATTACCCTACTTCATTAATATCCCAAACCCTATTGTATTTGAAATATGTGTGACGTCACTATCTCACAGTAAGGACTAAAACATTTCAAAAACTTTGAAACATTGTCTAATCGAGCTGAAAGTTTAATCACATGTACTACTATGCGTGGTAATTATCAAGTAAATATCTGGATAAATTAGTGTTGAGCCAGGAGTAGTTTGCTGAAAACAAGACGACAAGAGCGCATTCTCGTAGTTGGTATGGTGAAACTACCAAATTACATACTAGCGCTCCTGTTAACTAATACTAACTATCCTGTTAACTATACTGGCTACATAACTAACCTTTTGTTGTCGGAAATAATATATCCCAGGACCATCTTTCCTTATCTATATATTCTTTGGGGGGGGGGGGGGGTCATATTATTAGAAACGTTGGAACCCAGTACATACGGACACTGCCTCATTCTTAAGGGAGGTTATGACGTAGCATGGAGTCCTACAGTCTATACATTATAATAGTGTAGTAATGGTTTACTACCATTCTTGGATTCTCAGTTACAGCGGGTCTCGAGGAGACGTCATACTCACGTATTCTGATAGGAAAACACGATCCCTGGATTCCTCCTACAGATCCAACTTCTATATTTAATTTATAAAGAATGAATAAAAAGGAAAGACATCTTTTAATCGCAGAAATCGACCATTCATAAACTGACAACGCTCGATGCTGTTTATTAAAAGAGATCCGACAAAAACCATATTGCTCTGCCTCCTTAATTTAAAATCCTAACAACGTCCCTAAAAACTTTTATTATTCTTCAAAACTCTTAAATTAAAAAAAAACTGTCGTTTTCCTTACTTCAGTGTTTATTATTTTTTACGGGCACTCTCCTACCATGGAACTATATTTCTACATTAATTCTTTTATTCTATCTCAAAAAAACTATCTACGTGAAAATTATTTAAAAAAAACAACAACGAAATAAAGTGAAAAATCACTAGGTTTTTTTTTGTTAAAAGACTGTAAAAGTGAATATTGTGAAACACAGTTGAATACTAAATAAGGCATTCCTTCTGTTCCACCCCACAATAACTTCGCGACAAAAAGTCTTATAATAAAACTATACCAAAACTAAAAGCGCTTTTTTGAAAATAACTTTAAAGTTAAAGCTGTTTTTACAGTAAAATGAGAAAATATATATACATATTGGTACATATTTTTTTACTTTTAAAATGTTGGAGGATAAAACTGCTTTTAACAAAATACAAGATTAATCCTTCTAAAGTCCACCACAAGAGAAAAAACATAAAATGTATAAACCCTCTATGTTGAGAACTCTGGGCGTTTAAAAGAATGAATGGGCATATACGTCAGTGTAGCCTCGCTCATATGAAAATGGTAGGTTACTTTTTAAGAAATATTCTATCCCCAAAACATTTAAAACTTTTTGAACAGAAGATAAATAATAGTATATTATACAACTCAAGGATAAAGAAATTTATAATTTGATACTACCGAGTTTTGCAAAACATAAATAGGTCACTCTAAATAAATTTAGAAGAGACATTAAAAATGTATCAAACAGAATGCTTCGCAACATTTGGGAACAGATTCATCATTCGACATTCGTCATTATTGATAATGACGAATAACTCGACTCTGCCTACTCTGTTTCGTTACGTGTCACCAGGGTGCGACAAAGCTTAGATTGTCCTTACACTTCACTTAAAATTCCGATAAATTTGAAGTCAGTGACTGGATGGGTGACCACTAGGGATTTAAAAAAAAGTAATTACTATCTGTGGATGAACGAAGTGAGTCTGAAGACGTATTGCAGTATGAATTTGGGATTTTGTATATTCTAAAGATGAGCGAAGCTAGTCTGAAGACGTATTGTAGGATGCATTTGGGGATTTGTATATTATGAGGATGAACGAAGTGAGTCTGACGTATTGTAGATGCATTTGGGATTTGTTATTATGAGATGAACGAAGTGAGTCTGAAGACGTATTGGGATGCATTGCATTGTAGGATGCATTATTTGTATATTGAGGATGAACGAAGTGAGTCTGAAGACGTATTGTAGGATGCATTTGGGATTTGTATATTATGAGGATGAGCGAAGTAGTCTGAAGACGTATTGTAGGATGCATTTGGGGATTTGATTATGAGATGAACGAAGTGAGTCTGAGATATTGTAGGATGCATTTGGGGTTTGTATATTATGAGATGAAGTGAGTCTGAAGACGTATTGTAGGATGCTGAACGAAGTGAGTTGAAGACTATTGTAGGATGCATTTGGGGATTTGTATATTATGAGATGAACGAAGTGAGTCTGAAGACGTATTGTAGGATGCATTTGGGGATTTGTATATTATGAGGATGAACGAAGTAAGTCTGAAGAAGTATTGTAGGATGCATTTGGGGATTTGTATATTATGAGGATGAACGAAGTGAGTCTGAAGACCTATTGCAGTATGAATTTGGGGAGTTTTGTATATTCTAAAGATGAGCGAAGCTTGTCTGAAGACGTATTGCAGTATGAATTTTGGGATTTTTATGTTATGAGGATGAACGAATAAGTCTGAAGACGTATTGTAGTGTGCATTTGATAATACTTATATTTTACAAACGAACGAAGGAGTCCGAAGTTGAGAGAATGAGCCTAGCGATTCGATATAATGAGAAAATTTTCTGAGGTACACACTACCCCATTATTTAATAATCTACTTCTACTTTATTTAAATCTCATTGTTGAGCTTAATTACATTTATCTAAGTACTAAGTATGCAATAATCCTGTGAAACTTAATCAAAGAACTTAAACGTACAATGGTTGCATACCGTTTAATTAACTATTTCTAAAGCATTATTAAGTCTTACACATGTAATACTATTGTATTACTAAAACCTAATAATCCCCAGCTAGGATCAACAAAAGGTGAAAAGATATAAATTATTTGTTAGTTGGCGGACAAAATAGTAATCAACATAATAACAACATAACTACGACGTAAATGTGATTGTGTGATAGTAATTAAACAAGAGATTAATTAGATTTAGATAGATGAATAACAATTTACTATAATATTGTTACACTAATAATATTAATAATCGCTTCTTAACAATTAATTTGTTAACACTTAATTAATTATACTATTTAAGTAAATGAAAATTGCTAACGGTTAACCTCGGCATTTTTTCTCACTTTTGGATTCACTAAGTACGTCATTACTTTGGTCTCGCTGTATGCTTTTCCTCGGAATATAGGAGAAACGACTAATTTTTATTTTTCTTCGTATTCAAACTCGCTTCACTCGTCCGCTGACATTAAATATATTTTTGATTTATTCTGAACCAATTAAAGGTCATCATCAGTGCCTTACTAACAAATAAATAAAGGAAATGACAAAATGTTAAAATAAAAAATCTGAAACTAAGTTAAATATATAACAAGTTAAAAAAATAAATAAAAAAACATAAAATGAATAAAAAGATAAAATATAAAAAGTGTTCACCAATTTTGGTAGTGCAAGAAACTGCTTGACATTAGTGTTCAAACTATAACCAAAGCTATACTAGCCGTATTGAAATACAACTTAGTCTTAAAATTTAAGAAATGAGCGCTAAAGGAGTTTATCATGATCAGAATAATTAAGTCTCTACTCTGGTGTTAATAATTTTGTTTAAAATAAAGCATAACTGGCTTTCAACCAATTAAAGGTTACCATCAGTGCCTAACAAACAAACAATTAAAATCAATAACAAAACGATAAAATAAAAAATCTAAAACTTAGTGAATAAAAAGATGAATCATACCGGTGAAATTTTAGGAAGAGGTTTTGAGTCTTTTCTTTTCTGTTGACTCTTATAATTATTTGTTAAGATGTAACAGTTGACTGTTATATTTGTTTGATTGTCACTGACGATGACCTTTAGTTGGTTGAAAGACGGTTATGATTTATTTTAAATATATTATTAACAACAGAAGATATACTTATTTTATTACACTGTTGACATAGTATATTTTTATCACATAAATCAGATACACCAGTACCAAATCTTTCACTCTATTGGATTATATTTAGATTTGTAACGATTTTTAAATACATTTATGCATGGCATCCGATGACAATTAGTACTGATATGAAGACCTAGCGTAATTTGGTAGAAACCACTCATTCAGTCTTAAAAAAAATGAAATGAAAAACTTAAGTTTAAATTCTGATTTTGAATTCATATTGCTCACTCTTTTTTTCCTAGTTGTGATCGGTTAAATGAGAAAATTAAAACACAACCGAACGCCATGGTTCTATGTATCGTGTAATGAAAAAGAACTAGAACTATAAAATTATACTATATAAAGAATTAGACCTATAAAATTATACTAGTTGCTGTCTTCGAACCACAAATGTGGCTATGGAAAAATATGAAAAATGTCCCACGACCAAAGAATAACAAAAAGGACCTAAGAAGATGTAACTGCTAAAATAGAGCAGATCAGGAAGTTGCCTCACACCCACTTTCTCAGGATCCACTAATTGTCTTACTCCTGGGTTATTTAGTATTCTCTAAGTGTCACCAGCTTAGAGAACCAAGACCTTGACCCCCCCCTATCTTCCCCCACTTTTTAAGAGATTAAGATGCTAATCCCAAAGATGTTATAACACTACTCTGCTACGACTTAATAATTGACATTTTGTCTGCTCATAATATACTAAATTTTCTCATTCATTTGATTTATTTTAATTGGTTGTTATAGATTTCGGCATTAAAACCGGAAGGCAAATGAAGGAATATCCATGTGGTTTCACGTATTCATCAGACGATGGAATGCAAGGGTATTTCTCATCACCCAATTACCCAGGGTTTTACCCCAGGGATACCGAGTGCCATTATTTCTTCAGAGGATCTAACGGGGAAAGAGTTTTCATCGAATTTCATTATTTCGACGTAGAAGGCGTTCTTCCGTAAGTTTATTAATAGCTATATTTTCTTAAATACTAACTTGTGCTTAAAATTATCACTATTTTTATTGCCAATTATTCAATTTTAAAACAGTTAAATAGCTTTGAATGATAGAAATCGAACCATTCCTCCTTAAACTGATACTTTTTATATAATAGATATTCTAAGAAATTAACAATCGAAGAAATTCTAAGATCACTGTGCGTTGAGATACTGAAACTATAAATATATGTTTTTATCTACTCACGGCAGCAAAATTAGCCATTACTGGACTGTTTTTAAGCTGCAAAATGTCATTTTACCTACACTGTCAAACAATACGGGAAATATTTAAAACAGTACGCAAAATGTTCAAAACAGTACGCAAAATGTTTTGGTAATAAAAAAAGTACTAGGGAGTTATGGCTCATTTAAATAACATGGGAAACAAGTCAAAACTCCCTAGGCGGGAAAATAAATGAGCGGAGGTTATTATTTTACAAATTATTGCGTGAATTTTGGTATTGTTTTATTTTGTAAACTATGATTTTTCTAGCTTGTTTCTAGTATGTAACTTCTTTATTGTTACTTAAATTGCGATATTATTCTTAAATGTTTAACATTTAACATTTGTTTATCTAATAATATATCATGTTTTGGAAACTAATTGGCAACACTGATAATTTTGGCATTAAATAAATTATTTACCAGCTGTATGAATCGACAGATTTTTAATGTTTAGTCGTCAGATTTTGTATTTCATGTTATATTTAGTTTAAGTATATAAGTTACAAAAATAGAACGTTAACAAAAACAAATCTGTAAACTAAAGTTAAGTTACTAAAACATAATGAGTAAGAACAACAGTGAAGTGAATAAAGATACAAACATTGTTGACAATGACGAGTTATTGGACCACACTCCACCTGATATTGTCAGCGTTGCATCTACTTCAAAGCAGTCTTTACTGCCTGTAAAATCTCGCAGCAAGTATTTAAAGTAATCTCTTGTATATTTTTTTTGCCGTTAGTAGATAAAATAGTATATGCTATGCAGCAAAGGAAACATTGCAGACTCGTGCAATTAATTACCTGCTTGGCTTACGCCTCTGCAGGTAATTTCCATAGCCCCCTCGCAAAATTCCATTTTGCTACCTAGTATCATAATATACTATTACTATGATTTTATCTATTAATATTAAAAACTAGTTTATTTCGCTTCAAATTGGAGTAGGTGTACCACTAGAGGTAGATAGGAGAATAATGCATGCATCATCCTTACCTAGAAATACTAGTCAAGAAAATAGAACTGCATGTCATTATATTTTCCGCGATAAAAATAAAACATTCTGGCGTAGTGGTTCGAGTGTCGGACGATTTTTTTTTAAATGCATATTCCGTGCCTTAGCAATCCATTTTCCGCTTAAGGGTCCGGTTTATGCTTTATAACTTGAGGAGTTACTCGTAACTCATTTTTTCAGTATTTTTGAAAGGAAATACGCATAATTATCTTGTTGGTTATACAAAACGAACCATACTAAGCATAAATTGAAGCCTTAATCAAAAAATAGATTGCTCAACACGGAAACACGCAAGCGGACTAACGTGACAAAACTATTTTACTCATTTGTACCGTAAAAATACAGGAAAAGTATGGTGTTTGGAAAAAAGTTTGAAACCGGGATGTTACCGGAATTTTTCGTTTCCGAACTCCTGAAAAGTTTTCATAAAGTGCCTGTCTGTATGTGTGTGTCTGTGTGTATTTCTGTCTTTTATCATTGTAGCTCCCAGTGTATTTATGCTAGAGAGTTGAAACTTCGTAAAAAATCAATCTATAAGAGTAAATGTGCTATTCGAAAAAACATAGAACGAGAACAAATGTTTCCATCCAATGGAGAGTTGGGACGCATTTAGCCGTGTACAAGACTTACATATGTGCTAAGTTTTATTTCATTGTCAGCATTAGTTTAATTTTTATCGAATGACTTGTGTACGTTTGTTTAATTTTTTTTTTAAAAATCATAATATTATTTAATTGCGTTGAAATTTGGTACTAGTTTATACCTTCATTTAATAAATAAGTACACTAAGTTTCGTTTCAATACGACAAGTATATTCATGATCCATGGGTCATACAATTTAAGCAGCATTGTGCGTGATCAGTGCTGTATGGTTAAACTCTAAGAATGATATAATAATAATAATAAATCGTTTATTAATACCTGTTTACAAAGGTTAAATAAATCTTTAAAGATAATCCAGTGTGTAGGCTTTGTGAATCGGAAACCGAAACTGGCTCTCACATACTTCTGAGATGTAAAGCCCTAGCCTTTCACCAACTTTGGTAGCAGCACTCTCACTAAGTATGACTCTACCAATGAATCACTGGTCAAAAAGATCCTAGACCTAGTCCGGGGAAAAGGATTATTCTGACCTGGACTAATTGAGGGGATTGTACAATAGACTTCCAGTCGCAGTGCAAATGGGGTCTATCCTCGACTCCAATGTCATGCCCAACTCGTCAGGGCGCCGACAGAGCCTGAACTCACTCTGACCTTCAATTAATTCCAAAGAATATAATTGAAGTACTTACCAGAGACGAGCGGTGCTCTCTTACCGCCATCATGCATGGCAAGCAAAACATATATCATTTTGATACTACCGAGTTTTGCCCTGATGAGTTGGACGTAACGAAACAGAGTGGGACATGACATTATGTCGAGCCATCAAGTATGACGAATGTCGAATGATGGAACAGTTCCCAGATGTTGCATTGCATTTTGCTTGTTACATTTCCTTGGTGTCTCTCGCACAAATATATTGTGTCTAATATTACTGTATTGATATATCGTACTTAATACGATCCGCGTATTTAGAAAGTGTGTGAACGTACTAAGTATCATGTTATCATCTTTGCAAATAGCTTCGACAAGAAGTCTCAGTTGTATAAACAGCGAACTAAATGTTATACCTTTCAATATCCTTAGATTAATAAATTATAAAATAAATTTATGGTCGAGCAAATCAACTGAAAATCTTCTTCAGAATAAAACTCCATTATTAATTGAAAATTTTCAATCCCTTAGGATCTTCTCCCAACTTAATAAAAAAATATTCTTTAATATTTACCTTTCCTTATAATTGAAAGAGTATCAAAATTTTAATATAAAATAAACATTTCATAATAAAATAATAAATATTCTAAAAAATTACCTTAAAAGATTCAAAATTTAAATAAACATTTTTAAAATTAAATAAACTATTTTAATTTTCCTCTTGTTTATCTTTATTTGAATAATTAACTGAATTAAAAGATAAGTGTTATTTTATAGGTTAACATATATAACTTAAATAACTAAAACAATTTTCATAAGTTTTCCTACCAGCCATAAAGTTACACAGTAACTTCTGTTTACATTAATTAGCTTGAAGATGTTTCAACTATAAACCTTCACTTTTCTCAGGAATAAAATTTAATAGAAAACCATTATCTTTTATTTAGTCTATTTAGTTTATTTAGCTGGGTTATAGAGGTCATCTTGTCCAAACGAATTAAACGAAGGTTCTGTATTATTTGATAATGTATGTGATTTATAAAATATCATTGTTTTAGAGATGTAAATTTCATTATAATCCAATTAGATTTGGAAAAATTGCGTAAAGATTAAACAAAAGCAAAATTTGATATTTTTGAAGGGTTTATAAATAAAGGAAAAACTTACGTCTGAGATGTGAATCTTCTTATATAGAATACATTGTTAGATGTTTATTTAAATACTGATACGATTTTAGTAAGATACACGGCTAAAATCAGTTGAAAGCGCGAAATAACAGTGTTGAGGAACCAATAAGGTTAGCCTGATTTGAAATTGAGGGTGTGTTTTAACATCCAGGATTAACCTTATTGGCTCCCTCGCATTATTTTCCCACGCTGTCAACTGATTTTAACCGTGTGTCGTATTAAAGTAGGCATCAGCGGCTTTTTTGATATAGCATGATAATGATCTTGGTTGATTAAAGACACTTGCGTAAATAAAATAGACTGTGCTTTGTTCCATTTATAAAACTTAGGCAGGGGCGATGAGCAAGTGTAAGGACACTATCTCGCAGCTGGGAAACTATTAAATGGCTGATTCTGATATTAATATTTACACGTGTCAGGGGCTCAGGGAGGGACAGTATCGCCCCTGAAGACAGCAGTCTCGGCTGGGATACGGGATAGTACAATCACCAGACAGTTGATTGCTTACATCTTTGCCGTGCGATTAAACCCAATTTTCAACTTTAAATTTAAATCTTTTTTTATACAAGGTCTATGATCATGCTATAACTCATTCAAGTGGCTCATTCACACGCAATACTTAAGGATTATTTGGTTTTTCTGCTCACGGCAGGAAAATGACTTCTTTCTTCGAAAAACAGAATATAAGCATATAAATAAAGCCAAGAAAATAAAGCATTGCTGAACTAATTTCATGACACAAAGTTTTATTTACAAGATTTATTTTTAAAATCCGCTTGGTCATGAATGATAGCTACTTGACTATTCACCAACCTAAGAAGTTATAGGTAGGTCTTAATACATTGAAATGTCTCTAAACTCATTTGGCTGGGAAATAGCATTTTCCATCCTATGCTTGTAAAGTTAGTTATTTAACTACTTGTTGTAAACAAGATTAGTTAATCATTTATACGAGGCAGGGGGGCCTTAAATTTGGGCCCAATAAATTCCAGCAGTTTTGAGAAATTCCCCTAGTTCTTTGGGGGCTCCCTGAATTTAAAAGAAGAACCCGAACTTAAATAAATTTAATGTTATAAAAACACCAACTGAGCATTAATCTAGTGCAAATAATGGTGTGCACTGCCAACTTTAGAGGCATAGTTCTGTAAAACCCACAAAATAATAATGCGCCATTGATTATTATTACCTTTGAAAAATAAAGAAAAATAATTGATAATTGAGTAACTGCTCAAGTTATAAAGTATAAACTAGAACCATAAGAAAGAAATGGATTGTTAAGCACGAAAACAAGCATTTTAAAGGGCCGTCATGCGGACCACCGTGCCAAAAATTCGGCCGTCATGCAGACCACTGAAATTGTTAACTTTTAACTCAAAAACGTAATGACATGCAGTTTCATTTTACTTTCTATAATTACTAGGAATTTAAGTAGCTTGGTGGAAATTGGTGCTACAATGAGCTATAGTCTAAAGCATTTCAGGCTAAGTCACCTCTCTGAAGCATTCTGTCCAAACTCGTACCACATTAATTTTACTTCTAAACTTTTAACTCTTCATAAAAACAAACAAAAATATATTTTATGTTATAACCAGTTGTAAATGTTTTTCTAACACTTTTTTTATAGCTCATGAATTTTAGTTTTGAAAATAAAGCTTTTAAACGCTTACTGGATGAATTTCTCTGAGAAAACTGTCAGGTGTTGAGAACAGTAAATATCTAAAAAAAAGTTTAACTTTCGCAATGCTTTAGAGAGGTTGAATTTTAGTTTCATAAACACCGTGGTTGTTGGAGAACGGAGTTTACGCGTTTTTTCCCGACCGATTTTTTTCTCGCACTTTTTGTGTTTGCTCTATACAGACTTTACTAACTCGAAAGTTTGTGCACAGCCGGAAAGTTTGTTTGCTATCTACTAAGTTTGTCCGCAATCTATAAAGTTAATCTTTTGAAACCATTAGGAAATCATTAAGGTACCAGTATAGTTAAAGTTTATATCGTTGTTTTGTGCTTATTTTACCTATTTTGTTTTATATATGTCATCACTTTAATGTTAATACACGTGGACCTTGGTGTGAGCATACAAGAGAGTGTATGCATGGTGTGAGCAAACAAGAGAGTGTATGCCATGGTGTGAGCAAACAAGAGAGTGTATGGTGTGAGCAAACAAGAAAGTGTATGCCATGGTGTGAGCAAACAAAAGAGTGTATGCCATGTGTGAGCAAACAAGAGAGTGTATGGTGTGAGCAAACAGAGTGCATGTGTGAGCAACAAGAGAGTGTATGCCATGTGTGAGCAAACAAGTGTATGCCATGGTGTGAGCTAACAAAAGAGTGTATGCCATGAGTGTGTAGCAAACCATGGTGTGAGTGTATGCCAAGAGAGTGAGTGTGAGCAAACAAGAGAATGCCATGGTGTGAGCTAACAAAAGAGTGTATGCCATGGTTGACAACAAGTGTATGTCAGGTGTCAAGAGAGTGTATGCCATGATGTATAGAATGCGAAGCAGATTCATTGCAGGCCAACTTGAATAACAAAATGATCGGGTACGAGGTGCCTCGGAACTTTTCCTCAATATATGGTCATCCTAATAAATTCAGAATCCCTTCGCTCGCCCTCAGAATATAGGAATACCTAATTTATATAACAGTGTGAACTCGCTTAGCTCGTCTTCACAAAAAAAATTAGTACGAAAGTAAAAACATTCGTACTAATCCCAGAGGTCACCAAACCACTTAATGACGACGCTGGATGCTAGTTAACAAAAGTGCTTCGACATAAACCGTCGATGTATTAACCGTGTAGAAATAAAACTTTTTTTTTTACATGTATTATAAAGAAATGCACTCATGCCAAATTTCAATATATATATATATATACATATATATATATATATATATATATATATATATATATATATATATATATATATATATATAATATATATATCTGAACTTCGGTATGCACCTGTTATCAATACTATATCGATATATATTTTTAGTTTAGAGATGTGACGTAGGAATAATCGATATATGCCTTTTCTTTACGTTTATGGACATATTTACCACATTTTCATATTTTTTAATGTTTTTATAATGTTAACTATATTTATAAGAAAATCGATGATACACCACATCTAATTTTATGTTACGTGAATTTTTTACGTATTTTTGTGTTTGTTTTTTCAGGTTTTTTATTATATTTTTGTTGTTAATGTTTTCATATATTTGTTGTATGGTTTTTTAATGTTTTAATTATGATTAATAATTTAACGACGCTGCTAATTTTTAAGTGCTCAGTTCTCGTTTACGTGTCGCGTAACTAAAAATATATCGATATATAGTATTGATAACAGGGTGCACCGTATACCGAAGATTTACCTATATATATATATATATATATATATATATATATATATATATATAATAATATATATATATATATTATATTATAATATATATATATATATACATAAGGTTGTAGTTACCTAAATTTATTTTGTTTTTATGGGAAATGACAAAACGTTTGTCTCAGTATACTTTGTTAGATTGTTAGAGGAAAGGAAAGTAAAAAGTTATCTTTTCATTTAATTTCAAAAATCGATTACTAGGGTGTCTTCTATTAAGCTCTAATTACAAGAGGATTCTACTTAATTCTATTCTGGCTAATTCTTTGTAGCTCTAATACTCTCTACATAGTTTATGATCATATTTAAACTTTAACAGTAATGATTTAATTAAAACCCTTGTGGTATTACATCTATGCATCATATTGTAAATATATAAGCTAAAAGAAGCTTTCTTATAGTTTCATATTAACAAATTTATGACAATCAAACAATATAACAGGACGACGCAAAATTTAATACATCATAAGAAAATTCTCGCAGGGCTTTAAATTAACACATAAACTTCTTCTTAAGCTTCCCATTTTTTATCCGAGGTTCCAAATTGCTCAAAATCAATTAACTCAAAGTATTTTGAAAAGTAATCCTGTTTGCCTTCTTATTTAATAAAAGTCGCTTTATTTAGTTAATTTAAAGGAGCAGCTCTGTTTTTCAGAGTTCTTTTTTTTAATGACCGATTTAAGTTAGTTCATTTCAGATATATCGATCTTTTAAGGGCAAGTAATGCAAGCCCAAAGCGTTATGCAAAAATAAATTTTAAATAACTGACTAATTTAAATTTATTTTATATGAATATGAATTTATTTTCATCTATCTTCGTAGCCGCGGTCGTATAGTACGAGAATTCGGCACCGGAGGTCTGGGGTTCACAGCCCCGGCTATGCTCTCAGTTTTTATGAATAGAATTTGATGTAAAACGATTTCGCCAACTCTAGCTTTACTTGGAGCATAGTAGATGTGACCCACTCGAGGTGGATCCCGCAGGGCGAACTTCCAGTGGATGCCCTGAAAGGCCGAAAGGCCCTAAAACGGGCATTATTATTATTATGAATTTATTTTACTATGACTATGAAGAATTTCATAGTCAAACATGTCAATATAAACAATTTTTTTTGGAATAAATAAATAAGTTTCCTAATAAAGTTTAAACAAGAAGTTCAGTTTTTTAAAAAGACTTCCCACACACGGGCCTTTCCCGTGTGTGGGACAATGTATTTATTAGTAAAGATTAATAAAGAATAAGAGTCACCCGTGGTGTAGTGGTTAAGGTACGCGGCCAATACACAAAATGAATGGACTTTAAACTCCAGAGTTTAATTAGTCATGGGTTCAATCCCAGCACGGGCCTCTTGGATTTTTATGAGAGAGAATTTTATTCTGCGTATCACGTCCATCAGAAGGGACGTAAAGCCGGTGGTCTCGAGCCTGAGCGTTGTCAGGTACTTGTTAAAGATCCCTTACCCTATTAAGGACCCCCATAGTAGATTCATTATAACACTACACTGTTTCTGCCTTGTAGTTTAAAGTGTGTGGAGATTTGGTTTGACAGTGAGGGCACTAGTTGTTCCTAGTTTTCACTAGAATATAAGAGTCAGTAAAAATATGTATGATTGCTTGAAAAAAGCATGAGAGGAACCATAGAAATCCACGTCTCTTCTGTCTTGATTAGATGAAATATACCTACACTTGAAATTAAAAGGAGTAGAACACTATCTTAGGGAGCTGGCAAAAAGGGCCCAACAACGTGGCCTACTAGCCTGGTAGTTACTACCACACCCCTATATTACTAAAACTATTAATAATAAAGATTAGTTGATAAAGATTAGTATGGGATTGATTTCTATAAAATAAACTTACATCTTTATTAATTCAAGTATTGAATGTTATAATTTCCATGAAGAATATTTCAGGACTACCCGCTGTCAATTACACCCATTCGTAGCATTTCCATCTGAAAATTATAAATAACAATAAACAAATTAAATTAATAGTATTGTATAAATAAAGAGTATCCCAGATGAAATAACATGTGAAATGTATAATCAAAAAGAAAATATATTTGTTATGTTGGCAAGACTAACATCCTAAGATGTCATGAAAAATAGTCATTAATTAAGTAGAATTTAGTACCGAATTTTCCCAGCAGAATGCAATAAACAACTCAAGAAGTGAATAACTCAGCATTTCTTTTCTTCCATTACCCTTTACATGCATTTATTCATGTCTTCAACAATTCATGGTGCATTTAATAATGAAGGTTTCGTAAATTATTATTTAGAAAACCTTGTTCAATTCAAGATACAGAAAGAATGTAATGTTATTTATAATTCATTAAATTAACTTCTCGTCAAATACCCCATATAGTAGTTACGGTATTGTCGGGAAGATTAATGCATATTATAGCCCTTATCACCAGACAGCACTATGCTGTCTAATAATACAGCTGTCAAGAAAAACAACTTACAAACTCTTCAATCTTTGTACTAATCCAGCATAGAGATATTATTACTAGAGGGGCCCTATAGGTTAAATTTTGAAACATTGGAAAAGTAACCTGACCACCTTCGCCTGTAAATGGAATCAAATAATCAATACAAAATTACTATATAACTTATATAGTAAAACAATGAGCGGGAAACCTTCGCTCACTCTTGAAGGAGATTTCAATGAGGTTACAAAGAGCCCTTATGAGCATAAAAATATGTTTTAGGCCTCTCAATATATTTAGATAGGCTATGACCCCTCTAGTATACAACTCTATTTGAACCAGGTTATCATAAAAAGATAGATGTATCTTTTATCGATAAATAAAATCAGTTTTAATGAATTGCCAAGATAGAGCAAAAGGGTGATAAAGATCAGTATGGGATTGATTTCTAGAAAATAAATTTACATCTTTCAAGATAATAAGGGGGTGATTCAACGCCCCCCCCCCCAGGGGGTGATTCTAAGGAATTCTAAGGGGACGATGAGATAAAGAGGGGCAATAAAGAGGGCAATGATTCGTAAAGGGGCAATGTAAGTGGCTAGGAGCAAAAAAATATAGATTTCAATTTAAGTGAAAAGAGGCACATAATATAATTTCACATTATACCATAGATTAATCGATAGTGGGAGATGACATTATGCTGAGTCATCAGTAATGACGAATGATGTAACAGTTCCCTGATATACCATAGATTGATAGATAGTGGGAGATGACATTATGCTGGGTCATCAGTAATGACGAATGATGCAACAGTTCCCTGATATACCATAGATTGATGGATAGTGAGAGATGACATTATGCTGAGTCATCAGTAATGACGAATGATGCAACAGTTCCCTGATATACCATAGATTGAAAGATAGTGGGAGATGACATTATGCTGAGTCATCAGTTATGACGAATGACGAATGATGCAACAGTTCCCTGATATACCATTGCGATTTGCTTGTTACATTCTTACCCATGAATAAGTCTACTGAATCGCAGAAAGTTATCAATTTATTAATAACTTGGAGGCAAAACCCGCAAAGGTTTGCCACCTATAAGGCACGTGAATGTTAGACAAGTGCTTAGGATATGTGAAGGAATTTCCTAAGCAGCATATAAGACCAGCTGCCTATCCAATCAGGTTTAGATAGCGGTTAAGCTTATTATAAAGTAAAAATACTAGTTATTAGGTGGCAGGTACTTCTTTTCTGGGCTAAAAGTGTCTTGGTAAGCCTTTAGACGGTATTTTCATAAGCAGCTTAGACTTTCTCAACTTAGCAGAATAAATCTAAATGTTTCTTAAGTCTCTACCCATAGAGTCTTTAACAGCTGTCTTAACAATAAAGCAATCAGTGCCTACTACAAGCTCGGGAGTGGTGGTAATAAAACTAGACCCCAGCCTGACTAGCCGGCTAGCCTGCTAATTGCCCTCAACACCACAGTGTTCTAGGACCCATAGTAGTAAGATCTTGTTAGTTTGTCCCAGAATATTAAATGGTTCCAATTAAATTTGAAATGTTTGGGGGATAACACACTATTCTGGTGTCATCATAAACTAAAAACAATAGTCTAGACAGAGAATCATCTTTAGTTAAACTGACTCCTCTAAATGGCAATATATTGAAGGGGTCATCTCGTAGGTTGTGTGAGCACTCTAAATGGCAATATATTGAAGAGGTCATCTCGTAGGTTCTGTGAGCCCTCTAAATGGCAATATATTGAAGAGTCATCTCGTAGGTTGTGTGAGCCCTCTAAATGAAAATATATTGAAGAGGTCATATCGTAGGTTGTGTGAGGCCTCTAAATGGCAATATATTGAAGGGGTTATCTCGTAGGTTGTATGAGCCCTCTAAATGGCAATACACTGAAGGGTCATCTCGTAGGTTGTGTGAGCCTTCTAAATGGCAATATACTGAAAGGGTCATCTCTCAGGTTGTGTGAGGCCTCTAAATGGCAATATATTGAAGGGGTTATCTCGTAGGTTGTGTGAGCCCTCTAAATGGCAATATACTGAAAGGGTCATCTCTCAGGTTGTGTGAGCCTCTAAATGGCTAATCTAATGGCAATATATTGAAGGGGTCATCTCGTAAGTTTTGTGAGCCCTCTAAATGGCAATATACTGAAGGGGTCATCTCGTAGGTTGTGTGAGCCCTAAATGGCAATATACTGAGGGGTCATCTCGTGGTTGTGTGAGCCCTCTAAATGGCAATATACTGAAGTGTTCATCCCGTAGGTTGTGTGAGCACTCTATATGGCAATATACTAAAGGGATCATCTTGTAGGTTGTGTTAGGCCTCTAAAAGGAAATATATTGAAGGGTTCATCACGTAAGTTTTGTGAGCCCTCTAAATGGCAATATACTGAAGAGGTCATCTCGTAGGTTGTGTGAGCCCTCTAAATGGCAATATACTGAAAGGGTCATCTCTCAGGTTGTGTGAGGCCTCTAAATGGCAAATATTGAAGGGGTTATCTCGTAGGTTTGTGAGCCCTCTAAATGGCAATATATTGAAGAGTCATCTCGTAGGTTGTGTGAGCCCTCTAATGGCAATATACTGAAAGGGTCATCTCTCAGGTTGTGTGAGGCCTCTAAATGGCAATATATTGAAGGGGTTATCTCGTAGGTTCTGTGAGCCCTCTAAATGGCAATATATTGAAGAGTCATCTCGTAGGTTGTGTGAGCCCTCTAAATGAAAATATATTGAAGAGGTCATATCGTAGGTTGTGTGAGGCCTCTAAATGGCAATATATTGAAGGGGTTATCTCGTAGGTTGTATGAGCCCTCTAAATGGCAATACACTGAAGGGGTCATCTCGTAGGTTGTGTGAGCCTTCTAAATGGCAATATACTGAAAGGGTCATCTCTCAGGTTGTGTGAGGCCTCTAAATGGCAATATATTGAAGGGGTCATCTCGTAAGTTTTTGTGAGCCCTCTAAATGGCAATATACTGAAGGGGTCATCTGTAGGTTGTGTGAGCCCTCTAAATGGCAATATACTGAAGGGGTCATCTCGTAGGTGTGTGAGCCCTCTGCAATAAGTGTTCATCCCGTAGGTTGTGTGAGCACTCTATATGGCAATATACTAAAGGGATCATCTTGTAGGTTGTGTTAGACCTCTAAAAGGAAATATATTGAAGGGTTCATCACGTAAGTTTTGTGAGCCCTCTAAATGGCAATATACTGAAGAGGTCATCTCGTAGGTTGTGTGAGCCCTCTAAATGGCAATATACTGAAAGGGTCATCTCTCAGGTTGTGTGAGGCCTCTAAATGGCAATATATTGAAGGGGTTATCTCGTAGGTTCTGTGAGCCCTCTAAATGGCAATATATTGAAGAGTCATCTCGTAGGTTGTGTGAGCCCTCTAAATGAAAATATATTGAAGAGGTCATATCGTAGGTTGTGTGAGGCCTCTAAATGGCAATATATTGAAGGGGTTATCTCGTAGGTTGTATGAGCCCTCTAAATGGCAATACACTGAAGGGGTCATCTCGTAGGTTGTGTGAGCCTTCTAAATGGCAATATACTGAAAGGGTCATCTCTCAGGTTGTGTGAGGCCTCTAAATGGCAATATATTGAAGGGGTTATCTCGTAGGTTGTGTGAGCCCTCTAAATGGCAATATACTGAAAGGGTCATCTCTCAGGTTGTGTGAGACCTCTAAATGGCATATTGAAGGGTCATCTCGTTTTGTGAGATGGCCTCTAAATGGCAATATACTGAAGGGGTCATCTCGTAGGTTGTGTGAGCCCTCTAAATGGCAATATACTGAAGGGGTCATCTCGTAGGTTGTGTGAGCCCTCTAAATGGCAATATACTGAAGTGTTCATCCCGTAGGTTGTGTGAGCACTCTATATGGCAATATACTAAAGGGATCATCTTGTAGGTTGTGTTAGGCCTCTAAAAGGAAATATATTGAAGGGTTCATCACGTAAGTTTTGTGAGCCCTCTAAATGGCAATATACTGAAGAGGTCATCTCGTAGGTTGTGTGAGCCCTCTAAATGGCAATATACTGAAAGGGTCATCTCTCAGGTTGTGTGAGGCCTCTAAATGGCAATATATTGAAGGGTTATCTCGTAGGTTTGTGTGAGCCCTAAATGGCAATATACTGAAAGGGTCATCTCTCAGGTTGTGTGAGACCTCTAAAAGGCAATATACATATATTGAAGGGGTCATCTCGTAGGTTGTGTGAGCCCTCTAAATGGCAATATATTGAAGGGGTCATCTCTTAAGTTTTGTGAGCCCTCTAAATGGCAATATACTGAAGGGGTCATTTCGTAGGTTGTGTCAGGCCTCTAAATGGCAGTAAACTGTAGAAAATACCTCGAAGGAAAAGTATAAATGAAACCATAACTAGCTGTAACGAAATATAACCTCCCAGTCTAACAGGCAAGAGGATGAAATAATTCCTATGACAATACTCTCTTAAGTTTACGATTATCAAAGATTCAGATACATATTTTCAACGAATCCTTAACTAGAATACGACACACGGCTAAAATCAACTGACAGCCCGCCAAAATCTCAATGCTTTCAACCTTTTTTTTTTTAATAACAAATCCCTTCTTTTAAGTAACAAAAAATATTCCCTACTCTGGCAACACTGAAAGTCAGGTTATGTTTTAAATTTTACTATTTGTTTTATTTGATATCGTATTTTTTATTTTTAAAAATTATTTATTTCTTTTTAAGTAGGAATATTGTTGTATCTTATAAATTTACCAACTAAGTGTTGCTTTAGATTTGTTCGGGAAGTATGAATTAAGTGGAGTTAAAGTTGGTAATTACGTAATGTAATGAATCATAATAGTTCTATGATAAAGTTTGACGATTTAAATAAATCGTCAGCTATAATTACTTTTTTCCAAAACAAACTGCTTTTTTGTGTGTCAAGTTTGTATAATTGAATGCGTATTGTTTCATATTATAAAAATAATATGACACAATATGCATTCATCACTTAAAAAGTCAAGACTGTTATCTATTGAAAGACATGGCATTTAAAAAAAATGCTGTTTTTCGATTGACTGACCACAGACCCTGTGCTATACTCAAATAGCAAGAAATGCTTGAAGAATACATCAAAGTCCATGCGTCAAATATAGGCTTTCAGATCATATTACAACTCTGCAATAATTGGATGAATTGAACAGATTGGAATGAAACGAAACGAACTCAAACAGATCAATATGCACAATGAGGAAAATACAATATTTACAACCAGTGTTGCCTTTTTATTATTATTTACGAAAAAGGTATTTTTTTATACAGAGGTTGGCATGAGGTGGAGAGGGAAAGAGCGTGGTCGGTCTGGACCAATAGAATTCTTTCCCTCACAGATTTTTGGCGCGCTGTCAATTGATTTTAGCCGTGTGTCGTATTATAAGTGATTAATAACTAAATCAACAAAACGCGATAAATTATGACGAGAAATTAATATTAAATCTTATGTATTCATTCTTGTTTTATATATATTTCAATTTTAGATTGTAAACTACCAAATACGCATATTATATAATAGACACCATATTTCTTCAGAATAATTAAGAGACAAGGGAATTACAAAGAAAGAACAAGCCAAATTTCACTCTGATTAACTGCTTTAGAAAAAGTCTGGAGCATAGTTGACTCCAAACGGGTCTGCCAGAGATAAAAACGGCAAATGACTTTTTTACAAGTACTACTAATGGCTTGCTTCCTAATTTACATTTTCCCAGTTTTTAGTTCCAGAGTAATTAAAATCTTATTGTATCTCGATCCTTTTGTCTTTTAGTCCCCGATGTTTACTTTATTGTCCTCCATAGAAAGTTTTTAGAGAGTTGAAAAACGTCCTCTGTCGTCTTCACTTTTTTATTTCTGATGTAGTTGTAATTACCAATAAAAAAAAAAAAAAAAAAAGATCTTTTGAATATTTCTGTGTCCAACTGATTTTTGATGGAAACATTTATCCGCGTATTATGAAATGATTTTCGGTTAATGATGTCAAAAACATTATTTACCGAATAGCACAACTTAACCTATAGATTGACTTTTGTACCAAGTTTAAAAGTCTCTCTACCATAAATGTTCCGAGAGCTACTACATATATGAGTAAGGCACACTCACATAATACAGACAGACAACTTTGTGAAAACTACTTAGGAGGTAAATCTCGGTTTCAGATGTTCAGTGCAGGCATAATACTTTCCCTGTTTACCTACCTATAAAATACATACGGTATAAATAAGAAAAAGTAAAAATTATGCAACAAAAGTTTATTTTTTTTAATAAAAAGTAACCCGAAGACCTGAGGCTCGAACCCGTAATCTCTTGTAGTAGAAGCGAAAGCGTATCCACAACGCTATCAAGGCTTATGTATTTTTGACAGATTATTTCCTAATAAAAATGTAATGTAAACAACTACTTAATTATAAAAATGTGTTGATTTCACTAAAATGTTAAGTAAAAATTTATTATTTCTATACGTAAATAAATCAATCTTATGTTAGTAAATAATCTCAAAAAATTTCGGCCTAATATTTTGGTAATTATTCATAGTACTCAATGTAAGTCGTCATATCGATTCCTGCAATGACGTCACGCCATTTGGTTATAACCTCCGACTGTTTTTGGTTTGTTTACATCGAATTGAACCACCTTAAACATTTCTATCATCTTGATTCAATTGGAGGATTTTTATGAATAAAAACAATTTTTTGACATATTAGGTTATAGTTTGGCGGTGACGTCATTGCAGGAATCAGTATAGACAACTTACATTATAATACGGGCCTTCGGCCCGTAGCCGCTACGCGGCCCGGGGGCCTCCCTGTGGCCGCTTTGCGGCCACATTGTTGTTGTTTTGTATTATGTGTTGTTTCATTATTGTTCTTGTTACATGGCATTTTGCCATGTATCTAGCGAATTTTCACAGCCTCTCCACACAGGCCCGCTTCGCGGGCCTGAGTGGCTTTCTCACAAACTTGGTTTTACTAATTGAGATTTTTTTAATACTCTATTATTAATAGTATGCTATAATATTAAAATTAAGAAGCATTTTAAACAAAAATATATTATTCATGATTTTTGTTTTTAAATAAAAATACCGTTTCCGTCATTAAAGATTGTCTGATTGAGCTGAAACCGGTCGCAATGGTTTTAGAATGACTTCGACCATATAAAGACAACTTCAACTCTTACTTACATTTATGATTGTTTATAAAATTTAAAGAAAAATGTCAAATTTTTTTTTGTAAACAAATTGTTTATTTGAGTAAAATCTTAAGGTTGAAAAAAATATATTCATGATTATTTAAAATAAAAATACCGTTTGCGTCACTTAGGATTGTCCGATTGAGCTGAAACTGGTCGCATTCGTTTTAGAATAACTTCGACCTATAAAGACTACTTCGATGTTCTTCCTCTTTACGGGTCTGCTTAGCTCAGCGTGGTTCAGAGGAAGCCATTTTTGCCCTGTCTCTCTGGGACAGTAGGCTTACCATAATGGAGCAAGAGGTAGAGGTATCTCTTTTATACTATATCCCCACCCTCTAACACTACTGAACCCATCAGATATCGTACTAGTCTTTGACCTAGACGTATACATATATACAAGATTATATATATACGTATACCTATTGCGCCATTTGTGATGGTTCGATTGAGCTGAAATTGGTCTTAATCGATTCAGCTAGTCGTCTACCTAAATACTAGATACCTTGTTTTAAGTTTCCAAAAGTTAAAACTCGGTAAATAATGTTTTTGACATCATTAACCGACAATCATTTCATAAGTTAAGCCATTTTAAGTTTCAAAATTTTTTTTTTTTCATGACGTCATAACTTTGGTTGATGACGTCATAATGTTTTTATAAACAATAGGCCTCGTAAACTCCTCAATATCTCGCGATTTGCAAAGTTTCGTTTTAATTTGAGAACGCCTTCGAGAGTTATCGTTCGCCATACGAAAGGGTAGAAACTCTTACATACATATATATATATATATATATATATATATATATATTATATATATTATATATATATATACATATATATATATACATATATATATAAACTTTTTTCGGACATATATTTTTGTTATCAGGAAGCCAATAGGAACCGATTCCACTCACTCCCACCCTCAACTTCCGTCATCCGAACAACCTCATAAGCGTCATTTTCATTATGAAAATTCGCTAATACTAAATACGGGCCTTCGGCCCGTAGCCGCTACGCGGCCCGGGGGCCTCCCAGTGGCCGCTTCGCGGCCACATTGTTGTTGTTTTGTATTATCTATGGCTTCATTATCGTTTCTTGTTACATGGCATTTTGCCACGTATTTAGCGAATTTTCACAGACTCGTTTCACAGGCCCGCTTCGCGGGCCTGTGAAATCAATCCTTTATTATTAATAGTAAGCAATAATATTACAGTTAACAAGCAATATAAGAAAATAAGTATATTTAAATACATAACTAAATACGTTTTTTTAGAGTATATAGAATACAAGGAAAAAAACTGTTGAAGTAACCTTGTATAAAGAGTAAGAAAAGATTATAGTTTCATCTTTCATCAGCTTTAGTTATCGTCCACTATACAAAAGGGGTAAACTCTTACTTACATTATGATTGTTTATAGAATTTAAAGAAAGTTACATTTTGTAAACAAATTGTTTATTTGAGTAAAATCTTAAGGTTGAAAAAAAATTATTCATGATTATTTAAAATAAAAATACCATTTGCGTCACTTAGGATTGTCCGATTGAGTTGAAACTGATCGCATTCGTTTTAGAATAACTTCGACCATATAAAGACGACTTCGATGTTCTTCCTCTTTACGGGTCTGCTTAGCTCGGCGTGGTTCAGTGGAAGCCATTTTTGCCCTGTCTCTCTGGGACAGTAGGCTTACCATGATGGAGCAAGAGGTAGAGGTCTCTCTTTTATACTATATCCCCACCCTCTAACACTACTGAACCCAACAAATATCGTACGAGTCTTTGACCTAGACGTATACATATATACAAGATTATATATATATGTATACCGATTGCGCCATTTGTGATAGTTCGATTGAGCTGAAATTGGTCATAATCGATTCAGCTAGCTGTCTACCTAAATACTAGATACCTTGTTTTAAAGCCATTTCAAGTTTCAAAAAAAAATTTTTTTCATGACGTCATAACTTTGGTTGATGACGTCATAATGTTTTTATAAACAATAGGCCTCGTAACCTCCACAACATCTCGCGATTTGCAAAGTTTCGTTTCAATTTGAGAACGCCTTCGTGAGTTATCGTTCGCCATACGAAAGGGTAGAAACTCTTACATACATATATATATATATATACATACATATATAAACTTTTTTCGGACATATATTTTTGTTATCAGGAAGCCAATAGGAACCGATTCCGCTCACTCCCACCCTCAACTTCCGTCATCCGAACAACCTCATAAGCGTCATTTTCATTATGAAAATTCGCTAAAAACTAGAGCACTTCTGCTTAAAAAAGATACAATTTAAAATAAATTTTCAGAAATTTTACGAAATACTTCGTAGGATACATTTATCGAGATTTAACACGGCAATTTTCACTTAGACATGTTTGAAATCAAATAACTAATGTTTGACCTGTATGGTTAACCTAGAGAATGTTATTTTGTAAGTTTATCTATAAATTATTGCCACCCAACATTCGTAAACTTCCTTGGATCTGTGGTTAAAGCGGTCCCTCGGAATCTAGAGCTACCAGTTCGAATCCCGGTCAGGACGAAATCTATTTTTAGTTTTTGGTTATTTATAAATAACCAAAAATAATTTTGATCTTGTGGTTATTTCTATGTGTCTAACTGATTTTCGATCGAATGGATCGACACATTTTCCCAATTTTTCGAAATATTGCCGGTTATTGATGTCAAAAACATTTTTTACCGAATAGCACAACTAAACCTAAATATTGATTTTTGTACCAAGTTTCATTTTTCTGTCCTAAATGGGAGTTAAGAAAATAAAGAAAACACGAGGACAAAGTATAGTATTTAAAAAGCCAATGATTATATACTAGATCGTGGTGACCCCCTTCTCGTATTTTCCTCTCCCACCGTTGTCTTGACTAAAACTATATCTGCAGAAAGAAGCTAAACTTACTTTACGTTTATGTGACAGAAACTAAACTATTAAGTTAAAATTATGAAAGCAGCTGTCACTCTGCTTAAATTAAAGCGGTTGCTGTCACTTACACTTAACCTAGATTTAATTTTAGCGAATTTTCATTATGAAAATGACGCTTATGAGGTTGTTCGGATGACGGAAGTTGAGGGTGGGAGTGATCGGAATCGGTTCCTATTGGCTTCCTGATAACATAAATATATGTCCGAAAAAAGTTTATATATATATGTATATATATATATATATATATATATATATATATATATATATATATTATATATTATATATATAATATATATATGTATGTAAGAGTTTCTACCCTTTCGTATGGCGAACGATAACTCTTGAAGGCGTTCTCAAATTGAAACGAAACTTTGCAAATCGCGAGATGTTGTGGAGGTTACGAGGCCTATTGTTTATAAAAATATTATGACGTCAATCAAAGTTATGACGTCATGAAAAAAAAAATTTTTGAAACTTGAAATGGCTTTAAAACAAGGTATGTCGTATTAAAGTAGACGGCTAGTTGAGTCGATTAAGACCGATTTCAGCTCAATCGGACCATCACAAATGGCGCAAACGGTATCATATATATATAATCTTGTATATATGTATACGTCTAGGTCAAAGACTCGTACGATATCTGTTGGGTTCAGTAGTGTTAGAGGGTGGTGAGATAGTATAAAAGAGGGGCCTCTACCTCTTGCTCCATCCTGGCATGCCTGCTGTCCAGAGAGACAGGACAAAAATGGCTTCCACTAAACCACGCCGAGCTAAGCAGGCCTGTAAAGAGGAAGAACTCGAAGTAGTCTTTATATGGTCGAAGTCATTCTAAAACGATTGCGACCGGTTTCAGCTCAATCGGACAATCCTAAGTGACGGAATCGGCATTTTTATTTAAAAACAAAAATCATGAATATATTTTTTTATAGTTGTCGCGCGCCGCCGCTAGTTTTATTTTTAGCTAAATTTGTTTTGTTTTGTAATTTTGGACAACACTGTCAAGAAAGA
This sequence comes from Microvelia longipes, assembly GCA_018340805.1. Lineage (NCBI taxonomy): Eukaryota > Metazoa > Arthropoda > Insecta > Hemiptera > Veliidae > Microvelia > Microvelia longipes. The sequence continues at coordinate 44,481,389 of JACMZG010000022.1, read as the reverse complement.
ATTATGTTTGACGTATTTTATTCTAGTTTTTCGATTCGTTTCAAGATTTATTAGTTAGACGGTAAAATACTCTATTACGGGTTCCAACCAGGGTTCTAACGGGTTTTTACGGGTTTGTTCGATTATTGTTCGCGAAAACGGGACGTTTTATGTTACAGTTGTTCCTTCTTCGTATCGAACTTACCAATAAAACTCTGTGAAGTTAAAGCTGTCTGACTTTAAATTTGTGTAGCTAGAATGAATTCCGTGACGATTGTTGCGCGATTACCGGCACAATAATGCTTCTTAATTTTAATATTATAGCATACTATTACTAATAGAGTAAGAATAAAATCTCAATTAGCAAAATCAAATTTGTGAGAAAGCCTCTCAGGCCCGCGAAGCGGGCCTGTGTGGAAAGGCTGTGAAAATTCGCTAGATACATGGCAAAATGCCATGTAACAAGAACAACACATAATACACAACAACAATGTGGGCGCGAAGCGGCCACAGGGAGGCCCCGGGCCGCGAAGCGGCCCGGTGGGCCGACGCCGTGTAGCGGACGAGGCGCGAAGCGCCGAGGCCGCGTAGCGGATACGGGCCGAAGGCCCGTATTTATACATAAGAGAGAGGGTGCCAGTAGTGTAATGTTAGCTCAAATGCCTGCATCCCAGACATACTGGGATCCATTCTAGAATTTTCACATACACACACAAACACATTCA